>CM047928.1:0-1250000 GCA_026230145.1 Diorhabda elongata
TAACCTAACCTAACCTAACCTAAGGAAAAGGGGGAAAAAAGGAAAAGGGGGAAAAAAAGGAAAAGGGGGAAAAAAAGGAAAAGGGGAAAAAAGGAAAAGGGGAAAAAGGAAAGGGGGAAAAAAGGAAAAGGGGGAAAAAAGGAAAAGGGGAAAAAAGGAACATGGGGAAAAAAAGGAAAGTGGGAAAAAAAGGAAAATGGGGAAAAAAGGAAAAGGGGGGAAAAGGAAAAGGGGAAAAAAGGAAAAGGGGAAAAAAGGAAAATGGGAAAAAAAGGAAAATGGGAAAAAAAGGAAAATGGGAAAAAAAGGAAAATGGGAAAAAAAGGAAAATGGGAAAAAAAGGAAAATGGGAAAAAAAAGGAAAAGGGGAAAAAAGGAAAAGGGGAAAAAAGGAAAAGGGGAAAAAAGGAAAATGGGGAAAAAAGGAAAATGGGAAAAAAAGGAAAATGGGAAAAAAGGAAAAGGGGAAAAAAAGGAAAAGGGGGAAAAAAGGAAAAGGGGAAAAAAGGAAAAGGGGAAAAAGGGAAAGGGGGAAAAAAGGTAAAGGGGGGAAAAGGAAAAAAAAATAATAATTTGCCATGTTTTTTTTTGGTTGGTTGGACTAAACAAAATATTTAAAAAAATTTTTTTTGGATTGAAAATTTTAAATTTAGTTTCGAAAGAAGTGGCTTTGGAAAAAGTTGAAGGTTGAAAAATAAAATTGACTCTCTTAAAAATAATGAATAAATTGGACTTCGAAATTAATTCACATGGCAAATTTTGAATTGGAAAAAAAAAATTTGATTTGGAAACAAAGGTTTAGGAAAAATGGACGTGAAAATAATATTTTGATTAGACGAGGTTAGGTTAATTTTTTTTTTATTAAACCGGCGAGGTTAGGTTAACTTAGAATCCAAAAATTCTAAAAATTGCTAAAGAAAGTCAAAAATTCTCATTTCTAAATGTGGGAGAGAAAATTAAAAGACGGATTAGGTTAGGTTAGGTTGGTTTTAAATTCTAAGACTTATATAAATTTAAAAATACCGAAAAAATCTAAAAATTCTCATTTCTATAAAGAATCTGCTTAAAAGGTGGGAGGGAAAAAAAACTTTATTTTCATTAAAAAGAATGCTTAACCGGCGAGGTTTGGTTAGGTTAGGTTAGGTTTCAAATTCTAACACTAAAATAAAATCTAAAACTGCTAAAGGTGGGAGAGAAAAAAAACTCAATTTCTAAGGACTAAAGAATATATAAAAATTCTAAGGACTAAACAAAATCTAAGAATTCTATTTGATAAAAATAATCCAAGACTAAAAACAACATGCTCAAGTCTAGAGAAAATTTCTAAAAGTCAAAGGAAATCCCAAAATTCAAGAATATCAAAGAAAAAATGTAAATATCAAAAAACTGTAAACTCTACATGTTCATTTATAAATTAGGTTAGGTGATTTTCGATCAAAAATTTAAGAAAATAAAAAACAAATTTATTCTCAAAAAGAAACATATACTACTATACAACAACTATGTTTTTTTGAATCTCAACTATTTAGTCAACAACAAACTTCATCTTTCTATATCAATAAAATAAATTTTGACAAATGATTCAAAATAAACCGGAATTATATCGAATCAATTATGAAAATAAAAGCAACACAAGACACAAAAAGCACGACACCACACTGATTTCATTCAGACTTCATGCAACTCGCATTCTATTTACTCAAACTAATATTTTGTATCAACTCTATATTAAATTGCAAAATATGTTATGTTAAATAAAGTGTAGTTAAATAAAATAGATGGAATTCAATGGAGTTTCAATTGAGGCGCAACCTCGTGTACCATTTTATTTATTTTCTACAACCAAATTCCTGAAAAGTGTCAACTTCTCTCAAATACTAAATAAATATTTTTCAGACTTTCCATATTTTCTGTGCGAAAAACAAAATACTAAAACCAAAACAAATATTTGACAAATTGGAAATAAATTAAAGTCTCAACGTATTTTTTATTAAAATTTATTTCAACAGTGAGCTGTTTGTTAGCTTCGCTTCTACTCTCCCGTCCTAGAGGCTCGAAAGAGTAGCAAGTTACTGAGCCACTCCACCAACTTCAAGGTCTTACAGCTCCCAGGAGTGGACCTAACCTAAGCTTACATTTAATAAACTAACTATAAACATATTTACAAATCATTAAAGTCAATTTCCTACCTCTTACAATAAAACTAAAAAAAATACATCACATAACAACATAAATATAACAACACTTCACTTCAACTCCTGCTGCCTCCTTAGCCATTACAAACTTCCGGGACGCTAAAACAAACAAAAATTAATACAACTCTTCAAATAAAGCTAATACAATTTATTCCATTTCCTAATTAATCTTTTGTCCATAAAATTGTTCAAGTAAACACTTACCTTCAAATTAAACACAACACTTTAGTAACTTTACGTTAAAAATTAGTAGTTAGTAGTTGGTTTTCGCACAGAATGGTGAAGAATTAAATGGAAAGATAAAATCAAAAACATTAACACACTCTCAATAGTTACAATTTGTTGCAACAAGTTCTTACCTTAAAGTTGACGAAATAGATTTGATATTTACATTTTTCTTTCATATTCTTGAATTTTGATATTTTCTTTGACTTGAGCATGTTGTTTTTAGTCTTGGATTGTTTTTAGCATCTCTTTAGCAAATAGAATTCTCAGATTCTCTTAGCAAATTTTTAGATTTTGTTTATACTTCAGAATTTTTAGATGTTCTTCAGTCCTTAGAATTTAGATTCTCTTTAGCAAATAGAAAAATTGGAACACGAATGAAGCAAAACGAGAAACAATGAGAGAGAACAATCTCAGTTGATTGAATGAGAAATTTAATCACTTCTAGAGGACACAGAAGGCCAATCGCAACAGGAAAGTTTGAATTAATTGAAGTGAAAAGAAAAATAATCAGCTGAATGTTTGATCGAGAGGAAAGATGTAGTGCAGGTGATGGATGAAAAGCAGGTATAATCGGTGAAATCCCAGGTACTAAGCCTCACAAAACTATCTCATCAATCGAGTTCTTTTGATCAGACTAAAAAATGAGTCGTGGGGCGCGTGAAATTTCTATCAACAATCCCTTTCGCTCATATATATTAACTGCTATTTTTTAATTTACGCCGAATTTCATTTTTAGTCTTTTCAAAATCCTTGATTGATGGAAAGAAGTGTGAAGAATAGTATCTAAGACCAATTACCCATATTGCTTTTGTTACATCAATCCTACACGAATCACCAATCCGTATTCCCGATAAACACAATCAACGTGAAATATATAAGATGTTTTGAGTTCACTCCTCGGGGACACAAAAGACGAATCAAAACGAGAAACAATGAGAGAGAACAACAACCCTAAATTGATTTCGAAGATGAATGAGAAACTTAATCATCTCCTAGAGGACACAGAAGGCCAATCGCAACAGGAAAGTTTGAATTAATTGAAGTGAAAAGAAAAATAATCAGCTGAATGTTTGATCGAGGGGAAGATGTAGTGCAGGTGATGGATGAAAAGCAGGTATAATCGGTGAAAACCCAGGTACTAAGCCTCACAAAACTATCTCATCAATCGAGTTCTTTTGATCAGACTAAAAAATGAGTCGTGGGGCGCGTGAAATTTCTATCAACAATCCCTTTCGCTCATATATATTAACTGCTATTTTTTAATTTACGCCGAATTTAATTTTTAGTCTTTTCAAAATCCTTGATTGATGGAAAGAAGTGTGAAGAATAGTATCTAAGACCAATTACCCATATTGCTTTTGTTACATCAATCCTACACGAATCACCAATCCTTTATCCCGATGGAAACGTTCAACGTGAATATAGAAGATGTTTTGAGTTCACTCCTCCGGGACACAAAAGACGAATCAAAACGAGAAACAATGAGAGAGAACAACAACCCTAAATTGACTTCGAAGATGAATGAGAAATTTAATCACTCCTAGAGGACACAGAAGGCCAATCGCAACAGGAAAGTTTGAATTAATTGAAGTGAAAAGAAAAATAATCAGCTGAATGTTTGATCGAGAGGAAAGATGTAGTGCAGGTGATGGATGAAAAGCAGGTATAATCGGTGAAAACCCAGGTACTAAGCCTCACAAAACTATCTCATCAATCGAGTTCTTTTGATCAGACTAAAAAATGAGTCGTGGGGCGCGTGAAATTTCTATCAACAATCCCTTTCGCTCATATATATTAACTGCTATTTTTTAATTTACGCCGAATTTCATTTTTAGTCTTTTCAAAATCCTTGATTGATGGAAAGAAGTATGAAGAATAGTATCTAAGACCAATTACCCATATTGCTTTTGTTACATCAATCCTACACGAATCACCAATCCGTATTCCCGATAAACACAATCAACGTGAAATATATAAGATGTTTTGAGTTCACTCCTCGGGGACACAAAAGACGAATCAAAACGAGAAACAATGAGAGAGAACAACAAACATAAATTGACTTCGAAGATGAATGAGAAATTTAATCACTCCTAGAGGACACGAAGGCCAATCGCAACAGGAAAGTTTGATTTAATTGAAGTGAAAAGAAAAATATTCATCTGAATGTTTGATCGAAAGGAAAGATGTAGTGCAGGTGATGGATGAAAAGCAGGTATAATCGGTGAAACCCCAGGTACTAAGCCTCACAAAACTATCTCATCAATCGAGTTCTTTTGATCAGACTAAAAAATGAGTCGTGGGGCGCGCGAAATTTCTATCAACAATCCCTTCCGCTCATATATATTAACTGCTATCTTTTAATTTACGCCGAATTTCAGTTTTAGTCTTTTCAAAAGGCTCTAAGATCGATGAAAGAGAAGTGTTAAACATAATACCTAGGACCAATTACCCATATTGCTTTTGTTACATCAATCCTACACGAATCACCAATCCTTTATCCCGATGGAAACGTTCAACGTGAATATAGAAGATGTTATGAGATCACTCCTCGGGGACACAAAAGACGAATCAAAACGAGAAACAATGAGAGAGAACAACAATCCTAAATTGACTTCGAAGATGAATGAGAAACTTAATCACTCCTAGAGGACACAGAAGGCCAATCGCAACAGGAAAGTTTGAATTAATTGAAGTGAAAAGAAAAATAATCAGCTGAATGTTTGATCGAGAGGAAAGATGTAGTGCAGGTGATGGATGAAAAGCAGGTATAATCGGTGAAAACCCAGGTACTAAGCCTCACAAAACTATCTCATCTATCCGAGTTCTTTTGATCAGACTAAAAAATGAGTCGTGGGGCGCGTGAAATTTCTATCAACAATCCCTTTCGCTCATATATATTAACTGCTATTTTTTCATTTTACGCCTAATTTCATTCTTAGTCCTATCAAAATCCTTGATTGATGGAAAGATGTGTGAAGAATAGTACCTAGGGCCAATTACCCATATTGCTTTTGTTACATCAATCCTACACGAATCACCAATCCTTATTCTCGATGGAAACGTTCAACGGAATATAGAAGTTTTTTTGGGTTTATAGCCCAGGAAATGAAACTGAAAAGGAAAAAAGACAATTTATGTAAATGTCAATGATGATTTGAGACCCTCAACCAATTAGTTTTGATTTTATAAAATAGAGAAATTTTGGGGCATGATTTATTGTGAAAGAACAACCCTATATCGACTACGTAGATTACCGAGAATATTGGGACGATGGCAAGGATAAGATAACGAGAGCCTAAAGCAAGTCCAACGATTCTAATTTCAGAAGGAAATAAAATTACCTACTTCACGGGGGGATACAAAATTTGAATTAAACCAGGAAATTTTCAATTGATAAAAGTGAAAAGAAAAGAAAAACCCATTCTTCAGTTCAGTCAAAAGTTTTATAGGGACATTTTCTGTCTTCAATAAACTACTTTTATTTATCTTCCAAATAAAATCAAAATAAGGAGTATTTTGAGGTTAAACATTTCAATTGGTACATGATAATTGAGAATTGTTTAAAATTGATTAAATTTTGGAATCCAGAACATGTAGAAATAAATTAAGATGTGCCCCCCATTCTTCCGGAAATGGAATTATTGATCTAAATTTAAGAGAGTTAATGCTTAGATCCCAAGTACCTACCGGTTATCATAACATTCATCATCAATCTGGGGTATTGATTAGACTAAAATATGTATTTGCTAAAATGAAAAATGAAATCTGTATATTATATTAATGGCAGTTAATATATATGAGCGATAGAGTATTGATATTAATTTCACGCACCCCACGATTTTAGTCTAATCGATACCTCTAACTGATGACGAATATCATGATGATTTGTAGGCACATGGAAATTCGATCAAGATAAATGGTTTTGAAGAGTGAAATGTGAAATGATCAAAATGAGTTCGCTAAAACGTTCATAGATATTTTTCATTTGTTGTTAAATAGAGATTGAACTGAAGAAAATATTAAATTATGTAAAATAGAGAGCGGCAATAAAATGCCATGACCAATTTCGAAGATATGATTAAATTATGAAATGAAAATGTAAGTAGTTCTTGAACCCCAGTAGTATCAAGATTATTTTGAAAACAAATATATATAAGTAGCAACATTACGTATGTCCCATGAAAATGTTCAATATGATGAAATAAGCGGATATTTTGAGTTTTACGTTTACGAGATAATTAGACTGAACTGAAGAACTCTGGAATCGAGAATTTCGGAAAGATTCGAAGCCCTAAATGAATTCGATTATTTTAAAAATAATACATTTCGAGTATTTCGCAGCACAGAAAACAAGAAACAAAAAACGGGACTATGTGTATGACCAACAATTTTGGAAAATTGGCAAAACAATAGAATTATTTACTCCCACTTTGGAAACCGGACGCATCGGCACAGCGACGAAATTGGAAGCCATTCACGTTGCCTCGATCCGATGCGGTGGTATTTCACCGGGCGATGCGAGTGGGTCACATCTACCACATCAATGGAGGATGAAAAGGAAATAATGGTACTGAAAAACACTCCGTAGAAAATTGGAAATTTCGAAATATGACAATTTATATGATATCCTGAAGACATGAATGAATAATAAAGAGAATTTTTTGTTTGCAGCACAGAAAAAAAAATGGTTATCTACGGTTTGCGTTCGTAAATCTGTTTTTATGAAATTATTTATTATATGTGATATTTTTGTGTTTAATTAGAAAATCCTTTCTCTTCAGTTTTACCAATTATATAATACACAACAGTGAATGAATGTCTTTTGACATTAAATCCCTCGATTTATCGGTATATAATAATCTCTGAAATAATGGAACAAATAAGAAATACTGAGAATCATAAATCTACTCTACTCTACTTATTTCTACTCTATTCTTTTCTACTGACATAAAACAACCAAAGTGGCAATCGTTTTCCCCTAACTAGTCTCACCTATCCTGTACGGAGTGTATACGAAAGTGTAGACCACATTTCGGTACGGAGTGTATGCGAAGGACAAGAAATTAAAATAATACAGGGTGTAGCTAGAAATTAGATACCAATGATTAATGTAGATGAATGAGGAATTAAACCACTCCTTGGGGACACAAATGACGAATCAAAACGAGAAACAATGAGAGAGAACAACACCCTTAGTTGACTGCCTAGATTAATGAGAAATGGAATCACACCTAGAGGACACAAAAGAGGGATCGGAACAGGAATGTTTGAATTAATTGAAGGGAAAGAAGAAAAATTATTCAGCTGAATGTTTGATCGAGAGAAGAGATGTAGTGCAGGTGATGGATGAAAAGCAGGTATAATCGGTGAAACCCTAGGTACTAAGCCTCACAAAACTATCTCATCAATCGAGTTCTTTTGATCAGACTAAAAAATGAGTCGTGGGGCGCGTGAAATTTCTATCAACAATCCCTTCCGCTCATATATATTAACTGCTACTTTATTTTACGCCGATTTCCATTTTTAGTCTTTTCAAAAGGCTCTAAGATCGATGAGAGAGAAGTGTAAAACATAATACCTAGGACCAATTATCCATATTGCTTTTATTACATCAATCCTACACGAATCACCAATCCGTATTCCCGAAAAAAACAATCAACGTGAATATAATGGAGAAAATTTTGGGATTTACGTACTGGGAACTAATGTAAAAGATGATTTGAGGTGACCCACCAACACAATTGGTTTCAATATAATAGAGGAAATCTTGTGTTTTCCGCACGAGAAAAAAAGAGAGAAAAACAAACCTTAATTAACTACGTAAGTGAATAAGAAATTGAACCACTCCTAGGGACACAAATGACGAATCAAAGCGAGAAACAAACAACACCCTTAGTTGACTGCGTAGATGAATGAGAATGGAATCACTCCTAGACAACACAAAAGAGAGATCGAAACAGGAATGTTTGAATTAATTGAAGGGGAAATAGGAAAATTATTCAGCTGATTGTCTGATCGAGAGGAAAGATGTAGTGCAGGTGACGGATGAAAAGCAGGTATAATCGGTAAAACCCCAGGTACTAAGCCTCACAACACTATCTCATCAATCGAGTTCTTTTGATCAGACTAAAAATGAGTCGTGGGGCGCGTGAAATTTCTATCAACAATCCCTTCCGCTCATATATATTAACTGTTTTTTTTTTAATTTACGCCGAATTTCATTTTTAGTCTTTTCAAAATCCTTGATTGATGGAAAGAAGTGTGAAGAATAGTACCTAAGACCAATTACCCATATTGCTTTTGTTACATCAATCCTACACGAATCACCAATCCTTATTCCCGATAAAAACAATCAACGTGAATATAATGGAGAAAACTTAGGGATTTACGTATTGGAAACTAATGTCAAAGATGATTTGAGGAGACCCACCAACACAATTGGTTTCAATAAAGAAAAACTTGTATTTTGTGTATGAGAAAAGGAGGTAGAACTACAACCCTTAGTTGACTGCGTAGGTAAATAAGAAATTGAACCACACCTTAAGAACACAAATGACGAATCAAAACCAGAAACAATGAGAGAGAGAGCAAACAAAACCCTTAGTTGACTGCGTAGATGATTGAGAAATGGAATCACTCCTAGAGTGACACAAAACAGGGATCGAAACAGGAATGTTTGAATTAATTGAACTGAAAAGAAAAATTATTCAGTTGAATGTTTGATCGAGAGGAAAGATGTAGTGCAGGTGATGGATGAAAAGCAGGTATAATCGGTGAAATCCCAGGTACTAAGCCTCACAAAACTATCTCATCAATCGAGTTCTTTTGATCAGACTAAAAAATGAGTCGTGGGGCGCGTGAAATTTCTATCAACAATCCCTTTCGCTCATATATATTAACTGCTATCTTTTAATTTACGCCGAATTTCAGTTTTAGTCTTTTCAAAAGGCTCTAAGATCGATGAAAGAGAAGTGTTAAACATAATACCTAGGACCAATTACCCATATTGCTTTTGTTACATCAATCCTACACGAATCACCAATCCTTTATCCCGATGGAAACGTTCAACGTGAATATAGAAGATGTTTTGAGTTCACTCCTCAGGGACACAAAAGACGAATCAAAACGAGAAACAATGAGAGAGAACAACAACCCTAAATTGACTTCGAAGATGAATGAGAAATTTAATCACTCCTAGAGGACACAGAAGGCCAATCGCAACAGGAAAGTTTGAATTAATTGAAGTGAAAAGAAAAATAATCAGCTGAATGTTTGATCGAGAGGAAAGATGTAGTGCAGGTGATGGATGAAAAGCAGGTATAATCGGTGAAAACCCAGGTACTAAGCCTCACAAAACTATCTCATCTATCCGAGTTCTTTTGATCAGACTAAAAAATGACTCGTGGGGCGCGTGAAATTTCTATCAACAATCCCTTTCGCTCATATATATTAACTGCTATTTTTTAATTTACGCCGAATTTCATTTTTAGTCTTTTCAAAATCCTTGATTGATGGAAAGAAGTGTGAAGAATAGTATCTAAGACCAATTACCCATTCTGCTTTTGTTACATCAATCCTACACGAATCACCAATCCGTATTCCCGATAAACACAATCAACGTGAAATATATAAGATGTTTTGAGTTCACTCCTCGGGGACACAAAAGACGAATCAAAACGAGAAACAATGAGAGAGAACAACAACCCTAAATTGACTTCGAAGATGAATGAGAAACTTAATCATCTCCTAGAGGACACAGAAGGCCAATCGCAACAGGAAAGTTTGAATTAATTGAAGTGAAAAGAAAAATAATCAGCTGAATGTTTGATCGAGAGGAAAGATGTAGTGCAGGTGATGGATGAAAAGCAGGTATAATCGGTGAAAACCCAGGTACTAAGCCTCACAAAACTATCTCATCAATCGAGTTCTTTTGATCAGACTAAAAAATGAGTCGTGGGGCGCGTGAAATTTCTATCAACAATCCCTTTCGCTCATATATATTAACTGCTATTTTTTAATTTACGCCGAATTTCAGTTTTAGTCTTTTCAAAATTGTTGATTGATGGAAAGAAGTGTGAAGAATAGTATCTAAGACCAATTACCCATATTGCATTTGTTACATCAATCCTACACGAATCACCAATCCTTTATCCCGATGGAAACGTTCAACGTGAATATAGAAGATGTTTTGAGTTCACTCCTCGGGGACACAAAAGACGAATCAAAACGAGAAACAATGAGAGAGAACAACACCCTTAGTTGACTGCGTAGATTAATGAGAAATGGAATCACACCTAGAGGACACAAAAAACGAATCGAGACAGGAAAGTTTGAATTAATTAATGTGAATAGAAAAATTATTCAACTGAATGTTTGATCGAGAGGAAAGATGTAGAGCAGGTGATGGATGAAAAGCAGGTATAATCGGTGAAACCCCAGGTACTAAGCCTCACAAAACTATCTCATCAATCGAGTTCTTTTGATCAGACTAAAAAATGAGTCGTGGGGCGCGTGAAATTTCTATCAACAATCCCTTTCGCTCATATAAATTAACTGCTATTTTTTAATTTACGCCGAATTTCATTTTTAGTCTTTTCAAAATCCTTGATTGATGGAAAGAAGTGTGAAGAATAGTATCTAAGACCAATTACCCATTCTGCTTTTGTTACATCAATCCTACACGAATCACCAATCCTTTATCCCGATGGAAACGTTTAACGTGAATATAGAAGATGTTTTGAGTTCACTCCTCAGGGACACAAAAGACGAATCAAAACGAGAAACAATGAGAGAGAACAACAACCCTAAATTGACTTCGAAGATGAATGAGAAATTTAATCACTCCTAGAGGACACAGAAGGCCAATCGCAACAGGAAAGTTTGAATTAATTGAAGTGAAAAGAAAAATAATCAGCTGAATGTTTGATCGAGAGGAAAGATGTAGTGCAGGTGATGGATGAAAAGCAGGTATAATCGGTGAAAACCCAGGTACTAAGCCTCACAAAACTATCTCATCTATCCGAGTTCTTTTGATCAGACTAAAAAATGACTCGTGGGGCGCGTGAAATTTCTATCAACAATCCCTTTCGCTCATATATATTAACTGCTATTTTTTATTTTACGCCGAATTTCATTTTTAGTCTTTTCAAAATCCTTGATTGATGGAAAGAAGTGTGAAGAATAGTACCTAGGGCCAATTACCCATATTGCTTTTGTTACATCAATCCTACACGAATCACCAATCCTTATTCCCGATAAAAACAATCAACGTGAATATAATGGAGAAAACTTAGGGATTTACGTATTGGAAACTAATGTCAAAGATGATTTGAGGAGACCCACCAACACAATTGGTTTCAATAAAGAAAAACTTGTATTTTGTGTATGAGAAAAGGAGGTAGAACTACAACCCTTAGTTGACTGCGTAGGTAAATAAGAAATTGAACCACACCTTAAGAACACAAATGACGAATCAAAACCAGAAACAATGAGAGAGAGAGCAAACAAAACCCTTAGTTGACTGCGTAGATGATTGAGAAATGGAATCACTCCTAGAGTGACACAAAACAGGGATCGAAACAGGAATGTTTGAATTAATTGAACTGAAAAGAAAAATTATTCAGTTGAATGTTTGATCGAGAGGAAAGATGTAGTGCAGGTGATGGATGAAAAGCAGGTATAATCGGTGAAATCCCAAGTACTAAGCCTCACAAAACTATCTCATCAATCGAGTTCTTTTGATCAGACTAAAAAATGAGTCGTGGGGCGCGTGAAATTTCTATCAACAATCCCTTTCGCTCATATATATTAACTGCTATTTTTTAATTTACGCCGAATTTAATTTTTAGTCTTTTCAAAATTCTTGATTGATGGAAAGAAGTGTGAAGAATAGTATCTAAGACCAATTACCCATATTGCTTTTGTTACATCAATCCTACACGAATCACCAATCCGTATTCCCGATAAAAACAATCAACGTGAATATAATGGAAAAAATTTTGGGATTTTCGTACTGGAAACGAATGTCAAAGATGATTTGAGGTGACCCGCCAACAATTGGTTTCAATATAATGAAGAAAAACTTGTATTTTGCGTATGAGAAAAGGAGGGAGAACTACAACCCTTAGTTGACTGCGTAGATTAATGAGAAATGAAATCACTCATAGAGGACACAAAAGAGGAGTCGAAAAAAAAAAGTTTAGAATGTGAGACCCTGAATTTATCAGTAGTTTGATTCCTTATTTTTGACAATTCAATTATTGTACATATACAAATAATAAAGTTGAAGCAGGAAATTTCAAATAAATAAAAGTTGAAAGATAAACAAATCCGTTTGATCAGACTAAAAATTTGTCTTTTGGCGCGTTATAATTTCATCATTCTGACCGCTCATAATATGAGTAAGTCATTTTTCATTTTATCGTAAGCCTAAGTGGTGAAAAAAATATTGAAGAGTAGTACAAAGGATTAACTACCCATACATATTGCTTGACTTAATGACTATACATTAAAAAATTACCTTGTAGTTTTCCAATAATTTCAAGTGAAATGACGACGCATTTCTATTGAGAAGAAAAATCATTTTATTGAGTAATTAGTTCTGTAGATTCTACCTACCAATTTTGAAAATTTGATTACATACAATATATAATAAAATTCCAAGTCATTATTCTTAAACCCTAGTACTTAGTATTTAAATTATTTTGTATACATGTTTATTGAAATTACTACAATCATCAATCATCCATATATTTCAAAGAATTGGTGTGATAATAATAATCAAGTATATTTTACCCTCAAATTAATAATTGAATATTTTTTATATGGTATTTGTAGTAGACTATTCACTGAAATTTAAATAATTACGTATTTGCTAGCTTTCGAATTTCTTGAAGAAAAATTTCATGTTGTGATGAATTTGTTAATGACATTTTTAGGCATAAAATGCCGAATCCATTGATATTGTCTGAAATGTCGTTATTCAAATCGAGAGGTCCATATGAATTTTTAAAATATAATAACTGAAAATTAAGTGAAATTCCGTGAATATTGTTATCTAATGCATAAAAAAATAACTTGAAATGGAGTAATTGAACAAAGATATTCCCTAGGTCCCGAGTGGGTACCTACCTACCGGTTATCATACCACTCAACATCAATTTAGGGTATTGATTAGACCAAAATATGAATTGGTTGAAATAAATAATGAAATATGAGTATTACGTAAATAGCAGTTAATATATATGAGCGATAAAACATTGATATTAATTTCACGCACCCCACCTTAGTCTAATCGATACCCCAAATTGATGACGAGTATTGTGATAACTTTGAATAGAATATCTATCAAGATTAGTTAGATATTAGATAAGTTTTTGAAGAAAAAAATGAACATATGGGGATAGGAATTATTTTATTGGTTGTTGACTTTGAGAGATGGAAATGGAGAAAAAAATTTTTTTCGATTCTACAAAAATTTGATAATTCAAAACAGTTTTCTATTGAGAAGAAAAATAATTTTATTGAGCAAAAAGAAAATAGTTGGGTAAACTCTACGTAAGTACTAATGGCATGACCAATTTAGGACATTTGATTAGAATATGAAATCCAAAATTTTTGCAAGTCGTTCTTCTTCGCCACTACCATTATTTTTAATACTAATACTAATGTATATTGGCTAATATTTTAATAGAATATCACGTGACTCTAGTGTTGTAATTTTTAGTCTGATCGAAACGATGATTGTTATGAATGATTAAATACAATCCCCTACCTTTCGATGATATACCTCTGGTGCTTTCATGTTTTTCTTGTTGTTCCTGCTGGTGTTTTCTTGTTTTTCTCACTGTTAATGCCACTAAACTACTTAAAATATCTACTAATTACCTTCCAGCTTTTAAATTTTAGGCTTGTGATTGGATGCTATTAACATCTGTATTCAAATTATTGTCAAGAGAAAATGTGTATTACATACATAGACGTAAATTATCAACTAAACCAACAATTAAAAGTTCAAAAATAAAAAAAATTATAAAGAGTTGATTTCATTGAATAGAAAGTAGGATGTCGATTCAATTTTCAATTTTATAAAAAATCGTTCAAGAGATTTTGGATCAATTAATTTTTATGAAGATTGATATTTTGTTTTCATAAGAAATTATTAGAATACAATGGTTAAAACTGAAAAATGCGCACAACAGAAGATTATTGAACTTGATGTTGAAGTTGATTAATAATATTGGAAACCTGTCGATAATATTTTAAAAGCCAGAAAGTAATTTAATCCTAGCTACCAGTAATCATTAATCTTAAAATCTGAACTAAAAATTCGTATCATGTGTGATAATAATTCTTAAATACTGTTGATATGTATATATATGATTTTATATGTGTGGATTCGCAGACCGCGATTTCTTTCTGATAGATGCCGGTTATAAGATTACTAATAACTAGGATTTAACTAATCTCCCAAGTTCAGCCAATTTCTGATAACACAAAGTTTTCATTTTTTTATTTAATTGGTATAACTAATTGCACGTTAGCATTTTTTTTTTTCAGGAGAAAGTTAAAGAAAATTACTTGTAGTCCAACGAATATATGGAGGAAAATAAATAATTTCTGTAAATAAAATAGAATTTCCAAATTTCCCACGATTTAATTTCTTGCCCTTATTAATGCATTAGAATGATGATGGGTATTTTCCAAAGAAATTTTGTTGATAGAGCTAAATATTTCCAAGAATATTTTATTAACCGTAAGTAAAAAGAAAACTATAAAAATTAGTTGGAGAAAAAATTGAATTGAGCGGCTCTCTTTTTAAAAGAATCGTGTAGAAAGATAATAGTTTATTATTCGTTATCACTTATCTCATCACTCCTTATCAATCTAGGATATTGATTAGATTAAAATAAGAAAAAGTCTTAATTATGTATTTTGAGCACAAATAATAAACGAAAATGATGTTTTTCATAGAGTTGTTGATAGATTGAAAAGGTACAATCTACAATAATAACAACTAACTATTATTAATTAAGAATGATTTGATATGTTTATGTAAATAGCAGTTAATATATACGAGCGATAGAGTATTGATATTAATTTCACGCACCCCACCCCATTTTAGTCTAATCAATACCCTAAATTGATGAGTATTGTGATATAACGTATAACCGATTAATATTATCCAAATTAATGGTCGCGAATAAAAGAAATTATTTATTCATTTTAAGATACACGACAAAAAAAATTATTTATATTGGCTTTTGTCTTGGAAACTATCAGATAGAGAGCTGTCCTTGCTATATATGAGCATAGAGATAGATAAGAAAAGAAACCCAAAAAATTGAAACTTTTCTATATAAAAGAAGGATATAATGGACCAAATTAAATGAATATGAGACATTAATTCTTAATAGGAATTTCACGCTACCCCGACCCCGAAAATAATTGGTAGATATCTACCTATTACCTACGATTATGGTATGGCTGGAACTTGGGAGGTGTTGTGATGACTGATACCTAAGATTTACCTAATCATTTTCCAACTTTTAAATTTAGTAATATATATAAGTATACGTAATTTCAAAGTTTTAACTAATTGGAGCTATTTTTAACAAGACAAGTCGGTCGACTTTTGTTTTTGACATAAAGTGGCTAGATCTAGTTATTTCTTAACGTTTTTGAGCGAATAAATATTCACTAATAATATTCATCTACATATTTAAGAAATATGCTATGTTTTCTAATAAAAAACTATTAAAATTAAACAGGTACCTACTGATCATACCACGTCAAGCAAAGCATTGATTGGACAAAAAATAAAATGACATTGAAATTTGAATCTAAAGCAAAAAAATGTAAATAGCAGTTAATTTGATATGAGCGTTTTTTTTCCTTTCATGTAAAAATCAAGCACAAGAGGATAAACCCCATTACACTCGAGTAGTTCCGAGTGTGGTGCGCGTCTGTCTTGTAAAGCTGATATTGGTTTGAATTTTAATGTAAATTGTATTGTTCGGAAAAACGTGCCTTAGTAGCTGATTCTTCAGGCTTGCACTTCTCCAAAGAAAGGAGTTCCGTTAAATTCCAAAGTTCCGGGCGTCTGCAGACGAGCTCGATATTCACGAGCCGCGTCCGTCGTCTTCTTCCTATCCAGTTTGATTATTGATAGAAATTTCACGCACCCAACGAATTATTTCAAGTCTAATTTATGTCTTGGATTGAGTGGTACAATGATGCAATTACTCAGAGATACAAACAGAGTCAAACCGTAATAAACTGCGAATAAATTTTTAAAAGAAAATACCCAAATGAATATCAATGATTGGATAATGTTAAACTTGAAAATATAAGAAAGTGTCAAATCTATTGAAAAGAGGACAATCATTATGTAGATAATATACGGACGTTGGAAAATAATTAGCTAGCATTCAAGTACCAGTCTCATAAACAACAATGTATTATTCTATTTCATTCATAAAAAATTTATAAAGTTACCTAAAAAGTATTTTCCCGTTTTACAAAGAGGATGCTGTGTTGAGAAGCAAAGGGAAAGGAGCCATTTCTCAATACGATAGAAAATATTGATGATGTCTCATAAATAACGTCAGTTTCCAATATTCATTTCGTTTGTTAATAAATCATACTAAAAGAAAGCCTTAGTAATTCAAAATTAGAGCCAATCGTACCTACTCTATGGTTTTAACCCAACATTCAGCAGGATCTTTGAGAGCTTAACATAAAACCTCATACTATTGAATCAGCTGTCCACTACACACCTCGGCATAGATAACTCCGCCATCTGGAATAATTTCAAAGTACACCTATCATCTTTCATAATTCCACCAAACATACAACAAGGCTATTCGCTTGAATCGATCTCTTTTTGCAGCGGGTTCTGGTAATTTTCCTTTGTCTAACCACTGATTTTCACGTTTTGGTTGTTTCGATAAAATACATTTTCATTCGCAAGAGCAATGTGTCTAAATAATCGATCATCTTTTGCCAAGATAAGGAGCTGTTTATACACATCTATTCGAAGTTTTGCTTGAATATCGGTTATACCTGTAGCATTATCCCATAACTTTCATAGATCCTAGCCAATTATTTCAAATGACGATATATGATATCTTCAGAAAGCCTAAAGGAACCCGATTCTAACTTAATTTTCTCCTGCTTCTCTTATAACCAGAATATTCCACGCAAGTGTACAACCTGAGCGCGATCCGATCGATCTTTAAGTATAAAATCGCCAATAAACAAAGAGAGTTATTTAAAAATTGTAACGTAGGAATTTTGATAAATGAAAACAGACTGACTACTGCCCGTAGGCATTGGTCTGGTGCAATGGTCCATTGGTTACTATACTGACTAGAGCTTCCGTAGTTTGCCAATAGAAAGAAAATCAGGCCAGGCCTTACACCAGCATCCATAATTAATCATTTGTTGCGTCGTATCGTATCAAATCGTACAGCCATGATACTGCAAAGTCTGACAAAAGCCTCAATGTACAAAATAAAAACTCGTCGAAAATCATGACCTCAAATTTATTCCCACTCCGTCAATGATATAAAAATATAATGTCCACAAATATCCAAGATAAGAAATGAAAGCGCCTATGTGTACTTACATAGATTTTAGGAAACAAATATTTCAACAAACTTTAATCGAGAAGGGCAAAATACTTTTTAGATGACTTTATACATTTTTTCATAATCATGCGGATAACTCAAAAAAACTTACCTTTTGACCGGGCTGCTAATAAACGCCGTTGATATTCCTACTGAGAACATGTTGATCACGATAGTGTTCGCGGCACAACACTTTGTTCGATTACTCATTCACTCGATTGTGAATGAATCAAGACCGGTACGCGGGTTGTAACTTATTATTTTGTTTTCCAATTTTACTTAAATTATGTTGGTATCTACTTTATCATATCTCCTCAATGATAATCAAGCTTTCAATTTATGTATGTTAAATAAGTTAAATGTTTATATCCAATTTTATTACATCTTGAAAAAGTGATCGATTTGGATTTCGTGTACAAATTTTCAAGAAAAATGTTTTATCCCGAAAACTTGAAAATATAATCAACAGAAAAATATGTTTGTTAACTTTATCAACTGAAAAATAGTGAAAAAACTCCAACCTTGGTATCAGTTTTTACCTGAATTTATTTCCCACATCGAAAGATTAAATGTCAAGTTTTTATAGAAGTATTAAATGTTTGTGTATCCATGTGTAGCTAATTAAAAACCTAACTCAACCTAATAAGACATGAATAGAGAAGACTAAATATCAATAATTATATTATTGGTCCATTGTTACTAATTCCTAATCTGACTGATAAAATGGTGTACCCCACGATTCAATTTTTTGCCTTTATTCATGCACTAGAATGATGATGGATATTTTCCAAAGAAATTCTGTTGCGATAGAGCAGAATATTTCCAATATGTAAGAAAATTATAAAAAGTAGTTGGGAAAAAAGTTGAATTGAGCGGCTCTCTCTTTAAAAGAATCATGTAGAAAGATAATAGTTTATTATTTGTTATCACTTATCTCATCACTCCTCATCAATCTAGGATATTGATTAGATTAAAATATGAAAAAGTCTTTATTATGGATTTTCAGCACAAATAATAAACGAAAATGATGTTTTTCATAGAGTTGTTGATAGATTGAAAAGGTACAATCTACAATAATAACAACTAATTTTTATTAATTAAGAATAATTTGATATGTTTTATGTAAATAGCAGTTAATATATACGAGCGATAGAGTATTAATATTAATTTCACGCACCCCACCCCATTTTAGTCTAATAAATACCCTAAATTGATGAGGAGTATTGTGATAATTTGTATAACCGATTAATATTATCCAATTAAATCGACGCGAATAAAATAAATTTATTATTTATTGTGAGGTGAACGAATAAAATTTTATTTATCGAGAGACACAATTAGATTGACTTTATCTTGGATGTTGTCAAATAGAGAGCTTTGCTTGCTGTATGGATTCTGGGTATTGGAGTAGATAAAGATAGAAACCTTAAAAATTGAGCATTTCTATTTAAAAGAGGGATATAATGGACCAAATTGAATAAATATGAATAGAAATTTCACGCGCCCCAAGTCTAATACTATTGATAATGTGATTTTACTCTAAGATGCGTGTACGATTCATTACAAAAATTTACTAATCGATCATATTTCCAAGCCTTGAAAATATAAGGAAAAACTGAAAAGTTCCATTGAAAATAAAAAATAATCATGATGTAAAAAATGTGATAAAAGCCAGATAATAATTGAGTAGAAAGTAGATACAGTAAGTTATTCATAAATGCGACAGAGCATTAATAAATCTGTTTCAAGTCAAGAAATAGTTCTTTATAAAAATCTTTTTATTTATTTATAATTTCTTAGCTGCAAAATTTTCCATAGTGTGTTTAGTTCGATATCTAGCATCTAACTAATTATTTTTCGGTGAATGTCTTGTGGACGAATCTTAAAAACCTGAATAAAATGATTTGAATTATTTAAGAATTATGTAAGAAACATATCGAGGTTGAAAAATAATTAGCTAGGTCCTAAGTAAATGGTCGAAATTTAACCCTTGATTAGACTAAACCGTAAGATAGTGCATATTTATTTAATATATATATATATATATATATATATATATATATATATATATATATATATATATATATATATATATATATATATATATATATATATATATATATATATATATATATATATACATATATGTATGCAGTTATTGAGGCCTCAAATTGAATATTGTAATTAATTATCATAACTGTATAGTTTTGCCATTGGTTGCTTCAGAGACAGATCCTAATGCCTTCTGAGTATATATTCCAATTCCATCAATTAATGGTTGTGTGAATAATAATAAAAGTTTTGAAAATTAAAAATGAAAGATTAAATTTGCCAAATCTCTTGAAAAAGATAATTTTGATAAATAATCAATATTAACGAAATAGTAGGTCCTAAAGAAATCTGTGTGTACTGTGTAAAAAATACCAGTATGACCTAATACGAGCGGTTGGATTGTTGATAGAAATTTCATGCACCCCATGATTTATTTTCTAGTCTAATCAAAGTCTTGATTGGAAAATTAGTGAGATGATTATTTATTACCAAAAGCAAATTACTAACTTGCCAAGTTGTTAAACATGTATTAGTTTTGCAAGGAACAACGCTAACAATTATTACTCTGTCGCAATTATAAATACAATGCGTGCATAAAAAATAGGACGTGCATCATTTATGAACTTTGTGAATATAAAACAAATTTTCAAATTTATTTCAACATAATTTGAGAGGTTAATTGTTGATAGAAATTTAATCTGTCTAATATAAATCCCAAATTTCTCCAATATTTGAATAACAACTTCAGCTATGTCAGCGATAGTTGGTTAGGTTTCTTCTGCGATCCGCCATATTTCGTCCAAAGCTATTCTCGTATTTATTTATCACAAGCCGCTATTTATCGTCTTTATCTAATCTTAATTCATTATCCTCATTTATATGAAAATTCGCGTAAAAAATGCATTAAACAGGTACATCCTCCCTCATTCACGACATTTTTCATCCTTCGACCGTTTTCCAGTTTTTATTCCAAGATCCTAGTCACGTTTTTACGCCACGACATGATAAAAAACTCGTTTCACATATTATGCCCTACGATAAATGTTACAAAAAATGATGATAAAAAAACTTCCATCATCTTCAAGTACGCACAATAGAAAAATGGAAACTATAGACCGGCTAAAAACTGCGAAACGAGACGTCACCAGACACAATTACCCGACTATGCACCTACAAATCAAACAAGTACCAGCACCAGCAGCTCAAAATCCAGAACGGCCTGTCAGTAAAGAAACGCAGTCAATGAACTTTTTTGCAGAGTATGATGCACCAGCCCAACCACAAGATGTCGCCATTTTTTCTCCAATATTTGAATAACAAGTACAGTTTTTTTTTAACGATAGATGGTTGTTTTTACTGCGATCCGTCATATTTCGTCCAAAGTTATTTCTCGGATGAATTTATCACAAGCCGCTATTTATCGTCATTATCTAACCTTTTAATTAATTCATTCATTTATATAAAAATAAAACTTACTGCACCCCAATATTTTATGATGTATCCCTAAATTTTTTATGTATAATAAAAATGGTCGACAAGAATTTCATAACACATTAGTGAGACATTAATTTTTAAAATGGAAATACCAGTCTAATAATAAAAAAAATATTCATTAATTCCTAATACCTAGGACTTTTCAATAGTTCAATTATCCCTATTTTTATTGGCTAGCAGGTGGGTAATTTTATAAAGGTGCGGATAAAATCGCTACATTTTATAGCCGAAAAAGTACCTGAACTCTATTATTCAGAATAATAAACATAAAAATAACATTAAAAATTAGTTTCTTAGTAAGCGGTTCTCTTCTGTTCCTAATGCAAAAAGTGAATATAAAGACGAAAGTGTCGAGTCAAACGCGCCGCAGTTCATTTATGGTGAAAATATATAAGATTTAAAAAACGTGAAATTATTTTTTTCAATAAATATTTTACAAATGAATATGATTCTGAAAATGTAACTTAAAAACTTAAGTGTTACTATTATTTATTTTTTTTCATATTTTTCATTTTATCACAATATGCTATTCATTCTTGTGTTACTACAAAAACATTTTTTTTTGTCGACCATTCTAATTATTCATATTCAGATAAATTTTAAGCATTAGTAGAAAAAATAGAAACTATAGAAATTAAACTCAATATAGGGAATTTTTTTACAATTTTTTAAATTGAACGTTTCTATAACAACCACCTCTCAAAAATAAAAAAACAAGATATGAAACATGCGGTATGAGACAATTACTGAATTACGAGAAAATTTTGAATTTATGAATTTACTTCTGGATTTGAATACAAGAAAATAATAAATTTTAATAAATTCGAATGATGGTTTAGAGTATTCTTAAGAACTCAAAACGAAGATGACAAGATCTTCTACAGGAAATAAAATTTATGCAAGGATACAGTAACAACGAATACCTAATTTCAGAGTAACAATTGAAAATCTGGAATAATTATACAGTGAAAATTTAACATTTATCCACAAAATTACAATTGAAATTTAAAATATAAGAAAATAATTCAAGATTGAAAAAAAAAATTAAAGAAGAAAAAAACAATTTTAAAATATCACAATTCCAGAAATAAAAAATGAAATAAGTCCCAAAAGATAAAATATACCCAGAATATAATTTGAAAAATAAATTCAAAAATAAAAATAAATAAATTTTATATTCACAAAAATATTAAACATCAATAATACAAAAATGAAAATAGAAAAGACAGAAATTACTTACATTTGTAAATGATGCACTTCACAATTCACAATAATATTCAAAAGTATTTTGAATAATAAGTTACAACGTAAGCTTAAGCGCCGCGAAAATCTAAAATGGTATGACCTTTAACTGAGAGAAACGACGTATTTATAAGAGAGGCCCTTCTTCCTTCACCCAACTTTGTTCTCGGCCAATCGAAACAAGGGTTCGAAAGATGTAGCCAATCCCAACAAAGCGATCAGAACATGTGGGGTGGGGCATTTTTCATTCTTCTTAGTATTTTTGTGGTGAAAGGTTCAAAATTCTGAACACCAAGACCGTTTGTCCCAAAAATTAATAGAGAATATTAAAATTCTAACCTTCAAAAATTGAAAAAAACAGTGTATAATAATTTTATCATTCAATTAAATGTTTCGAAGTTTACGTTAGATATTTATCATATGATTTTATATCTTCAAATTTCAATTTTTCAAGTCGATAATGGAAAAGAAGGATGAAAATTTATACAAATGAAGTAGCTGTCGATATGAAGATTGGGAAACTTAATTTTTCACACAAGTTAGCTTCCTATTTGATGGACTATGGAAAATTTCAATTTCGTGAAAGGTATTTATTATTATTACATACATACTTTCTTCTGTTAACTTCACCAGAGAATATTAAAAATGAAAAGATTCAGTGTTTTTTTAATAATGTAAATTAGAAATAATTTACGTTTGAAAATTTTTTCCAAGTCGCTTATATGATAAAATAGTCCAGAAAATAATTTTTGTTTCAAATGATTATTAAAAACATGGAATTTTGGTTTCGAAAAATTCAATTTTATCAATTTCTGCATAAGAACAAAATAGTGTATAATAATTTTATTAATCAATTATCAAAGTAATCCACAGATCCGAATTTTACAATATTTTATATTTTTAAATTT
Organism: Diorhabda elongata; assembly: GCA_026230145.1. Classification (NCBI taxonomy): domain Eukaryota; kingdom Metazoa; phylum Arthropoda; class Insecta; order Coleoptera; family Chrysomelidae; genus Diorhabda; species Diorhabda elongata. Next base: position 23,749 of record CM047928.1, read on the forward strand.
CAGGTCCAGTTTGGGAAAGAAAGACGAAAATTTATAACAAATGAAATAGCTGTCGATATGAAGATTGGAAAACTTGATTTTTCACACAAGTTTGCTTCCTATTTGATGGACTTTTACATTCCGTAAAAGGTATTTATCATTATTACATACATACTTTCTTCTATTAACTTAATCAGAGAATATTAAAAATAAACAGATTCAGTGTTTTTTAATGATTGATATATATTAGAAATAATTTACGTTCGAAAAAATTTTCCAAGTCATTTCTATAATAAAATAGTCCAGAAGATGTTTTTTTCTCAAATGATTATTGGTAAAATGGAATTTCAGTTTCGAAAAATTTAATTATGTAAAGTTCTACATTAGAAAAAACTATATATGATGATTTTATTATTCAATTGTCTAAGTAAAATTCGAATTTTACCTTAGATAGTTATTGCATTTTATCTTTTCAAATTTCAAATCGAAAATATATATTATTACACACATACATTCAACTAACTTGAGCAGAAAACATTCAAAATTAAAAAAGAAACAGATTCAGTTTTCTTTTTTTAAGGGTTGATATAACTTAGAAACAATTAACGTTTGAATAAATTGTTCACAGTCGATTATAAAATAAAATGTCCAGAAAATATGTTTTTCTTTCGAATTATTATTAAAAAAATGTAATTTTCATTTCGAAAAATTCAATTTTATTAAGTTCTGTATAAGAACAAAATAGTGTATAATAATTTTATCATTCAATTATTATCAAAGTAATTCACATATTCGAAGTTTACAACATTTTATATTTTTAAATTTCAGGTCCAGTTTGGGAAAGAAAAACGAAAATTTATAACAAATGAAGTAGCCATCGATATGAAGATTGCAAAACAGCACACGCATCCAAGATACAATAATTATCACACACATACTTTATAATTTACTTAACTGAAAATACCAAACATAAAAAGACAAATTCATACAAATATTATTCTCCAGATATCTATAATTTTTTTTATATTTGTAAATTTAATTTGTTAAAAATTTATTACATATTTTTTTCAGACAGTTTAAGTTTTGGAAAGAAACCTGACACAGAAAAACGATAATAGAAAATAGAATTTTACATGTATTTATATATTCCTGATACAGCAGCATTTCCATTTTGGAAACACATATTTGTAGTTTGAAATACATATTTGTTATAAAAATTGAAGAAATATGTTTTTTTGTTATTTATTCCTTCCTTTTGGCAAACCACTTTATCGATTCGCACACTATATATATTTTTCGTTTCGTTAACGGGTTAAAATTTAGCGTCGAATCGCGCACAAACACCTGTAACAAAAAAAAATAAATTCAAATCTTCCATTTTTTAAAATTGTTTGAAAAATAACTTGAACGTTAATACGAAATCAAATAATTATAATACATAGATATCATGTTTTTTTTTCAAAATTTCCGTTAAGCAATTTATTTAATCTAGTTCGATGGGCATTACATTTTGTCATTAGAGTTTTTGTTGTAATGTCTAGTTGAATTAAGTACAGAGCGTTCTTTTATTTACCGACGATTATCATATAAATTTACCCACACACACCTCTCAAAGAACTAAAAAAAACCTCATCCTCATGTTTTTAAAATTATGTTTCGCTTGTTCGAAATAATTTCAAATTATGGACCTCAAAGACATCTAATAAAAAATGTTTTTGATACGTTTTAAAATGAACCCCTAATATTCAACTTTTTAGCAGCATTGGTACACCCTGTATATCAATATAATTTTATATCCGATACAAAGAAAAGTAGGCACTTAAAAAAAATGTTTTCTACTGAAATTATTACTGAAAAGTAATGAAATACAACTTTTCAATAAGAGGTGGCACTATTGGGTATACGACCATCATCAACAGTTCTAAGAGTGTGTTTTTCAATTTTTAGACTTTTCTATTTATATTTTCTTCATAATTAACTTATTAACTCAATAAAAAATATGTTTCTACACTCCGATACAACTTTAGTTTTAATGAAAAAATAAATTATTGTAAACATAGCGGACGCCATCTTCCTTTCAGTTTTGTAAATAGGTGACAAAAAGTCGAGAGCCGAGACATACGAAGTAGTAGAAATTAATATTAAAATAAGCTCAGTATAAGCTTCTCTGTAAAGATGGCGTTGCTAGTGCTAAAAACCTAAACCAAAAATTATTTCATTATTTCTTTAAACTTCTCATAATAGGTAATTGATTTGTGGTTATTAAATTAAGGAAATCCAAAATTTTTAAAAATAAACGGTCAAAACTTAAAGCTGTGGAAGCTGGAAAGCAAACTTTGTATTCCAAAAGCATAATACGAATAACCGTCCTAATCTTCAGATCTGGCATCTTTGGAATCTTATGAAATTATAATATAATTTCATTTATCATCGTGTAGTTTAAAATAAGTGGAATATTCGTCCCGTTTTTGCTCGCTCGCCGAAAGGACATTTCCATGATAAATAAAACAAGAAAAATTATGATTGGTTCTTGGTTATTACAATAAGAAAATCCTGGATACAATATAAACATCATAATCATTAGAAAATAATAAGCATTCTCAATGTACACCTAATAAGTAACACAAATGAAATCATTTCAATGAAAACTACGAAACTAACTGAACTTTCATTTCCCAAAATTGAACTTTTGTCAAACTGTTGATGGGATGGGTATCTCAAATTTTTATTTTGCCTTTATAATATATAACAATTTAATTTGGTGTAGAGATTATAAATATTTGAATCCTTTCTTGGTATTCTATTGCAAATGAAATTTTTTTACTTTATTTTTCAAATGATAACGCTTTGCAGTTACATTGAAAATATGAAAGCTACTGCAGAAAGTTCGTATGAAAGTTTTACATAAAAGAATGTTGTTGCAATCCAAATAGAGTTATAGAATTAATTGATATATGAAATTGTCCGAAAGAATCTTGAATATTTAAAATAATTTATACATATACCTATTGGCTAAAATTACTAATCAGTGAATAGGATTTCATTTTATAATACATCTTGAGTGATTTTTGGAAAAAAATGAGAGTATGGAGTACGAAGAGTAACATTGTTGTTGCCGTATATACAGGATGATTAGCAATTATATTTCAAAACATAATAGTAAAAGAATTGTTTGTACTTTCATATCTTAGTTTTTCCTACTACTTTGTTTTAAAGCCTTATTTTCAATTAATGATTACAAGTAATTTTAAATAAAGATATTATTTGCTTGGTGAACGTAGAATTTAGACACATTAGTATCGGGCGGTTATCGTTCTTAAATAACAATTGAGAGGATATAAAATTTTGTAAAATAATAAACATGAAAGGATCAAAAAGGTTCCATCGAACGTGATGTTTCTAGAAAATATATAATTTTACATTTCGGCAACAATAAAAGTATAATAAAGCTGCATTCCCTGAAATAAGAAAAAGGAAGTCCATCATAAAATATTAAATTCTTTTAACTAAATACCGACATCGATAGAACAAACCTACCCGTATACTAAAAATAATTTTGGGTATTTTTGCAAACTCTGAAACGTGTATTTTTGAATATGAAATTTTGTAAAATAATAAACATGAAAGGATAAAAAAAGGTTCCATTGAACGTGATGTTCCTCGAAAATAAATAAATTTACATTTCAGCACCAATAAAAGTATAATAAAGCTGCAAACCCTCAGAATAATAAAAAGGAAGTCCATCATAAAATATTAAATTCTTTTAACTAAATACCGACATCAATAGAACGAACAACCTACCCGTATACTAAAAATAATTTTGGGTATTTTTGAAAAAAATGTACAAGACTTTTATTAAAGACTATTGAGAATAGCATTACTTGATATGGACATTTTGGACAGCAGATCATGTGTATAGGGTGAGTTACATGTTATAATTCAGTTGTTTCTAGTGCACAAAGTGTGCACAAATTCAGAGTTTATTCATAATACGGTATATACCAAAATTAGTTGCACAAATGAAACATATGAATCACATTTTTGAATTTGAAGTCAACTCTGAGAAAAGTTTCATTTACCATCAAGTTTAAAAACAAAGAATTGAGAAATTTTTACCAATAGAACAAAAAAATCACGAGAGGACACAGTTAATTACAGAGTACCTTATATCAGGTGGTGGAATATGTCCAATATTAAAGAAGAAAGAAACAAGGTGTGATGAAACCGAATTTTCATTAATAGAAATATTCGAATAGTTGTTTAGCTGATATGTTCCACTCTTTGAATACAGAGTGTCCTTGTATGGACAATAATTAGAAGTTCAATGCTGAAATATACAAGAATTTTTGTTTCGAGATTACTTCTAGTACAAATAACCTACATATTTTCTAATTTATTCTAATATCGTATAACCAAGTTATCCTAGTTGTAAATAAGTCATACCTATCTCTCAACTGATACTCCCTGTATATCTTTATTATCATTGTATGGAAAAAATCATTAATAAAACAATATAAAGCAAGAGATTTCTTAAATAATATTTCAAACGACGTTTTAAATAATTAGTGATAATTAATACTTATACTATTAAATGGCTATATGAGGAAATGTTTTGAGCAGCAATTAGTAATTTCATGAGTGATTACAGGTACATGATAATGTTTCTTAATTAAAAAACGTAGAATTTAGAATAATGTTACTGACTAAAACAATTTCAAGTTTCAAAAGAATGGCTGCATATAAATCAAAACATTTTTGTTAACTCGGTATTATTTTTGATTGTTTATCGAAAATACTGTGAATTGAAAATTTCCCCGATTATTTATGTAGAATACAGTGATTTCAAAATTTCTCATAGTGTAGGGTGGTCCTTATCTCCAAGTTAAATAAACATCTTGAAAGGATTCTGTTGAACGTTATCTCATATATATAAAAAAAAATATATTCGAAATATTAAGTAAACAAGAAATTCTTGGAAAAAAGACAAAGACATCTAAGAAGGGTCTGAACGGTCAATTTTCGTTTATTAGTAATAAACCCTCAACGTGTATAGTTATTTTGGTAATACTTTAGATTTATATAGAATACTGCCATTTTAAAATTTCTCATAGTGTAGGGTGGTCCTTATCTCTTGAAGAATTCTGTTGAACGTAATCTCATAAATGCCAAAAATAAGATTGAAATGTAAACACACAACTCTTCGAACAAAGACAAAGCATCCAAGAAGGGGCTGCACGGTCATTTTTCGTTATCGGTATTTAACCCTCGATATAATGTAAACAAACTATTCTACAAACAGATAAAAAAGGTTCCTAAACTGCACCGCACGTGTTGTTTTTCAAATGTATTATACCTCTTGTAAATTCTCGATAACCAATGTAGAAAAATAAAGGATACTTTTAACAAAAAAAAGGGTGTAATGATGGTCCCTAAAATATATCTAAAATAAACATACCAGACTCCATAGTAGTAGTAAACCATTAAAAACATTGAATTCTAAACAATCTACCTTCACTATAAAAATTTCTTATAGAATAACCATTGTTTTTCTGAACATATGATGGCTAAAATTACTAATCAGTAAAAAAGAATTCATTCAGTTTATAAAAATCCTTGAGTAATTTTTTGAAAAAATTGAGAAAATTTTCCAAAATGAGGTTTAATTTTACGATCTTTAAGTATAAATCTTGCTTGGATACTAATTATACAGAGCGTTCATTACTTTTCAATAATAATGTTTGAAGATGGTAAAATTATAAAAAAAAAATAGTAATTTGACTTACTATGCAAATATTATTGAAGTTTATGATTTAGAGTTAGGAAGTTAATTTGATACGTAAAATGATTTGTACTCACATAACTTCTCCACATAGGAAAGCCTCCATATCCATTTTCCATTTCCATGATGTCCATCACTTAAAAACGATTCGCGACACACCGAAATCGATACCGAAAATTACGAATCACTTTTCCATATCGCGGCGGTTGCTTGCCTCATTTTTGATCAAATTCCAAAGACATTCATCACACAATCATCTCATTAACCCAACAGATTTGTTCTCAAAGATCAGGAAAATCTCAACAGATTACTCAGAAAGTCATTTGAATGGAAATCACATCTTCAAGTTACTTACTTATCTAATTATCATTTATATTGATCAGAAGGATCCATGTACTACTATTTCGAATCAAAGTGAATTTGAGGTGTATTGGAGCAATTCTATCATATGATTGGAACTTTCTTTGTGGATATACCTCGTATATCATATTGAAATTGTATTACATTCAATTTTTGGGAAAAATATCAATTTCTCAGGATAAATTTTGGAATAATGGATGGAGAAAAATTTATTTGATTTAAAATATTGGAAAATTTCAACGTACGTTTAAATGAATTGAATTATCTAGCAGTACCAAGTAGAAACGTAAAATATGTAGTTTGAAATATTTGTTATGAAGAATGGAAAATCATTTTTTTTTTGTTATTTATCCAACAATCAACTACTTTTTGGCGAACCGCATTATGAAACATGCACTACATTTACCTTTCGTTTCGTTAACGGGTTAAAATTTCGCGAAGAATCGTGCAGCAACACCTGAAAAAAAACATGAATTGTAATATTTTTTCTAAATACCCTTGCAGTTAAAAAAGTACAAAAAATTATGCAAATAGATTGTGTCTCTTTATTTATTCACGTCAAACCATTCAATCAAACACTATATTTATGAACAGATTGCCCCTGTATGTATAATAAATGAAAATATATAACAATATATTCAGAAAAAAACTTTTATTACTTCTTAAATCTATCAGCCACTAAAATTTTCCCCCTCGTAAAAATCAAGCCCACAATTTTTAGATGGTACCCGGTATTATAAATTCAAAGTTATATTACCCAAGATGTTATAATTTATTCGACTTGAGTGAGTTAGTTATAAAGGAAAATTATATCAATAAAATCAAATTTTCAAAATGAACTTCACAAAAAATATCCGAGTTGCAAGCAAAAAAGTAAAAAATCACCCACCTAATCAAATTTGTCGAATTCGCCTTCGTGGTTTTCAAGTTAAACAAAATATAACAAGAAAATTTCTTACGGAAAATTACTTTTTCATCAAAATTCCTACAAAATTATACAAAATCATTTGCACTAAAACGATATTTTAAAATAAAATTCTGTTCGCTTCCGAATTCCAATTATACAAAAAATTTCTTTTTTGTTTCAAAACTTGATTTTATTAGTTGTTTACAACTAAAAGTTTTAAGATTTTTTGTTATTTAACATAAGAGAGGACCACATTATTTTTACCAAAATTTTTTTACCAAATGATATACAGGGTTTTTCTCAACTATTTGTATTTTACGATATAATATTAGAAAAATATCAATCATATATATGTTTTCTAGTAGTTTTCCAAAAAAAATACGAATAACCGTCCTAATCTTCAGATCTGGCATCTTTGGAATTTATAAGATGATTTCATTTATCATCGTATCATCATTTTCTACGCAGTAATAAATAAAGCCTTTATCAAGTGCTAAATTTTGGATTCATTTAGAATATGAATAACAAAAGGAAACATCTAGAAGAGGTATATCAGTTTGCTTAAATAAACAAAAAAGGGTGTTTGGTTTTCGAAGATATATAATACCTAATTTCACTATAGATCCTTGGAATAAATAAAAAGTAGGTAGTAGAGGGTAATTTTTCAATAACACATGTATATTCTTGATATAACAAATGTAGCAAAAAAAAGTAAATTCTTGGAAGGATAAAGAAAGGGTCTGAGAAGGTTTCACAATTTATCAAAATATCGATCATAAATATTACATTTGGACCATAAAATAAACATAAAAATTTAAAAATAGAATAACAATCCCTCCGAAGATATTGAAATATCAACACTAAAAAATATCTTCTACCTACCTACGAATTATTGTACCCCGAGAAGCTCATACAAGAAATTAAATAATTGAAAAGTGAATATTGAATGTTTTGACTGAACAGTTTTCAAAATGCAAATCAATCCGTTTCACGCAAATTTTAAAATAAAAACTATTTTCTATCGATATACTGAAAATTTCAAAAGTTTCCAAAAAAAATTTTCAACATTAGTCACATTTTTAAAATTAGAAATCGAAAGATTTTTTTGTCATTATTAAACAGATCCAGTATCTCTGTATTTTATTTATGTAATAATAACTATTTTGTACTACAATCGTACAATCGAAATAAGGTATTTTAATATTAATATATATATATATATATATATATATATATATATATATATATATATTATATGAAAAAACACATTACAGTTGAAAAGGTTTGACGTGAACAATAATTGCATCGACCTACAAAGATGGCCGACATGCTGTCCAGACAGACAAGGATAAACGAACTTTTTGATGCTATATTTTAGATTATCGTTTGTTTAATGTTTATAAGTAAATTAATGATTCACACTATTTCAAATTATTTGAAGAAAATGCTTAATTTTAATTACTTTGAAAATAATAAAACCTTAGCATTCCATAAAATGTAATACACTGAAATCGTTCATTTTCCTGGAAATTTTAATTGGACAAATCTCGTTAATTTTTACATAAAGAGAATTATATCTTACCTATATCAATAAGAAAATAGTTTTCACTTCACCATCGAAAACAAAATTACACGAAATTTTACGAATAGAAAATTTAGTATCAAATATGTCTGCCCGAATTTGTAATACTGTCAAAGTTTCATTATCTAAATAATTAAATGCATTGTTTAAAGCTTGTGACTTCAAAATTCACAGTGCGCAAGTCAAAAACAAGTCTAGACATTTGCAAAGAATTCGAAAGGGGTCAATGATCTGAGAAGATGTAAAGTTTTGATTTATTAAATAATAAGTATTACATATTTCGTTATATAATTTCCATATTGAATAAAATAGTGTTTTCAAAGATAAAATATATGAAACAAGATATATTTTTAATAATATTTCTAAGAAAGTTTTAAATAATTAGTGATAATAGATATAATACATACAATAAAATATGGCATAGATTTAATTATTACAAAACACAATAACTTCATATTATTAAATGACTATATGAGTAGAGTTTATTGGCAGCAAATAATAGTAATTTCCTTTTGGGAATCTGTATACATTTAATGTTTTACGACATAACTTCGTTTTTCGAATTAATTATTTCATTAGAGATTACAGGTACATGAAAATTTTTAATATTAATTAAGGATCGTAGAATTTGAAACAATGTTACTGAAATTTATTCCAAATTCCAAAAAATTAGGTGCATATGTATAAAGACCAAATCAAAACATTTTGATTATCTTGATATTAAGAATTCTCTGATTTTAAAACTTCCCATAATGTAGGGTGGTCCTCATCCTATTGAACGTTATATTTCCTATGAATATCAAAAATCAATTCCAAATGTAAAGTAAATAAAAAATTCAAACAAAGACAAAGGTAAGTAAGAAGGACCATGCACGTGTAATTTTTCGGAGTTTCCAGTAATAAACCCTCAATATATATTGTATTATTTTAAATAATTATCAAGAATTCTGGAAATATCTCATAGTGTAAGGTGGTCCTTAACTCCAAATTCCTATAGTGTAGGGTGTTCCTCATCCCCAAATATATTTCCTATGAATATCAAAAATAAATTCGAAATGTGAAGTAATTCTTCCAACAAAGATGAAGTCGTGTAAAAAGGGGCTGCACGGTCAATTTTCGTTATCGATATTAAACCCTCAACATGTATAGTTATTTTGGTATTATTACGAGTATGTATCTAAAATAATCTGATTTTAACATTTCCCATATTTGGAGTGGTCCTCATACCCAAATTAGACAAACATTCACAAAGGATTCTGCCGAACGTTATTTCATATATATAAAAAAAAATATATTCCAAATGTTAGGTAAACAAGAAATTCTTCGAACAAAGGCAAAGGCATCCAATAAGGGTCTGACGGTCATTTTTTGTTATCGGTATTAAACCTTCGATATAATGTAAACAAACTATTCTACAAACTGATAAAAAGTGTTCTAGAACTGCACCGCACGTGTTGTTTTTCAAATATTATACCTCTTGTAAATTCTCGATAACCAATGTAGAAAAATAAATAAAGGATACTTTTAACAACAAAAAAGGGTCTAATAATGGTTCATAAAAGATTTCTAACATAAACATACCAGAATTAAAATATTTGGAACCCTGAAGTTTTTTTTGGTACAGTTTCTTCAAAAGTAATGTTTTGTAGTTATCGAACTTGGTGGGATTTTATATTCTTTTTCCTATTACAATCGATCTGCATTAGAAATTCTTTATATACTTGTTAGAATTTGCACATTTAAGCACTTTGGAGAATAAATACTGCGACTTCGATTAAATAACACTCAACTTTGTTGAAAATTCTTAAGAAAATTAAATTATTATTTTAAAATCAATCAATTTTTATAAAATATGAAGAAAAATGCTTTAGTTATTCGATTAATAAGAGAAAAGAATTTTTTGTGTATAAAATGTGGAAAGCGATTTTAAACAAATGAAGGGGTGATGACAAAAAGTTTATTAAAGGAAGAGATAATTTCTAACAGTAACTGTTCCATTGAAAAGTCATATTTTCTCCGTGTATTTATCTTACAGAATGATTTGAGATTATTTCCATATTGTTTTCAGTAAATCAAAAGTGTGTACAAATAATTGATTCCGCACTAATAAAAAATGATGATGGTTATTAAAAAAAAATTATCTCTATTTCCTCCAAAATAAACACCCCCACTTTGTAACATAGCTGCAATAATATAATCAACGATTTTCTGCAAATTGGATTTGAATGAAAGAAGAAGATGCTTTATTAAACCACTCAAAAGATCTCCAGTTTGTGAATCCTCGAAACTTGCTTAATTATCATATTGTTTTTCCAAGTTTGTGTTTGCCAAGAGAATAATTATAAATTAGAGAAGAATTTTTGAGACTTATATTATCTTGGAGACGGTAAAAATATCAGCATTTTCTCAAAATTTGATAATCAATACTGCCAAATATGATAGTGAACTATTTTCTTTTGGTCAGCTCTGTACAAAATGTAAAACGGTCCGAACCCATATTTATTACTTTATTATTTTGTTATCTGTACATTTTGAATGGGTCTTATTGGAAAAATCCATATCTTTACCTACTACAGCCATAAAAACGAAATCGAGCAATAAAACATCTGGTTCACAGATGTGAGCATATTTTTTTCGAAATGGCATAATGGACTATAACTATAGAAACCTACGACATTTTTTACAAAGTATTAATATGAAATATAAACTAATTTATTTACAACTTTTAACAAAAATGAATTTTGATATTGCTATGTCTTGATACTTGGACAACTTGTTTTATAATTTTGAATATACTCAAAAGAAAAAGATATTTCGCTTAAATATAGATGAAACCGAAATTCACCACTCTTTGAATACAATGTCCTTGTATGGACAATAATTACAAGTTGAATGCTGCAATATACAAGAATTTTTGTTTCGAGATTACTTCTAGTACAAATAACATTCATTATTTTCAACCATTCCAAAATTTCTCGTCGCCCTGTAAATCTAAATAACCGACATATTTTCTAATTTATTCTAATATCGTATAACCATGTTACACTAACCTTCTCTCTTTCTAAACTGCTAGTCCATGTATAAATTATTATTATTATATGTAAGAAATCAATCAATAAAGTCGTAGCTTTCGATAAAATGTAATTAACCGAATTCACACAAATTTTAGATGGATAATTCTTGTTGATTTTACATAGAGAGAATTAAATCTTACCTATATCAATAAGAAAATTGTTTTTACTTAACAATCTAAAATGAAATTAGACGAAATTTGGCGAATAGAAAATTTACATGTCTGCCCGAATTAGTAACAATGTCAAAATTTCATTATTTAAATAATTAAATGCATTGTTTAAAGTTATTGATGTCAACATTGGCAGTCATAAACAAGTCTAGACATTCACAAGAAATATTTTAGGTAGTAAATTTAAAATCAAATAAATAAGACAAAAAATCACTCACCAGTTCACAAATGAGGAAATCACTATCTTGGTAGTTAAGAATTTTCCGGGTATCCATAATTTTCACAACAAAAATTGTATTAAAATACGAATAATTCTTTATCGGATTATTGTTAACACGCCACCAATACGAACATCAAAGAAAAACAACTCATTTTTGATGTTTATTTTCAATCCGTTTTACGAAAATTTTAAATTAAAAACTATTTTCTATCGATATACTGAAAATTTCCAAAGTTTCAAATAAAAATTTTCAACATTTGTCACATTTTTAAAACTATAAATCGAAAGATTTTTTGTCGTTATTAAACAGATCCGGTATCTCTGAATTTTATTTATCTAATAATAACTATTTTGTACTACAATCGAAATAAGGTATGTTAATATTAATATCTATATATATTTTTATATGAAAAAACACATTACAGTTGAAAAGATTTGACGTGACCAATAATTGCGTCGACATACAAAGATGGCCGATATGCTGTCCAGACGGACAAGGGTCAACGAACTTTTCGATGCTATATTTTAGATTATCGTTTGTAAATTAATGATTCACACAATTTCAAATTATCTGAAGAGAATGCTTAATTTTAATTACTTCGAAAATATTAAAAAAAATAATAATAAAACCTTAGTATTCCATAAAATGTATTACACTGAATTCGTTCATTTTCCTGGAAACTTTAATTGGACAAATCTCGTTAATTTTTACATAAAGAGAATTATATCTTACCTATATCAATTAGAAAATAGTTTTCACTTCACAATCGGAAAAAAAATTACACGAAACTTTACGAATAGAAAATTTAGCCTCAAATTTGTCTGCCCGAATTTGTAATTCTATCAGTTTCATTATCTAAATAATTAAATGCATTGTTTAAAGCTTGTGACTTCAACATTCCCAGTGCGCAAGTCAAAAACAAGTCTAGACTTTCGGAAAGAATTCGAAAGGAGTCAATGAACTTGAAGATGTAAAGTTTGATTTATTAAATAATATGTAATTAAATATTACATATTTTGTTATATAATTTCCATATTGAATAAAATAGTGTTTTCAAAAATAAAATATATAAAGCTAGATTGTACTACAATCGAAATAAGGTATGTTAATATTAATATCTATATATATTTTTATATGAAAAAACAAATTACAGTTGAAAAGATTTGACGTGACCAATAATTGCGTCGACCTACAAAGATGGCCGACATGCTGTCCAGACAGACAAGGATAAACGAACTTTTTGATGCTATATTTTAGATTATCGTTTGTTTAATGTTTAAAGTAAATTAATGATTCACACAATTTCAAATTATCTGAAGAGAATGCTTAATTTTAATTACTTTGAAAATATTAAAAAAAAAATAATAAAACCTTAGCATTCCATAAAATGTAATATACTGAAATCGTTCATTTTCCTGGAAATTTTAATTGGACAAATCTCGTTAATTTTTACATAAAGAGAATTATATCTTACCTATATCAATAAGAAAATAGTTTTCACTTCACAATCGAAAACAAAATTACACGAAACTTTACGAATAGAAAATTTAGCCTCAAATATGTCTGCCCGAATTTGTAACACTGTCAAAGTTTCATTATCTAAATAATTAAATGCATTGTTTAAAGCTTGTGACTTCAACATTCCCAGTGCGCAAGTCAAAAACAAGTCTAGACATTTGGAAAGAATTCGAAAGGAGTCAATGAACTAAGAAGATGTAAAGTTTTGATTTATTAAATAATAAGTAATTAAATATTACATATTTTGTTATATAATTTCCATATTGAATAAAATAGTGTTTTCAAAGATAAAATATATAAAGTAAGATATATTTTTAATAATATTTCTAAGAAAGTTTTAAATAATTATTGAAATTAGATATAATACATAAATAAAACATGGCATAGATTCTGTAGGAATCTGTATACTTTTAATATTTTACGACATAACTTCGTTTTTCGAATTAGTACTTTCATTTGTTATTACAGGTACATCAAAATTTTTATATTAATTAAGGATTATAGAATTTGAAAAAATGTTACTGAAATTTATTCCAAGTTTCAAAAAATTAGCTGCATATGTATAAAGACCAAATCAAAACATTTTTGTTACCTTGATAACAAGAATTCTGTGATTTTAAAACTTCCCATAATGTAGGGTGGTCCTCATCCTATTGAACATTATATTTCCTAGGAATATCAAATATCAATTCGAAATGCAAAGTAAATAAAAAATTTTTCAAACAAAGACAAAGGCAAGTAAGAAGGACCGGCACGTGTAATTTTTCGGAGTTTCCAGTAATAAACCCTCAATATATATTGTATTATTTTAAATAATTATCGAGAATTCTGGAAATTTCTCATAGTGTAATGTTGTTCTTAACTCCAAATTAAATAAAACAATTAGAGAGAATCGTAATGAACGCCATATCTACGTTTTTGAATTAGTAATTTTATTATTGATTATTGGTAGGCATATGAAAATGTTTATTAATTGAAGAACGTAGAGTTTAAAACAATGTTATTAAGATTTATTTCAAGTTCCAAAAAATAGCTGCATATATATAAAGTACAAAACGAAATATTTTTGTTATCGATATCGAGATAGATATTTTGATATCGAGAAAACTGTGATTTTAAAATTTTCAGTTCCTATAGTGTTGGGTGGTCCTCATCCCCAAATATATTTCCTATGAATATCAAAAATAAATTCGAAATGTGAAGTAAATAAGAAATTCTTCCAACAAAGATGAAGGCGTCTAAAAAGGGGCTGCACGGTCAATTTTTCGTTATCGGTATTAAACCCTCAACATGTATAGTTATTTTGGTAATAATACGAGTGTGTATCTAGAATACTGTGATTTTAAAGTTTCTCATAGTGTAGGGTGGTCCTTATCTCTCTAAGAATTTTGGTGAATGTAATCTCATAAATATAAAAAAAAATATATTGGAAACAAACAATTCTTGGAACAAAGACAAAGGCATCTAAGAAGGGCCTGCATGGTCATTTTTCGTTATTGGTATTAAACCCTGGATATAATGTAAGCAAACTATTCTACAAACAGATGAAAAGGGTTCCTACATGCATGTGTTGTTTTCCAAATATATAATACCTCTTGTAAATTCTCGATAACCAATGTAGAAAAATAAATAAAGGATACTTGCAACAAAAAAAAAGAGTGTAATAATGGTCCATAAAAGATTTCTAACATAAACATACCAGACTCCATAGTAGTAAACCATTAAAAACATTGAATTCTAAATAATCTACCTACACCATAAGAATTTCTTATAGAATAACCATTGTTTATCTGAACATATGATGGCAAAAATTACTAATCAGTAAGAAAGAATTATACATAACTATGATTAACAACTTGTATATTATAGTGAAATCAGTCTCCTATATATGGTGGACGAAGAAAGATCCTGCCTTTAATTTTCTTTCTACTTTTAAATACCCTAAACATTGTATTTTATAACACAAATTAAATCTTCGTTAAACTAATAGATGTTATAAAGCACTTGATAATACAGTATGTTACATTTGAATGAAGAAATAAAATAAGAGTTTTGAGTTTCCGGTCACCCTGTACACGAAATAGAAAATAATGACAATTTAATCGACTATGAGGATATTTTATTAAGAAAGTCAGTTAGGTAAATTTATTAACCTTTAATGTACAATATATGCTACAGAATGTTATTTTATTTATTAACGGTTTTCATATAAACTTCAAAATATTTCAAAAAACGTTATTTTCAATTTTTAAAAATTTTATTTTTCGCTCCTTCGAGATATTTTCAAAATATGGGCCTCAGTGACATCTAATATTTTTTTGAACAATCTTTTTTGATATCGACCCATTCAATAAGAGATGGCTCTCTATTGGATATGGGAACATTGGCTGCTTTTACATTGAAGGCATCAGGTACTCTTCAAATCTGAAATTGATAAAGGACAAAAATTTAAACAGGCAGATATATGATAAACTTTTAAGAGTTCAAAAACATTCATGACAGCAGTTGAAATATAATAAAACTGATAACTTGTATAAAAAATTTATTGATAAAAAAAGCAAATCTAGATTACATCTTTGCTTTAAGCATTTTTAAAAAAAAAATCTAATGAATCAAGTTCTGTTTTTATTTGTACCAAATACATAAAGATTTATTATTCTAGACTGAGACATTCAGATACATACTCACTTTTTTTCAATTTAAGAGTTGTCAGCTCAAGTTTCATATTTGTTTTCAAATGGATTACAATTCAAAATGGATCCATCGAGACTTCTCAGACTTCATGTTCATCGATGGTAACATTGAAGTGTCTACCATAACTTGATCAATAACTTTAATTTGCCTGAAACAGTTGCTCTAGGTCCTTTAGATATGCTATTCCAGAATAAACTTTAACCTGCAGAATGATCGTTATCCTAATTTGAATTTAATTAAATAATTTATTTAATACCTGGTAAATTTAATGTTTAACTTGCAACTGCCCCCATCAACGTTTTCTATTATACATTCTATCAAATAATAATGACAAATTTGTAGACACGTTTTGAGTGCAAATCTTAAAATTTCTCATATAAAAAATATCTTGTTATTCTGATTTTCAGCATTGCTTTTCCTTCCCGTTACAATATCATGAAAATATATTCAAATTATGTTTACATAGATATGAATAATATGATTTACATGTACTACTACGAATTTAGTGTTAATGATGAATAATACAAGAATTAAAATTATAGTTATGTCATAAATAGAACAGTTATTGTTATAGCCCAATAACAATCCCCAATTCCAAAAATGAACCTAACCTTAATATAATCTTGTTCTATTCGAAAATTAAACATATTTAATGGAGATAGCTACAAAATATTGAATTCTCACCCGCAAATCTTAATATTTGAAATAATTGTATTTATCTTTAGTTTATTATTCCATTGAGGTTAATTAATATTTGCAAGATGATCATCTAACCATTATTTTAATTAAAAAGGAAGACTATTTGATGATTACTAAAAAAGAAGACTATATAGCCGATCGAAAAAGAAGAATTTAATATTGAAGAAAAAAGAATTGCATAGTTCAAAAAGTTAACCTCTCTCTGTTTATATTTTCTCTTGTATAAATCCAAAATAATTACATATTTTGTGATGGATTATACTGTAGGAAGTATAGCTGATTTAATAACACTGATGATAAAATTAAAGTCAGGAGAATTTATTTCAGTCAAACTAAACGAATAAAAACAAGGTAAGCGTAGAAAATTGGATATCAAACAAAATTTAAACGAGGGAGGAAATACTAATCTGAAGAAAAAAATGCTTATCAACTAGTGAAAATAATATAAGTTAACACGATAATGAAGTGAGTAGCTCGGAATCCATTTTGAAAACAAAAGAAGAACAAAAAACGCAAAAACGAAAAAAATGGTATGAGTGATAATCAACAAGGAGAGAATGAAAAATAAAAAAAAAGTATCAAATGATGGATGGCAGCACAGTTGATGGCGAAAAAGAACAATTGAATCAGGATAAGGATACTACAGCCCAAAAAAATAAGGTAAAGAAAACAAAATTATCAGCTAGCAGCCATTTAAATGGATCAGTTAATGGTGAAGAAGAACGAGTAAATGGAAACGATAGTTTAGAACGTAGTCTGAAAATAAAGAAGGCAAAGAAAGATAAATTATTAACAAACAGTGTTGTAAATTGTATAGTTGATAGTGAAATGTTTCTATAGATTGTAAAAAGAAAAATATCAAAAGTGTTTTTAAAATCTAAATATGGACCAATTGATAAGACATTAAGGTTTAAAGGTATAGCTGTTGTCGCTTCCATCAAAAAAGAATTTCATTCTGATATAAAGAATATGTATCTATCTTTTGTTTTATAAGGTAATATTTAATTTCCAAATCAGATATATTATATTATTTCAAATGCTATCTAAATTTATTAATTAACAGATTCAACATAGGTAACTAATGGAAATTCATATTAAATTTTATTATTGATTGCTTTAATATTTTCTCATTAGTATTGGCATTTTTTACCTTCATTTTTTACAGATTTGTCAAACAAGAAGATGCTCAAAATGCGGTTCAACAAAATGGTAATGTTTTCAAAGAAAAGCATTTGTGTGTTTGTTGGTGGGGACCTACTACAAAAAATGATGTGGGCAAGGCAATATTTGTTGGAAATTTGAATTTCTGTAAGTTTTATTAATGTCATACATATTTTTGAATATTCAATAAGTATTAATTATATTTATTATTCCTTTGAGATCTAAGGAGCTGAAGAAGAGCAGCTATGGAAATTATTTGAACCTTGTGGTTTGATAAAATCAGCTGTTGTCAGAGACCCTCGTACCAGTATGGGAAAAGCATTTAGCTATGTCAATTTCAAAGATGCGGATGCCATACAATTAGATCTCCAAATGGAAAATGTGAAACTTTTTGATTGGGAATTGAGAACTAAAAGCTAGTCGTATAACTGGTGCGGATATGACAGGCGCTACAAAAACACTTTCAGTAAAAAACAAACAAGAAAATTGAATTTTCACGAAAACCGTTGCTTAAATTCGAAAACTGATGTGATTTTTGGAATCTCCGTGAGAAAATACATGTTACTACATGTTTTTGCGATACTTTCCTTTTTCTGATGTGATTAGATAGTTATTTTTAGAAATATCAAATTTGTATATAATTAATTAGTCTCACCCTCGAGGAGAGGCAACCAATCATACACAATGCTTAGAACTGGTTGTATTAACAGGAAAAAGACAATTAATAGTTTTCGGTGTCGCTCGGTAGACGGCGACAAAATCGTAAAATCATAGAATAAGTAAAAGGATTGAGGTTTCATTTCAATAACATATTATTTTAGCTATGAGACTTATAACGGGTTGCGAATATGACAAGCGCTACAAAGCACACTTTGCTCACAGTACTCACTGTATAGTAGAGAGGGAAGTTTGTGTTTAATCGGGCAGATGGCGGTGGATGAATCACGAGGAGAAAATTGAATTTTCACGAAAACCATTGCTCAAATTCTAAAACTGATGTGATTTTCGGAACCTCCATAGGAAAATACATGGTACCGCGTGACAAAATTATTCAGAACTAATACAAAATGAAGATAGTCATTAAGAAAATGATATTTTTTTTCACCAAGACAAACCTTTCCACTTTGAAGCAAAGCTGCAATAATATAATCAACGATTTTCTCTAAATTGAATTTGAATGAAAGAATAAGATGCTTTATTAAACGACTCAAAAGATCCCCAGTTTGTGAATTCTCGAAACATATGAAACGTCCAATCCATGAACTTAAATCTAATTGAAAATGTTTCACGGGTCATACTTAGTAATTTTCATTATATGACTTAATTATCTTATAGTTTTTCCAAGTTTAAACAAATTTCGTGTTTAACAAGAAAACAATTATAAATTAGAAAAGAATTCAAATTTTAAGATGTATTGAGACTCATATTATTTTGAAGAGATGGTGAAAATGTCAGCATTTCCTCAAAATCTAATAATCAATCATGCCAAATAGGATAGTAAACTATTTTCTTTTGGCCAGCTCTGACAAATTGTAAAACCAATGGTACCCATAATATTTATTACTAACTATTTACTAACGAAATGTATAATATAGTTGATAATATGAATAATCTTGAAATTTTTTTGCAAGCACCAGTAACAAAGAAGAATTTTACAAAGGTCTTATAAATTTTAATCCTAGCAATATTCCTCAATGCTGGAAAACTTTGTCACAAAAAGTTTTACGTACCATATTTATAAATGCAATGTGGCAAAATGAAACATTGAGAAACATATATTCATTGATAAATATTTAACTATAATTATTGAGAACCCAATATAAAATTAAGAAAACTTCTAGAAATGGTTCACATACACGAACAAGCTATCAATGATTAAAAAGACCTGAGCAAATTTGAGTTGGTTCTATTTGATAAAATCAATGCAAATGCGATTGAGTCAATTGATGTTTGCAACATGTTTTTGAAATATAACAACTAAGAATAAACTATTTAGATTTTTTAATCTAATTTTCTATCAAAAGAGATTTAGAATCGAGAGACGATTTTTCAAGGAAAAGATTAGGACTAAAAAGAGAAGAGGTAACAGGTAAAAAAATTGAATCGATAGTTTTGATTTTGCAATAGATGTAATGTGGAATCATAATCATTTCACTTCAATAAGCAAATTTATTGAATTCATAACTTAGTCGTTACATAATTTTTCTGTGACCAGTTATCAAAATATCCTTCGTTTTCCATCCTTATAATTAGATTGCTTTTTATTTCTCATCATATTGTTACGGAATAAATTAAATCAATTGAAGTATCAGTCTATCTTATAATACACACGGTCGCTAATACTGCTGGTTAATTAGAACTTTGTAATCCTTTTTACAACTTGCAAGTTTGACAGCATTGCTGTTGGTATCTCATTACTTTACACATATTCATCATCCTGACGTTGGAGCAGAACAAAGAATGATCTTTACAAGTTGGTACTGGAAAATAAAAAAAGTATTTTCAATATATTTGAGGATAAGATATTCCAGATGAACGTATCAATTTAAAAAGTGCTAAACAAAAATTATATCAGTGTTAGAAATCGAATTCATCCCTTGAAATATAAAAATTCGTATATGAAATATTAAGAGATTTATTTATATGCAAGTTTGGAAAATGGGTCTTCTAGCATTTTATTATTAAAAATTCAGCAAAACTGTACTCGTTTGATAGAATCGGTTGGTTTTAAATTTTGACCCAAACATTGAATGCCCGAGACATAGCTCGACTGAAGTATGGAAAAAATCTGAATCAATTTATGCCCAATGTCATTTTGAAACTTGTTTATGTTTTATGAGACTACAATTTTTATTATACAATTTCAACCACCATTTTCAATTAATCAATTCAATTAATTCGCAACTTTCTCAATTATTTTTATATATGTACGCATTGTTATTAAATTGAGACGATTTATAAACAAAAGCATATGGAAAGAAGTCTGAGAATAATTTCATTATCAATTACCCGCAGTTGAGCATGGAATTCCAACACATGGCTTGATAATTTGTGGTCGTGGTAAACCTTTACATGCATCTTCCGCTGATTTTTTCGTACCATACCATACACATTGGATAATTCGATACTTCAAACCCTTGCTTTCACAGGTAGCAGCACACTGAAAAGTGAAAATGATAGAAGCTTATACATATTTCCAGACAAACCATTTTGGTAGTGGAATGAGTTGAGCACCTCTCAATATTACGCGAAACTGAGGATATTCGCTTCTTTATGAAACAATTCTATAATCTCTGAAGATGTGAATTAAGAAGATTTTGGAGAAGAGACAATGTAATGATGTTTGTTGATTGTTGTATAATATCCAAGATCTTGGCAAGATAATTAAGTTAATATTATTTTTTGTGAATAGAAATATCAGATTTTTCTTATAACTCATGTAAGATAAAGATTCACATTATTCAGAACATTCCATTGAGTTGAATTATTGATTGGGAATCCATTTTGCAACAATTTTTCTTATGTTCAAATTGACGTTAACTATATGATGAACGCGTTCGTATGAAATATTCACCGCTTCAGATATCCGTTTTAGCCCAATTCGACGGTCTGATAAAATCACGTCATCAACTGCATCCATATTTTCGGGGACTAACACAGAAACTGGCTTTCTTGATCAGTCATCATGTTTAATGGAAAATTCACCTCTTTTAGTTTGCAGTCCAATTTTTCACGGTCGCATATGAAGGACATTGATCAACAAGGATATTAAGCTTATCTTTGTGAATCTGCTTACCTCTTAACCCTTTTAAATACAGGTACTTGATGATGGCTCGAATTTTTCGATTCTCACAATTTCGGTGGACATCTTTTTCCTTTTAATTTATTGCGTAGCTCTGGTTTACTTTTTTGACGTCAAACTTTACACTGACACTTCTAATAAGTTATTGTTCGTTGCTATGGTAACGCAATATTTTGGTTACGCTTGGAACTGTTCTAGGCTAACTGGATGTCAATACATCCTCGTACATGTAAAAATAAGAACTCTGATTTCAAAAGTACAGAAGAAAATTCACTTGAAGCAGCTTAAGGATATGAGTATGTGGCCGCCTGGTACCAAAATAGACACTACCAACTCACCTCTAAAACAACTAAACCTAATGCCGCGAGATCCAAGATCTTTATCTCACCTAAAGAAATTATAGGATAGTTTCTTTTTCAAAAATTACATGAAACAACATAGAAAAATTAATCATAAGACAATAAATCTGTCAAGTATATTTAATATGATAGGAGAAATGCCAATTTTCATGATGTTTCTAAAGAAATATGGTTTCTTCTTTCAAAAGTGTTTTCGAGTGTACCCGATTGCACATTAAATCACCTTACCACTTTAATTGACGTTTCATTTCAAAATGGAACTTTTTCCAATTGCCTTAGGACGACTGGAATTATACCTCTGTATAAAGGAGAAGATAAAAATCAAGCATCGAATCATCACCTAATTGCACTCCTTCCCACATTGTCCAAGGTTATAGAAAGATTGGTCGGAAAGAGGCTTTTATCATTTCCGTAAATTTAAAATGCTCACCAATTTGAATTTTCAAGTAACAAATGCACAAATCATGCTATTTTCTCCCTCCTAAACAATTATCACTTAACTGCAACAACTTTTTGTGATTTCTATAAGGCTTTCGATCGTGTCGATTGATATTTTAATTAACAAATTTTAGTACGACGGTTTTAGGGGAACAATTCTCGCATGGCTTGAGTCATACCTTTTCAATAGAAGTCAGCTTTTAAGGGTTGTACAACGATGTTATCTTGCAAGCCAATAGAATGTGGAGTGCCCCAAGGCTCAATACTGGACCCTATTTCAATTCCTCCGTTTTTATAGACAAAGTGGTAAAATATGTTTATCTGCAGACGATACTAGTTTCTGTTGAAGCAACCCTGATCTCACGGCACTATATCTAGTGACTTAATCACTAGAATCAGTTTCCAGAGAACTTAACTCATCCACCTCCTCACAAGTTTATTATCCCCTGATTGACTCGCATCTCCGATATGTCCTTCATAGTGGGTTACGTGTGGTGCCACTCAATTGGAGCGAACCTAAGCTACAAAAGAGCTATTAGATATTCATTCGGACTAAACAGCAGTGCTCATTGCAGGGATTTCTTTAAAAGATTAAAAATTCTGACCCTTCCTTCATTATTCATCTTTGAATCCGTTTGCCTATTTGTAAGCACGCTCCAATTTCATAAAGATCGTTGCACGGCTATCCACTTAGGAATGCGGAGCACACCCTTCACCTACCCACTCTACATTCTGAATTAGTTAAGGGCTCAATATTTTATAATACAAAAAAATACACAATCACTTGCAGATTGAAATTAAATCGATATTTTTCTCGCATTTCGCAATAATTTGATGGCATATTTACTGGAAAGTGCCTTCTACTTTGTAAACTACTTCGGGCATGCTATATACTGGTTTGATTTTGCTATCTCTTTATATACCAATTATTACCAATTACCATTGCTTATAATTCTGTTACTCATTGCGGTTTTCTTCGGTTTATTGAAATTTTATTTCAATTGTACCTTCATATAGTTATTTTTGTTTTTTAGTTTTTACAAGCTTTTGTCTACAAATTCTTAAGAACTCTACAAGCGTAACAAGTACGTTAATTCACTATCAACTGGATATATATGTCAACTGATCACTTACATCAGACCAGCGTCCTATTTTCCATTTTCCAACGCATTTCTTGTTAACGCATTCCTGTTCATCACTTGGTTTATTATCTGCATCGCATATAACCGGATCCAAAGTTATGTTGCTTGATATTTCACATGATACAATTCGTCTCTGTAGTGCTATTGAGAGAAAACCAAAGAATTATTAATAGTTTCCGAATTCTAATAGTAGAATAGTATGAAATAAGCTCCCCTTCTTAGTCAGATCATATATGTGTATGTCTGGAAATTAATTGTTCTGGGATCACAGAAAAATAGTTTCCATCCTGTGCAGTAATGTTTTGACCTTAAAAAGAAGTACTCTAAACTTTTCAGTCAAAGTGGTACTATAAAGGCCCATTTTCGAGGCCCAAGAATGGGAAGTGGCATTCAATCTGACATGAAGTGTTTTGATCATTTAGAATAGAGAGCTATTTTTCATCGGCATATTAAGGTAAGGGGCCACATGAACGAGGATCAAAGACAATGACACCAGTTTCACTTCAAAAACTCATCGACTCGCCGCGATATTTATTTATAGTTTTTCGAGATACTGTTTTTCAAGTCACTTATGGCTCTCGGCCTCGGCCCTCGGAAACTGCGAGTTTCAGAGTTCACATTTGGTGTGCTGCTGAATGCTGTCAGAATTCTGTCAAATGCCGTCACCTAACTCAACCTAGCCTAAAGATGAGTAATAGACTTAAGTGTTAAGTTCGAGAGTTCTACGGGTTAGGTTGGGCTAGGTTTGGTTAGTCTATGAGTTTATGAGACTCATGGCATTCTCTCATACTCTTGCACCAGTTTGCAGTACACCAGATTTAAACCCTGGATATCACAGTTCCTGGGAGAAGTCATACGTGAATTGGAACGGCATTTCAAAAAACGATAAAATTGATAATTCTATAGCAAAATATGATAATGTAATGCTATTAATAAATGATTACTGATAATGAAACTTCTTACCTTTATGCCACTTGAAACATTTTGAGTTTTCACAAGAGCTCCACTCATGCACTGTCCACTCAGGACACCTATCAAAACCACATTTTCTAATGGAAAATGGAGATTTTACTCCTGTCTCGTCACAGAGAATATTATCAACAGGTTGACTGGCATTATACAACCTGAAAATATATAATACGAAATTTTTTTCAAGCAAAAACACGATTATTTTTTATCAAATATAAACATTAGAATATAAATCTAAGCTACTCACTTAACAATACAACTGACTTCTCTGCGTTGAATACCGTTTCCACCACAAGTTTCTGAACACCTCGACCATGGTCCTGATGTCCATTCAAATTTAAGATTCTCTTTCTTTCCTTTGCCTAGAACTACGATATTATCCTCATCACTGCTTTCAAGAAATTTCTCGGTTTTTGTGTCATAATCACTCTCTTCAGAATCTTCATTGAAAAATGGAACTCTGTTTTCGTTATTCTTGTTACTGGGCAAGTCGATCATCCTGTGACCTCTAGAATTGCTAAATGCCTGGAAAGGCCATAATAACTACGTATGTTATTAAAAGTGTCAAAGTGCCCCCATGAAGTTTAACCGTATTTGAATCATATGTTACAGCATTACATATATATATATATATATATATATATATATATATATATATATATATATATATATATATAAATTTCTTCAATTTCTTAGTCCTTTTGATATTATGTTGTATCTAAATGTTCTTAATTTTAGGTCTCTTCTGTTTTAAAATTAGTTTTTTTTGAAAGTTTTTAAAAGAAAGATAAATTTTGACGTTTCGACTTTTCTTCAAGTCTTTATCAAAATATGATACTGACAAAGAAAATTTGGATAAAATTAACTTATAACTTTATTCCAATAATAATGCAAATTGAAAAGTGATAAGTGCAAAGTTGGAAAGTATTATTGTGGAATAGGCCCCAGAAGCTTCTACCTTTGCACGTTCTTGGTCAGCATTCAAACATTTTGGGATCCATTTTGCAGCAATTTTTCTCATGTCCAAATTGACGTGGACTATATGATGAACGCGTTCGTATGAAGAAGTCAGTACTTCAGATATCCGTTTTAGCCCAATTCGACGGTCTGATAAAATCATGTCATGAACTGAATCGATATTTTCGGGGACTGACACAGAAACGGGCCTTCCCGATTCGTCATCATGTTCAAGAGAAAATTTTACCCCCTTTTTGAAGCTTGCAGACCAATTTTTCAAGGTCGTATACAAAGGGCATTGATCACCAAGGGTATTAAGCATATCTTCGTGAATTTGCTTTCCTCTTAACCCTTTTAAATACAGGTACTTGATGATGGCTATATACTCCAATTTTTCGATTTTCATAATTTCGGTGGACATCTTTTTTCTATTAATTTATTGCGTAACTCTGGTTTACTTTTTTGACGTCAAACTTTACACTGACACTTCTAATAAGTTATTGTTCGTTGCTATGGTAACGAAATATTTTGTTTATGCTTGGTACTGGTCTAGGCTAACTGCATATCAATACATCCTCGTAGTTAATAGTGTTATCTAGAAATTTTCGGTAGCAAAATATTTATCAATTTTTTAACTTCAAAAATAAGTTTCACATCTCGTCAAGAGATACCTCAATCGCACATACAGCTCGAGATAATATATATTACAAGTATCAGATCTTATGTTTTTAGTTTCGTTATTGATATGATTTGTCACAAGTTATTATTTGTCACTAGTGATATTTTGTGCAAAATTGGGACTTGAAGGTAGCACACACATTCCTGATTTCAAGAGAGAATATGATTCTAGAATTCGATAGCAATAATACTTTGCTTCCTCGATTTATCGAAATTTGTGTAAACTTATTTAGAAAATTTTATAATGGTATAGATTTAGAGGATTTTCAAAATGAATATTTGATGTCCAACATCTTAGCAAAAATTAAAGGTAGGTAAAGCAGCAATATTTTTTTGTACTATAAGAACTTGAGAAAATCTTAAGAATGCACTTTTAACTTCTTCTGCTCAGAAAAGGAATATTTATACATTGAGTACAGAACTTCCAGAAATAAAACAACGTATCGGAACACATTTTGATTTTTATAATAGAATTCAATATATCATGGATGTTTTCGAATTTCTTATTTCATCACACATTCCAATGTAAATGAACATAACATTTTGGGTAACTATTTTAAAATTTAGCACTCAGAGTATTGCTATGAGGTTTAAAAGAACAATTAAGTACATTAATGCGGACTAAAAATCTAGAAAACTTGAACTTGAACTTGCCTTAAATGTTTCAACTAATGATCAGATCATTATGATTTTGTTTATAAATGAATAATCTGTGAATTTTTGATTTTTCCAAAACATCAATGCACATACAAAACATTATTGATATCTAACCTGTAAATTGAATATTAGCTTTTGGAAATTAGGCAAGACTCTAGAGGCGGAGCTTGCCAAATCTGTATGTTCATCTGGGACGTAGAGCTGTGATGTACTTGAAGGTAAATGTGGAGATGGATCCTTCGGAAGCATGAAAATAAGTGGTCACCTTGTGAATACAGTTTTATTTTGTACTCATTTGAAATCTGTAGCATATTTAGAGTTTTGATTTATAAAAAACGTTATTTTATGCTTGTTTTCAATTAAGGAAATGTGTACAACCGCTACTAGTTTATTCCTACAACTGGAAATATTGCACCAGTCGATCTTTGATTTTTCCTTTAAAAGATTATGCTGTATTTTCAATATTGCTCTGTGATAAAGATTAAGATTTTTTAGATATTTGCTTCGTTGACTTTGATAGTAATGAAGAATTAGTTATTACAATTTTGATTCGGACGATTCGAAAACTCACTAAATCATTTTTCAATTCTCTTTTTTCATCATCCTCATCAGAAAATTGGCAAATAATACCAGCGCTTAAATTAAAAGAGATACATCCTACTACTATTTTCAATGGCATTCTTATTTGGGAATGCAAATTTGTCGTGTGATGATAATGATATTATAAATGTTAAGATGAGCCCCCGTGTCACGATCAATATAGATATTCATAGCAAAATAAACTCATATTATTGGAAATAATATTATCGAGCTCTCAACATTTTAAGTACACTCCTATTTTTGTTTGTTCTTGCCATATTTAATCAATACTCACTCAGTTGATTTATTTATGGGCAATTTATTAATTGCGTATTCAAATTCAAACTTCCAAACTTTTGTTTAAAGTCGAAAAATACTTAGAAAGTGATCAATTTGAATGTTTAGATACTGAATAGAGTAGAATAGAGAACTTACTTTTTCTCCGCTTCTATTCAAAGAACTCTGTAACTGTTCGTTATAATTAGGATCCAGTCGAAGTGAAGGTAATGTTGGCGTAAACAACTTCGAGCTGGGATTCTTCCTTGATCTATCTGGTCGTTGTTCGTGAGAATGGTCATCGCTGAAAATGGGAGTTTCCTCTTCTTTTTTCTCGTGAACATCAGAAGCTAACTCCACCTTTTCCGTTTTTAAACCTTGTTTCTGAATTTCTTCAGATGTAGGGAATTCGCCGGGCTTTGGTCTGACCGAAATATGAATATTCGCTACTGACTTAGCAGCCATACAGGTGTACATTCCGCTATCTCTCAGAGTCAGATTAGTAACTCTTAAAGCACCTTTTTTAGAAGTCTTATATTTCCTATTTCTTGGGATCAAGCTTTTGTCTTTCATCCATTCTATTTTTGTTCTGTCAAATCTTTTAACAGGGCATTTTATTTTGATAGTGGTTCCAGAGAATACTGTAGCTGCACCACCGACTTTCAATGATATCTTCTTCTTTTTTGGATCGTGCTGAATGAATGTGCTGTTTGAAACATCAATATGGGGTTTATCACTTTCCACTATGCAACTTTTGGTATTACAAGGTTTAAATTCTGCAGGTTTTGGTATTGAACACATAGAAGGTGGCCTATCTACAGTATGATTTTGTGCCATTACCTGCTTACATTCAACTTTTCTCGTTTTGCTTCCTCCTCCACAGCTTGTGGAGCACCTAGACCATTCTCCTATTTTCCACTTTACTGGACAATCAAGTACATTACAGTATTGCCTATCTGGAGGTGGTGGTTGAGGACACATATTATTAGGAACTATTACAGTGTTTCCTCCACCTTGAGTAACTTCGTGAATACAATTAACTTCCCTAGTTTGAATACCTATGCCACAGCTTTGTGAGCATTGTGAGAAATTGGAATAATTCCACCTAGGGGGACAAGGATGGTCATTACAAGTTTGTATTCTAATTTCAGGTTTTAATTCTATAGGGCACATATAAGGCGATGTTAATTTCTGAGTATCATCTCTTACGCAATTCACTATAAGTTCTTGTATCCCTCCCAAACAAGTGGCACTGCATTGTGTGTAGCCCTGCTCTTTCCAAGAATATGATTTACCTGAAATAAAAGTACTTGATCAGTTTCTATAATTAATTAAGCTGAAATACCATTAGAAAGATGCTAAAATATATTTGATATAAATTATAAAAGCTACCATTATGATAAATGGGGCTATCTACAGAGCTTTTATTCATTCTAGACTTTATTCCAAATTACATATTATGTTCATACAGAAATTTATATCACAAATCAGAAGCAATTGGAGCAACTATATTATTGAGTAATATAGATAATTAGTTGTGTAATTTCGTTTTTATCGTCAATTAAATTTTATTATATACAAGAGTTATTCGGTTGAAAGTTACAAAAGAATACCCTTAACAAATATGGATACGACCGGTTTGAACAAATAATCGCCTGTTGAATGTATGATTCTATACTAATAACTTCTATCTGGGAGGAAGTAATTTGATTTCGAACGTATCAATCATTTGGGTCCTATCTCAAATAGGCATCTCAGGAAACGAAAAAGCAGACAAATGTATCTAAGAATCAGCAGATAATAACAAAGCAACAATTGTACGGGAAGTGATAGTAAACGGCTATAATCAAAATAAAAGTAATAAAGGTTAATCAAAACGAAAGTTCAGTGCAAGTGGCAAAGTGAGTGGAAAAGATCGCAGTAGATAGTAAAATCTATAAAACCATCTGTCCAACGATGAAAAAACAGTTTTAAAAATCGTACGGACCAAATAAAAATCAATCGTTTATAAGGCTATGGCACACTAAAAGGACATCCTCATATTTATGTAACCGTAAAAACACACCAATATGTGAAACTTGTAACGTTAATCTAAACGTGAAACACTTATTGTTGAACTCTCAAAAGTACAAAAACGAAAGACTAACTAACAACTTTCCAAACACCATGTTTCTCTACTTAATAATAACTGTCATGCCACAAATATCTAAAAGACACTCAACTGTATCACAAATTGTGAACAATTGACATGTCGCTAATAAACTTTGAAATTGATGCGACAATAAATAAAAAAAAAAATTATCTCATTGTTAGTCTGGCTTGATACGATAAGTTTTTCATAATGTTTTCCCAACATCAGGTGATCATTTTCAAAATCTTGTCGATGAAAGATTCTATTCATTATAATCAATATTTCGATAGGCGTTTGGTCAACCACAAAATATTTCTGAATGTAGTATTGTGTATATATTTTTTGTCAATTGATAGATTAGTTTAATTTGTTCAAAGTTTTTTATGCAGGATACAATATTTCAAGGAGAAGTTATCTGAGGACGTATATGCATAGACTCATTTTTACTGTTGAAAAATTAATGAAGTTTCTTTTGTATTGTAATCCCTTCGAAATTAATCAAAAGAAATAGAACATAAATTGAATAACGTAACCAAATAAATATAGGCACATAATTTCATTCATCACATATTTTTACATATTATGTGAATCGATGGACAAAATAATCGAGTTTAACTTCTATATCCGTGACTTTCACGAATCGGTTTCACCCGTGTTCATTTTATAAATGAGCTTTCAATTACCAACGGATCTTAATAGGATATTCTTCATCATTCCATCAAGTTCTTGTTAACATTTAAAATTTCTCAATTCTATAGAAAATGTACTATGGAGTTGAAAAGCCGAGATATTTACCTGGTACCCCTGGCGCAATTTTGATATCTGCCCTACTATATGGATCATCTTTAATATCAATTCCAATTTTTTCTGACACACATGGTTCCTTATAACATGATTGTGTTTCTATAGGTTTTGGTCCAGAACATTGCTTATCTGGAAGTTTGGCTATCGTCCTAGAATATTCTAGGAATATTTTACAGTGTACTTCTCGCCGCCGAACACCTTCCCCGCAAGTTACGGTACAGGGGCCCCATTCATCTGATATGAATCTGAAAATTTGACATAAATACGTGAAGTGTTGAGGAACTAAATTACAACAACATAACATTTATCTTTCTTTTGTTGGCCATTCGAGTGAGTAAAATTTTTAATTTTCGGTCAGTAATCTCATCTTGAAGATCTATGCTATGATAGAACTGGGATGAGTCAGAAGGAATCATCAATAAATGCTATCAGATGCCTTCTTGTTTGAGCTATATTATATTGTTTTGCTTCAGAAAATCAGTATTTATGATTTTAGCATTTGAAACAATACGTAATATTTTCAATTTAGTTCTGTACGTATCAAAAAAATTTGAAAAGAAAATTTTCCTAGACCAAGCTCGAACTCTTGACCTTAAATTTTAATGCATCAACACTGAGCCATGAGACACATTGAATATTTTCGTCGTATTTGTGTTTTTCAACGTAGTAAGGTTATTGAAATGATTCATGAATTGAAGTACCTTTCGAAACGATATGAATTTGACTCAAACCTGTCAACATTATTCTATGTTTAGATTTTACTGTTTTAATTAGTTTTTGAAACTTAAAAATTAGTTTCTATTGAGAATTCATAATGTTGAAATGTATAATCTAGAAAAAAACTTACGTGCTCTCGGAAGGTACTATCTGATCTCCAATTAATCTTTCCGGAATTGGAGCTGGTGGGTATAATTCTACTAAATTATTTATATGATACAATCCTGGAAAAATTTCTTCACTAGTTTTGATATTTGTCGGACACTGTATGCCGGTAGAACAAAGTTTTGTACTGATAGGCTTAATGTTGAACAAACAGAGTTCAGAATATCGGCCATCCTTATCTCTGCACTCTACATTTCTCACTTGAGTTCCTTCTCCACAAGAAACGGAGCACTACAACAGTAAATACAAAAATATAGAAAAAGCATTTCATAGACTATACTTTACTTAGTGATATACAATTGATGATGATGATTTGGGCATGTATACGAGTTCACAATAAAAATTTAAATATATTTAAAAAAATACTGAATTGAACAAAGTTCTAAAATACAATTAAATTACACAATAATACAATAGTACGATACACATGTCTATAAATATATCTTTAGAAGTCTCAATAAACATTATATTTTATAAATTGTTTGCTGATCATAAGTTGCTTATTTTATAAAAGAGAATTCCGAGTCCATATCTCCTCTCTCCTTATCATTGGAAAAATAATGGAATTATTTTTGTTTCAGAATGACTTTCTTCTAGTTTGATTTCTTCAATTTTGTTTCCCTTTGTTTTCTCTAGGGTTCTTTCTTCAAATAAAGTATTGTCATTAAGGTTAAGATAATCATTGTTGCCAAGAGTGTGCCAAATATTGTAGCTGCTTCTAAATTATCTAATTGGCTTTTTGTTTCTTGTCACTCTATCAATGTCATATATTCTTTCGAAATCGATTCGATTCAATTTCAAATAGTGGTACGTCTGTACTTTATTAGCAGAATTATTTATTTGCCTTTCAAATTTGTAAGTTGTTTGAGAATGTCTCTTCTCCTATTTGAAGTATATAATTCTAATAATTGATGCTTGGTTCCCTTCTAGATATGGATCTGACGAACATTTATTTATTTATAATATCCTTACCGTGATATTTCGAATGAAGAGGATTTTGTTGGTTATTTGTTCTATAATGAGTTATTGAAAACTCGCTTTAGTGGTGGAGCAGTGTCTGGGTGGATAACTGTTCCAAACTGCAATTGTCTCTCCATTTCAATTCTTGTCGGCAGTGGTACTTGTTTTCTAGGATGGGAAATTCTTCTTTCATGAGCATGTCTTTCGTTTCGCCAGGTATGGTTGGACAAGAATAAACATTCTGTTAATTAGTAAAAATGAGTATATGTAATGAATTTCTGCGGTTTCATGTTCTAGTATAGGTATATGGAGAGCTAAGATTATTTTAGAGTTAGAGAAGGCTACTTACACACTCAAAAAGAGATGTTTTCAAATTTTAGAATTTGTTCTTCTTTATAACTGGTTTGTAAATTATCACTTATATAATTTCTTAACTTGAGATTGCTGAAGTATGAATATAATTTAATTTGGAAAATGAATTTGTGTGTTTTCAATGTAATTGTAATTAAATTTTGACAATGCAGATTGAATCGCGAAATTGTTCTATGAAATGTATTGAAATTATTCTATTACTATTTTCTTTTCAATTATAGATGATATTTTGGAAATTGGAAATTCCAGAAGCCCATGGTCAAATCCAACCAATAGAGCCGTTGGAAAATCTACCCCAGTTTTCAACAGGCTTCTGGGCCGCATATATTACTTTATTAATCTATGTTTTAGCAATTTTATTAGTAACTTTATTCAAGGGGAAAAGGAGAATTTCAAAATTTCTTTTTGGACCCAAGCTGCAACCAGCCCAGGTCCAAGTATTAGAAGAAATATGACAGGACATTTCGAAGACTTCAAGGACAAAGTCTTGATTGATTACCGAGAATTGATTACCGAAAATACGATAGGCGATAAATATCCCCCTCCAAAAATTGAATAAATTTAGGTAGAACAACCTATTTCACAACTCTCAATTCAGCCAACGATTTCATTAAATCGAACTTCATCCCAATTCTATTGAAAAAACAGCCAGTACTGAACCACATGATCATTTGGAATACATGAAACTTCAAATGGGACTGTATAACAGCCCAGCGACATTCGAAAGATCAATAGTCAATATTTTGAGACCCTATATAAATCCTGCTTTGCATACATGGACGATGTAATTATCTTCTCTAAATCCCTTCATGAACATCTCATTCATATTGCCGACATTTTTGAAGTTTTTGGTAAAAATAATTTGAAAATTCAATAGGACAAATCCGAATTTCTTAAGAAAGAAGTTGCTTACCTTGAACATTTAGTAACTGTCGATGGTATCAAACCAAACCCTACCAAAATAGAAGCTATTCAAAAATTTCCTTTGCCAAAAACTGTTGTAGAGATCAGATCATTCCTAGGATTATTAGGATATTATCGGATATTCGTACCGAATTTCGCTAAAATCGAATGAAATCTAATACACGGAAAACAGAATTTTGTAATTTCTAATATAAGTACAAATAAGTTAATCAAGAATTGAGATTTGAGATGTAAGGACTAAATAAAAGGTAAATTCTTGGAGATGTATCTTACAAACCACACCGAAGAACCAATGAATAAAATTTCTAATGTTGAATCACTGAGCAAGATATATACCTACTTATTACACTACAAAAGCGTCCATTCTGCCAACGGTTAATTTATATCTCAATTATTGTTTTGAGTTGGTTAGCGGCAGATGGTAAGAGCTCTCCAGCTGTCCAACTTAATAAACAATTCTCAGACTATACATAGAAAAATTTTACATCCCAGTGGCATAGCTCGGTTGCGGGTGCTGTCGATCTCCAGCCGGTCAGAACTTACGGTGAAAGATTGAGTTCATTTTGTTTTTATGTTAACAATTTCTTATTTATCTTATAGGTTATTGGGTACCCAAAACTCAACATATTTATGTTATATTTTTGTCTAATGTTCACAAATTTCATCTATTTTTATCTCTTTAAGGAGTCATATTTATATATGAAAGAAAAAAACGAATATCTTGTAAAAGTGATAAGTAATTAACTTGTAGATCATTGTTCCAATTGCAATAGTTGTTTCATTCAATAATTGAATTGAAATACATTTAGATTATTCAATAACAATAGACACGATTACTATTGGTATGTGATTTTACTTATGAAGGGTCATTCGAAATAAAGGATGATTCTCATTTAGACTTCGAGTAGACCTCGATGATGATGTTATAATAAACAAGTCATGCTTGGCATGACATTTTTAATAATCAAGGTACTAAAAGTGCAAGTTGATAACAACAATTCTTATAAATCAATATCAAACTACAGAAGGACTTTTAATTTTCAATCCACCATATACGAATGTTTAGTTGGCAATTCTGTGATTATAAATGTTACTCTTCTCTAGTTGAGCTGTCTATCTACAAGTTTTTGTAAACTATTATGAGGCGATCTTACCCCTGACCATGTGGTTGTTACCCAAGTCGGACAATCGTATTCATTGCAGTCCTCCTGGAACCATGGCTTAGGTCCTTCACATTTGGTGTCATCTACCTATTGAACAATATAAAATTTTTATGAAACTCATCACATTATACTGACTTTAGAAACATCAATTTTTTCTAATAAATCAATTACGTCAGAAGCAACTCTAAAGCATAGTAAGGATTAATTATGACAACTCACTATCAATTTTGTATTATTAGTTTCTTGAACAACACATTGTACTTGTCGATGTCTGATTCCACGACCACAACTAACTGAGCAAGGTCCCCATTTATTGGTATGCCATCTAAAAAAGTTCAACCCAGTTTAACATATACTCATGAAAGTTCCCCATGATGAAAATGATAGAAACACATTAAAGATACAATAATAAAGTGAGTGTGTGATGTGATCCAAATCCATTATGAAAATGACGAATGAAGTCCTTTTCTTTAGTTTCACTAAACAGTATTATTACCAATGTTCAATTTTACTTTCTAATTTACGCAGCTACGAGGTACTTTCTATCAATGTGTTGAACATTTGCATTAAGATCTCTGTAGCAGATATATTTTTGGTGATAGATTCTTGCTGAGAATGGGGTTTGAGTCTGTTTACGAAATTGTATCATCCAATTCATAAAATAATAGCCCGATTCGAATGAAATGGGTTGGAGAGTGCGCAGATGTGGAGTGTAATTGATAATAATACCAATTGGCTTTATAACTAGATATGTAGACCATTTGATAAGTATCATTTCAACTTCTTATTACCGCAAATGTAAATGTACTCACAATTATATTTCTCAAAACTTTATCTAATTTCAAATTATCAGTGTTTTTAAAGAAAATTTGAAATTCTCAAATAAAATTCGATATTTCTCTAACAATGTTTGTTATGACTGTGATATAAATATGAAACGAAAAACATATCATAATTCCATAAGCAAGAGGTGTATCGAACATGAAAAACTCACTTTGGTGGACAGTTCTGAGTGTTACATTCAACGATGGTCCTATCAGGCTTCTGCGATTCATTGCACAACTTCTCCTCGACTTCGTCTCCCGTGTCCCTATTTTGGCATTTAGGATATGACACTTTGTATCCTGGAAAAAAAGTTATTGTTGTAATGAATAATTGTGTGCGTTGAATTCAATTCCATGAAACAGTAGGTTAGCGAATGTTTCCACTAGACCCATCTGAAATTTTAGATATTGGAGTTATATTGGCAAGTAGTCTACTCGTGAGGTTATTCTGTTTTTTGAATGAACTTCTTTTCAATGATCATTATTTATTTATCAGTTATCAAAACCAAAGCTTTAATCACGTATACCTTAAAATATTCCGCGACGATTGAAAACGAGTTTTGTACAATAATAATAACGCTTTTTCTAAATTTATGGATTAATAGATACATTTTCTCAGAAAATAGAAATGAATTCAAATTGAACCAAACATTTTTGAATTGATAAAATATACCTCTATTATCATTCCGCGTCTAGTCTACATTGATTTAATTACAGTTAAAATGGTGAAAAGCCGTGAATTTTGTAATCAAGCACCTCTGGTTCTATGCAACTTTATAGGCTAAATGTATAATCTACCACATTAAAGACTAGATATCAGATTTTATGGATTATGTCTTGAAAATAGCGTGAATCTGTGCAAACTGTACAAAAGTAAGTAAAGAATTTGGAAAATACTATTCCAGCGTGGAAGAGGTATGATATTGTCACAAGCAGAATATTGAATATGATCTACTACTTCAATGCACACATTGCTCTGGAAGTCTAGGAGGTTATTGAAAATCCTCTAGCTTCAAATATATTCACAATTCTAACATACAAAAATAATTGAAAGTTATTCTGTGTATGGGAAACAACATGGTAGCGCGGAAAAGGGAGGCGGCCTTGAAAAATTTAGTTAAGCTTCCTAGTGTGTGCCACCTTACTACAAGTTGACGGAAATTCTTAACGATATATCAAATTTCTATCAAAACTGAAGGTAAGGTCGAAGCTATTCTAGCCACCATAAATTGGCTCACACAAAGTCATTGATAGACAATGTTTTAGAATCATATTGAATATTCTGGAAACCCAGAAATAGAGAATTCAAAACTACAAGAAAGGAGGAAAAAGTGAAATTGCCATAGAAATGGGAGTATTGAAGGAATAAATCAAATATTTTTTAAAGTAAATGTAACAGATTAATCGGAAGCGATTATGATCTAGGTTGTGTAATTAAACAATTAGTATGTGAGTTTTATTGAGATTCGCATGATTTAGAAAACTAATTCGTGTATATTTAATAATATTGTTTTTTAACGAAGTATGATGCTTGTAATTGGAATTAGGTGATGATTCTATTCCTAGAATACACAGAATTCCACTAAATGTATTAGTTTGTTACGTCATATCATATTAATCCTTACCTCCCCCACAAGTAGCAGAGCACAATGAAGTATGAACAAGGATCCAGTGATATAGTGATCTGGAACACGTCGAACCATCTCCGCCACATACTCCACATTCATCGACTTGTTTTTCTGAACCAATCTGTAAATCACAACCCACTTGCTGTAAAGAAAGACATTCAATTGAATAATTGTAGATAATATTACTCAGTTGAGTTTCATGTTATTTCACAACGAAATGAATGTATTTGATCAGCTATAATTAGAGGATAGTATTGATAATTTCTTGTGGGGATTTTTATTTATTTTGATAATTGAGAAAAGTTCATATTTGTTGAATGTAATATTTTTTTGTATTAACTAGTTAATAATGTCTTGTTTTCATGATGTCGTAGGTAGACTTTCAACTTGTCTCGAGTGGTAACTGGCGTTGTCAAGAACAATTACAGATCCGGCTGGAATAAGATCTAGCATTTGTATAAAGAATTTCTCGGACACATCTGCATTCTTATCTTCGTGATAGTCGCCGTTTTTTTTTTATTCAAATAACAGTAGGCTACCATCAACAAAACCACTGTCACTGCCAATATGTGTTACTATTAATCGTCTGCCTTTTCCTGATGGAGCTCTCAATCCTGTTGATAGCTCCTCGTTAACCCAAGTCTCGTCCAAATAAAAAATAGTTTTTCCTTCCTTCCGGAGTTTCTTAATCGTCCGTAAATAAGATCTTCTCCAGCAAACGATTTCTTCGGAATCTTTTGAATATGAATCTTCACGTTGGTATTTCCAACGAAAAATTAGTTCATGTAGAACTTGCCAAAGCTTATTTCTGCTAATTGGTGACCATTCGTCTTCCAACAAGGACGCCAAAATTTTATCAATGGTAGTAATTTTCTTTTTTAATTAAAATGGGTGGACTTGCCTATTCCTATTTGCATATTTGTAATCTTTATCGATGTAAACCTTTGGCCTCCCTGACCGAGACTTTGGACCACTTAAACATCCATTTGTTTTCATTTCCTTAAGAAGTTTGTAGACTGTTGATTTTCCGAGACCTGTCATCTTCGAACACATACTTGTTAGGTCATTCACACTCACTGAAGAGTACTAATATTCTAATGCACCATATACATTTAAAGCCATGGCTTTCTCGTTAACAGAGAATGCAGTTGTGTATTGGGACTTCATAGGACTTTTTCTCAAGCTGAAACTTGTCAATAACCATTTAAGTATACCTCATATGTTAATCTTTTATTTCAAAATGTAGTTTTTCCCAGAAAACATATTACAAATCGTTTGCAGTTAACCTGTCTGGTATAGATATATATTATAAAGGGCGTGAAATATTTACCTGTCAACATTATTCCTTTCTCAAAAAACCCCGAAGGAATTGTTTTGGCCGATAAGAAAACATAGTTGGAAATTTGAACTTGATGCAATAAATTTCCTAGAAAATAAATGCTGGATTCATTTGCTAAGGTTTAATAAAATAAAATAATAAATTTTTATTAAATGTGACTACGGCTATGGTGGCCAGGAGAGGGATTGATTTATTACTCTACACTCTTTACGAATGGAGTATAGCAATTGTGCCCAAATAAAGACCCAACGTACTACGAAAATATGCCTTAGATATCCTTTAACAGATTTCCATTGAAGAAATAGTTGACTCTGAGGACCTGAAAAACATGTTGAGACATGTGTGGTGAACATGAATGTCCGAAATACTTATTCCAGTCCCAGTTGAAGAATTGACGACATAAACGGGACTAAACTTTTCAAAACGCTTCGAGAAAATGAAGTGTATATTGCATTTAGTTCGATTCACTTATATACACATATTACTTAGATTTCCCATTACTTCACCCCCTTTTATAGAACCATTAATAGTCATAATCAATTGCTATATCAATTTGAATGAGACAAAACAATATCAACCCATTAACTCACCTGGCAATCGCCTCCGATACATACATCCAAGCTTCCAGGTCTACACCTAGTACCATCAAGAACTTTATTCGAAAAATTTTCTACTACCGTAACGAAGTCGTCATTAGATTCATCTAAATCGATTGGTCTACCTTTACAAATTAAAGCGCAAGGATAGTTGTCCATATAATGAGGCACCCATTCATATAGGATTCCGTTTAGTGGTATGTTGTTGTAGGTAGCGCATTGATCTTCTCGAAAATCATGGGGGTCAGGACACGCCTGGAATAAACATTCACTTAATAAATGTAGACATTCACGCTATTGGATACGTAAAAGTCATAGTTCGTGAACATGGCAAGGAAATTGTAGGATAAGTGTGTGTGTAGGTGAGTGCGCGAGCGTTTATATCTTTGATATAGTTATTTTCCTAACAAGTGCGGAAAGTGATACTTT
Source organism: Diorhabda elongata (assembly GCA_026230145.1). NCBI lineage: Eukaryota > Metazoa > Arthropoda > Insecta > Coleoptera > Chrysomelidae > Diorhabda > Diorhabda elongata. The sequence continues at coordinate 63,802 of CM047928.1, forward strand.
CCCGCACGCGACTGCAGTTGTCGGCAATCAGTCAAGTGCAAGAAAGACACTTTACGCATGAGTTAGGAACATTATTTTTTCTACGACAGTATATACAAAAAAGTATACCAACCCATTTTTCTAAAATTATTTTATTCCAACAAATAACATAATAATATACAAAACTTTAACTAAAAGCTACTAATTATTATAAATATTGAAAACACAATTTGTTGTATTCTGTAGACTAGTGAGAATTGCCGGTCCAGTGGCGTTATTTGGTTTCAACTGGAAGGTAGATGACGTCGATGAGTATGGCATCGGTTGCAGGTCGCATAAAGATGACGATGACGGTGACGGCAACGGTTTTAAGTCATTTGGCAGGTAACAGCTCTGAATTAGTTTCATTTGTAGCCTTTAAAATGGCTTCGTCGGATGAATCCATTAATATTATTGTATCGAATTCGGTTTAATGTGGTTTAATTTGGAAGAAGATTGCACTTATTCGGTCACTTCCAAGACGTTTTGAACAACTTTGACGTTTTAGTAAGAATTACATGGTTATATAAAAAATATCTGTATCATTTTATATTTTCAAAAAATTAAAAATGCTACAAAAAGCTAGAAAAGGTTTAAATTTTATTTGATGTACTATTTCGTAAATATTTATTTACCTGTAGTAACAATAGTTATAATTTCAGAAGTAAAAAACTATCTAATAAGGTCAAAATCTGCATAATCTGACACTTTCAAAACTAAAATGCGTGCGGAAAAGTGGGTTAAAACGGTTAAAATCTATATTATATGTGTGTATATTTTTTTTGAAAATCCGTTTTCCTTGGTAGTAGTAACTTCATTTAATGATAATTTGTGTTCTCTTCTATATTAAACGTTTAGAAAAAATTTTCATACGCCAGAAACAAAATAACAAAAATAGTAATTTCATCTATGATTGGTTAAATAATTAAATTATTTGTTATCAAAAAACAATACTTAACTTGAGAATGATCGTACCAAATTAATTTATAAATCAAATATTTCATACATCTATTGAAGTCATTTTTCAAAACAAGCGAGTTATTTATAATGATTTATTCTATAAAAACAAAAACTACCGATATAATAAACTTACTGTTATCAACATAAAAATTTATTAAAATATTGTATTGAAAATATTTCGAATATAGAGATATCATAGGATATTACAGTTCCTATCATTAGGCCCTAAATGTAGGATTGAGCATGTAATTACTGAGGATTGTTAAATTGAAACTATTTTAATCCATATTGATTACATATTCTGTGATAGTATGCAATACAGTTTACTGAACTACTAAGAAAAATGCTATCGTAGCATTATTTGCGATCGCTAGAAATAGTTACAGGTGTTTCAAGTGTTTACATGTGCATATTGCATAAAAGGTGATTGGCAACGGGTTCGGGTGGAATGAACTATATTTGTATGATAAACAATTTCAATATATGAGTTTGATTGAATAAAACTAGGATATTACATGGCAACCCTGCCAGCGCCAGTTTTTGATAGTATAGTTAGATAATTCATTTTCACAATTTTATAGTAGCATTGGTGAAACGAAACTAATTAAAATAATAGGAATTTCACTGGGATCAGCAAATATTCTAATTACTATAGATAGTGCTAGTATTGGTCACGAATTTAATTTCATATAAAGTTCAGATAATTTGCACTCTAATTTAACATTGGTAATAGAGGGCACTAGTTACACTTGTTGGGAAGTAATTTTTTCTTTGTAAACTAATGCCTTCATTTGCTACCAAATTGAAAAATTCATAGGATTTAAATTAATGCCTCTTGGTGGCGAAAATTAATATATAATAATATAATATATAATATATAATATATAATATATAATATATAATATATAATATATAATATATAATATATAATATATAATATATAATATATAATATATAATATATAATATATAATATATAATATATAATATATAATATATAATATATAATATATAATATATAATATATAATATATAATATATAATATTGGGATAGTGGTAAGGACACACCAAAGTGAACTAACTTCGATATATTTTCCGAGCTTTCGAATACTTATGTATTCATCGTCTAGGAATAATTAAATAAGATTTCTGGTAATATTCAATATTATTGAAGCTTGTAAAAATATTGGAAATGTATTACTAACAAACGAGTTGTTGGTTGAATCCGATGAGCTATGTGTGATAAAGGATTTTTAAAAAAATTACGTTCGGTTTGATTCTGCAGAAGTTCGAGGTACCAAGGCATAAAGGTAAGTAGTCTGTTAAAAAATAATATGATAAATGAAAATCTTTAAGTTTTTATTCTCCATTGTATTTAATGTTATTTATTTCTTAAATTGTAGAACATCGCGTGAGAGTTACCGCGACAAAGCTATATGTTATGTTCAACGTAAGTTCAAGTGGTAAAAATAATATTTGTCAAGAAAAATTCAGGATCTTCAGCAAGTGATTTATATACTCCGATTAAATTTAAGTTGTTTGATGTTGTAAGTAATAATAATCTTTTATATTGTGTCTACAGGTGGTTGCATATTAATAACAATGATGTTAAGAAATACTTAGCGAAATGATCTTCACAACAAAAAAAAAACGATCTTGTCTTGGGATTATCACGGTGCACTGCTTAAAACCATTTATTTTTTCATTTGTCATATTGAGGAACATTCGAAAACATTTTATTTGTTGTTTTTGTAGTATTCGTACATAATGGTAAACAACAAGAAAGTTAACTTTTAAGGTTCGACATTTTCAATATAAATTTGAATATTCAACAATGACCACAGAATTAAATAGATCTAAACACTCGTATATAGTTCAATACACCGATAAATAAAAATTTATTAGGCAAATAACTGACTTTTATTCAATGAATTTATATAATTTACAGAAGTCATATGCTGAACATAATTAATGTTCAATGGTGTCTGGAATCCATTGGCCTCCCAAAGCACCTTCCAAAGCTCCTCTGGAAGCTCCATGTGCTGCATATCCCAATGGAGTACCCAAACCGAGACCTAAAGGACCAGCAACTCCTAATGGAGCGACACCAGCAACTCCCCATGGAGCGACACCAGCACCTCCCCATGGAGCAGCGAGAGCAGCAGGTGCAGCGTGAGCAACGGGTACATCAGGGATCCATTGGCCTCCAAGAGCACCTTCAAGAGCACCTCTAGCACTTACTCCAGCGGCGGCAACAAGAGGAGCTCCACCATGTCCGCTTACAGGTACATCAGGAATCCATTGACCTCCTAGTGCGCCTTCGATAGCTCCTTTGCTGGCAACAAGGCCAGCTCCGTAGATACCACTAGCGCTGGCGGTAGCAACAGCTACGAAAAATATAACTGCAGACTGAAAGAGAAATATTCCATTTTTTAATCATCTTTGAATCTCTCTCTCTTTATATATATATATATATATATATATATATATATATATATTCTTGATTTTAGGTCTCTTCTGTTTTAAAATTAGTCTTTTTTTTTAATAATTCTGACATTTCGACTTTTCTTCAAGTCTTTATCAAAATATGATGTTTTTTAAATTTTAAAACAGAAGAGACCTAAAATCAAGAACATTTAGATGCATAAATATACATAAATATTTATTTTTGTTTCTAAATCTTCGTGGTTTCAGGTCTCTTCTATTTCAAAATTAGTTTTTTTGTTAATAATTTTCGCAAGATAGATAAAATTGACGTTTCGACTTTTCTTTAAGTCTTTAACAAAATATTTTGATGATCGAAAGGGAAGTTTACTTTCGATCTCTTTATAATCTTCAACTTCGATAAGTTGTTTGTCGAAACATGTGTCAAGGAGTTCAATTGTGAATTTTGCTTTAGTAGTAGCAGTAAACAGTATGTACATTATGAACCAGATCTACAGCTCCAGAAATGAATTCAATTCAAAAAATATCTCAAAAAGTCATCAATACGATAAATTGAAATGAAATTTCATTAACAAACTGTGGAATATCAAAAAATATACATTTAATCATAAGAATTCAAAAATCCAAATACGAGAAAAAAAGTTCAGAAATTGTTGACACACATAAAAATGAGAAATCTTTCAATGATCAAAAATCCGAGAACAGTTCGATCAAAGTATACTATTCTATTTTGTAAATATAATTGTGGATTACTGCTTATTTTTTGTTATATGGAAACTAAGGATAGACTTTTTTTAGTGTGACCAAAACAAATTTTTATTCCGATATTCGTATGATGGGTGTTCTACGGATTGTTTTAATTATGAAAATTGACAAAGTAAAATCATATTTCATAAAGATCAAAATAAAGTCAGAACTTCAAGATTATTATCTGTTAATAGCCTAGAAGATACCTAAAAGTAGACGATTTATCAACATTTGAGTTGGAAAGACAACTTTATGAACAGAATGAACAATTACATATCATATTGTTGGATGACAAACTGAGAATATTTATTCTCGATTATTTCAATTAATAAGTATCAGGTTTAGGTATTACTTACCAATGGGTTCATGTTGTTTTAATGGGTTGATACCGGAGAAGTGATACAAATATCGGCTATTACATGTATTTTATATAGTGACCAATAACCTTGTCCACACCCAAATAAGACAAACAGTCATTCTCTTTCCGCATGTATACACATGAGGAGAGTAAGATCAGATGAAAAGTTGTGAAAACAATATGTTTTGGCTAGAAAAAAAAAGAATCATTTGAACTAGAAAAGTATTTCTGTCCCGAATAGGAACCGATTCTATATAAATGAATAAATACGGTTTCTGTGAAATTTTTACAACATGGTACGATAAAAACGCAATCAACGCCTGATTTACATGATAAAATAGATATCAAAATAAATTTTCTTTTCAAGAATCTTATTAAGTTTTTAATCAGGCGGTACATTTCATAGAAAACTTTTTTCTTCAATAATTATATATTTCTTTTTATGTCAATATAGTAAGTACTTATATAGATTTTCACTCTTTTCTCTTCACTTTCAACTTATTGTGTTACGAAAATATTTGAATTGCATCATATTACATCCTATGAACATTAAAATTGGCTGTCATTTTTTCCAAAAGAGATGATTTATATTTTGAAATTAACGATTTTATTATGTAATTGCTCATCATATTCAATTTTTTTCTTGGTAGTTATATTTTCAGATTTCCAATATAATTGGTGTTTAAATAGAAGTATATTGCAGCGAAAGTGAGACTGATTATGATTGAATTAGAACTTGATGAATTTTGATAATTTTGCAATACATGAGAAAGTGAAAAAAGCAAAAGAAATTCGTAGAAAGTTTAGAAAAAATACTTACAACAATAATTATTTGTTAAATGTCTCAACAATAATTTAAGTATTTAAATGGTTCGAGGTTCGAATATAATACAATGATAAAAAGTTATAGCTCAATACTTCTTATAGAATAGATATAGAAATAACTTTTATTTCAATTACCAGCACATAGTAAGGATTCAGTTATACTTGGATTTGATCAAGTTTTTTTCCAATTTAGAAGCAGTTTATTATTTAACGAAGTGGATTTTGTATTGCTTAATAATTTATACGATTTTAACATAAACTAAACATGTTTTCATTTTTTATTTTTTGCAATAATTATCTTATCTCAAGGAATTGTTTATCGAGCAAGGAATGAAAGTCATTTTCCACGAGTATAAACCATACGAGCTGGAAATTAGCATACCACGCGAATTATACTCTATACTTTTTCTTCAGGTTCAATAGAGAATAGCGAAATGATGTCACAAACATGAGCTTCAAATTTAGTGTCTTTAAAAATATCCGATAGGTACAATGCAAATATCAATTACACATGAATGACAAACGAAATTTTCATTCTTTTTAGAAGTTTTCGAACAAAAGTTCAATTATTCAAAATATTGAAGATTACATTGTTACAGTGAGAAAACTGTGTCATTACTTGATATTTGCTAAAACATAAATCTACTTTTCATATGTCTTGAACCAGTAAAAGAGTTCCTTATACAAATAAAACGAGTTTGTTAACCTTGAACAGTTACAATTTCCAAGTTATTATAATACTTGAATTTTTAATGTAACAATTTCATTTTTTCCTATTTGAACTAGTTTCTTAACAGCATTGTTATGTCCGAGCCTGTTGCATTAGATTATAATTGAAACGGAACCTTGATAACATTGCAATGAGAAGGAATTTCAGACAGCTTATGAATTTATTGCAAGAAGTGTCATTAGTTATTGAAGATGTGAAAACAAATTGAAAAATTATTTGTACAAATAGGAGAGAAACCTTCATACACTATCCTTAAAAACATTAAAAAATCATAATCACTTCTCGTGTTTACTAAATTCACTTGTACAGTTAGTCAGTAACCCATATAGATGTATAACAATTTAATGTCAATTTGCATTTCCCAATTTTTTTCAAATAATTTGATTCACAGAATAATGAAATAAAAATTATATACAATGAAAATGCATAATAGGAAAGCATGAAGCATTAAAAAGGCACAACATGAAAACTTTCGGGTGGGAAAACTAAAATATGTATATAAATGCATCTAAATTTACCATTTGCAATTTACAATTTCCTACCATTTAGGAAAAGTTTTGAGATATTTTACAGATCTGAGTCGAAGCTAGTGTGGCAATAAGGAGTCAATGTTCTTCTCCTGAGATGTTCTTTGACAAGTCACGAATCGAGCCAAACTATCTACAATTGTGTGAAGTGAAAACATCACTCGAAAGTTTCATACGTCCAACAATTTATAAAACTGATGAACTTCTCACTCTTATTACTATGACGAAAATAAAGCGTGAATATAGATATACAAATATTACACAACTATGGAGAGACATTATATAGCACGGTTCATGACAGTGAGAAAGTTTAACAAATACTATGAAAATTGGTGTATCAAAACAAAGCTGGAGAAATTCTCAAATATGCTGAGCTAAAGTGCTGAGATCACTCAAGCATAAGTTTTGCTACCTTTTAAATAGATAGAATCACAAACTGTACAGACAAAGTATTCAAAAAACGTAAACTCAATATGAACATTTAAAATCAGAAGTAAGTAGAACAAACTATCCAGAAGTGAGAATTACAAACAAAAGAGTGAGGTGAGTAGAATATAAATAATCCAATAATTCCCAAGCAATGTATACGTCAACTCTATCAGTCCTTATACGAACTTGTATTGTCTAGTGAGAATTAAGTTTCTGGGAACAAAAAACATAGGTGATAGCACAGATAAAATAACCACGAATGAAATACTAACTGTTATGTTTAAAATGTATAAATATTCCACAAAAAGGGAAGAGAAAACTTTTGGACTAGCATTGCTCAAAAAATCGACAAACTAATTAAGCCGTTTAAGCTCTTTTCACAACGCTTTGTTTTATTCTCATTAATATTTTACTTTTATCTACGCTGAAAACCAGTTTGTTTGCTATTCATTAATTAGCAATATTTCAACAAACTGTTACCATGAAACATTGTCTGAATATAAAGACTTAAAGGTATAGCTGTTATCAACAATTTTATATATCTATATTAATTGCTATAATTGAAGCTCTCGATGATATAAATATTCGAAGACATGAAATGTACTATATGAAAAAGATTACTTTTAGTTATTTCATTTTCACAATTTCACAACTTTTATATAACTATATCACATACAAGAAAAAGTGAATTTGTAGAAATAATGAAAAAGATCTTTAGAATTTGAGTAGCTCATGATTCTATTCTATAAACTTCAATGTTACTGTAAATATGTTGATTTGAACGATGCTTCTTTTTCGCGAAACTGATAATTTTGATAAACAAATTTTATTCTGAAATAAATGTGGTGATCTTCTATTGATTGATACAATTATTATTCTATTATGAAGTGTTTTTCACTGGTACATTTGTTACATTTTCTTTGAAAAGTATATTTTCAATTGCTCTGGGACCCCATTTTCCCATAATAATACGATTAAGTGTATTACTGCACTAGTCATTTTATTGTGATACCAATCCTTCATTTCAGCTTTATACGAATCATCGCGATATATATCACGTCACGTTCGTCTTCATAGCACTTTTGACTAACAAGTCAATATAACATTTCTAATTTCACTTTCATGGCCCCATAAGTAAATGCGATACCAGAATGGAATGTACACACCGACGAGAAATTGTATGTTTAAGTTCAATATTTGTCATACAAAATCAGTCAAATGAAATAGATAAATGTATTCATCGATTGAAGACAGCTTGGTAGGTGATCTATTAATTTATATAATTATACAAATTTTCAGATTTTATTTGGTTAACGATCGAAATTAGATGGAAACATCAGAAATATTGTCTATTATTGTCATTATTGATCATTAGAGACCTCAAGTCAAGAAGTCATCATTACTAAAGATTTACGGAGAAGTCTTCCCATATATGCAAAATGACTTGGATAGAAGCAGAAAATTCAGGACGAGAAATCATTGAGAAAACAATCTACAGATCATACAAAAGCAAACATCGCCGCTTGCGTTACAAAGTATATACGAATTATTTACATAGTATTTGCTAACAAACTAAATAATCTACCATAATACAAATTGGAAATAATGGCATATGGAATGTCATTCCAATTTGAACCTTTCGATCGTAGTCTTATTTCAGTCATAAACTACAGCCATCTCTGACAGTATAGAACTTGCGATGCCCTATAAGGCTGGAGAGAAAAGAAAAGGAAGATTCCACTTGACATTTATCACCTCCATATAAATGATATTGTATAGAGGGCAAAAATTCTGAGATTTTTTAAAAGTAGAGCAAAAGAAAAGAGAATCCACGAAAAAGATAGAACAATTGAAATTTAGATTGATTTTGCTTATGAAATTCGAAATAAAATAGTATTGATAGTGTCATATTGTCTCTAGTGAACAGAATTTTTATGATGATAACGGATCGTACAGAAATAATGAATTGAAAGCATCAACTACATAAATACATAAATTCAGTTGATTTTCATCATTTTTCTCAACTCACTCCACTAAAATAAGACGGCTGAATGCTGAAAGCTCAATTCGCTTTCTATAAAATTTGCCAACATGTGTATGTAATTTTAGTTGCCTATAAAAATTTGGTTGCATATGGATGGATTTTATAACTCTTGCCTATTCTTTCATGTCAACCGTCACAATATTTTGATATGAAATATGATAGCAGTTGCACTCGTCTCCAATATTAACTATAGTCCCTCATCTACCTGAATTATCTGGAGCACAGAAATTAATCGTTAATATCATAACAAGTCCCAAATAATAATTCATTTTACATTCGAAAACAATTGAATAGTCGGGGTGTCCTGAATGTTTAACAAAGGACTTGAAACTGACTTACGCTATAAATTTGAAACCGTTTATTACCTTCGAATTAAAGTAGTCTTCTGGTGTCCGGTTTTAGTTACACCGTTACGCCGGGTGTGGCAGCCAAGTTGATGTTTTCCGTGAAGTTCACGGATAACTAGGATAAATAAATATGAAATGTTCACTCATTTTGATTCAATGCCATTGTTTACGTTGGAATTTCTTGTACAAGATAACGATAGACAACGAAGACAATTTATAAGATAAACTATACCATTCTGAACTCATATGAATTGTATTGAAATTATTAAGATCCAATATTGAGAATAATGAGAAAGTAATGGGCTGAGAGAACGGATGCGTCTCGATAAATAGCGCTATGATTCATCTGTTGTTGAAATGAAAGATTGGTTGCACAATTAAATGATTAGTGGAGAACGTATTATTATATGAAAATGGGCTTTCAAAGCAATTGAAAATATACTCCTCCACCTCAATTATCACATCACCGAGAAGAAGCAATCTTCGAGATATTCACAGTAACATTGAAATTTATGAAATAGAATCATGAGTTGATATTTGTTGTTTCCAGGAACTTCCAGGTCCATCCATAACGACCTAGCCTGTTAAAATTTAATGTTATTTATTAGATAAACAATCAATATTTAGTATTATTCCATCAACCTAGCCCAATTTAACCTAAAAAAATTTAATGTCATTCATAACCTAACCGTTGGAAATTAATACCAATTTCTATAATAACCATATTCAATAACCTCAATTTTCCTATCAAGCATCAATTTGGGTTTTTAGAAAAAAACAAAGAAATTCAAAATTCCGCAATTCTTAACTAATTATTGCAATACTTTCAGACGATGACTACGTAAGTATTTGGAAACTCGGAAATATATTAAAATTATTACACTTTGGTGTTTAATTATGTTACTATCTCTCACTACGAAAACGCTTATATCCTAGCTGGCAGATTTCGCTTCACTTCATATAAGATACTCGTATGTATATATGTTATAAACCTTTGACGTGAATCCGGTAATCAAGCCGTTAATTCTCTCAATACGCATTATCGAATTCATTTGCCACGATATTCTTCATCCAAACACTGTCAATAAATCATTGAGTTACATTAAGCCTGAAAATCACAAATAGAACGGTATTCTATTGATATAATTATTATTTCGACCAAAAGAAAACCTCTTAAATTGTTAATAACATTGAAGGAGGAAGAATGTATCTGAAACTAAATCCTTGATGGAATGTTACGAACACTTATGAAGGTTGGAATGCAATTAGATATTTTACTTTATGCAAATATCTCTCCTGTCACGCAAAAAACAGGCCTTGACAATGTTAAAATATTATCTGAACGGGCGTGGTTAAGAATTTAATGTAGAAATGGATTTCGCTTAATTAAATATTGTTTGACTGAATCATTTTGTTGTAGGAAGGTAATATTTTTACCTACGTTGACCGTAACAAAATTCACAAATAAGAAAAGAAATGGATATGCATTCATCTAGCAAGTAGATAAGTAATGGTTAGTAAATTTATTCTTTGCTATATATATATAAGTTTGCTCTTTTTGAAATTTTCTTCTTATACTTGATTCAATGTAAGTACAAGTGTTTTGTACTTAGATATATTATTTGATTTTAATAAAAATATAGCGTTGAGTATTAATGTTATTTCTTCTTCTGCGAGGATAGATAATATATACAACACATTCAATGGATTATTATAAATAAAGAAGTAAATAGGTCGTGGGATTTCATTATACGGAGATGTGGAGTTTAAAATGTACAAAAGATTTTCTATTGTCGTCGTAATTTCTAAATTTGTATTAACTTCGATTAAAAATCATTGGACAATGTTTGTAGATATTAAATGGATTTGTTTAAAAATCTAGAATATTTATTCTGTTTAAAGAATTTTCTCATTACACTGTGTGTCCTTTATTGTCTGATTGAAAGTCTTGATAATTTGATTTCTAGCAGAGAACTACATTTCCATTCAAGTTTCCCTGTTTAAACTGTTCCTTAATTGAATTACTTGTTAGGTCATCAACAGAGAACAAGTTTACTCATTTTTTACTCAAGATGATTTTTTTCCTGATAATTATTCTCTTTCAATGCAGTTTTTGCTTTTTGAATAGCTTAGCATCTATACTCAGGATCTGATAGTTCAATTTCCAAAATTTGCTGCAATTTTGCAATTTGCAAATTTTGTTTTCAATAATTTTTGAAAGATTGATTATAAATTGACGTTGTGACTTGACTACTGTCTTTCAAAATTTAGTTTAATTTAGAAGCATTAATTTATCAAAAGTTCTAGGAAATTAAAGAAATCACCCCCAGGGAAAAAGCGGCCCCAACACAAAGTGGACTTTGAGAATTTGAAATAAAAGACATGTAGAACCTGAATTCAAATAATTATGAAAATCGGTGCTGTATTGAGAGAAATACACGGAAAAATGGTCATTGCCAGGACTAAAATATATTCCATTCGGACAACACAATTCACTAACAAAATTAAGATGAATTCCAATTTTTGAGCGCAAGTCTGGATTAACTGATAATTTGAAAATTGAATTGAAAAGTCTGGTCTATTTGTCTTTTCAACATCGATAATCATGACCTGAAATAATATAAACATAATGCCTTATGTCTAAATTCCAATACCTTTTTATATTGAACAAAACCTTTGATTAATAGAGTTTATTAATTTTCGGAGACATTAGAGAAAGAAATAAAATTTTTGTCATGTACAAAATATATCGAAAATATAATGAGTACACAATATTTATCAAAATTTATGGAGTCTTCAGTAAAAGAATATGAGTAACTTATCTTTGTAGGTGTTTTATCGATCTCCCCTTTTTTCGTTCTCCAGTTTCATCCGATCGAGAGCAGCTTCATCTGAAACGCATTACCTATTTCTGTTCCTCTTATCGACGTCATGGTTTCATTCCATATAAATTACCCTAAATTCAATATCATTTCTTGGATTCCTTATTTTATATAGCAGATAAGGGCGAAATAAATGTCATCATTACATTGATTTCTATAGTTCGGAGAGAATGAGGTTTAGTAATATGAACATAATGAGATACAATTTGATAGAGAAGCAAATCCATATCTAATTTGGTAGAAGGTACATCCCAAAATGTGTTGGAAGACATATTGAATAATCTACATCAACATTTCTTATAACAAATCTTCATATTTCATGAATCAAATACAATATATTTTGAAATTCAAAATCAAATCATTCAAAAATTAATAAAAATTCCTATATTAACCAGAATAAATAATTCAATTGATCAATATTTCTATCAAAGTAAATTTGAATATTGAATTTTGAATTCCATGAATTTAAAAATTTTTACAAGCTTTAATAATATTAAAATCTCCAGAATTCTTGATCAATTATTGTAAGTAAAATTTTAGTATTGTTATATATTTATACATATTTCTTTTATTGTATTTGACCATAATTTCAGTCCCAGACAATGAATACATAAGTATTCGAAAGCTCGGAAAATATATTGAAGTTACTACACTTTGGTGTTTCCTTGTCACGTTCCCAATTAAAAACTACTGATATATATATATATATATATATATATATATATATATATATATATTTTATAAATTCTAATAAAACTACAAATAAATTAATTGACTATTGCTATATATTTGACATGTAAGGACTATTGATCTGTAAAAAGTTATTTACAAGCGCACTACCGTGTGGTGCGGCTCCGTCGTGCTGATACAAGTGGGTGTAAATAATTTTCTAATATTTCTAGATATCTTTTACCTGAAATAAACAAAAATTTAAAGCAAAATTCACTCTCAAATTTAAATAGTAGGATTACCATTAAAATTTTCGTCATAAAAATGTACCACCAGCTTACTGTCATTTTTTATCGCAGCAAAAACATTGAAATTCCAGTACCCTTGTAACTGTCTTTCACGCAACATGTGAGGATTAGTATCACTCCAATAATGAGAGTTACGCTGGTTAAATATTCCATTATTCTGAATGTTAATTGAATCAAATAACTGAAAGTAGAATCCTTTAAATTTCAAATTCAATATTTTGTGAAAAGAAGCTTAGAGTATTGTACTTACTTCTTTATAGAACTCAGAATACTATAAAATACTTCTGACAGTGACTTTGATATATATTTTCAAAAACATTTTGATGAGGACTGAAATATGTCGATGTGTCAACATTTTCACCTTTTTCAAAAAATAATTTTCATTCAGTAAAACCCGCAAAACAAGACGATTTACAGTATATACATAAATAAATGCATACCTGTGTATTACAAATTCTATACTGCACATGTTTTCCTCGACACTTGCCTACTGTACAAGTTCTAAGCTGTCGAGAAATGCCGCCATCGCAGGATCTAGAACAAGGAGTCCATCGTGACCACCCAGACCATCCTTCTGAAATATCATTGACCCGCTCAAGTTGTGCAGAAAGTTCCTGAAATTATAGAAATAAAAGAGTGAGAGCTACTAAAATAATTTTAACATTGTGAGAAAATTCCAATTTATATTTTTTGCGCTGTTGAGTCTTCGGTCTGAGTATGGCAAAAGATCTTGCAATCATTTAAGAAGCATCAGATTTTTATTTTTAAAAGTGTTTTCTTTCTAACCAGCGTATTGAGAAGAAAAAACCCCAGAGAATCAAGGAATCCCTACATAATTATATATTATATTACCATCTTGCAACCCTATTGTAAATTTGTGAATAGAATAAAAAAAGTGGAAATCACGATAGAAAAATAAAGGTTGATCGTAGAAGGGCGAAAAATTGAGAGAAATAAAATTTTTAAGGATAAGTGAACAAATGTAATAACAAATTAAAAATAAGAATTGATCATAGGAGGGTAGAAATTAAGGGTTGTATGTATTTTTGGAAGCTGCATCATGAAAAAATAAAAACAAAAAAACTCACAGAAAAAATTGAGGAGTGGAGCACCCTCAATATTTAGGGGTACGAGAAATAGATGTTTACCGATTCTCAAACCTACTGAATTTGGATATAAACTTTGATAAAAATCGGTCAAGTTGTTTCGGAGGAGTATGGTAACTAATATTGTGACACGTGAATTTTATATTTAAAATTTCCTTTTCTTGCTTAAATTGTCGTGAAAATAAAATTTTTGGAAAAAACTACGAATTATGATGATTGAAGAAATTTAACAAAATTTTGATTTCACACTAATTTAAAGAGGTCAGCTAAGGATATTAGTACATGCTTGAACCTTACCTGTTCTGAGCCATCATCCACTGTTGAAAAGAAAACCCCAGAAACATCTGGAGATGTGTCATTATATTCCACAGATCTTACTGCGAGGCAACAGATTATCTAAAACAAAAAACATGTATGTATACAGTTCATATATTATGACGTCTATGAGAATAACAAATCTTTATGACAACAACGTTCGAAATACATCCAAAAACAATATCTAGCTGCGTCCAACGAAAAAAGCTACGAAAATATTTGGGGAAAATATATGAAATATCCCCAACCTCATAGTTAAGAAGTGATACTGCTCGTGACTACCTCAAAAAACAATCGATAAAATAGAGATATCATCATACAGGGTATATTGAAAAATAATAAACACTAAAAGCTTATGCTCGATCGGAAAATTGTAGAAGCTCAAAGAGAGCTCAGATATTGTAATACTTCAAAATTCACAAAGTCGTTAGATAAAAACAACATTTTTTGCGCGCTTTTGATAAAACCGGGCGCATTTGACGTAGTATTTTACTCATCGTTGGTTGAGACGGAGCGTAATATACTTATTTGTCTTCCCAGATAATCATTCTTTCAATTTTATCTTTGAATTCTTTCGTTGCTTCCAGCAGGCTACCCCAACAGAGTGACTTTCAACAATCCTCGAAAAATATAGTTCTTTAAGTTATTGTGTATATGTTGAAATCCATAAGATAGATTTTACTTAGAAACTAGAATCAACGTCCATCCTGAGCAAGAAATAGGATCAAACATAAGAGGTGACTAGAAGCAAAAAGTATGAGGAAGAAAAACTTAGCAAAAGTGGTGAAAATATTTCTCTTTATTCTGAAATCTCATCAGAAAACACATGTTTTGAAATTTGACAACCACATATAATTTCAAACAGCTCTTTAGTGTCGAGGATTCAACCAATGAAAATCCTACTTTCAAAGAAAAAATTTGAAGAGAAATTTGATTCTGTTTCTTCAGAAAATATAAACGAATTTTCCCACATAACATCAGACACAGAATAGAGACATATGGGGAAACCCAAAATGTCTCAATTGAGGGCGATTAACTTCTTTACCAAATTTCTTCGCAACGCTTCAACTCAAATACCAATTTTGGTACACTGTATGAGACTGTTGAGGCCATTTAGTAATACTAGATAGAAGTCTAATCATTCCAAGGATAATAGAATTCTAAAACTTTTTTTACTCTCATAATTTTGCACTAAATTTTGACGCTGAATAACTTATACCATGTTTTCAACAATGTTATTTAGAAAGTTACAAAAAAGTTAGAAATTGGCTATGAATTCGAACATCAAATTTGATCATTTATAATTCAGTTCTTCTAGTAATTGCATTGTTAACTTTTTTCTTCTAATATGTGGAAAATTCTCATTTAGTGAATAAGTGAATATATAATTGGTATTTCCACTTTTTGGGCACGATATAAATGCCTTTATTGTAAATGGTATACAAAATTCTTTATCTTGCACAATTATTTGATCAAGACATTTTCGATTAACACTATGAAATTTTCTTGTTTCTCGAGTCTGTATTACAACATCAGAAAATGTTTCCCTGTGAAGAACCGAGCGATTAGGAAACCTCCTTAGATCCTCCCAGTTACTTCACTCAAAATACTATAATTCACACCTGATAGTTCTACAGCAATAAAATATATACACATGTCGTTTGAAGGTTGTGTGGGGTGTAATATACACTGCGATCAAATAAATCTATTGTCTTCCCCTTTCTTGTCGCGATACCGGGTATTTATACCTGATCTGTTAATCCCACTCATTTCAAAAAGTCCAGAATGTGGAATGATTGTAGCTGCCAGAGATCTCCATCTTCTATTTCCTGTGATCCTAGGTGTAGCACTCCGTAGTGTTCCACACTTCGAGAGAATGTAGATAGAAGTCTCGTTCTCTGTGCAGCAAAAACAGCACGCAGCATTATCTACTAAGAACATTTCTCTCGACGTCTACCGTCTTCAGGTGTCCATTGGGGTGAAAATGCCTCGATAGTACTTCTGTTAGTATTTGTAGATTGTTTTTACTTAAGTTGATTCATTCAGCAGATCTTCTCTGGTTATGGTTTCCCAAGAGAGTTTTGCCTGACTCGGCTCCTGTAGGTTTTTCCAATAATTTGTTTTACTCCTATCTATCTTCTTTTGATTGATTGAAGGTAAGGTTGAGCTGAAATTTATATGGATTCAATAGTAGTAGCGCTATCTTTGTGCCTAAAAAAATTTTCATGTTGACAAAATAGACAAAATAATGAATTGAGGATATTCCGGTTGTAATCAAAGCCTCCATTTTCTAAAATCATATTATATTCCATGACAATGAACTTGGTTTATTATTCCCTACCATGTAGCAATTGAAACGTAAAACTGAAAAAGTGAGTAGCACTATCCCAAAGACATATTTATTGTTCAGTTCTCAATCAATTATTTTATTAGTACCGTTTCAGTATATAGTTATATTTTATTAAGACCGATGCAATAAAGCTCTGTTTTACAAATTATTTCTGGTATTTTATTATTATTAATTATTAGCAAATATATTCAATAACAAACTTTGAAATTGGTTAATGTTACATATCTTCACAGGAAGTCAAATATCATACATACAGAGAAAAATGGGAAGACACTTTAGAATTTTACAGTTCCATATTGTTCAGAATTGTTCGTCAGTTAGACACTCCGTAAGGAGCAACCCCATTTGTTATCTGCTTCAAAAAGCAGCTATTGCATTTCGTTTTCTGTTTCGAGTCATATAAGACCTTTTTGTTGTGCCGATATGCTTGAAGCAATCTTGTGGAGAGAAAGATATTTCGCTTGATGGAATTGTAAGCTAAAGGATTATGCCACCGGAGCTACTCATGGAATGACATAGAAGGGTAAAACTTTACCCAGATAAAGAGGATTTATAAAATAACCCAGGAAATTCAACTGTAAAACGTATTATGAAAACAGTGGAAGATATTATTACCAGCAATAAAATTTTGATCGAAAAGTATTTATATATGTATTTTGTACTATATTTATAATAATAAGAATAGGTCAGAAAAAAAGAACGATTGTTCGAATTGAGAATTAGGAAGAAAATATTAACGATCAATTCAATCCATTCCACAGCAAATCTCAGCTCATGGGATTTCATGAGAACAATCCTCCATTAAATTATGTAATTATTTAACAAATATACTTTTAGCTAATCCATAATAAATCAATTTCCCAATTTCTGGGTTGTATTTCATTGCAAATAATTATTCGTATTGGAGTCGGTATACTGAAATTTTGCTTTTGTTTGAAAGAATTATGTTTTTGTTAAGGTTAAGAGTCTTTATTAATGTTAGGAAATGGTATTAAGACATTTTTTGGTATATTGGATACTGATATTTCTGAAGTTTATTAACTAGAATAACGGGTATTTTTATTAGAGATAGTTCAAATTTTTGTGATCAACCTGAGAAATATTACATTGAAAGGTAATTTGGCTGATGAATGTAACACACATTTTGAAGAGGAAAATATCCAGTTTTTGTCAATTTAGTGACATTGAAAAAGTTTGCACAGAATTTGCTTCCATCTTTGTGCTCAAGAAAGCGAGAAATTATAAATTTTCGTCCTAAAAGTATGTCGTATGGTCCATTATAATTTTCTGAAATGTTCCCAGTTCTAGTATTAATTGAGTATACATTTCTTAATCCGGTAGAGATTAAATTCGAAACAAAATCTACCGATATGATTTCTAAAGATTTGTTTGCCAAAATCGATTAAGGAACATTAACGTTGTGTAAGCTCTTTTCTTTCCCCAACTGACATAATTCACAATTTTCAATCGTCTATTTCGTTAAGTTAATGACTTTCCTTATTCCTACGTGTTTACTTCTATTCTGTAATTCTGTGATGATCTACCTAGCTAGAGTCGGTGTTATAACGTGAAGTGAACCTCTTGGCTGTTTATATTCTTGTAAAAAATAATATTCTCAATTACCAATTTGTGTTTTTCTTTCCTTTCCAGTTGTTTTGATCTTCGATTATTTCTCGAGAAAAATTCCTGTCGTTTCTTTTCATGAATTTCAAGCCTATTTTTAAATCTATCATGTTCTTTGATGCTATTCCATCCATTCTACTGATACTGTCGGCCACGGTATTCTTTCACCAGGTACGTGAATAATATATAAAGAATATTCTGATGATCTATGTACTCGTGTATTTATTCTTCAAAATAGTGGTAAGATTCTGATTATCATTCTCAATAGTGAACTTGTTTCCTAGCAATAAAAATCTCAATTTTTTTATTCAAAATAAGATATTACTTCCAAATCCCCGTACTATAATTCCTTTATGATTTCTCCGTCAAACGTGACACAAATGATAGAGGCACTTCCTTTCCGCTTTGTCATTTCGTTAGAACTTCACCGAACCTTTATTTCGATAAGTCAACAAATTTCATAGTGACGTTTAGCTCGGATGGTATATTTTTAATTCCTCAACAGAATAATTTTCAATTAAATGCATGTTTTTGCATTTTCAGATAGGTCATTTGATTGTAAAAGAATATTTTCCAATTATTTCCCAGTTATTGGCATTAGACTCTAAATATTGGCCTAGCAAATTATCCAGTTATTGGCTACGAGTAGTTGGTGGCATGCTTTCTAAACTATTTACAAATCTGATTTTTTTTTTTATTTTGAAAGAACTTTATTTATATTTTATATTAATAAATAGTATTTATTTAGTTGTAAATTAAGTTATTTAACTCGCGACTCAAAACATTTCGATTTCACTGGTGTCTCTTTAACTATTTCTTTTTTTTTACAAACTTTTCTTCACATCAGTCAATATGATTTTGTAGTACACAGCATTTCAATTGTGGACCTCCTACCTGGTATGTTATTTATTCAAGTGGTGGTGTCTTTAAGCCCTTTTGACAAGCATGAGGGTGTTAGTATTAAGTAATAAGTTTCATACTTGCTGATATACATACAGCATCAGGAATTTAATGTATGCATTCGCACGACAGGGCATTCTTCATTGTCTTTGGTATTCTGTTGTGGATTACAGGGATATTTCTTATAAAATGAATTATTGCATAATCTAGACCGTCATTTTTGTTCTCAGCTTGTTTACCTAGGACTATTTCACATAAAAAATATTTGGTATTATTATCAGTTCATAGCATGAATCTGTCAAATGTTTTGCTTTAAAAATAATCCTTTCAACAAAAAATTTTAATAATAAGAGTTTTCATGGATTATTTTCTGGAGAAATAATTAATTTTTTTTGCTTATTTAGTGAATGATTATAAGAATATTCTATTCCAAAATATTCCATGATTTTGGGGTATACAACTCGGCAAGAGAAAAATTTTTTTTGGGTATCCTTTCAGCCGTTTCTCGGATAATCGTGCAGTTTTAAGATTGAGGTAAAATGAAGTTATAATATTTGAAATCTCGTAGTTTTGAAAAACAAGAATCTGAATCTTTCATGTGTTTGGTTCGTGGGTTCAGGTGGTTTTAGTGTGAAAAATTCTACTTTTTCATTTAATTAAACCAAGGTATTTGGTAATCTTACTTTTTCTATTTCTTGATCTGCCAGTAAAGTATTTTAGTTTGAGAATTTCTTTGTTTCTAGATTTCTAGGTTCAATTGAAATTTTATTCTTGTAAGTTTCTCTAAAATTGAAATATCGATCGTTTCTTATATGTAATTTTGAACAAAGTTATAATTTTGAAATCAATTATTGATTGCTCATTTTCCAAATTTTGATATGCTGGAATATGCGGAGTTGACACTATTGGTAATGATAATATAAGTTTAAAAATTAAATAATATTTATCAAAAACTTTGAGGACAGCAGTTTCGCCTGAAATATATTCGCTTCCATTATTGACAGCACACCAGTTCTCAACGTTTGAAATGATTAATTAATTTGGTACAGTGTTAATCTATGTTAATCTGTCGGTTGTTTTCAGCTATACCAACTATGGTAGTAATCAGATTTACGATTGTTATCGATACTCATATAACGAAGCTTTCGGAGTAGATAGAATTTATGAGACCAATTTATTGGAAAAAAAAAAGATAAACAGTCACTACAATCAATTGAAAAACAAAATACAAACAGAACATCAAAACAATTTTTTTTCACCATGTGTACAAGGGCTTTTCCAACAATTATCGAATCATTTCAATAAATATGATATCAATATGTCTTAAAGGACATAATACGTATTTAGAAAAGAGATTAAGAGGTCATCAATACGATAAAAAAAAATAGAACTGCATTAACGAGCCATGAAATATCAAAAAAATACATAAATTCAATTATGAAGATTCAAAAATTCTTGAAACGGAATCTAATACACGAAAAAGAGAATTTTTAGAAATGGTTGAAATTCAAAGGAACGAAAAAGCTATAAATGATAAAAAAGACCTGAATAATTTAAGTAAAATTTATAGCTCTATTTCGTAAATTCTAATAAAACAACAAATAATTTAATATTTGATATGTAAGGACTAAGGAAAAATTTATTTTTCTGATTAGAACAGAGTTCTAGTTTGATTTTATTCTCATTTTGATATTCATGATTGATCTATTGATCAATATAAATACGCAAATTGTCAGTGTCACTATCATATTTTCATAAAGACGAAAAGTCGAAACGTCAAACGTCAAATTATCTATTTTTCAAAAATTATGAAAAAAACTAATTTTAAAAGAGAAGAGACCTAAAATCAAGAACATTTAGAAACATAAATATTTCATAGGTGAAACACACACACACACACACACACACACATAGATACGCCTTTTGCAACATTTATTTTATATCAGTTTAATCTACAGAGGACAAAAAGATTGATTTACCAAAACATAGAAAATATCTAAAAAATTGTACAAAACATCTATACAAAAAAATGAACGGTGCTTAAACTGAAACCAGCCAATGAATTTCTAATAGCGTGTGTTGTCGCCCCTCGCTCTAATTACTGCTTCCATTCATTTTGAAAGGCTTCTAAACAGGTTCTGGACTTATCCTTGCGGCATGTTTAACGCCGTTAACCTCAAATAACGATCATCTACTACCGAAGTTACCCTTCCACGGTCTTGTCCGGGTCTTCTGGTTAGCTGCCCTGTTTCTTGGTAGCGCATAACAACTCTGGATATGGTGCTTTGTTGAACTCCAATTACCCCGGAGACGTATCTTTGACTGCGACCATCTTGTATGAGCGCGATGATGATATGTGATATCAATAAGAATGTAAAATGAAACAAATTGTTTCTTGGTTCGCTCATGATTTCTAAAAAAATTTCAGAATTTTCTCTCAATTGAATAGAAAAACTAAGGGAACATATAATTCACATATTAAAATAGATTACATCAATCTCATAAACAATTCTTCATATAATTCACAAAATCTCCTTGTACAAATTAATCGGCCTGATATATCGTGAAAGTCCATTATATTCGTAATAAGATTTTAAGTTGGCTGCTTACAATTTCGTGGTACACCTGAGAAGACAAGTCGTGATTAATCAAATTTTGTAGATTAATCCAATTTGTCAGTTTAGGTTAGAACATAAATTTAAAGATTTAATCCTGCTTTACAATTAAAAGAAGTACAGGGAAATTGAAAAACTTAGCCAATTTTAAAAGTAAAATCAAGAATGTGTAGGAACTCTAAAAAATAATAATATGTATAAATATAGTTCAATTACTGAATATACGAGGATATATTGAAAAATTCTTCGCCTACTATACTACCAAATAAAATTTCAATGTCAAAATATTTTATTACTCAACATATTCTCCTCTTAATTGGATAAATTTATCACAGCGAACCTGCAACGTCTCTTGACCTTTCAAAAAAAAATGTTTCTTTTTGCTCTGCAAACCAGACCTCCACAGCTTTTATTACCTCCTCGTTGGAAGAAAATTTACGACTTTTTCAAACTTTTTCTCAGTTGAGGAAAGAGATGATAGTCGGACGGAGCCAAATCTGATGAATAAGGGGGAGGTTCTAGTAATTCAAACCCTAAATCACGAATTTTTTACATGGAAACATGAAATTTGTGGGCAGAGAGGTTGACCTGCAAAAACAAAACACTTTTGGATATCTTTCCGCGTCTTTTCTCTATAATTTTTTCCCGTATAGTGGTGAGTAATGTCGAATAGTAATATCCAGTTATTATTCAACCCTTATCAAAAAATTCAATCACGAACTCCATGGCAATGGAGAACTGAGAACAACTACAAAAACGTCTATTTACACAAACCAAATATATTGTCGAAATTGATGAATGTATTGATAACAAAACTGATGTAAATAACCTCATGCATATTTTTTATATTTAAAAAAAATGAATTCTATAGAAGAAATTCAACGCTATCGGTAACCAACTAACCTCACCTAACTCATGGAATTTAGCTTCACTCATAACGAGCTAACCAATAGAAATTTATTGTCATTCATTTTTAATAATAATAAAAAGTCAAGACGCGCAGCTAGTAGGATAGTCACATCACACGGGCGTTAAAGAAAATAACATTCGATTCGATTCGAATATTCATTGACTATCCGCACAAATGAATTTTCAAATTAGCACTCTTGGCTGGGTGACCTGAGTAACTCAACTAGAATATTAGTGTTGTGCTAGAACCTGGAATATTGTACTTTCCTGTTCGAACCAATGAGAAGGATCTTCCTTCTTATACTGTGTTTTCATGTCTTATTCTGATTCAAAATTTCAAATTGTCTCCGACAAAATAGTAATCTAAAAGTAAAATTGAATTTAGCTCCATCAAAACGACTAATAAATTTTATGATGCCATAGATGTGGGGGTTTTCAAAAAGAATATTTGATGTCCAGGATCTTAGAGAAAGTTGAATATATAAATATTTATTCTTGTTCATAAGTACAATTCAAATCCTATACAATTAGAATATAAGTATAGAGTATATGTAAAAAATAATATATCCAATACTACATTTTATTCAACCGAAACAAAAAATATTTTAAATATAATCATACAAAAAAAGTATAGATATATAAAAGGAATTTGACTGCATTAATAATCATTCTACTATATATAGAACAAATAGAGGAATAATTATTATCCAATAATCTTCACATATTAAGTATTTGGACTATTCTTCTTAATACAACGCTTGTGGCAGCCATTATTTGGATGCTATACACGAAGGAAATCTTCAGAAGAAGAAAAAAGGACCCACAACTCACAGAAGATGAGATCCAGCTTGCGAGAGATTCCTTCCTTAGGTAGCGAGTTTAGATTGTCGACTCAACACTTTAATTGCTTAGTTGTTCATTGTAATATAAATAGCATTATTGTAATAATAAACAGTTAGTCGAGAATTTAAATTGTAACCAGTATTTTGTTGTTAGTAATAAGGTCAGTTTTAAAAAACAAGTCTACAGTGAAATGTAATATAAGTGGCGTTAATGAAAATAACATTCAGTTCGTTTATTGATTATTCGAACAAGTGAAGTTTTTAAGTGAAAATTCTTACCTGGGCGAATTGAGTAACTACATACTGTAAGTTTTTCATGTCTTGTCAATATTTCGATATTGACACTTCAGGCCAGAAAACATACTTTTTCTAATTGTCTTACGCAATTACTTAAAATATTAATATTACAAACAATACTATTTCAAGACCTTCACCTATGGGCAACACCGAAATTGAGCCGAACTGGACGAAATTCCCCACTTTATTACTCTATACCTTTCTGAAATAAACTATAATGGTCTCTAACGAAATCCGCTTTATGAAGTTGTACAGATGTTCATTTCTAATTTTACTTTTTAACAGAAAACTGTGGTCTTGATAAGATAAAAGCGGAAAAAGATTCTAAAAATGTTGAAACCTCAGATTTAGACCTGGAATTTGGCTGTCGACCTAGAGAAGATTATGTGATCCAATTAAGATGAAAAATGGATGACATACACGAATTGGTTCGCTCGAATCTTCAAGTTGCCAGCGATATAATGAGAAAACGATGTGATCAGAAAGCCAAAGTCGGCGGTTTTTAAGAGGGGGATAAAGTATGGCTGCACAACCCGACAAGGAAAAGTGATTCTCTCCAAAATCACAAAAGTCATGGCAAAGTCCATACTCAATCAAGAAATGGATCATTGATGCATAAGCAAGATCTCCACTGAAAAACCGAAAGTAATGCAACAAATTCAACTAGTGCCATTCGAAGGATACTTGCAGGAAGGTGTGAACTGTTTGCGAGAGGAGCCTGAGACTGCCTTAGAAGTATACGGAGGTATCAGCAAAGCTAGATATGGAGTCACTACAGAACAGCAACAAAATTTGTTCGGTAAAACTACCGCTGGCCTGTAACATTCCGGCTCCCATCAAGAGCGCACGAGGATTAGCAGCCGTCTTTTTAGAATCCAACTTGAAGAAAATGGCTACGACCAAGATAACGAGTAACCAGTTTGATTGGCAAAGTCATTAGAAACATGGTAGAGGTGATATTCCAAAATACCGGGGTTCACATTAATTTGTGCTATCCACCCTGTCATCAGTTACTGGTGAGGATGGTGCTCTGTTATTTCCATATGACCGGAAAGTGGAAGAATGGGTTCGATTGCCGATTTATACATCCAGTTTCGACTATCTATGAATTCTTGGAGGAACTTATATAAGTTTTTATCATAACAGGCGATGTTTTAGCGTTGTTTCTTTTGAACTAATTTTTATGCAGGTCTATCCATTTATTTGTTTTGTTTCTTTATTTTCTACAATATTTGATAACATTGTTCTCATTTCATTCACTTCACGAATAGAAAGTGTGTAAATAAATAAGAAAAACCTTACAGTAATTATTGTACCATAGAGGTAATGAAATACAACAAACGAGATGTTGAAGTCCTCCTGACAGGTATATAGAACCGCCATTTCGTTAAATTAAACAATAAAAGATTCGTGTTTGATTGAGATCGTTCTACTATCTGTTTGAACTCATCAAGGCGATCCTCATAGTGAGGTCCTCCACAACAGCTCTCCAAAAATATAGTATAAATAATAATGCCGAAAAATGGTATTACTAGTTTTCCAAACGTAGATAAATATTTTGGATTTAAGAAATAGAGAATAATCATATGCATACACTAAAAAATATTTGTTCATTCAGAATTGTGTTAATTCTGAAATATTTATGTATATAAATTTTGGGTAGATAATGCCCCTTCAATTTCTTAGACATTTGAAACTCTGCAACTTTAATATTCTTAATCTATATCTGAAAAATTATCTTCCTTCGAACCAGATCTACTTTCGATGAAATCAGAAATGAGTTCAATTTAAAATTCATTATCAAACCTAGGAGTTGATTTACAAATGTGCTTAAATATGAAAACTTGCATAACCACCATATTGATGATCCGTTTTTATATATTTAGAATATATAAATTCGCACGATTGTGTGAAACAATTTTTTCACGTTTCGATCCATCAAATCATTTGTGTGATTGTGGTTGTTGTTGTGATGATATACACACATTCGCACAAATTGCTATTATCTTAAAAAAATTACCTTCCAAAAGCTCATATGATTTCAACCACTTTAATAACCAGTAACAAAGCACACATGAACACCAGACACATATCATTAAATGAAATTTTTAAAAAGTATCTAAAATGAATTGGAGTGTTGGACCCTGAATCTTGGAGGACGACATTTCAAAATAAAACAAATATATATTTTAATGATTTAATAGAATCTCAAGGGATATATATATATATATATATATATATATATATATATATATATATATATATATATATATATATGTGTGTGTGTATATGTATTTACCAACCAATGTTTAATACTGCTACAATCGTTTATCAAATATCATCGCCGACTGTAGTTGTCTCACCGGAGTTTACATCAGCACTTGCACCTGTACAATAACCAAACATCGATTTTAATTCATTGAAAGTATTTTTGTTGCAAATATAATCATAGGGGGTGTTAATAATTTTCACTAACAACTGTACCATATGACCAAGTAGATGCGTTTGTTCTGTGGGTGATTGTATATATTCAGTGCAGGAATTGCACACAGGAGGCGCTGTGACAAAACCGATTAGCAATAATAATATTACTAAAAAAGTTATATATCGATTGAAGAACATTGTACTTAAGGCATTGATGTTGAAGCTAATTCTAGTTTTATAAATAAATGACTCGCATGACCGGACTCACTTACTTTGAGGAAAAAATTGTCTCAAGTTTATTATACTAAAGCATGACAGAATAATTAGATAATAAAACTAAATCTTCATGAAATGGAATGAGAAAAGTCTAAGAGTTGGTGATCTAAGTTGCATAATTCATAGCTAGGAAGTTTTTCACACAAAATAAGATGAATACATATGATGTCTTGTAAATACGGTACTGTCTTCATTTTATCCATATCAATGAGATAATGAAATCAGTTTTATTCTAACAAAGGAATGTTTATATTCCTAAAACAATAATCACGTTACGAAGGTCACGGCTGGTATCTACTATCACAATACTACGTGAAATATATTCACGTATGGTCGTGTGTTCACCTTTCGAGGAAAGTTATGTAATCAAAATGAAATTGAAATGTTTAAATTTCCTTGTTAGATACAATATCAAAACAGTTAATATTATCATGGAATTTTGTTTAATTTTTCTAATTAATAGGAGAAATGTGACTATAACCAATAATTTTATCAAGGTTATAGGAATGTTTCGATATTGTTATATACACTTCTTCAAAAAGTATCCGAAATCCAGAAAAAAAGCAAAATAGTCGCCTGTAAAAACAAGTAGGGGAATGAGAGAAAGGAAAGAAATAATGAGGAAAGTAATGAATAGAAAGATGACTTAATGGAGGAAGGGAAGCTTATCACAAAGAAGCATAGAGAAAGCCAACAACAACTCATGGAAATTAAAAAAAAGAACAAAAATATGAAAGGGGACATAAAGTATTTATCAGTGAAGGTAGAAAGTCTTTAAAAAGAGAACAAAAAAAAAACTAATCGGGCCTGAGGACAAATACAAACGATGATAAAGCATTTATAGATCGATCGATATTAAATTAAGAAATGCAATAAAAGTCGGTGATGATGTTTGTATAGTAGAGACAGAAACTCTTGAAGAGAAAACAGATATATTACGCAACAACAGCCAATTAAGAATGCTACCCTAAAAATAGGCATAGATTCGGAGCTCACGAAGAAGAAGCAAATAATTCAGAATCAAAAAAGGGCGATTGCAAAAGAGGAAAGGAAAATAAAATAATAAAAAAAGGAAAGTTTGGTACACGAAGCTGGTAATGAACGGTAAAGTATGAAAATGTAAAGAAGAACAAGAACTATTACAAGAAGAGAATAGCTCAAAAAAAACTGACAGGCATTAATAAAAGCGACAATTAAGATGATAGGAAGGCAATGGATAAGGAAATGATCGAAGAGAATAATGGAGGAGATGATAATATGAATATTGAAGAAAATGCAAGAAAATGTAAAACTAAAAACTGGATGAAACGGATGATACAAAATGATGTAATGAAAGTCACTACTTGGAATGTAATCTCGACTTTTGAGAAAGATAGATATTCAGCCTTGCAAGAAACAAAGCAAAAAGGAAACCTCTTTGAATAAAATATTTTGATTGCAAAGTTATGTAGACACTACCTGTTTCATTTCAATTTATAAAGCACATCAGGGCTCTCTACGAGTTTATGCAAAATGGATATTGTAACTGCGAAGCTAATGTTTGACACTTTTTAGTAGTATTTTCAATCATTTATCGATACATACGAATAATATTAGATTCGGTGGCTGGTAAATTTGTTGGGAAACAAATAGACCAGTGAGTTGTATTACGCTGAAAATGTATCCACTTTGAAGATTAGATCCATTTTGAGTAGGCATTTTGTCAAAGAACAAATTATGTAAGAGCGGTAAAAATTCGTTTGTACACTTTTAGATTTTTTACAAATTATCATGATAAAAAGTTTAAATGGATGTGATATTATTTGTTACGGTCAACAGCAATAGATTTATTTAGATTTTTGTGTATAATATTTTCGATTTCTCAATCTCAAGAGCAGACAGAAATGAAAGGCTGTATTTTTTTTCCTTCTAAATAAATTGCTAGCTGTCGTCCAAATTTCATAATCCAATTTCCTCGGGTGGAATTCATAGTTTTCATTGTGTAGTGTGACAGGGGTGAGATAATCTACTCAGATATGTTGTGAGCCTTTGAAGTATGAGCTTCGAAATCATAGATGACAAACCTTTTCATGATTTCACTTATTTTAATTTGTAAACTTCAGATCCAGACGATGAATACATAGGTATTCGGAAGCTCGGAAAATATATTGAGGTTTGTCCACTTTGGTGTTTCGTTGCCACGTTCCCAATATATATATATATATATATATATATATATATATATATATATATATATATGATTGAGTGTGGAAACAGAAAGGTCAGTCATTCAGTTTGGAAATACCACAGCAAACATAAACGTACTATGCTCCAAATCATAAAAACATTAAATACCTAGCCCACCAGAAATATAATCTACCAGGTGATTTTATCTATGTGTATACAAGGGTATAATTTTGTAGTCTCCATCAATTATTGATCCGTCTACTACTGCCGAAATCTCAACATCGAAGTATTTGTCATTCGTAGGTCCTATCTCGAAAGGAAACACAGTGAGATCTTCATTTCCTGGGATTGACCGAGTTTGTTGACATTTCAATTTAGTTATTCTCGCTTTTCACCATTTACATTTGTGTTCCACCCGTTTTCGGTAAAATATGGACAGGAATTTATTTTGAGAGGTGAATGTGCGAGACTACATTTTTAGTTCATTAAGAATTGAATTTATTGCCTCCTGTGATGTTTTCTAATATTGTCTACCAATAGTTCGTTTTATCAGTTATTATATTAAAATGTAGGTTCAATCATAACTTTGGAGAAGTACATATGTAATTGTGATTGATAATCTGAATTGTCTTTTCTTTTTTCAAAAATGTGATCGTTTTCAAATTCAAATATTGTGAGAGTTGACAGACTTTTAGTAAATGACTGGTACTTTAAGTAGCATCAAATGAAAGATATACCGCTTAGCTTTAGAAATATTTCCAAAAAAGTGCTGCAAATGATATGTGCAGCCGGAGCTAAGAACATCTTCGTTACCTTTGACAGATACATTTTTCCATCAATTATAGATACTAAACACAAGTTACGAGGTATGGAGCAAGCCAACTTCCATATCGATGGCCCTGACCAAGTGAAAAAAAAAGATTTCTACTTGAGCTAAATAATGTTGATTTTAAGGAAGCACTGGTACAGTTTATTTTTGAAAATTGGGAAGAAAATTACATCTGGCTGTATATCAAGGATAAAACTATTTTTTGTGTCCGGCTCATGAAGAAGCGGACACAAAAATGATTTTCCATGTTTGTCACATTAATATTAATGCGAACGTGACAATTCGTTGTTCCGACACTAACGCCTTGATAATTATGTTAGCTAGCATGGCTAATATATCAAAAAATATCCACATTTGCAGAGAAATCGGTGTTGGATAAGCTGAAATATTGATAAACTTTACTCAATTTTACGAAACTTTAGGATCTGATTTGAGCGCAGCATTCCCGGCATTTCAGGCATTCACGCGATTTTAACCCGGTCTTTTTTCGAAAAGGAAAAGAACGTCCTTTCTCAATAATGGTTAAATCGAAAAATTTCATCGATTATTTCATTCAAATGTCAAAATCATCAGAGAATAAAGAAAATATTTTTGAGAAGACCAAGAGTTTGCTTGCCATATGTATGAATTCAATCGTCTAAAAATGAACAATCCGGCCAGAGTAGCGTTGTTCGAAAAAACATACAAATTTTCGGATACTGAAATGTTTAAGTTACCAGCAAAAGGTATTGATGGTTCTTCTCTACCACCATGCAGATCAGAGCTGTATCAGCACTTTTTAAAAACATGTTACCTTGCTCAAATTTGGTCACATGCACATCTGAAGGTTCTAACTTCTGATACTGTAGACTATGGCTGGGCACAAATTGACAACAAATATGAATTCACCCGGTTTTCTGCAAGTCAGTTACCAACATCGATTGATGAAATCACTATTCAGCCCGAAAAAGGTAACATTTTTTTATCATTTTGATCATATTATGCTCAAATACGCATCCTAATACTTTTTAAATTTTTTTTTTCAGATGATGAAGATGAAAGTGAATCAAGACAAAGCAAGAACTAGTTAATTTAAACTTACTTAATTATTCGAATATATCCAAAATTATTTGATCATATAGTTATTCATTTCAAAAATATTTATTTTATCTCAACACTCATATTGAAGCGCTATATCGTATAATTATTTCCTCCTAGACTAAAATTTGTAATTTGTGAGCTGATTGTTGATATACTGCTGTGGTGAATAAGAAAAATCAGCTAGCAGTAAGTCGAGGGAAACCTACATATCTGATGCTTCTGCCTATCTCCTACTTAATAACTTTTAAAGTATCAGCTGACGGTTTTTCCACAAAGATACAGCCAGCTGACATATATATTTATCCATGTGCATATATACTATCATCAGTTCAATTTTTATGTGAGAGAAAATCACTGAAAATAATTTTTTTTCCATGTACAAGACATCAGATGACGTACAATACACTATGTTATTGCTAACTAATTTTTTTTTTCGTTGAGATATTGGGTTAACTAAATTTTGACGAATTTTCCGCTGAGATGAAATGAATTAATGTATTTTTTTTCTTTCTTCATGCGTGGGAGGCTACCACAGCTCCCCCACCGACCCCTGCTGACGGTCATGAGGCTTTATGGTACTATTCTACGCCTATAACACTCTGGTGTCACACCTCATATAGATGATTGTACATCGTATGTCGCGTAGTCCAAAAAAGAAATGAGGAATAGATACCAGTGTTAATATGACGAAAATATGTAAAAAATAGTTATACCAAAAGCTCCAAAACAATTCTACCAGGATTACAAAACAAAACCTTTTTTCAAATTAGAATCCCTACATGAGCTGATTAGAAGCTTGTGGGGTGTACCATTACTCAAAAACATCTCTTATTGAAACACTACATCCCGTGAATATTAGTTTTTCCCAAATTATTAAGTTACAAATACAATTGTCGAGACAGCGTTGTTCTAAATTTTATCATTCTCAAGTTACTGACCATCACTTTCACTAATTCTGTGATAACAAGTCTCAAAGTCAAACCTGAATTTAATTAAAGCTATTAAGAAAATGTCTCCGACCAATAGAAAAAAAAAATTATTTTCAATGAAACTTTGAATTCCAGCAATACATTTTTTTTTCTCACACCATACAAATGAACCTTATTTTGACTTCAGTTTCAAGTATAATGTCAATGTTCTATGTGGAATGAGCTTGCCAAAAATTACGATCCCTTTTTGGGTCAAAAATGCTCAAAAAATAAATCTTCTTACTTAGCCCCACTTTCTCCTTTGAAATTCTACCTGACAGACAGTCACTTCTTAATGGAACAAAAAAATGATTAAACTAAGATTCATCCTATAAACTCAGGCGTTTCGCCAAGAAGCGTTCTTGTCCAATATGCTATCTCTATATTTACCACTCACCAACAACAAGAGTCACCTTGCTGAAGTTTTCTATGAAGATCATTTTATAGATTATGATTCTGCCAAAGTTTTAACAACTGAAAATAACTGCAAAAAACGCCTCTTCCTGGAAACAACACACATTGCTCAAAATTATAAGTGTATTAGTAGAAAAAATTATTGAAATAACCTTATATTTCAGATATTGAAAAACAAAATATAAAAAATTTCATTAGCAACCAACTAACCTTGTATAACCTAAAAAATTAAAGACTCTTGTCAAATGATTTTAGTATCTCAGGACTGGATTTTTATCAGCTAAAAGAATTTGATTGCTCTAAAATAGGTTTTTTCAACTTGATATTGTGAAATGTTATATATCCATTATACGCAAGCAATTCAGGGACGATCTTAGTTTGAAATTGATATGCAATAATAGTATGGACACTTTTTACACATAAAGAAAGTTCTCTTTAACTTCAATCTCCATTAATTTAATAAATACTTAGTATGTAGTAATATGTCTGCCTTGAGAAATAAATAAATTGTTCTATTCGAATTTCTGTAACACGTGTGTTATATAGAAGTATATAAAGAACTACCATCAATAAAATTATAGAGCTGAATAATTGTGCTAAAGTTTAACTTTAAACTAAATTCTAGAAATTCTCCGAAAGAATATATCCAGCTTCGTAGGTTCCAACACGTGTGTCGCTTGAAAATAAATAATTCAATGATGATTTTTTATTTTCAGACAATTCTTCGATTTTGAATAAAAATAATGTTATATATGGTACAAAATTTTCATTCAAGAAATTTATCTGATATTGATACTCTCACAAAAAGCACCATTAATAAGATATTACTGTTATCTAGGTGGATTCAGTCCTTACAAATAAATTTCTCCTAGACATAATGACCACAAAACATTACTCGTAATATAATCCACCGTATACTTTGAATCATTAGGTGGAGTTTCCAAACCGTGTGGTTTTGTTGATGTAGATAATCATGATTTCCCCCAGAGATACTTTCAAAGTCATTCATTCGCGATTATCGGATAATGCATACGTTGGCAAAAGATTTAATAGGGATACTTCAACTGCTACTTAATCAGTTGTGTACACAAAGTGTAACCGAATTAATAATAATGAAAAGCAGTTGATAATGAACAAGCCAAGTTTGAATCTCTAAAATTATCATCATTTACTTGCTGGAATGACCTTTTTATATTTCATAATATCTAAATTTCCTTAACATTCCAATGTATTCTGAAAGAAGAAGACATTAGAAACTGAAAAATTTATAATAGCATGGGTTAAATAAATAAACTGCAAAAAACAAAGAATTTTCCTATTAAGATGCTTTTATTCAAAAAACCAAAGTAATTAAATACCAAATGAGGTACATAAAGTTTTATCTGTAAATCTCAATTCTGTACTAAAAATTTCTAGTAACAGTATCTTACGCAATATTGAATACAGTACCAGTCATCTTGATAATGAAACAATGAATATTATCACCGACACAAGAATAAAACACCATATAAATATCAGATATTTGAATATATCTAAAGTCAAAAGAGTTACAGAACGAAGCAGATATCCTAAATGTCTAACGCAAATAAATCCAATGAACTTTTATTATCACAGTAGAAGATTATGATAATAAAATAATTAATTTTTCAAATGATGGACTCTACGAATTTATAATATCCCGGAATTGGTGGTTTGCCGATGATTGTGACTCAAAATTGAAAGTCAATTTATAAACTTTTACTATCCCGCCCGCGTTGGCGTTCTCGTTCGCGTTTAACATAAATTAAACAGATTACAAAGTGTGATTTATGAACACAAACGCTCGCTCTGCGTTTCAACGTCTAGCCAACGTGAAGTTGAACGTGAGAGTTTATAAATCCAGCTTCAAAGTAACTGCATTCATTTTCCTTGCGCATTCATCAGAATAAAGCCTTTGTTATGAAATATTTATAATTCAATTGAAGATGTCTTAGATAATATTTTCCAACACATTCTAAACAAAAAATGTGTAAAAAGGAGAAAGAAGTACCGCGATTATAACATTTTGATGAAATGGTAGCAGCAGATGAGGAAACAACATATTCGACAGCTGCTGACAATGGGGTAGATAATTTATCAGTTACTGATTATTTTGCTAAAACAAAACAGTATGCCAAATATAAGGAATCGTATGTTTCTGTTAGTGATAGAGTTTCATATAGTGGAAAAAATAGTAAAGCCTAAGTCTGCGAATATAATAAAATTCAAACACAGAATAATGCAAGAATACTTCGAAAATTACGTCTTCTTTATATGTCTGGAAAGTAGATAGATTTTGTACATTCACGAGTAATTTTGAAATATCAGTAAATTTCGACATTAAACATTTAAATAAATTATCAAGCCAGTTTGGTGTATCAATTAATGATTTACTACTACTTATATATTCGCCTTAATCATTCGGTTTTCGACTAAATTCAGTACACATTTTATATATTCCTCTTTATACTTGTGAATTGTGAACCTGTGAATTGGTTTTTATCTCTAAACTTTGAAAATATATGATATAATTGTAAAACAATACACCATTATTGGCTGAATTTGTTATTAACCGACGAAATGTTCGAGTAGCCGATTGAAGCAAACATATTTTGATATTGATTTGAATGAACATTGTTTAATATACCTTTAAAATGGACGAAATAGTGCGAAATATTCTTATATACGTGATGCGAATTACACACCTCTTAACACCCTTAAGCTCAATAGCATATCAATGAATTCATGAGCCCAGACAATAGAAGAAATAGTTTCTTCAAAATTCTACAACAAAACATAAAGAAAACTTAGGCAAATGAATACTAAATTCGAATGCATCATTCTAATAGAATCTTTTACAGTAACAAATCCAGAGTTATTCGAAATTTTCTTGATGTCTATTACGCTATATAGACAAAAATATAATAAGATGGTATACAAGTATGTACAAGTCCAGCTTGGTTTTCAATATCTTTTAACTTCACTTCAAATAATTATATCCTCAAAAACGACCTCTTATTATTAATTCAGTGCATGAAGCTATTTAACTGACTTAAATAAATCGATCCGAAATAACTACTGACTTGATTATATACCTTGATTCTAGGTTTATTTGTATTATGGTTCACAAAACTTCATTATTATAAATCAACTGCAGTAACCTCTATTCCAAGACTACACAATGGGTTAGTATACTGAACTTTGATCAAGTTCAATGAAAAAAACTATAATAAAAGTTATTTCAAAGGCCGTACAAAACTCATGGAACTCTTTGAACTAACCACGCTCTCGAAGTCACCCAGTTAATTGTTTGGTTTGCAATTAAAATTAAAGTAATGAAGTATTGTGTGCCGTTGCTTCTTTCAATTATTCAATTAGAAGTTTGGGATTTATTATTAAATCACTTCTGTAGAAAATCTTGATGCTCTTATAATGAATATAGTTTCCAAACTGACTCAAGTTTTTAGATGCAGTAGGAATTCTTTTATTGAACTTCAGTCTTATTCGAGTACGTGTTGGACGTTCCATGGCTGATGAAATCACAATCCAAATAATTCGAAAAATTTATAAATAATATTCCAAATCCTATCAAGAATCTTTTGATTCATTTCATTGCGACTTACATACAAATTGCCGTTCGAATAAGCAGTGGAATTCACTAAGCGTTAACCGGCAAATAATATTCGATAAGCTTGTGTATGTTTCAGGCAACTTCATTATAAATGGCCTATACTTTACACTCAAGATAAACATTAGTTCCATCATGAAATACGAATAATGTGTCAGTCGATTCAGTCCTTCAGCCTTCTGGATGAAAGATTTGTTATTCGTCATCTGTTTATAGGTGATAATGGACCTATCGTAGCAGAGTCTGAAATTGTCATTTTCGAGTAAATTCTGAGGCTGGTACTTGCAATACGGTGGATACGTATTGAGAAGACCGAACTTATTGGCTAGTTTCTGGTGGATGATGTTACACACTTGGTTATGCCGGTGTAGATAGTCGGTATTAGCTAAAATAATATTTTCAAGAACAGATTTGATGCTTGCTTTTCACCAGTGTAGTAATTTATGATTACTAGTGTAATTTTTCATTTTATCCTGTATAGAAATCAAACCAAATCCTACCTGTCTAGGAGAGCAGCCTAACCCTTTTAAAAAAAGTGGGCGTTTGCCCCGAGCGAAATGGAAATTGGAGGAGGTTACTATGATCTTAACGAAGGCACTATGAGTCACCACGGCGTGAAAACTACTGGAATAGGTGCTCTCGCTGGTTCTTTAGATGGATTTCTGTTTTGCTCGCGCCTTCCTTATGTTTGGTAGTTAGGTCGTTTTCCCATAACCAAGCAACCTTGACCTCAGCTGCTTTTTTTCTATGGAGAGAGAATTTCGTATCAGTACACTCATTACTCTTCTTTTTTGATTGATCTTTCATAGATAGGTGTTTATTTTTTCAACGTTTTCCGTTTGGCAGAGCTACTGAGAATTCAAGTAAATTCTTTCGTGCAATCTGAGCTCGTGAATCTGATTGTAAAGCTATCCAATGCAATGCTTTCACATTCGTTCAATATCTTTTAAACGAGAAGTCATTTTAGATATGAACGAAAGGAAGTTTGAAATAGTCAGTTCGTTTGTATGAGCACTAGTCTCATCTGGCTACTTTGAAATTGGTTGCTCCTCATTTTCATTTGAAAACGAGCTTTAGAAGGTTTCGAAGCCAAGAGGAAAATTTCGAGGGACAAATCACAGAGAATCTATCTCTAAGATAACACCTTATCAACAAAGAGTACACTTCGGTATTTTATGGCCGCATATTTTATCAATATTCATTCTACTAGCACAACAGAGATAATCAGAAACTTTTGCTAAATATTTTTTACTTTTACAAACGATCTAATAATCTTAGGTCAGATTCTTTTCGTAGATCTCTATTGTACTGTATGAAGTTCAAATTTCATTCAAATCAATCTAAATCATCCTTCGCTATTCCAGCCATTTACAAAATTCCGGAGAAGAGGGAATAAGACGTGAAGTGCGACGACAAGGTTCGTTTTAAATAATGAATAAGGCATGAATTTGATGAGGTTCTATCATAAGATATGCAAAAATTGCATTAAATACTAATAGCTGATATACATACAATATTTTATAATGAATCTGCCAAAAAAATCATCCAAGCAATAATTTTATACATATAAATTTTATAAGTTATTCAGAAACGAAAACATTTATCGAATGAATTTCATAAATTCAATGAATCAACAGATTTTCTTTGGACATCTTGGTGGATATATATATATATATATATATATATATATATATATATATATATATATATATGTACAGTAGGCACACAAAATGTGGTTGGATATATGTAACTTCAAGCAATTACTGAATATGAAACTTAATTACAATTGTGCTATGAAATGTGACAATAGAAAAAATTATAGAAAATGTAGTGAATCATTATGTGTTAATGAACTGCTCAGAAGAATTTAACATGTATTTCCTGCAATATTTTTGAGGATTATTGCTCCTAAAAGATTATCAAAGATTCGATTTACGGATTTTCAATTAAAATATCAGACGCATACTCTGAATAATGAATGAAGAATAATTGTCCAGTCCAGAATTCATTACATAATCTGCTGTTATAAGGTTACTGTCTTTAGTAATCTCTATTATCATAAAAAATATGTATCATTATCAATGAATATTATTAATTTTAATAGAGTTTATTCATTAAGTTCGCAGTTTTTACTTATATTACTCCATTTTTATTGTAGACATACTGAAAAGTCATATAACATTTGAACCTAAGAGATCGTAATTGTGTGGTAATATGATATCGTTCAATAAATTTTGTAGGAGTTTCTTATAAAATAATCATTGTAATAATTATAATATTGTGTTAAAACTTCAGTTAACCAAATAGTAAGAGAGTCAATTGAAGTACCTATTTACTGATGCTACAATTGATAACTGATAATGTAGGTCATGAATTTTTGGTTACCAATAGAATAACGGTTCTATCAATCAAAAGATGTTACGCATTAATAAGATAAATTCTGAGAAAGCGGGAAGGAAACTAATGAAATAAGAGGGATATATTGCTTTTGGGGATCAAGACATTAATTTTTAAGTTAAAATAGGGAAAAATATCGAATTTGATAGTTGAAGAGGTATAATCTTATGAAAATGGATCGAAGCACAAATTGGAGAAACTCGGTAGATACTGAATAAGAAACACAGAGGTGCTATTTTTATTACAATACACAAAATAGAGCTATAAATTTTACTAAAATTATTTAGATCTTTTATTATCATTTATAGCTTCTTCGTTTGTATGAATGTGAACCATTTCTCAATATTCTCTTTTTTTTTGTATTAAATAATGAGTTAATTTCGAGTTTTCTGATTAATATTATTCTTTCCCTAGTGCCATTGGAAATTCAGTTTCTTAAGACTTCTATCCATAAATAACTAATATTACTATCACTCTTTTACCATTTTACACTCATTTATTCAATAGCAAGTAAATAAAGTATCTGATTTCTGATGAAATGTATTACGTGGCAAGGACTGTCATCACTCAAATTGGTATTCACACAAAATGATAAATCACTTCCCAATTCTGAAAAGTTCGAAAAGTCCAAAGCTTTGTTTTCGAATCTTTATCTTTGATTATGTCTTATTTTCATCTGACTCAACAATGTAGTGAATATGATTTTTCTTATCAGTTATTTCTTTTCATCGAATGCCATTGGTAAAGAAACTCCAATAAAGTCTATGCTAAGTATAGTTTCAGCCGTAAACATGTGTATGAAAGAATCTTCTCATCTCAGTTAAATTGTAAGAAAAACTTTGATGAAAGATTGCATCTGCGTAGTACTTTTATTATCCAATATCGTCTTTACATATTTATGGCGGTAAAGGATTTCAAAGTTTCCCAGTTGAGAGCCCCTAGGATAAAAGTTGAGCGAAAACTTTTATATAGCCATAGCATATGGAAAATATTGAGATCAGAAAAAGCAGTAACGTTTATTGAGAAAAGTGGAAGTGGTTGTATCTTGGATGATTAAAGAGATAATACAAATTCGGATTATATAATACTGTGGGGAATGATCTACACTAATAATCGATTGCAATTATCAATTCATTCAATCTTCGATATATTGCAACAATAAGACAACACACCATAACTGTAGAGCTTCTCAACGTGAAATTAGAGGTAGACTCACCCATATCAAAATTTCTGAAATTTGGAAGAAACTTTAATGATGTTCTATATTTATTGTTACATTAATTTGTAGTTATCTCATATCATTATTCTGTCACTCTCATGTAGATATTTTATGTTTCCAGTTTATTAAAGCCTTCATTCTCGAGGTTGTTCATTACAGGCTCATGTCTTTCTATAGAAAATGGTATAAATTCATAATGCTTATAACTCTCTTGGCAAAAGTTCGCAAAAACATAGAAGAAAGCGAAGCTAGTACTACAAGAGAGGCTCAAAAAAGTCCTCAATAAAGAATGTGTCTTTACGGTCCTAAATTAGGAGATACTACAGAATATACCTTTTTTGTATGTCCAATATGGCAGGGGTAACGTGAAGCAGCCATACAAGTCGGGATTCGATTGTCACCTGCAAATATTTTTCATAAAATGATAACTAGTGAGGAATTTTGGAAAACCCTAAAGTGACAATTTCTACAATTTTTAGATCGTTTTTTGATTCATCAACGTCAGATTTTCATAATTTCATAATAATCCTCAACGTCCTATTCATTTTAATGATAATTTACTAATGTATAAACGTTGATTATAATTTTCGAATCTGTACATATTCAAATTGAAATGTAAAGCCCGGAAACGAGGGTACGAAAATAGAACAACCGTTTCCACTATGGAATTTTTATATGCTTAGTGAAACTCTTGTTTCTGTGGTTTTAATTAAAATTTGGATCACTCCAAATCATATTCATTTCACTCCTATTTGTACGCCTGGAAAATATTTTCATTGAATAGGCACTCTCTACATTTTCTCATTTCAATTCAAATTAATGTATGGGTTTATGAAAAATCATAATTTGGAAACAATTGAATAGCAACAAGATCCTTAGAATTTATTCACAATTTTATTTACCTATATAACATGTAAAATTTCTATTTCGATTTCTATCAAGTATTTGCCGAACGTTTCAGTGCTGCTCCTAACATTCTTGAATTTCTATCTTTTCGATTTTTTGTCTATAAGGCATCGGTAATGGAAAAACATATCCACCAAATGTTATTATTGAAAACATTCTAGTTTCTTGTAATCCTGTTATTGTAGAGGCAGGCAAAAAGGGAAAAGATGAAATACATATATCACATCGTATTGCAAAACTTGATGAAATTAAAATTGTGTCTTCCTTACTCAACAGGTTGATAAGGATACAGTAAAAAGGAATAATTAGAAAAATAAGGAAACTTACAATTACACTAATTTGAAGATCCAGTTTCTCGTAGAAACGCAGATATTCGTACTACTCTTTAGATATACTTTGTCAGGTACTGCACTATGCGTAAATTTCACGACCAAACGAATCCTACCGTGACTGCGCCAGTTATAGATTTCACTTTTTTAAAAATTTATTTTTAAAAACTTTGTTATTACAAAAAAACAATTCACGATTTTTTTAGATCTGTAGATCATTCTAAAAAAATTTTAAAATAACAACAATAGTATAATATTGGAATTATGATCGTGTCAAAAAGGAGAACTGGAATCGTATAAATACTTCTTTATTTTGAATAAACTTTGGTCCACCTTTTATTATAACGGTAAGAATAAGTTCATTAATTCTGAATTGCTAGAATATACTGAACATTACAGTATTGAAAGAATATTAAGTAGAATCATTGATTTAATGTTCTTGATTTGTGAAAAAATATTTGAAAATAGTTGTTTCAATTCCATAGTAATATGCACATGGTGACATAATTTTGTGAAATACTTCAAATTGTCTGTGTCTAGTAAACGCAGTTATGTATTGTGGATTAGTAAATGTACGGTCGATCATATCCAGAATATCTGAATTTCACAAACTGCTCCTATAGGCATCTGTTCTTGTTGGCTTTGAGTTCCCCCGTCGCAGGCATGTTCGGAAAACATTGTTGTGGTAATCTTACAAGAGATTGTTCTGAACGTGACATGTTCCAAACTAATCGTTTAATTTATTCTTTGATGAAGATGATCGGTTTATTATGTATTTCTGAAACATAATATTATACACTGCGCTGTATATAACGTTGATGTAATATAGAAAGCTGCATTTGTTTTCATATAATTACAATTTATATCATATTATTCGGCATCAAGTGTTTAGTACTTCTATTCAGTATTTGTGTGAATCACGGCAAAATAATTTGCA
The DNA here is from genome assembly GCA_026230145.1 of Diorhabda elongata. NCBI lineage: Eukaryota > Metazoa > Arthropoda > Insecta > Coleoptera > Chrysomelidae > Diorhabda > Diorhabda elongata. Next base: position 105,638 of record CM047928.1, read on the forward strand.
AATTTCATTACATAATACTATATATTTGATTATCAGTCTATTCTGATAAATGGAAGAAAGTTTTTCAGGCAAAACAATTTAAATGTTTTTCACGATTCCACGCAAACAGCAGCTTCACTAATTTATGAAGGAGTTGACGAAGAAGAGTTACATTTACATACCCAATATAGATTTTTGTGTTGATTATTTTGGATATATAATACGATACATAGTGGAATAATTGTTATAATGAAATAATAGTGTTTCTTATTATGTAACAAAAGTTTACAACAAAAAACATTGACAAAAATATTTATTAGTCTTGAATAAACTACAGTATTCTATTCTATTGTCAGATTCTTCTTTGATTTAGGTATTACATTATATTATTTGCCCATAAAATAGCAGTTTTCAGAATTTCCATATGACCTAATAAATATCTCAAGTTCAATACAGAATCCTTGGATAATGCTCTGTTTAGTTTTTCCAGAGAATTAGGCTATTTTCAACATAATTTTCGTAATTATAGTAAGTGCAGTAACTTCATACCAAGTCATGAATAACTAGAAATAATGAAAGCAAATTAAAAAAAATCCTATGTATATTGATATTTTCAATTTATTAACACCATTTCGAAGCTTTTCAATAAATTATAATGCCAAGATATATTAAATAGACTTTTGTCTATGTCAACGTTTCTTATTATTCAAAAGAAGGTTTCCAGAGGGAATGAGATTCGAGAAATTGATTACTACACAAGCAATTGGGGTAAAAGATACTACAATAAGGCATGAAATTGAGTAACTGTTAAACAAACGGTTATCCAGGTGTGCAGATAGGCTCTGCCCAAATTATATGAACTATATTGATCTTCTATTATTTCTACATCAGTCGGCAATATTTTGGAAGCTGGGTGAGGGATTATTAGTTTTCAGATAAAATATTCTTAAAGAAAAATGAGGAAAGATCGTTTACATACAAAATTAGTATGTTCAATTTGTTCCCAATTTGTTGTTTATCGTCACTCAACAGTTTATATCTCCCCAGTTTGGTTACTACCTTTCAAAAAATCTCCTTGCGATGTTCATGTCAGTCAGTGACAAATTTAATTAAACTCCATAAGATTAATGAATTTGGAAAAATGTGTGGTATAGGTCGATCAATGTGGTAACAATGACGCTGTAAAATTAATTTAGAAAGGTAGTCGTTTATATTTGGATTATTTTGGCAACGCATATCGCGAAGAAAAGATAATTTTGTCAAATTAAATTCCAACATTAAATTGGATGAATTTAGTAGTGATAACTGAACTTATCAAAATACTTCATTTTTTTTTCAATACTACTCGTAATACTGAAACTGAAGCCTGAGGAAACTTGATAAATGGATTTTAAGCATAAAGTTCACAATATATTCATATCGATTTCTGATATTGTCAAAACTTGCGTTGAGTATAATATTTCTCTTATGTTTTCAGCCATTTATGAATGTTTTATATTATTATTGAATGAATTTCTAAATATTTCGATATAATTGTTTCCTCTCTCAGAAATTTATATATATATTCCCACTTTTACTTCAAAAACTAAAATAATTTGTGAAAACTAGAGATATTGATATTGTACTTTACCATCAAGATTTTAATCATCGAATATATAGTTCACTGGAAGCCCGGGAAATTTTTTTTCAATAACGTCAGGAAACTGTTAATTAACTTTGAAAAACTCATAAGGAGCCTTTTTTTCTGAGTCATGAATCCTCGATAGAAAATATTTCTAATATTTCTTAAACAATACGTTTTTAGTGAGCAATCAATAGAAGAATGTAATATCCCATGCCGAGTAACATGGAGAACAATTAGCTTTCTTAATGTTATCGTTAAGCTTTGTTAGAACTGAAAGGAGCTGATTTGCCAAATACTTGAAACAATCTTCTTCTTGTATAATGTCCGTTAAATGATATTTCATAATATAATTTCCACTTTACTTCTCTGATTTCAATCATTCATGATCCACCGTTCTTGAAAGGCAGAAGAGATGTACTAGTAAATCAGTATTAGTGTATTAACTAAAATTCATACTTCATTTCAATACAAAGTTAGTAAATGAATTTATAGCATTACTTTTACGAACAGCCTAAAATATGTATCGATTATCTTATTATTTCTATTGTTCATTTCAGTATTTGATTGTACATATGTGTTTGAAGGTGCAATGGATTTAATATAAAATAACTTACCAATATTATAACAGATTCACTTTTCATGATGTTTGTTCAAAATTTTCTTGAATTGTTACAGTATTCTCTTTCATCTGCTATTGGGTAATCTGAAACCAAAACTTTAATCATATTCCAGTTTAATATATGAACTGATAGAAGTGGCATAAACATATTTGAACAAAATTTGTACGTAAAGAAAAAAATTTATGTACGTTATCAAAATTAATTGATTCACCTTCCAAAATCCTATGATGCTGAATACATTCAACTTTCTACGATTTTTTGGTTGTTTGGTAGCAAAAAAGACATTCAAATATCAAATATGGCGATGGCATCGAAAATATCTAACAGTAAATATTATGTAATAATAAAAAACAGGGTTTCTCAACGACTATATGAAGGTAGGTGTTATTCGAGATCAAGAAAAGTGGATAAAATCAATAATGTACGAGAAGGGAGCTATATTTTGTCTAAAACCGAAAGATGAATGAGAAAATCATCAAATTATGAAAGAACCAGGAGTTCTATCACGTGTAATCCTATGTTTCGAAGTCTACTTGATTATATAAATAGGAGACTCATAATTCAGTTATTGTTTAACATTCAAATTATTGCAAATAGCGAGAAGTTAAATAATGAGTGAAGTTGAATGAATGGTGGATGGTTTATTTGAAATAAATAATTAGTAGTAAAGTGTATTAATGAATTAGATATTAGAAAACCATATGTTTAAATTTACCTCACTTTGTGGAAGAAATACTGAAAGTCAAGCATATAAATTGGTCCTGGAGGATCGAAATAAGATACACTTTCCCTAAGTAGATATGTTTTCACTGAATTTCATGCCTGATGTAACGTTAATGCGAATTCTAACTGTTTAAGAGTTTAAAAAATATCGAATCTGCTAGTAATTGCAGCAATCAAGGATTGGAGATAGTTTTTTCTCATAACAACTTACATATATTTACAAACACGTATCCTCAGTCAGTGATATTCAGAAAATTTTCATCCCATACCGAATTTTGAGTGTTGTTAACACAGCCACTATAGTAGATATAATTATCACACATAGAGCGTTTCCAATCACAGATTAACTAGATAATAAACGGCGAATGTGTGAAATGTGTAGCGCAACTTCTTTTCTTTCTTCCTATAATGACATTTTCAACTCATCCTAGTAATAAATACTGGTCAGAATGTCAGCTTTTCCCCTCTTAACATTCCTTTTCTTTTTTAAAGCAGTAGGACTTGATATCTTGGGGTACGGAGCAATATCTGGATGGCCAATAAATGTTTTGTCTGTTAAAATTTGCTTCAAGGGTGTAGCTTTACTTTGTTTTTGTATACTCTCACTTCAGTAATGATAGATCTTTTCGATGGTGGACTAGGAGCGAACATATCATCTGTAAAGACAGTGTAAACAATTGGATAAATACCTGATAAATCTTTCGATACTTTTTTATGGCATTAAGTGGAGCTGCTGATCTTAAAAAAGCCTTTCCAAACAACAGACAAACTTTGCAAACCGCGATACACCGACTTGGATGTTTCCTTAGCCAAAATATCTATCTCTTGGGTATAAAATTAACTGAGACATAAAATTGTAACTCCGTTACTTCTGGCCTTTTCAATAATAGATAAATTTTGGATGACGTCTTATAACCATTAAGAATGAGTAATGTGGGATTCTCCTTGAATGCTTTGGAATGAAATAGGAAATGATCAAACCATTTTTCAAATATATGTAGTTGCATCCAACTCGACTTGTCGGCAGCAACTAGAGTCTGAAAATATGAATGCATTTGTGAACGGCTAGCAGTTCAGCTCACAGCAGATTTACGATTAGACACTTGTTTAGATTTGAAATATACCCAATACATGGAATAAGACCACACCCCCTTCCACTTCACTAAGGCGGTGTGGTTTCTATCCCGTTTTGATCAAATATTTTGTACACATTTCACCTATTATGTACCGTTTTCGGAATATTCTAATTTGAAAATTAATAAGCAATAACCGATGCTTGTAAAAAGTAATAATTAAGTTAAAGTTTGCCATGAAAACTAATATGTAACTCTACATTTTACGATATAATTAGAATTCGAGCTATAAGTAAATAGTCACATGAATAAGTTCTATTATTTCTCTCATTCGAATTGGAACATTAGTTTTGTTGTTTAATCATTGCTTCGAAGTTAGAGTGAGCGAATCTGCAAATTTTAGTTACATTAATTTCAGACGGTTGATTTTATCCTTATTTTGATATTCATGGTGATCTATATATAGATCATTATAAATAAGCAAATTGTCAGTGTCAATATCATATTTTGATAAAGACTTAAAGAAAAATCGAAACGTAAAAATTTTTCTTTCTTTTGAAAACTATAAAAAAATTTTTGAAACAGAAGAGACCTAAAATCAAGAACATTTAGATGCATTCATATATCAAAAGGTCTAAGAAATAAGAAATTGAAGAAATTTATATATTACCCTACATCATTCACAGGAAAAAACTGAACTTTAATTATCTATTTTCAAGAAAATGAATTCATCAAAGACTAATCTATCATCACTCCGAATTTTCTTATATATCAAATCTTTTCTCCCACGTTATCTCAAAGAAACACGTTCTATTTTGAGTTTTGAAATACCGTAGAAAGATTATACTTTTACATTTCTCCAGTGAAAATTACTTATTCTTTTCATTTTCTTTCATGTTTACCGTAATGCAATTTGCTTCATTGTCGGAAGCATTCCATATTTCAAGAGCTTATTTACATTTTTCACGGAGGAAGTTTGCATCGAGAAAATGTTAATCTACATCTGACACGAGTCAGCTAATTTCAATATGGGAATTTGAGCTGAATTTGACAGACGGAGCTCTCATCTGAGGCCATATCATGCTTTACAGTGTTATGGATTTTAATCTGGATATATTTACCATAATATAAATATTGTGTTGGGGTTTGAATTGAATTTTAGCTAAATAGGATCAAATAATGGGAAAAATCATTTTTATAGGTTGAATCTAAGCGTTTTCTTAGAACTTACGAATTTATTTCAATGAATATAATATTAGTGTAAGTCATTACACATTAGATTATCAGAATAATTGACTAAATTAGCGTCTGAGACCCAAAACTATGAAGGATGTGATGAGATATTATATGTTAGGTTCGTTGTAATAATTGTGACGCTGATTATAAAGATCAGAAATTCCCACATTTATAAAATAGATCGATACGATAAAAACCTATGACATTGTATAAATAAATTATGGAACAACAAGAAAATATACCTCTAATTATGAAAAATTCTTGAAACAAACTCAAATATTAAATAAAGAGAATTTTTAGAAACGGTAAACGTATATAGAGAGGAGGTTTTGTGTAAAATTGAAATCATAGTTCTAAGAGGTACGAGAAATATTTATTGTTTACCTACCATAACAATGAATTTGTATACAGGATTGAAACTAAACAGAACCTGAAAAGTTACGAAAATATCTTGGAAAAGTTTGAATAAGAGAAAAATCAAAGAACTTTTTCACTAATATGCGGAGATGATAACCTGATACCTACATTTTTGAATTTAAAACTATCTCATGTGAATTTACAAATACCAACTCACTTATATGGATATCAAAATCATGTTTTATTTAGATTTATTGCTTAAGACATACAACTTTCTACCACCGAATGTAATACTCTAAGTAGAAAATGAGTTTAGGTGAACTAACTCCTACTAACATTTTACAACAATTTTAAAGCAAAATATCAGACATACTTAAAAAATTACAGGATGAACTATTGAGAAATGTGATAACCTAATATTGAAAAAATAACTTAACCTAACCAAAGTTCATGGATATTTGATGAGATATTCATATATATAATATTGAATACAACACGAATAATCTAAATACTCACACTATTATTACTGATTTTAATATAAATTGGGTATCAAAAAACAACAGAGCACTATTAAATTTCGAGATAAAACGAGAACCGAAGAGTTTATAAAACAAAAGAAACAAATTGCTCTCACACCATTATGTAATTATTTGGAAGATATTTGGAAAAAATTATATCAAAAGAAATATTATATCAATAACACATGGAATTTCAGAGAATTAATTAAAAATATCAAACTACCAAACGAATATGTATTTGTTTTGTTAGATGTAGTCTCTCTATATACAAATATCTCTATTGGAAATGTACAAGATATATTAATAAAAGAACGGGACAAAATAGAAGAATGCACAGACACACCCACCTTAAAATAATTAAGTTATGTAAGTTATCTTATCCTAACCTAACCTAATTTGTAAAATTATTCATTTTCTAATTTTTGGTATTTAATTACGCCCTCTGGCGGTGGACCTACAACTCTGTAAATAATTTCCAGGTTTTTCTCGAGGTCTGTTATAATTTTTTTTCCCGAAGCTGTACTATAAACGGTTCCCGAGATATGATCGAGAGCCATTCTTATTGGGACCCGGTACATAAGTAAACAAACTCGTATATAGTCAATCAAAGATAGCTCACATGTTCATATTTACGAATAAATACTTAAATCTCTAGATATCAAAAAATTCTATCTCTCAAAAACTCCATTGCCTACCCATCTGTCAACAAAAAATTTTTATCATACAATTTTGAATAAATCTGTTGCTGCATTTCCATACTAACCCAAGGTGTCGTCTCAAATCTTGAAATCTAATAATAAAACGGAGACCAGTAGTTATTCATCTTCAACTGCCCATTCATTTTCTGCCCAATTCATTTGTCTAATTGAATTTATAATCCCACCATCAGATATAATTGCAGGAGATCTCATTCAACAATTAAAATGAGACACTTCTACGAGATTTTCGGTAGTATAGTATTTCATCCAAGTTTTAATGCTGTAATAAAATTTTGTAAGTACTGAACATGAATGTGGGATTTTCTTGATTGTTCTTACTACCGCTGTAAAATGAAGACGTATTTGAATTTATATGGTAACTTTTAATAGAAAACTCACTTTGAATCACATGTGTTTTCTTATTAAAAAAGTTTGAATGATATTTCTACTATCGTGTAACATGGGTTAATTTGGCAACTGTTTTTATATTTAGTTTATTATTTCAAAACGTACTAAAGATTTCCCGGGACTAGAGAGTAAAACATTTCTCTAAAAAATTAGTGAGTAAATTACTAACTAAAATATCCTGTCCATCACCTTTTCTGGTATTATAGAAGAAAATTCACATTACTGTATGATTTATTGAAAAGCAGTTGGCTCTTTCTGTAGATGACTTAATTTTGCAGCGTGTGTAATATAGATAACTGTCCACTGTCTACCAAATCAAAGATTTATCATCAAGGAATCCAGATGCATACTTTCCGTAGACACAAAAGTAATATGAAACAATGAAAACAAAATAATCCTTGACTAATACGTGAAACCTACCAGTTTGGGAAGATATCTCAACAGAATCGAAAAAATTTCACACCTCCCCTTACTCCAAAAAAGTACAAAATACTAAGAGATACTCTACGTAAAAAACGGATATCCTATCAAATTATTGAAAAAGTTGATCCACAGCACCGCTAGCAGATACACCCATGCAGGCAGGGATGGAAATATCCCTAATACCCAAAGGAGAGTTTTTGGTTCTATCCCATACATTATTATTAACTCTTTATGAAAAAATTAGTAACGAGTTCAAAGGGAAAACAAAGATTGAAATTGCATATAGAACTGCAAAACCATTACAAACACTTTTTACTAAATTCAAACAACTAGAAGATCTCTTGATAAAAACAAATGTGATCTGTGGTATTTACTGGAACAACTGTAATAAGATATATGTAGGTATGACATCTCAAAATTGAAAATCATAATGTAGTTAATATAAGAGCAATGCTGAGTTCTAGAAACCAAAATGTTCATAATCTTAACACGTAATAGAAACCAGACCGAGAAACCAATGAATAAAAGATTGGATGTTGAATTAATTATATATATATCTGTTCATAACAATACAAAAACGTCCATTCTGCTAACGACATATAGCAGCTGTCGATAATAAGATATGAATAACAATATAGTAGTTTTTCAAACTTTTTGTTTGGATTGAGTGGGCGTTTCTACCATTCTTTCATTCGAAATCTCCAATAATTTAGAAAACAGAAAGAAAAAGTGATTTTTCATCAAATATTAAATTCTGATTATCCCCAATACAAGTTGGAAATAGTCTTAGTTTCATCAAAATTTCGTTACTCAAATCTCGTATTTATTCAAACATTTTACGATTCGTGTCACTATTAATCCTAAAACCTCCAAATTTATTCACTTGTTAGAAACTCAGCTTTGAAATTATCAAGTTTCTCTACTATTTTATTTAAGGCTCCTATTTCTAAAATTTTACTGAAATAATAACTAATAATCTAATTTTGTAGTTAAGGAGGCTAATTTGATATATATCGGATAGTAATTTATACCACATAATCTAAAAATATCTCTCAGATCACGTCCTCGTTACAAATTAATTCTTAATTACGAGTAATATTGCCAGGCATCGCTAACAATTCGTTAAGAACAAGAAAACGGCGTTTTCCTTAATCCAGAACAACACGACTCGTGGAGGAGGTTTATATTAAAGTTTCCTCAAATTTATAACGTATTTGTTTTGAAACACGCTAGAGGTAAAAACATATTTACGGAGAAATGAGTATTCATAGAAAAAGTTGGCTATGAGCGAATGCTTATTAGGTAAGTTAGTTTACAAAATTGATTAATGTAACAACGATAATTGAATTGCATTGTAATTTTTCTTCGATATTAATTGATTGTTAAGAATATTCAATACAAATATGGACAGTTTAACACGCAAATAACCTAACATTTTAGATCATATTTGCGAAAGTTCTAAGTTGATTTTATCCTTATTTTGATGATCATGATGAAGGTGATTTATAAATCAATATAAATAAGCAAATTGTCAGTGTCAATATCATATTTTGATAAAGACTTGAAGAAAAGTCGAAACGTTAAAATTTATCTTTCTATTAAAAACTGTAAAAAAAAATAATTTCAAAACCGAAGAGACCTAAAATCAAAAACATTTAGATGCATTAGTAGAGAATGCTCTGAGACGACATCTTATATTCGGAAGGTCACGATAGAGCCGACAAAAGTATAGATCAATCGTACAAGCATCCGCAAGCACTTCAAGATATACTGAGAAACATTTTATATGACTAGTAATTGGTAGTCTTCAAATATTGCTACTTTCTACACATACTCATATTCCAACAACACAGCTTAAGTTTTAAGGTTGAAATAATTATCAATATTCAGTATATAAAACTGAATTTTACTTTCTGTTTTTGCAGACGGTGACGATAGCTTCGAAACGCTCCTCGAACTGTGAATCTTGAGGTTTTCCTGGCTAGACGCTGTATTCTACATAACTGTTCGTTTGCAATAAATTCTGTTAACATAACTTACCAATTTTGTTTTTGGTTGCATTTGGTTGCGTTTTTCTCCAAACTAAAATACATAATATAGTTGCGATTAAGGTGTGCATACGTAATACGAAATCGTGATATTCTAAGTTGCAATTCATGCACTGACCTTATCAATACGAATCGCTGAGGATGACTTCAGAGAGCGTTAATTAATTTCTAATTAAAGTTGTGTTGTTTTTGAGTTGGTAACTGACGCGAACAGATATTTCTAATGGGCTAATGACTATTCTGATTTAATCGAAATAACGTTGAGCGTTGAGTGAACAGATATCAGATAATTATAATCAATTTAACAGAAAGTTCATTTATCGTTTAAAATATGAAAGGCTTCAATTCATTGGTATTGTTAAGAAATGTAGAATGTAAGATGTAAGTGGAAATACTACAATAATTTCACTCTCGCCGTCTGAACATGAAATCGATAACGATCATGTGAAGCTATACAAACGGAATGGAAACGTGTTAGAAGAATTAATAAATGGCTCTCATCAAATTCAGTGACCTGCTTCAGGTAAATGTAATTCGCATACATTATTTTGAATTATTCAAGAGTACAACGTTGACATCTAAAAATATTAGTAAGATCATTTATAGCAGAAGCAAATTTAGAATACTGAGTGAATGGTTAGTTTAATATTCATCCTATTTTCTCTAGGTATAACAATATGAAGGAAGGATCCTAAAGTGGCTCTTCTTGTCTTGTTAATATTCTGTATTGATGGATACATCCGATACGTGGTAGAATATAGAATATAAAACGATATGGTGTGGATAAGGAAATGTGTTCTACATTTTGATGTGTAGGTTTTGTTTTGTACCCTCATTCATTGTAGTATTTGTTTATCCTTTCTATTTAAATATGTTCCATTGGAGTTTCTTCAGATTTTTTTTCTGTATTTTCTACCGACTTACCCAAATAATAATCAATAATGTGTTAGGATACAGAAATACAGTCCAAATGCTGGAAATTTTTCTTCAACTATTGGTATAAATTCTTGAAATTTCTTTTGCATTCAATTTTTCTAAATTTCGATTTATACTGTCTGTCCACATTATATTCATCAATTTTATGAGATGAATAAATAAGCCATAACACTAGGTATATAAATTCTTACATTTGAGAACAGTGAATTTTATTTTAAGGTAGTATTCTCAAGTTTGTTCCTGATTATATTCTCTCTCCTTGACTAGCCCTTGTTGATGAGTTTGGAATATCACAACTCGATTTTAACTATTGCGTTGATCAATTAGGGAGTAATAAATCAAACAGACATCTCTTGCAAATACCTTTTTGTCATCAGTTCGCTCTAAAACTGACAATATTTGGACAAAGAGATGAATGACCGTGCTTTGCGTCATTAGACATTTTTTAGGGCTCACACACGTATGAGCTATTTAATGAATTTAACTGACTCAAGTGAAAATATGAAATGTATATGCGATCATTTATGTATATTCTCATTTAGATGTTTTCTGATCATTGAGATTTATTAGTTCAATATAATATCTCTATTTGAATACGAATAAGTTTCCAAAAAAAAAATCATGCAGCAACTAATAGTTTTTTGAGAAGCATCTTTTGTACATACAGTTGTTTTTGTAGAATTTTTATTGGTTCACTTGATCAATTATACTTTTATCTTTCAATTCTTCTATTGAATCATGATAATCCATCATCAATCAATAGCTACTATGTAAAAAATCGCTTACGTTTTGTTGTGAAAGGAACTATCTTCATATTTCCGTATTACTTGATATTTTTCGCTTATAGTGTTCACAAAAGTGATCACAAAAGATTTTTATACACTTGTGTTTTTTGGAAAAACATTTATTCATACAATGTAGCTGCTTTAAATCACAAACCCTTTGTAACCTCTTAATTTCATTTCCTACGTGTTTTATTTATCCATATCTATCCAGTCTTTTAACATGGAATAGCATTGTTTTTTTTCCTAGCAAATGCTCTTAAATAAACATAAAATTGAAAATTCAATATTCAAATTGACGTTGATAGAAATATTTGAATGAAATTATAAAATATGAACAATCATTATTCTGTCATCACAATACGTTATACTTTATTTTACACGTATTATTTTAATATTTTGCATTTTTCATTCTCCGCCGAAATTCTTTTCAAATTCCTGTAAACTTACCAATGAAAATATACATCGGCCGTTGTTTCACATACAATGTTAATCCCACATATTTCCTCTATTCATACACAGCTCCCATCTAATGAAAAGTTAGCAATTTTATCTGGTATGCAACCGCAGCAGCATTAACAGTTTCCAGACACAGTACATTACATGAGATATGGTAAATATGTGCATTGACAAGGTGAGTATTTGATACGTTATTACGTTATACGCAAATATGTAAGTACTCATTACATTTAGTGTCATTATACTCTAAAATTTCATCAAACTTTTAAAAGAATCTATAATATATCTTAATAAATATGAGAGAATTAATACACAAACAATTGATACAAATCGAAAGTTCTTATGTTTCAAAATTGAACGCAACGGAAACTATGATTTAAATCTTGTTATGAGTAGGGATACGCAATCAGCTGATAAGTGATCTATCCGAACCTGGGTTATAGTTCCCCAAAAACTCTTAGGCCGAAGTGATCCGTTTGCACAGGCTCCCTGTTTTTTTCTGCGCTCAATCATTGTCTTTATAAGGTTATCGAGTGTTATATCGCGACTCCGTTCTCGGCATGTTTCGTTTCCGTTCCGCTCCCACTAGCTGCAATTGGAAATAGTGTGGTCGTCCTCGTTTATTTTTTCACAAAACATATTGGGAAATGGAATGAATTATATTTAATATAATAATTTATATGCATTGTCAAAATTTTTTGTATAAGTTTGCTCTATACGAGAGTATATTTATGGAATATTGTGATCATTTGGAGGAATTGCTGAACTTGAATAAAACTCCAATACAGATGGAACTGGAGTAACAGGTCCATATAGTTTTTAAATATCAAATATAAATTCAAGGTTTTACGTAGCGTAACGATTTCATATAAATTTCATACCAACATTGCTTTAGATTTGAAACTCCCAAATATTCACAACAACAACAAATTTAACAACGACTCTGTACAAAGTTTTTTGATTATTTTTTTAGAAGGTATTTCCATTGAATCCCAGTGTTGGTAGTTTGCATAACTTGATTCATGTGCTTGGCGCACAATTTTCTTTTATAAATCATTCATTTAGTATAAAAGGGAACGTTTGCTTTGATGTAAGAAGTATTCGGAAATTACTAGGGTTCCATAAGTGAAATGAAAGGAATCAGTTAATATTTGATGGCTGATTGATACAAAGAAAAGCCTTTATTGTTTTTCTGTGATGTATCTATTCTCCAATGTTATTAAATTGCCAGATAATAATAGTTTTTGCAGGAACAAAGCTAATAAGAAGCTGAAGAAACACATTATTATTAATTCATATAATTGCTTCGATTTGTATATTGAGGTACTGTATCTCGAGAAATATTGAAAAACAATTGATTGATGCAATTTTTCGTAATATACTTTCGAGTCTATGAAAAATATGAAAAATTTCCGAAAAATTATAGAGAATTTTGATGTAGCAACCATGCCATGTGACCTTGCATTTAAAAATACATAGTACAGGTAAGTATTTCTTCGAACGAATTCTTTCAATTAAACGATAATCCACCCATACCTAACTGACTTATACCTCACCCAGGAAATTCCAACCAACTTTCCTAATGTCTAAATAGCATACAAAAAAATTAACCCTACACAATAAACCTGACTTTGGGAAAAACCAAAAACCTTCTACGTGACCTTTGCTGGAGTTCGGAATGTTGGAGAAATTCAGGGAAACTTAGTTCGCGCATCGTAGTTTTATCTGTCGAAGTATATATTTTTATATATATAATTTTGTTGATATATTGTAGAAAGTTTAAATTTTTGAACTTTTTTTTTGTCCTACCTCGCCACTACCCTCGACACTAAGACTAGCGGCTTTATTAATATATAGATTCGAAGTATATTTCATGATTGAATTGTCCAATAAATGATATAGGGATGACTATGCAATATCAAATATATTGGAAATTTTTTCATTTGTAGGGATGCGCCATTTCAAACGTACTCCTCGAACACTAGATTTTTCCCGTTCCAAGTATACTATATATAATATATAGTATATATAAAATAACACAAAGACTGGACGACTATACTTGAAGGTCTACATTTTCCTATTTTATGCATCAGCTTACTCGTCAAGGATATAAACATTGATATTATAATTTAAGTTCAATTAGTTGAGTAGCGAAATGATGTAATTATTAAAGAGTTATGAAATTGAGTTTGGGATAATCTTTTTCTTATCCATTTCACTAATGGATGAGATTTTTATTTTGAAAGCATGTTTAGCGATTTCGGACATATTTAATTAATGTGACCTCAATTACTACAGTCATATTGCTTAGTGAAAATATTAGTCTGTCCGTGTGCCTATTTACTTCAGCATGGAGACTGTAGTATTTATTGTTCTACATTCGAATCTATTTTTTGTATAGGTTATATAAAGTTATACAGTTCAAGTCCAGACGGCATCTATTGGATTTCGTCAAATTTTAGTCCAAGTGGAAGATTTGTGTCGCCACAAATTTTATTGTTATTTTATTGAAGATGTTTCTTTTTTCTATATTTAAGTTTGGAGTACGAAGATTGTTACTGAATTGATGGAACCTGAGACGGAGTAATGTTCCAAAACATATTTCGTGATTGTAGTATATTTTCATAAAGGATCCTGGTCCATATGTTTGTTCAAGGAGTTTATATACATTTATCTTATACATTGTTGGCTTTTCCTTTCTAAAGATTCAGAAATATTTGGGCCTTTTTTTGGGTCTTTTTCAGCAAACTTGTCTGAATCACAGATGGTAATAGTTCGTCTTGTATGTCGATTTTCACTCTTTTTGGTCATAATCATTATTTTTTGACTGGTTCTTTGAGAAATTTTCCCTTTTTAACTTTTTGTAGAGATGGATGAATGCTGAAATTCTCTTACTATGACAGTGACATGACAAATATTTGCTTATTTCACTATGTACGTGTTTATCTTCAAAACTTTTTTTTGCACCAAGTTGTTTTTTTACCAAATATGTAACGTTAATTTACAAAAAATCTTGACATTTTGTGAGAGATAACTATAACCCATAGATGACCGACAAATTATGTTCGTTCTACAACATATATTTCAATTAAAACTGTCAGTCTACGAAAATAGATGGATAAATATTTTTTTTAATAATGAGAAAAATTCAAACTCAACAATATATATATATATATATATATATATATATATATATATATATATATATATATATATATATATATATATATCAAAAGAGATAACCTCTATCGAATATAACGTAGAAAGCTTTCAAATAGGGCACAGTTTTCCATATCTCATAATATATTGTTCTCGCGATAATTTCCACAAGCCCGCTTACCCATATTCAAGCAATTTGCTGGCGATATAGACAAAATCAATTCACAACGTTTGAACTGATGCAGGTTATACAGTTGCTGATAAAATAATCATTATCGCGAGCTCATTTTCCGGAACTATTTTGAGTTGTGGGGCATCGTTTGGATAAACATTTATTTATGCAGGGTTGTATGAAGTTATATTGTGATAAAAAAATTGAATTTGACTATATATATATGGATATATAGTATATATGGGCTTATCCCATATATACTATGGAGAAAAGATGGATCCTATTAACTATAAAACTAGAAAGAAGCTTACCATAAAAAAAATTGTTCGTTCCTGAATTTCTGATACTTTAAAATAGCGAAAATACTCTAATCAGTAGTGACTTTCAATTTATACATTGAAATATGTCGCCAATTTTGACTGTGTTATCTCACCTTCTCAAGCACTTTTACTATAAATAAAATAACTTTCCAGAATATTTAATCAACATGATATCAAGATAGCGTATAGTCAAACCTGGATATTCAATCTACTTTTAATGGCATGAGTGGTAAAAAAAAATACATTGGTTAGTTTAATAAGACAATCACCCATCGGATAACCTCTCACTAAAGAGGTAGCAAATTATATTCTGATCTGTGTGCTTCAGCTTCACCTGTTTTCTATGAATGGCATTCTATCAATCATAAATCTGCCGAAGGTTTGACATCTACAAACAACGTATATTTTTAGAAACAATATATATTTTTCAAAATGATCAGTGTATAAGAAAAATGATTTAAATAATAAAGAAATTTAACGGCATCAGTAACCAACTAATGGATATTCGATGTCATAGAACTACATACAATGTATTTACCCCAAAATTTCAATAAAACGATATTATACCAGGTTGATTGAAATAAACTAATTGATCAGTTTATGGTAAATTTGGCTGAGGTTTTTTATATCTTGTCTATCATTCATAGAACATTTATCTTGTTTTATGTATATCATTTCTTTGATTAATTACTTTTGGTAGTTCGTGTCATTAGCTAAGATTTTTGTTTTTTTTTTTTAATCAAATTCATGAAATTCATTTTTGTCATGTTTGTGTAGAGCAGTCCATGCATTTTTGGTGTAGGTATTTGTGACTATTTATTCTAGTTCACCAAATATTGTGTAGTTATTCCTATATAATTTTCAGAACAAATTAAATATGGTAAAGAATATATCATATTTGATTTCTTAGTGTCTTTAGTTTTGTTTTTTAGTGTAGTGAATTGTGGTGATAACGTGTTGTGTGATTTATGACTTATATTATAAGAACCGGAAAAATACTGGAAGACTGGACGAAAGTTCCTAACATGAGAATTCTGCCGTAAAAAAATATTTTCTTTTCTTTGTTAAACCACTTTTCTATTTTGATTTCATTTTTATATTGAGTAATATAATCACGCAAATTGTAAATGTCAAGACCGCGGTATAATTACGTGATTCAAATTACAAGACATAGACAATTCTCAATATTTAGTGCTACTAGAGCCTCGACCACATGAGTGTGAGCATTTGTCGAAGACTTCACATATAAACGCTGTTCAAAATTTAGATTTATAAGGCTCTAGAATTAATCCTATAATTCAACTAACTTGAATAGTTAGTTACTGGAAGCTGCCTTGAATAGAAATCAATCAATCTTATGGTGTTCAAATTTTGATGTCATGTGGTTGATTTGATTTCCTCAACCCTAATGAAAGAGAATCAAAATCAATTCCTAACTATTGGAATGGAAGTGAGACATCCATATTTTAGCTCCCTAGATCACAAGATTTACTTATACAGAGATTCGTTGGAAAAACTCGAACCTATAACAAAAGACGCTGCTGTGACATTTATAATGGAGAACATGCTATGAAGCATTTATATTAAGAACGATTTATTTTAATATGTGACGACTTTTTGTAAACATAAGCGATTTATCATTTTACTAGGAGTAGGAGGCACTTATCATTTGTTGATTTCAGACACAACGTTCCGTTCTGAATAATTGTACTATTTTTGATTCAAACGTTAACATAATTTATGTTACATGTAACAAAAAGGCATACTTAATGTCTCAAATATTTGTTGATATATTCATATGTATATCATATAATTCGAGAGAGTTGGACAGAATTAATTTTTCAATAATGAAATTAACGTCTTTTTTCTAATTATTGAGACAGTCTCCTGACAAAACATTGGGAACTGACCGAAATAAAATTGATAACAACTAATTGAACAAGTAGAATTGTAGAATATTTCTATGGTCTATTTCCGAAAGATCTCTAATTATACATTTGAAGGCAATGAAGCAATGAATAGCCAATTTTTTGTTTCAAGTCCATAATTCAAAATTTTTAGATAGAATTGAACTTCCATTATGTACAAAAGCTCTGTAACCAAATACAAAATTTTTAATATTACGCTTTAGTTTGTCTCTTGTATGAAAATATCAGAGTGTTCAATCTTCAAATACTTCGTATACATTTCAAAATTGGACATAAAGAATTCAAGTCTTTCAATGTATAATAAACTATTCAATGTATAACTTTCAATGTATCCATATATGTTCTCTACTAGTCATAATAATTCCGAGTCATACCCTCCGATCGCAGAGAAAGTTCAAAGTGAATCATGTAGAAAGTTGAATAAAACTTTTTCCAACGTATTACTTCATTACTTCACAGAGAGATGTGGTCTAATATTGATCCAGAAATAATTCTGAAGCGGCATGTTCAAACTACTTTATTTTAAGCTTTTTTAATGTGAAATAGAGCTCGAATTTTCCCATTCGTAACCACAATTTCGTTGTCTATGTGAAAGTACAAAAAACTGGTTTTCGACAAGATAAATTATTCGCATATATTACCATTGAATCACATTAGAGATTTTAAAATTTAATCCCCATTAAACGCAACCCGTACGATTGTTTCATCACAGAATCATGAGGTGGGAAGAATCACTCGAGTAAATCATGACTGGGACGTACTTTATACGGTATAAATTACGTGTATACACTATTTAATATTTAAAGTATATTCGAAAGTATTTGCGGAATCTTACTAATTGATAATGTAATTTTAAGCAAATTATAATAATTTAAAAAACAAACAAAAAAAGTTTTAGTAGATAGTTGTCGTACAAAGATATTCGATCGGAGAGTTCAATTCATTTCTCGGCCTTTTTCATAATCGAATACAGCATTGTTTTTATTTTCCATTGTAATAGCTCGGAAATGGCGGTCAATTTCATTAGCATAACTCCTGTCCTCCCATCCATCCAATTCACAAGTTTATCTGTAACTAAAATTTGCTATTGATGTGGCGAATCACTTGCTTATGTGATTACGACATCATTAGAATGTCCCTTTCTTATAATATTGCCTTTTTTCGCAGCGTTACATAATTTGAACAATTTGTCTTGTACTTGGAAGGTAAATGATTAAGTCAATAAATCAGGATTTCATCTATTAAGGTATTCTCATATGGTGTTTCCATGGAATCCGTCATAACCGAATGCGATTGTTGTTATCTTATGTGAGTCATACACGTTACGATTTGCCGGAGATGTTTCCTGTTGCGGCAGTTGCGAGTACATACAGGTTGATTTATTAATGTGATAAATTTTAGTGCCTCCTTTATCCTTTGAGATACCAATTTTAAAACTCAAGGGATTACAGCCATCCTCAGTCTTCAAATTTGAAATTTATTTACACTTTTACAGGTTGTTCCAGAATGCATTATTGCATATTTATAACAATTTAAGCTCGTTAAACCACCTACAAAATTACGCGTCGCGGTGGACGTGTTAAACATGATTTCATGATAATTTATCAATGAAAGAATATTCCTCTTTTCTAAAAGTAGAATCTTCATTTACAATAGATCAAGTTCGAGTGAATACAATTTTAACATCACTAATGTGTGTAATATTAATGATGTACTTAGTAGAACAATAATAATTCATTTTACCCACAACCAGTGTTCGGCTTTAAGGACAGGTGTACATTCACGTAGATATCGGAAATGTATTCATGGAACGACAAAATTTCAACCTGTATTTCGCCTCTCACAACCATAAGCTGGTTTTAATACGCTGCCTCAAAACTATAATCTAATCATTACTATGCTGTGTGTTTCGTAATGTACCTTCAATAATATAATTCTCATAATTTATATTTTAGGAGAATATTGAAATAATTTTTATATATATAGTTAAAGAAAATATTATTGGAGAGTGAAAAAGTCACTACTACATACGCTAAATCATTATTCGAAATTAAATGAATAATTAATTGATTTGTAAATTACTTAGATGCTCGCAAACTTTTGTTTAGAGGCAAATTTCTACAACACCGTTCGTTTTAGCTCCATAAAAGGTTTTTAGTTTTTTAACTAAAAATAATGAGGCAATTTGAAACAAAATTAAAAAAAGAATTTGCTCCAATGGGGTAAGAAATAGGGGAATAAAAATGACAACTAACCTTGACAATTCCACATTGGTTAAATTTTTTCAAAGTTTGCTTATTTCAAAATATTACTTTATTAAGGAGCATATTGGTCATCAAATTTGAGATTATTGAGATCTCTCTGAGGTAGAGCGTTGTAGGTCGAATCTAGAAACACCCTGTATAAAAATTAAAGTAAAATTTCTAGTGATACGCAAACTGAACAAAATGTTCACCAACATTATAGCCGACAACAATAATTATACTGTGACACTGGTTTATGTAAATAAATATAACATATGAAATATGATAAGAAAATTAGTTCAATGGAAAAAAAGGGAAGCCTCTGAACTTTTATTAGACTAGTTATTGACTTATTGTGTCCAGGAATGTTTGTACTAATTGTTTTTCAATAACATAAAATTTTATGGATAGACAAAAATGATTTCAATGTTGGAAGTATATTGTTACAAACTATTGAAAAAATATCTAGTTGACATACTTAAAAATACTTGAACATACTTGAACGACAAAATGACTTGTTCATATTCACTTGTTTTATCTCATCAAAGCAGAGAAAATGAGATTATAAGCAATTTAGTACGAAAATGGTTAAGCATAAACAATGAAGTCATTGATAACGTCCAACTGAAGATTCCAATACTCTTGATAACTTTCATGAACAAATGAATAGTGTCTCAGAACAAAGCAAATAGTTGGGGAATTTGCACTCCATTTACTGGGAAATACATTAAGTGGAGTATGGACAATATAAACAGCAATTTCATTTAAAAGTTGATCTCATACTGTGATTTTCTCGAAATTATTGATTATCGTAACGTTGTTTGATCCAAAAGTGTTATCGTATCGTAACTTTGAATTTGTTTCACTGAATAAATTTTCGAATTGGAGGACGATAATCTCACCATAGATATATTGGTCTGTAATCAGGAGCACGTATTGTGGTAAGCAATTCTTTCTCAATAGTGCTGTATTTTTACTCAGTTATTTAACATTGTTGAAGCGTATGCAATTTATTTTTCAGGTCCAATTTGAACCTGTAATAATATAGTGCTTAATAACACTTTTGATACTTAGACATCTGGCTTTATATTAATAAAGTGCTGGCTTTGATACGTCGTATTCTTGCATTATGATTTGATAGAAGTAACAAGGTGAGAAGTAAAATTTGTGATATGACAATGAAGAAAATTCTATTTTTTATACATTTCCATTAATTTATGTGTGTATTTGGAAATTCTAGCTCCCTTGGACCTTCTAAAGATACCATGCATCGCCATTGAAGACAAGTGAGGACTTGTAAACAGCTCCATAATTGTCCTGCCTAAATATTATGATTTATTAGATGCACTGTTAGTTGCGATGAAAAATGGATTCATTTGGAAAATCCAAACATGGAGAATCGGTGGTTAGACAAAAGACAATAACCAGAACCCGTCGCAAATAGAGATGGATTTGAGCGGAAAGACTTGTTTGTCGGGGAATTATTGAGGTTTGGTGTACTTCGCAATAATTTCAGAACTCCAAAGTAAGTAGTAGTGAGCTGATGCGAATATATCGAAGAAATATCCAAGTTTAGTTAATCAGTCAAAAAATTTAGCCATGAACTTGCATCGTCATATTACTATATAATTAGCAGTTCAACCATTTTTTGCATCAAAGCCCGAAATATGATTTTATCAAGGTCTCAAAGAGCTTGCTGAAAGTTAGGTTATATCATAGAATACATTGGACTTTACTTCAAATATTGAGTGTTTTCTTATGATTATTTAATAAACAAAGTAAATATTGGAAAAATATTTATGAGATCCTATACATAATGAGACATGACTATTGAATCAAAGATAATCATTGATTGTATCGAAACTATACTGCTGCTTTTATCGATTTTACATAAGTGATATGTGCACAATTTTTCATGCCCCTGATCCAGTAAATGCTAAATGGTTATAAAACTCTGTAAAACTCCTACGGTAGCGAATTTGAAGTAATCTCAGTGTATCTAAATATTCATTATCCGGAATCCCAAATATTCAGCACGTCGATTTGCTTCTCACTAAGCATCACAAGACAATCTACAAAAGGAGATTACAGGCCTGCTGTGTGTGGACCAATATTATTTTAGCCTTTAGTTGACAAAACAAGTCATTATGTTGTTACAAAGTGGTTCTCAGTTATATTAACGTGAATTTTGTGTGAGTGGAGATATAAATTCAGCTTGGTTTATGCGAACAGATGACGGCAATATTTATGTTTTGGAGAAGTTTTAAATACTTTTAAAAATATTTTATAATTCATGAATTATGAATATGCCTAGGACAAATAACAATCATAGTATTGATAAAAAAACTGATTCAAATAGCCTAAATATAATCTTCACATCTTTCGATTTCGAAAAAATAAATTATAAAAAACAAAACGACATTCGTAATAACATAACCTATAAAAAATCTATATCATTCGTACAAATTAACATAACTTTCAATTGGACAGATTTCAATTTCAAAAAGGAACAATTGAATAGCAACGAAAATCTATAAATTTTATATTCATGTCTTACTATTTTGAATATTGCTTTTTTTAAATTTTATAAAGAATGTGTTACGCCGCATATCTCGTTAAACGATAGTAGGTAACTCATATTGTATATCAATAAAATTAAAGAAAAAACAGTGTAATGGAAATCAGTGAATAGTCTAGAATTTGCAACTATTTAAAGCCACATCATTTTTAAAATACATTCTAATTTTATTGGGAAAACTGATACACATAATAATTGCTAGATGGAAAGTTATTATGAAGAAGATGAATATCCAGTTTCAAAGAAAATTCAATAAACAGAATGTTTTTTTTTTATTGAAACTTGATGTAAAATGAGAATTTCATCTACCTTTACATCAATGTGAATAAAAGTTTGTGAAAAAATTAGTTCACAAAAAACCAGTGAAGTGAAAGTATTTTAAGGTAGGGGTTGTGTGAGAAAACCCTTGGAAAAACAGAGAAAACAAACTATTAAAGAACGAAGTTAAATCAGAAAAGAGAGACATTACATTGCATAGGAAATTTTTCGTAGTTTCTGGAAATTAATTTTATCCATGATTGTTGTTTAATGTACCTATTATACGTCTGCTTGCTCGACCTTAAAATACCCATTAATCACAGTAGTGATTGATGAATCATTAATCACTGCTATCAGATACTTTCTTGATTTAGCTATATCATATTGTATTGCATAAAAACATCGGTTTTTATAATTTTTTCTTGTAAAATACTACTAAATATGTACCGATATTTAGTTCTGTACACATAAAAAATGTACGGAGCATTAGCAAAGTAAATCAGACTTTATTTTTGTGTTAATTAATATGGAGATATTAATCCTTTTCCAAGTCCTGCATCAATAACCTCAATAAAATTTGTACAATTTTACGTTAACAGGAGCTCCGTTGAACTAAATACAACGGAGAACAATATTTGTTCTAACGTCATTCGTGAATGCTTATTTTATCTTTTTCTTTAAACACGATGAGAAAAATCATGCTTTCCAATTATTTGTTCATATAAGTAACCATTTTAGATGATTATTCACATATTATAGGAAAATATCATCTTTTATATCAATGCATTAATATCTTCTACAGGTAATGGCCTCTAGTTTGTTCTTATTCATGATTAACACAACTCAAGTGAAGTAAACACGGTTCATGCATATATGAGCAACTCAATGCCAAGAATTAGGATCTACATCGTCTAGTTTCTCGAGTATAAACTGTTCATTGTAGTACAGGAAGGACGATCAAAGAAGCAGTATTTATTTCTTTTAGAGAAAATTCAAACTGCTATTAGTCGATTTAGAGTTGATTCTTTTTCATATTAGTTTTAACTCTAAAGATAAATCAAATTTCAAACTTGAATCAAAAAAGGCAAATATTCTTGAATTACATACCGAAGATAGTGATAATCAATTATTGGAATCAGAAATGGCACAGGGACAATTCGAATGGAAATACATTAACTGCATTCCAGATTTTGATGGCAATCCCAATGTTTTGAACAGATTTATCTCTGTAAGCGAATCAATTATTGCTAATTTCTATAGGGAAAATCCTAATGGTTTCCATAACATTTATCTTTTATATTCAATAGTTTCGAAAATTGAAGAAAATTCTAGAAATGTGATGAATATTTACCCTTGTAATACTTGGATTGATTTAAAAAACAACAAGACGAAGTCTGCTTGAATAGGGATTTCATAATGCAAGCAAAATTCAAACGAATCTTCCCAATAATTTCACGATAAATATCTACATATATTCTATTAGTCCTTTTTCTCTGAATTCTCTCTTTTTTTTTTGAGGAAGAACTCCAATTTGTGTTCATTTCCGATGGTTTCCTTCTCATTACATGACCTCTCCTCACTATTTCCTCGCTCATTTGGAACTTAAAATTATGCTTTCTTCCCATTTTATCTTCCATTTCTTCATTATTAGTACCTTATCTCTCAAAATCTTGTAGTGTCTGGTCCTAAAATCAATCGTGGATAGAGGGCTACCTCAAATCGTGCTTCTCTGTTCCAAGTTAGTTTCGTGTATTCTCATTATTTTATCGAAGGGCACTATTGGAGTCTATGAGCAGATACTAAAACTTTTGATAAATCACTTGATTGGAGATGGAGATCAATGAAACAAGTGGATTCAAAGCTTCATATTAGAGCCAAATCTTTCTAGTTCAATTGATATTATAACTAATAGCGCGAATCTGTAATTGATTACGAAATGTTAAAAATATTCAATGAAACAACAAAAAAATTGGTGAATTTTTGTTGAGATTGATTAAAAATAATTAATGAGTCTATGAAACTATAAAATGTGCCTTTAATTTCGGAGATAACTCATCTCATTTTTATAAATCCTTAAAATTCATATTACCATTGCCGAAATTCTACAACACCCATATCAATAAAGATTATATCATTTGAATAAACTCCAATCATTAATATTCTCACAATAATCACATAATAGATCGACAAACTTTATAGAAATTAAAGCGATATGAAAGTGATTACAGTAGATACTCAAAATGTTTCCGGCTCACTTCGTTAAGATCATAACATCCTTGGGATCCAGTGATATATTTTGCGAAATGACAACTCCAATTCCCGAATTACCGAATTACTAACAAGGAAATTAGTATTCTACAACAGTTTGGACGTCAATTTATTCGAAGGATTGCGAGAAGAAATGACGAAAATGCATAATGCTGTAGGACTCGATTACATAAAAAAACATGTCAGAGAAAAGATGATTTCAAAACAATATTTACATAAGATCGAAATAAGGAGCACAAATAAAACCCATAATCACTGATAATTCCGAAATATAATAAGGGAAGAAACTCACAGGCGAAAAACATTTTTCGA
The DNA here is from genome assembly GCA_026230145.1 of Diorhabda elongata. NCBI lineage: Eukaryota > Metazoa > Arthropoda > Insecta > Coleoptera > Chrysomelidae > Diorhabda > Diorhabda elongata. The sequence goes on from CM047928.1 coordinate 130,760, forward strand.
ATAACTGAAATCAAAATCAGAGTTAATGAATAGAACCCAAATTGGAGGATACCAAGAATTAAAATATTATTAAAAATTCAGTGAACTGTGGGATTAATTGTGAGTAAACGAAAAGAAAAATAAAACCATGGCAAGATATTGGGTAAAGGCTCAAGACAAAATTCAACTGTATAGTATGAGAAGATTGCTGTATTAGAGAAGTTCTTCAGAAGTATATCAAAAAATTAGAAAATGGTTATATTACACGTTTTTGAGATATAAAGATAATATGCAGGGAAAAGTCGAAACACACTGTTCCAGTTTTCGAGTAGATTTCTGAAATCTTCTTGGATATTTTTATGAAAAATACTTCACGTTGATCAATGATGTCTTTACAAGTTTTTTCACAAATGAAAATTTCACAAGTTTGAGACAACATAGTATCTCTCTATCCATACATTGTATTATACACGTAAATCCAACTGTGCTATTCTTTGAGTATATGCTAAAGTTACACTGTACATTGCTTGTAGAAACAGAGACATTTTCTGTGATCAAAATTAATTGATTATAATATTATGATGAAATTATAAAAAGCTACACGATTGATCAGTAACCAAAATTGAAATATATTCTTTTATTCTAGATTCTGTGCTATACTATTATCCACTCAGAGAGTTTTCGGTTATTTTTTTTTCTAATTTATATGTGGGTTCCTTTCGTTAGGCTCAAAAATTTTTGAGGACTATGTAGTGAGACCTAACAATATTCAAAGTTCAAATATGATATTAGTATAAGTCATAATAACAAAAACCACAAAAAAAGGAATAATATTATCAAGTGCCTTGTACTGATTTTAACGCTGTCTACATAGGGCAAGCATCTCAGTATTTAGAAAATAGACTAAGAGGTCATCAATACGATAAAAAAATTAGAAGTGCATTAACGAACCACATTATATTAAAAAAGAACATATCCTATTATAAAGATTCAAATATTTTTAGAACGGAATCTACTGCACAAATAGAGTATTTTTGGAAGTGGTTTACATCCATAAGAACGAAGAATGCTATAAACGATGAAAAAAGTTTAAATAATTCAAGTAAAATTTATAGCTCTATTTTGTAAATTTTAATACGACAACGAACAATTTGATTGATGGGGCTACATATTTTTGAGATGTAAAAACGGAAGAAAAATTAGTTTTTGTGGGTGATCTATTGATTTATACGCAAATTGTCAGTGTCAACTGCAAGTAATCTAAACGTCAAATTTTTATCTGTCTTTTGACATACTTAAAAAAAACTAATTTTTTAACAGAATAAAAGAGAAATTAAAAAATGTATATGATATATACAATATATTCTAGAGACTCCACATAGGGGTATTAGACTTCCACGAATGGAGAACTAGTTATTCATATCATTTATTATCCTTATATTTTGACATTCATGATATTTAACATGTCTGCTTGGATTATAATTTCACTTGAGAGCCCAATCTCTTGGATATATAACCAATTCTCATCTTATCATAAATTCATTGCTTTTACAGGAATAGTGAGATCATTAGGAAGTGTTAAGCACGAAATCATTTCAGTTCACTTATCCTATATACAAAAATCAAAATTACATGCTCCAAATCTAAAACTATAAATAAATTATGAAACATTGAAATGCTTCTGGAGAATATACATTTTGAGAAGAATTCTGACACAAATGGATAAAATAAGTTTAGATATTTAGACGATGATTTTTACCAATACATCATCTAGAAAATTTATTGTGAATTTGAATATTCCATTGAAAGTGAAATAAATCTTTGTGCTCCATTTTCAAGAAATATGAGTGTGAACAGAAAAAATGATCGATGAATATAGGATGCAAAGAATGAAAAGTGAATTCACGTTCCTATCTTGTCCCTTATAACAAATAACAATATCAAGTGAATACAGTGAATACACAGTTGATAAAGGAGAACAAAGTTCCGATAGATCATAGTCGGAGTTGACAAATGATAAATAAAAATGAAAGTTTCGATAAATTAGTTATAAGAAGTGGAACGGGAGATTGGAATAGATATGCGAATCAAGTAAATAGATCGAGTTAGGAGGTAACCATGTCGGCTTCAGTAATATGAAACTCATTATGAGAAATATATTGTAGCAGTAGCAGTAGAGGTAGCACAATAATAAAAGTTTTATCACTACTGAAACTTTCTATATATACGTAAATACCAAACAGAGCAATATACAAAAAGTCATATACAAAACGAAAATGTGCTAAGTCGCGCTTGCCGAGTCCCTGGAAACTGCGTAGCTCCGTTGAGATCTAGATGTTCGAGATCTGATCGCCTCGATGTCCGGAAAGATTAGATTTTATGTAGGAGTCAAGGATTATGTTGTCTCTGTCGGTTCTTATCACTCAAGTGTCTAGGAAAGAAACCAATCTGTTTGACGCGCATTTCGATAACCAAGTTATCGTCTTCAGAGTCTGAAGGTAAACTAAGATCTAATGACTTTACTCACCAATAATTCTTCTCCCGCGAAAATTCCAGCGGGAAAAAAGTTCAATTTGATGTCCACTATGAAACTCATTCCAAATAATCACATCAATAATAAGAATCACATCAATTATATCCGACATGCCAAAAGAGTTGGAATTGTAGTGTTATTTAGATTCAAATATTCTGTTTTTTCAAAATCTAGAAGATATGCATAAATTACACTAAGGTTATTTAAATCAATTTTCTTATTGATGCATTTGTAAGTCGAAAAGGTCAATCATCAATCGGATAACTTCCCACAAAGCGATATCAGATTATATCCTGATAGATGTTCATTAGCGACTCAAGTCTATCATGAAGGACACAAAATGAAGTATGAATCTGCCAAAGTTCGTTTCAGAAACAACATATATTGCCCAAAATGATCAATGCGTCATAATTTCTGGTTCTTATTACGTAGTTTTTTCTCGACTTCTCTATTTCATTTCCGAATACTTCGGTTTTCAACAAAAATAAGTGGTTCAGACCAAACATATATAAACTTAAATTGTATGTTCAAAAACGATATGGATATTGAAATATATAAGCTATCAGGAAAATGTCGGTTTTAATAATTATTGCAGTTCATATTTCATTGAATGTCATATATAAGCAGACATATATGGGTCGTTGTAATTTATATTCCTGTGGCCAACTAATGCAAATTCATAAAGTCAGTGGAAAGTCTATTTGAAATATTTTAAACGCTTATAACAGCTTTTCGAAGACAAAACCATGTAAAAAACTCAATTCAGCTCATCTCATAAGAATTCAGAAGACAGCGTTACAACTTGTTCCATATTTATGGATTAACCTTTCGATCCTCGCAGCAGATCAAAGCTGAAGAAAGCAAATGTGGCTATTTCTACGAATTGTTATTGTTAATTAATGGAAAACTGTCTGATTGCTACTCAGCTCAGCTTAATACTATAAAATCAAACTCATATGCATATTTTGTAATCGTCTAGATCGTGTAAGATTATTATTGGAACTGTGGTGGTGAAGTAGTAGAAGAAGTACCTCAGGGACTGCTGAAGTTCTTCTTGCAGCGTCATCTGTTGACTCACTGCAGTTGTGGTATGGACATCTTTGCCATCAAAATAAGCGGCCTATTAAGTCAGTTGTCAAGCGGACTGTTTTTTTACTTTGGGATAAATTTATACAACACTACCTTTTACTTTCCTAATTCAATTTACACTCACACTAAACTAACTAACTTATATAATGATTAACTTATCACTACTCATATAATTATTCTTCCAATTTATTCAAATGCACCGGTTACTTTTCTATTTCTTTCCGTTCACTATTAATTTTCATAATAAAAAACTAGTGTATACACCCAAAATGAATTTCTCAAAAATTCTAGGAAATAAACACACGAACAAATAAATGGAAAGACCTTCCTAGAAATTAGATCTGAAAAAATATTATGAACAAATCTCAGATGTTTATAAGAAAACATATCCAAGACACCGCGTTCTTTAAAATCGAACAATAAATGAATCGGCGATCCGCCAAATTCTAGACTTTCATTATAATCTAACAAAACCGGCTTCGTGGTCTATGTCTTGGATCAATTCCTAGCAATAAAATAAAACTTTGAATACAGAGCTTAGTAGTACTTCAATAATTAAGAGTCTCCACTTCATATACAAGACAACTTGAATCTTCAATCTCCAAAACATATCAAATATAAATAGTTATAAATCACAGAAAATGTCATATTTGAAAGAAGTGTCGCTCACTACAAGAAGGTATTGAAACTCTAAAGAATTCTTGAAAAAATATAAAACAATGAAACTAATGAAAAAATGAGGGATTTCAGTATGCGTCTAGATCGAATTATGAAGTGTTATGTTTGAGAGCACCAATTAAAATTTAAAAAAAATAGAAATAGACTTTGTCTCATTTAAAATTAAAGTTTAATATCTTGAATGATGAAATCACACAAATTGATATAGTACTTGAGACAATTTTGTAATGACCATTTCATGACTGAATGTTTTTTTCAATGTCTTCAAACTCTCCCTTCAAGAACGGTTCAGTTACATTACATCATGTACTTATCTATTTTTTTTATTCGTATTCTATATCATAGTAACACAATTTCGCAAAAATTTATTGACCTACTGCTAAAATATTTGATTTGTCAACTAGTAATTAAATTATTGTTAAATGATTACAGCAAGCTGACATAATGAATATCACAAACTAGTTGTCCAAATACATCTTCATAACATGATTGAACACTAGATGTAGACCCCTGAAATCCAGATGAAAACAATGAATTAACATATCTCTGGTATGATATTCAATTAACTATTCATACATACATGACATAAGATACACACGTATGGGAAATTGCATTGATGCTTGTAGGGGTAGTTTTGTGTGAAAAGCAAAAAAGATGGAAGTATATGACATATTTTGATTGGACGAAGTCTTGTAAACTAGTTCATAAACGCTATTGTTGTAGAAGTGTGGCAATGAAACACAAAAGTGTACTATATTCAGTATGTATACCAATCTATCTAATAACTATATCATCAGGATATGAATTATTGTATCTAAATGTATCCGATTTTAAAAACAACCCTTAAAATTACAATAGACATACATATTATGAATAAGTTATAGTTTTATTAATTTGTTAATTGTCATTTGAATAGATTATGGGTATTACAATTTTCGTCAAATACTTCGATATTAAAATTTGTTGTTTTGTCTTGACTGTTAATAATGCTATCGTTTGCAGTTCACTCGCGGTTTCACTAATCACTTCTTGTCCTGCATTGTGGTCAGCTTCTTCGTTTCCTCGGAGAACAATATGAAGAGGAACGTAAAATATTTCCACATATATATTAATTTGTTGTAACTGTCATAATTCGACTTTAATTAGGACTGCTATTGGGTGTGTGGAATAAAGTTGGCTTATAATATAGATTGAGTTAGGAGATTCTTTTTTTATGGGTTTTGTTTTTCACTGAAGATGTTGTAGTGTCAGAAGGATGAGTGATATATTTTTTGAATTTTTATTACTAGTTGGATTAGCGGTTTATGTATGATGAGGAATTTTATGTATTATCCATGTGTTATTATGTTCATTCGTTTGGATAGGTAGGTAGTTGATACATGGTTGTCGTAATCGTCATGATAATTGAAAATGGTGATATATTTGTTGTTGACTCAAAGAACAAGTTTTAGATCAGAGTGTCTGAACGTCGCGTTCAATTTTTGGTGTAAATGTCAGATTCAAGACATGTTTTACAAGAGCTTTCAATTTTCATTACTTTCTTGTGCGTGAATTCTTCCATATTAATTCAGTTGTATAATAGATTATAGATGTTCAATGATTGTTATTGTTATCGACAATATACCCCTCACACCGATTTGCTTAGTATTAATAAGCTATTTTTATGCTGAAATGCCGAAAAGAATAGAAAGCCGCAAACCCCAATAATCTTTGGAACAGCTCTGCTGATCGCATTTACCGATCGGATCATAACATATGTCTACGACCCGATTAACTCAATCAGTTTCCGAATAACAATAATCGTGATTCGGGTGAGTTTCCGAATATTCAGAACATGATTGGGTTAACCCAATCATAGTTTCCGAAAAGTTTCCTCGTAGCTCGTTTTAAAAACAGGGACGAACTTCTATCTAGAATATCTACATAGTCAATTGGAGTAACTTCATATGTACATGTACATTATCCACTGTGGAAAACCCACAAAACAAAGTTTCCTTATTTTGTCACGGACAATTATCAACAAACGAATAGTGATTTTTCCATTCTCCCTCAGCTGGAATTTCGATAATTATCAAGCTTGTTGAGATGGGAGATATAAATTAGTGCATATTTGATTGACAAGCCGCCTGCCATGTTTCTGTATCCAGATATGACGAAATATATTTCTCAATTCACTGTTGTGAATTGTCCTTTTGTTTTAAATTTGTTTTTGCGTTGTTTTTTGAAATCGTATATTCGTGTAAACCAAGCCTAATAATACACTAACGTGCACATTTTTATGAAGCCGCGATTATTTTCTAAAAAAAGAATAATCTAGATTAAAGGTTACTATATATACGATTTACAAAGAGTCGTGAGTACTGAATAGTAATAGTGAGGATTCGAACCGCCGGCGTAGCGTCGGTCCCGTCGCAATGAAAGCTTGAGCACCGGCTTGGGTGACATGCAGTGAATATAAATTAGTCAATCATCTCCCAATATGAATTGGGTGATTGTGTTTGTTAAGTGATGTGTAAAAAAGTTGGATATGACAAAATATACAGTGAATTCCATCGGTCACGATAAATTTAAAATTAATAAAATTATCACAATATAGATACAAGTTTTGCATAATTTTCTGGAGGCTGGTATGGATTAACCTACGATTTTAACAATATTGTATATATCAGTACTTATCGAGTTTTTATTCTTTTTGGATCAGTAATTCCTATAACATCCAAACTCCATAAATTTGAAATATCAGCTTCTTGTAAATACATCGATGTTACAACTAATGCGGCATCATTTTTATAATAATTTGAAGTAGGTTTCTTGTCCATCAAAATCCAACCTAGCCTTGTTTCAATTGCTGTCATTCCACATTATACGTTATGTAATCTTCCAGTCATTAATTTTCCAAATACATCTGCACCAATCATGATATCAATAGGATCAGAAGTTTGACTCATATCAGTTAATAAAATATTATTGCTTAATAATTCTCGAATTTATGGTGCATTACATGACAAATTATATCTTGATCAAAAGCCATAAAATTGCATACTGATTATTTGAGCTTTCAAGATTAATTAAATAAACTTTATGGTCCTATGGTTTGGTTTTGGTTCCACAAAATAGTAAATAGACAACTTGATTCTTACAATGTGATTGATTTCTCGTTTTGAAATATATGATCGTTGAGACGCACTATCCGTTATTGCTCATACTATGCATTTTTCATCTCCATTTTTTAATATTACCCGTACAGTTTGAAGAAAAACTTCTTCTATTAACGATAAATTAGCTTCTTTATTATATTTACTTGAATCTTCTTTGGTTGTTTCTCTTGATAAGCTCTCTGGATTCAGTATTTCTCTGCATAATAATATATATCAAGTGTCATCTGTTTTATTTTTCATTTGTAAGTACCTTAATTTTGAAGTGTGCTTTATTCATTATATCTTCTTCTGAACGCGGACAGATAGGTTACTCAATTCATATTATGCTTTATTGGCTATGGAAGTACTAGTAACTCGCAGGTACGTGTACATTCCCATTCTACATTCCTTATGTTGATCATAGCATCATTTCTTTCTTATTAACAGTGGAGAATGAAAGGAAAACATCATCAATTTAATCCTAAATTCAATTTTTCTCCCTTAAAATGTCGTCTCTATTATCTCCACGACTCAAGTGATAATTGAGATTCCGTAAAATTGATTCGTATTTAATAAATGTTCATTCATACAATAATCGCTCACATAAATAAGAGTTATCCTATATAAATAACTTTTCTAATCCATGTTAGTTATATCCAGCATTTGGCATAGTAACCCTTGCTAATTAACAAACCTTTACTAACTCTCATAATAACATTCAGAAAATTACAAAATCACAAAATCTATAATGAAATTATCGTAAATATTCATCGTGATCGTTAAATAGGTTCCCAAGCGTACACAAATTTAAAACAATTTGAAATAGCTTCGGTTACCGCTAAAGTGATTGATATTTTTATTCCAAATGTCATGTATTCACACAGTTGGGGAAAAACTAATCTTTCTAAATAGTATTACGATAATTTAATTGAGAATACCGGTAATCTATGGAAACACTGTACCAAGATCTAATAAAACGGCATTGTTAAAGCACTCAGTGACGAGTGTCCGTGACAGCTTTTTAATTAAAACTCGTAGTTTGGGACTAATTTCCAGATCCTCCGGCAAACAATACTTATTCCGTATCTGCTAAATTATTCTGAAATATTATCAAATTCAATTAAAGAACGGATGTGAGTTAAAGTTGTGTTGAATATTGGATATTTTTCATAGAATCCTATTTAAGGAGTCTGGTTTTCACATTGAAGTACATATATGTATTGATTTGATTTTCTCACTCTTAATTCGTGCTAACACATTAATTTGAATTTCGTTGAAAATTTATTCCCCTTAGAGCGAGTTTATGTGAGCTATGTCGAGGATGGAGATTTCGTATATGTGAATAGAAAAATGATTGTCATGTTTTTGGACGTTTCTTTGAAAAATACAATGAATGTGTATAGCTCAGAACATATCGCACCTCCACTCAAATAATGAGATAAGTCAAAAATCTATAAAATCTCTTTTTTTGAACTATTAGTGCCAAAAAACAGAAAAATCTCATCTCGAATTTGGTGAATGGTAATTAGTGCGGTAACTTTGCCAGCTATGCACTTTCATTTTGGAAATATATTGAAAAAACACCTTAAAATAGGTGTGATTCATTGAGGATTGATTAGTTTTCAATTTTACAAAAATGTCCTTGTGATTTCGTGAAGTCCGTTTCTTAATCTCATTTTTACAGTCCGTATATTTTAAGCGGATCTGTAATATATTTTTAATGTCAATCCGCCATTAAGATTCCGAATCTTGTCTCCAATTTAATATATTTTGTAATTCAACGTACACAGTGCACCAGTTTTCATCTTATAACGATCGTCGAGCTTCTCAACTAAAACGACTTCCATTGCTCCAGACGTCAAGCACGAGTAATTATGTAGCATCAAGTTGACAAATAAGACAATTAAGATCACTGGAAATTGTAAATTGAATTATTGTAATATATTGCAGTAGAAAATTGTTTCGCTTTAAATTAATTTCAACTTAATAGAATAACTTATTCGGGAATTTAGTTCCTATGCTCTGAAAATATATAAATCAAATAAGTTAATTAGGACAGAATTCGTAAAATTGTACCAACCACGAGATTTATTTTTTGGATGTTACTATATTGTGATCTGAATTGAATTTTTACCTAAGTATTGACAGAATGTTCCTAATATTTCTTGAAATCAAAATACGTGAAATCAATCAAATGAAACTACTAACAAAAGAAAATCATTTGATCGCGATATCCGATTACAATTTGAAAATTTAAATGTAATCCAACAAATTCGGTTTGAAGCGGATGACATATTATAGAATGACAGAACTCTACATTCTGAAATTAACCGACTATTATCTTTTTGTATTCACACTTTTTCCAACTTTTATCAAGTTTTTGGGTTATCTAAGAACTAAGCATTTTTTTATTCTCCAGACGTATCTTGATAGCAAATTTGGGAATGATGAAAATAGTGCTGTTAATGTTTTTTAATCTTTTCTAAGCATATATATAGTACACCGTTAATAATTCTGAGCTAATTTGAGAAAAGTCTATTGAAATTTTTATGGATTATTACTTTTTTAGGTCGCATATATATATTCAATCTTCACAACTCGTTCGGATGAATTTATTGGCATTTTCCATTTACCAGCAAGAATCATATTAAAATAAATATTATATTTCGCTAAATTAGTATACTCGACTCGTCTATATCGAATTATATTTACTGAGTTTAATTAAACTTTGAAAAGCATTATAATGGCTATTATATCAAATACAATTTTATATGCATAGCGTGTTATCTTTTATGCACAAAACATATATTTAACTGATTTATATCAATAATAGTTTCAATTGATGAGAACTAATATTTGTTTGGTAGATTAATTTATTCCATAACTGTTTTCATTATCGCATCTAATACCGCTTAACATGAGCACCAACTTAATCAACCTAAAATTTCCACAAAAAGAGCATATGTTTTAAAAGCATCATGTATACTTTGAAACACGATATTTATATTTTTTGGAATAATAAGAAAGAACACAAACGTTGCTTTCTTTCATTACGTCAAAATATCTTGTTATATCTACCTCATCATACATTCCTCAAGATCATGTATTATTTTGGATATTCATAGAGGCCGGATATAAAAGGAATATTTATTGAGCTCATTTGCTCATACAATTCTAGATTAAAGATTCACCCCACCCGCCTTTTTGTTTTTGTAGCACGCAATCAAAATCGTTAACGAAGTTTTCGTAACACGCTATCAGAAACCGTAGTGAGTTGAAATGAGAATTTGATTATTATTAATATTCTTATTTTTAGCATTCATTTCAACATACGAAAAACTATATGGAAAATATTGGAAAACTGAAACTAAAAAACACTGCTAAAATACTGACATAATGAAGTTGATTGAATAGGATCAATATTGTGACAAATCTCCAAAAAATTTATTGAAGACACGTGAAAAATCAGAAGAATTCTATATCAGAGCTAAATTAGCGAATATATCAATGAAATCAAACACAAAACTTTTGTTTTTGTGGAAGAATTTTTTTATGATATTTTCTAGAAATTATTGCAATTCATTTTTTCAAGAATTTATTCACACCATATACAAAAAAAGAACAATTCAACTAAGTTGGATAGTACAAATAAACGAATACCTACTATAGTGTACACAAGGATCCGAAAAACTAAGTCTACGGAAAAAACATTTATACATTAGTCCAAAAATAGCCCAAGTGTTCTGTAAATAATAGAATGAACCGATTTCAACCAGATGATAAATATAAAAAGTAGTAGTTTTGCAACAACCAACAAAAATATTCATAGCAAATTGGTAGTACTCGTATGGTACAATTGTCTAAAAAATGGAGTTGAGTGTACTGTGTGTACAGATGAGTTTGAGAGCTCAAATCTTATTTAAGCATCATCTATTCATGAAACATGCTGTACTATACTATAAACAAGCAAATTGATTTTCCAAACTTTTGTTATTATCTTACTATTGCTAATGGAAACTGATTGTTACTTTATTAAAGATCATTCACTCGAAAATAAATTTGATGATGTATTCATCAATAGTTATTTTGGGGTTTAGTTGAGCCATAACTGTGAAATAAACATATTTTCTCAGTAAAAGGATTACACTTACAACTAGAGCATTTTCTGTTAATCTCAGTGAAACTAATATTTGCAATAAGAGTGTTCTTGTGTGATCAAATTTCGTGATACAAAAGTAAATTTATTTTCAAAATGAAAAAATGAAATGAAATGAAAAAGAATATTCTTATATTTTGTAACATAAAATATTGTTGATTAGTTTCGTAAGAATGTTAATAATATTGATACAAATGGAATATCAATTATTATAATTGTATCACTTGAGATCAGTCACTACGCTCCGCACGTACATCACCCTATACATCCATCACTAACAGTTTCGAAAAAGTAATATATATCATTGTTATTGTTACGAAATTGTCCACGACATGAACCGTGAAGCCGCTCGTGTTCCATTATAAAAGAATCTATTGTTTGGTGGATGCGGAGGTTCTTGGAAAGGCGGTTTACATGTTTTGTTTTTTGAGACTTAACTATAGCGGCGATTTGTTTATTAAAATCAATTTCTAGAAAGGCGTTTCCATTCGTCTGTTCACTCTCTAGTTCTAGAACCATGTTATCGAGAAATTTTTTGTATACAAATGCTTGCTTTTTATCAGCGAGGAATAAGTAAATAATATGATGGCATACTGAACACATCGGGATAGACAAGTAAAAGGTGTGTATTTAAATACACAATTAACTTGTAACACAAATACCGTAGTTAATGAGCATAGACTGTGCAAACTTTTCATGCATACCACCAACATTCAATCAGCTTACTACCGTATAATTTCCACAAATAAAAAACACTCCAATTGTTAGAGTTTGCGGCAAATAAACACATTAACAGAATTGAACTCATTAAGAGAAACGTGTTTAATCGGCATGTTCCATTTGTTAAAAAGAGAAGAGACGATGAGACCCGCATTATAAAACCCCTCGATTCCAAAAAGCTCTTTTATGAGCATCGAGGGTTATTTTTACTTTGAGTCTATGACGAGGTTTTAAGGAAGGCAGTGGCGTGACATATCAACAAATTAGTTAATATTGAAATTATTGAGCAGAGTTCTTATAGGGCTTTTAGTAATAGCTTAGTAACAGTAACTTTTAGTTGCAGTGAGGAGCATGATATTAACTAAAGTTTCCATAAAGTAGTTTCTTATTTTTAAAGAAAGCTAACTGACGCATCAATATATAAGACTGCAATGTCCGAAGTAATAATGTTTATTGTCTCATGTCAAAGTTATTGTCAGATGTATAAGATACAATTCGTTTAATAAGATATGAAGGATATAAGTTTCCATATTCCGAAAAATATTAGCAGAAACAAGTTTCAAAATAAATCCAGCTACAAAAACGTGAAGAAAGTGGCTCTGCCTAAGATAGACAACAATCAGTTATATTGAAATATGGTGAAGGTGCTATCTCAAGATACCGCTATTCACAAAATTGTTGGTAGTTATTCTTATGAAAAACTCATCACGACGACGGATACAATGGAGAACATCATAAAGGAGAAAAAGGAGACAAAGGCCACCACGAGCACAATTTAGACGAATTCAATAAAGAAAAACATTTCTTTGATGAAGCATATGATTCTGGTTATCACGAACAACAGAGAGGACTCACCATGAAGATGGATACAAAAAGGGAGGCCACAAGAAAGGAGGACACCACAAGGGAGGCCATCATGAAGACCACTATGGTAAAAAAGACGGTCATAATAAGGGATCCCATTACCACGAATCTTCTGGGCACAAGAAAGCTGATGGACACGACGACCATTACCATCATGGACACCATTATGGTAAAAAGGGAGGACATGGACACCACAAGGACTGGAGCTTCAAAAAAGGACATTTATCACAAACTAAAAGAAAATATGACCCGTAATGTTGTTAAAAATTGTTATGTTGATTTATTTGGAATATTTTACTCTTAGTTTCGTACGACCTAAGACTGTATAAAGTGGTGACTATAAAATAGATTACGAATTATAGAATAATGAAGGATGGGGAAAGTACATCATCAGATACATCATCAAGAAAATCAGAGACAAATTAACGGTGCTCGTGGAACATGTAACCAATACCTATTTGAAAAGTACCAAATCGTGAAGGATCAATTGAATGAACAAAAGCCAGAAAATATGTATCATTTATATATAATTAAATCAGAATATTATAGTCAACATTGAATTTATGCTATGAATATAATACTACAATATTCAAATTTTGGCGGGTGCTCCATTAATGCAGAGATAAATATTGTACCATACATTAAATACAAGTCAATAGGGTTAAACAGTTAACTAGTGCGACAAACAAGAGCTTGAATCATGAGCATTGAATATAAATTACTGATAAGTGAATAATGAATGGATAAATAAATTGAGTTTTAGAGAAGAGTGAGAATGCTTTCAGTTCATAAAACAACAATACATGTACTTCGTACTTTGAGAATCTAAATTAATATCCAATTCACTAAAGAAAAGATTAACAGAAATAGGACGAATATTGTCAAATTTACTCGAATAGGAAGCAAGTATACACATGCTCCCATACATAAAAAAATTCCAAGAATTCATATTATGTACAAAACAGTGAAGATACACTGATAAGAAGGGGACATTACTAATTCTATTCTATCTTAAACTATGATACAATGTAAGATTTTGGAGGTTTATGGAATAACAAATTAAAAATAATTATATATTTATACATATCTATAATAGTAGAATAAGCTATTGTGAATTGAAAAAAATAATGAAGTATTGAATCGTAAATTAGTTGAGGCTGAGACAAATTTTAACTCGGTATCGAAATATGGCATGAATTTGAAAGTAAAAAGCGGCATAAGGAAATTTTGGATGATTCTGGTTATCATAGAATCATGCAATACTTAAGATATTCTGGAAGAAATATGGGGAAAACATCAAAACAATGAGAATGTGAAACATGATTTTTAAAAGTACAAAAATTTTCTTAACTACGGGGATGTATTGATACCTAGTTAGCCTAGACCATTTTCATGCATAAACAAAATATTGCGTTACCATAGCAACAAACAATAAATTCTCAAAGTCTCAAATTATTCCCAAACACTCAAAATAAAAAATAGATTAAAAGATTAATCTGGAGCAGTAGATAAATTCCATTGCAGAATGGATTAAAATGAAGAATTACTCTTTGATAATAAAATTTCGAAAATCAATATGTCCGAGATGTATTCCGCCATTCTTCAAAAGAGAAGACAACTACTTTCCTGGCTAATGCCTCGACGAATATTGGACTGTACTGCTCTGATGAGATGTAATAAAGTCAAAAGAAATCAGTAATTACACACTCTCCTTGTAGTTGCGAGCCATTGGGGATGTTAATATCGACAAAAAGGTCGATTTACATCACGCTTTTCAGAGGGTTTGTAATTCAACATTCGTTGGAACTTTGAAAATTCTCGACTTTTCGGCTCCCACTTTGGAGTCATTATCAAGAGAAGGGTGAGGATAGATCGTTCATTGGTAAGAAGTGATCCGATTCCGTGGTCTCAATCTGCCTACTCCACGCAATGAATCATCTCTTTTTCTTGGATTCTTCCAAGACCTCCATCTGCTACTCCTTGAAATTCCACCGGTTAAATGAAAAGCTGAAACAAAAAAAATATAAAATGATTGGAATAGAAAATAAAAATAATATACTTACCATAAAGAACTCTGTTGATACTAACACTCCCACTGTCAGTCTTGATCTAACTGATGAACTACTTTCCTGGACCTGGACGTTATTGGCGGAAGGGGTAGTTAATTTGTGGAGATCGGCTTCTCAGGGGTTTTAGAGAAAGTGTTGTTGGCCAAACATCTTACTGGAATTCTCCAGCCAATTGCTGGAAAATTCCAATTCAGCCAAAGATTGACTGAGATGACTCCTCCTCAACCTCCATCGTGAACTGTATACAGGGATGTACGCCATTCAGATAGAGTAGAGAAAGATCTAAAGTACTTGTTTCATGGAGCCAAAAGTGTCATCAACATCAACTCAGTCGGAGGAGGAAAGTGCTTTATTTTCGAAATGGTCTACGAAAATATTGACAATGATGGGAGAGGGGGGATCCAATGGGAGCACCTTTGAGTTGCCAGTAGAAATTTCCTTGGAATATGAAGTAGGTGTTGGACAAGCAATGTTTGATAAGCGAAAGGTAATATGGGGCGATGTGGTGATTAGTGCTTACATAGACAAAGTTTCCTCGATAGGGATGTTGCTAAATAAGGAGATAATATCAAACCTGACAAGAATACCTGAGGGGGAAATATCGAAACCTTTGAGTAGGTCGATGTAATGACGAGAGTTTTGACGTAGAATTGGCATTTCTCAGAAATTGGCTGCAGAATTCCAGCAAGATGTTTGGCTAACAACATTTCCTCTAAAACCCCCGAGAAGCCGATCTCCACTACCACCCCTCCCGCCAATAATGTCCAGGTCCAAGCAAACAGTTCATCAGTAAGATCAAGACTGACAGTGGAAGTGTTAGTATCAACAGTGTTCTTGATGGTGAGCATATTATTTTTATTTTCTATTTTAATCATTTTATATTTCCGATATATAAAATATTTGTACTTTTGAAAATCATGTTTCAAGTTCTCGTTGTGCCTTTTATTTCAATTCATTTCCTTATTCCCTTATTCACTTTCAAATTCATGCCATATTTCGATATCAAATTGAAATTTGTCTCAGCCTCAAGTTATTAACGATTCAATGACTTTATTATTTTTTTCGATGCACAATAGCTTTTTCTACTTTTATTCACTTCTATCAAACATAATCCATAGCCCATAATATCGTATGGCAAGATCGACGAGTGACTATCAGACAAATAGTGGAAATGGTGGTCTCTCATACTGTGTTTTGCATAATATACTTACTAACTAAAAATAAAACCATTGTCTGTTACGAATGTTTATATGTTTAGATGAAGTTGAATAATGTACTGAACAAATACATTGAATATACATTTTGGAAACGATTTGTTCAATTTACTACATATCAGCAACTTTTTGTTTTTGAAAATTCACCTATCAATTCTGGTTACCTCAATAACTGTCTCAAACTCAAATTATTTTCTAGACACATATTGATTAGGACCTTTCTATCACAAATAGAGACACTGCATTATCATTTAAAATTCGGGACGGCCATGAACTGCGACACCTAGCGATATTATTAGAAAAAAAATAAAGATACTGGATGACCGTCGGATTCAGGTTAAAGATATAGAAGAGGATTTGTCATATACTGACTGAAGCATTATGCAGGTATCTGCTTAATGGTATCCACGCGTTGAGTGTTACGTTTACTCACCTTAAGTTCATTGAATTGAAAACTTTATAGTCTCTATTGATGCAATTTGAGCAAAATGAGTCAGATTTTTAGTTTCGGTTCATAACTGTAGATTCAAATAATTATGTATTGAAGTGACAGAAATATTGATTAATTTAAATGTTGATTCTGCTTACTATAGGAATTTTCATAAATTTTTTATTGGCTAGATTATGAATGACGTTGAATTTTCATAGGTTGAAAAATGGAGAAGTTTTAGTGAATGATGTTCAATATTGATTGGTAAATTTATGGATAACATTAAATTTCAATGGGTTAGGTCGTTATGAATGTAGTTGAATATTCATTGGTTCGAATATAAATGACAATAAATTTTATAGTTTAGGTCGTTATAAGTGAAGTTGAATATTATAGGTTAGGTGAGGTTAGTTGCTCGTTAATGGCGTTGAATTTTTATAGAATTTGTATTTTCAATATCTAAAAGATATGCATAAATTACACTAAGGTTACTTGAATCAGTTTCCTTATCAATGCATTTATCATTTTGAGCACTATATGTTGTTTCTAAAAATAAACGTTTCTTGTAGTTTTTTTCAGTTGCCAAACTTTGGCAGAATCATAATTCATAATGTGTCCTTCATGATAGACATGAGTCGCTAATGAACATCTATCAGGATATAATCTGATATCGCTTTGTGGGAAGTTATCCGACTGATCAGTGACCTTTTCGACTGACCAATGTATTTTTTGTTCACAATTTAAACAAGGTATTTCATATACTATGTTAGACAATTTAATGATTGATGTTTTATCTTTTACTGTAGTAAAAATAGATTGTATATTAAGTGTTTGACTGTACACTATTTCAATATTGTGTTCTTTGAAGATTCCAGAAAGCTTAGGAGTAACTGATTTTATATATGGTGAAGGTGTGAATAGAATAGAAATGTTAGAAATGACGTTGGAAATTCAATGGATCAGAAATTTTGAGGACTCTATTTTTCATCTGTTTTATTAAATTAATTTTAGTGTTGCGTGTTTGATGAGAATGATAATTAATATATCTTTCAGAACTTATTGGTTTCTATTACCAGTCAATTAAAATTTTATTATCTTCGTTTCTTATAAATTTAGTATCAAAAAAATGTAACAATTTTTCAATATTCTCTTTTTCAATAGTAAATTGTATATAGGGATCAAAACTATTGAAGTTAAATGATAAATTATCAATTTCATTATATGGAAGTGTTAAAATTATATAATATACATACTTTTTAATGAAGAATAATTTGAAGGGTAGAACAGTTCAAGTTCAAGTTCAAGGTATAATTCATTACATCTTATATATTAAAAAATTGATGATTTCCATTCCGAGTCCGTTCAGGCGATCCACCCAACCGATTTGCTTAATTTTTTTTTTCCAATTAAAGGTATTGATGCACAGATCAGCCATCAACCATTGGATTTCATCTAATTTTCACCATTCTCAAGTTATACTCAAATGCGATTTCCCCCTGTACATTACTTATGGGAGTTTTTCACATACACACGCTCTACCCTCAATATCTCAGGTTATATTCAAGATAGAGACTTCGTTTTGGTTTAAGAACACTCGCCGAAACACCTTCTTTCTTTTGAGCTTTTGAACACTTAAATCGGTTGAATTGGAGAGGAGCTAGGCGCGGACATTCAATGCGGAGCTATGGATTTTTGTAGGTTTTTGGCAATTTTTCTACATTCAAAGATCTATACCTCAAGTTCTAATATAGCTACAAAGTTCGTTTTGGTTTAAGAACACTCGCTGAAACACCTTCTTTCTTTTGAGTTTTTGAACACTTAAATCGGTTGAGTTGGAGAGGAGCTAGGCGCGGACATTCAATGCGGAGTTATGGATTTTTGTAGGTTTTTGGCAATTTTTCTACATTCAAACATCTATATCTCAGGTTCTAATGTAGCTACAGAGTTCGTTTTGGTTTAAGAACACTCGCTGAAACACCTTCTTTCTTTTGAGGTTTTGATCACTTAAATCGGTTGAGTTGGAGAGGAGCTAGGCGGGGACATTCAATGCGGAGTTATGGATTTTTGTAGGTTTTTGGCAATTTTTCTACATTCAAAGATCTATATCTTAGGTTCTAATACAGCTACAGAGTTCGTTCTTTTCTATTATAATGATTTCTGATACTTATTCAATGGATTCGATGCGAGTGAAGCCGCGGGTAAAAGCTAGTAATCTCCTAATATAGAGGAAAACCCCATTGGTGTTCAAAAAAATTCAAAAAATCACTAAATAGGGATATTGCATCCAATCTTAAAAATACATAATTCTGTGGTAATATGATATTATTGAAAGTTTCTTTTATTTTAAACGAGTCTTTCATATAATAATCATTGTGATAATTATAAGATTTAGTCAAAATATCAGTTAATCAATTTGTAAGGGGTTCGATGGGAGTGTTAAATGATGCTACAATAGGTCTAGCTGATAGAGTAGGTTTATAAATTTTTGGTAAACAGTAGAATTTAACAGAAATACCGTTATAGTTTGTTAATTCCTTCTGGGTTTCTTTTTTGTTAAAAACTTTTATTAATAATTTGTTCATTGATTATGAACATCAAAATAAAATCAAAATAGAAATTAATTTCTGCTACACATTTGAGGTTCTCTATCTTATATACCCACGCTGGTAAATATTTTGTATTCATTTTTTGTAATATCTAAACTTACCTAACGCTGGTTGTATGGGTCAGTACAAAGATATCAAATATCCATGGTAATGGATTTCCGCTGATTTGATAGACCCTAATCCAAAATCAAAATCTAGTAGCAGAATTGTTTGCGTATCGACCGATTGTTTCACTTATTTTATGCTATTCATCTAACACAATAATCAAGCTTTCTTTTATATTTCATATCCAAGCAACCAAGCAATTCAAATAAGTCAAATGCTATAGCTCCACGGTTTTAATTTGAACAGGTCCTTACGAAAAAGTGTAGAAACAACAAGAATCGCGAAGCATGACATTAGGTGTCTAGCATGTTTAAATTTTAATTGGAGATAAGGTGGAATTTTAGAAACGCGAATAACATAACTGAAAATAGCTTAAGAAGTGAACCTATATGAGAATAGAGCAGAACATTTTAACACACAGAAAAAAAATTGCTTTATGTTAGTGAGAGGTAATAGATGCGTTCTTTTTTCCAAGCCAAATTTGGATCTAAATAGATACTTCGTCTTCTTCTTCTTAGTAATGACCTAGGTAACTGGCATGCTGCAAGTTCAAAAAACCTATTTATTAGGAAAATCTCCGTCATGATGATCCTCCACATCAGATATTGATATTAGGTAATTTATCGTTTTTTCTATATAATGTCTGATAATTTTTTTTTTCAAATGATCATTTGAAAATACATTATGCGTTCTTTGTGTAATTTATTATTTTATTATCAACAACAATGTTATGATTAACAGATACATTTAGTATATGTCACAGCACTTTTCTCTGTCATTTTCAATGCCTTTCTTTTATGCAGTCCTTCCGTTACTATAGATAATATATACTTACGTGAATTTCAAAACTAGCTATTCTGTATATGATGTTTATTCTGTGAACTATATTAATCGTTTGTTTATTCTTACTGAATATACTGTTTACACTACCTCTACACCAAAACTCTTAACTACACTGTCTGGCGCTCGTTTCGATAACCAAGTTATCGTCTTCAGGTTATTGCAGCGCACGTTAGAGTGGGTAGTGGTAGTGTAAACCGTGAGTTCAATATGAATATCACCATGGTTCCAGAAATTCCAAGGTTTAGTTTAGTCTCACTAATTCTAAAATTACAACAATCCTGTATGAATTGTTTGAACTCTTTTGATGTGACTACTTATGAGCATAGAATTACAAATCAGAAATACTTTGGCATGATCTTTTCAAAATATGGAAAATATTTAAATATTTCGCCATATAATTTCAGTACCACTTTTTCATATTTACCGTTCGCTTAACATTTTCTTGTTTTTTTCCAAATATCGGAATAAATCAGTCAATATTTATAACAATTCTATAATTATCAAAATTGAGGATTCGATTTCAATTATTCCAATTATATCACAAAACTCACAAATTCTCTTCATCACTTTATCATAAGTCGTTGTCTTGAAGATTTTCAAATAAATTTTCTAAATTATAAATTCTTTGATTGCATGCTGAAAACTATTTATTTGGTTTGATTTGATATTCAAACCAAAGATACACCTCTAATTGATTACATAGTGGCATGTATAATTATATTATTATATTGCTAATGATAATAGAATAATCAATACCTTAAAAAATCCTCGTTTTATGTCGAATCTTTTTTGAAATAACCAGTGGTGGTAAAAAAAGAAAGTCAAAATTGCCACTTAAGATCAGAATTCAGCGTGAAAAACAAGTGAAAATAAATCCAAAAACCAATCAACTATGACCAACTCGCGCGCACGTTACTCGATGTTTAAGGGCACCAGTCACGATACCTCTCCTCGTTTTGAGACTGACGAGAAACGAATGCTGATCGCCACAATACTTGCTTGCGGCACTCTTGCCACGAGCGAAGCGATGCGGTATCGACCGCGGCATTTCGGCATCATATCAACCCTGTATTTCTTGAATTTACATAGCAGGCTGCCTGTCGCTGCTTTATTCTTTGCGCTTCCAGAATTGTTTTTCAAGAAGTTGTGATTTAGTTGGCGCCGCCAACGATTATGTCTTAACACAAAAGACGAAAATGTTATAAGAAGGAAGGTTTTCAGAATTTGTGTGCACGTATGAATTCATATTTCATAATATTCGATTTTGAAGATAAATTCATGTATTCGTTATCATTTTAATGACAAATTATCATCATCATATTCATGATGAGACTAAGAAAAGATTTATCGAATGAAATTTCTATACACAATATGTCTGAAAAAGTTGACAACTTTTTTATTTGTAATGTTATTCTTCATAAAAATTTCTGCATGGCCCATAAAGTAAAACTTAAATATCAGATGTCATTTTTTAAATCGTAAACGAGGTTTGTCAAAAAATATGAATATGATTAATTATGAAAATTTTTCGAAATAGAAAACTATGTTTTAATATGCATTAGATCATAATACTCTAAAAATTGTTTTTTTCGCAAATTTTTACAAAATATTGAATGTAATTTAAAAGTGTACGTAATTAGAATTATTTATTTCGGAAACATCAAACTTTATGAGAATAAACAAGAAAAATCAATCATCATCAATATGTGAATTAAACCAGTACATCGTCGTCCAAATGCCGTTGGGTGTAAATTTCTTTTTGAAAACTTTATCACATTAATAATAATCGTTGTAATAAAATCGTTGGTATTTAGACGATTTAGCTTCCCTCCATTTTCTTCTGAGAGACCATAGTTGTTTCTTTCTCCCACTTCCATGCTATCTGTGCAATCACGCCACCAATTCCTGCCTCTCTCTTCGTACGTACCCATTGTTCCGAACATACTCGGTTTATGAAGTCTACATCGTTTTCAAATCGAGTACAGATCGAACGCGATGCTTCTACCCTTGCACGCTTTTGGTCAACATTCAAACAGTTGGGGATCCATTTTGCAGCAATTTTTCTCATATCGAAATCAACTTAACTATATGATAAACGTGTTCGTATGAAATATTCAGTGCTTTAGATATCCGTTTTAGCCCAATTCGATGGTCTGATAAAATCATGTCATGAACTGCATCGAGATTTTTCGGGGACTAACACAGAAACTTGCTTTCAAAATTGTTTCAAAATACAGTTACTTGATGATGGCTCGATACTCCCATATTTTGATTTTTCACAACTTCGCTGGATATCTTATTTTTTTTAATTTATTGCGTAACTCTGGTTCACTTTTTTGACTTTAAACTTTACACTTACACTTCTAATAAGTTATTGTTCTGATAACTGAAATTTTTGTGAGCACAATAATAAAAAAGCAAAAAAACCTTAACAGCGACTATAAAGAATAATGTCACCTCAAATTTATAGAAATTTACTTTAATTTAAACTGGATTGTGGATAGGTAGAGAAAGACTTCGATACATTTCGAAGTTTTATTGAATTTATTGAATGAAGTGAGAGGTCGAGAACAAATAAATTTCTCCAAAAACTCGAGTGTTAGAACAAATAAATCCGAAGTGACTATTGTGCCACAATACGTGAACAAAGGAATATTCAAAATAAATCAAGAGAAACATAACAAGACGAATGGCATGTTGCATAAAATACATCCCTATCTTATAGGAATGAATTCCATTAGTTATCAAATATATTATCCCACCAACAAATAATTTATTCATCTTCATATTAATCATACTATTATGAAAATTTTAAGTTGTCCAAATTGTTGTCCGGCTCACATTTAACATATCAGAGTCCAGTAGTAGATCTTCTTGGTCTTGTAACTGACAGAGACCGAGAGTTAATTAATTTCGTGCTAACAGTTAGTTGAGTAATGAATCCCAAAGAGTTTCTTTCTAAAATGTCACTAGGGCTGGATGCAGCCAGTAATCTGTTACTATCAGGCAGTTTGACTTCTCTAATTAAATACAGTTAACCACTTTGTGTAGCTATTCATAAATTACCAATGCCCGAGTTTTATTGTTTGAAATTGAAATTACGTACAAGCTTGTTGGAAAAGCCCTTACGATAATAGTGTTATGACATTTGTAGAATGTAGAACTACTTGGACCTATTTTAGTTTAATGTACTGTGGTTCTAAATTTATCAAATTTCTTAAAATCAATTTAGAGTCTGCTACTGTTTGCAGTTAGAAAAGAGACTTCCAAAATTGATAACCTTTAAAAAAAATGTAAATTGTAGATAATAAACGAACAGGACATGACTTAGAACCTAAAGAATGGTGCTGGGTACTCCAAAATTAGTTACTGCACTTTTACCACCAGCTCCAGATGAATTACTCAGTACAATATTTTATAATTGTAAGAATGGTTGTGACTGGACTAAGATGTCATGGGCAAACTACGTGAAATGAAACCAAACGCGAAACAATTCTCAACACACTACTAATACTACGACACTGTCTGATACTCGCTTTGATAACCAGAATTTCCAACTTGGTCCCAGAACCACTTCTAGAATCCACATATATTTATACTCTATAATATTTATTAGAACAGATTAAACGAACCTATACTGATATCCTGTTATTAAAAGACAGACATTTCACTGGAGTTGCCGCTCATAAGCAACAGCATACACACGATGAATACTTTCATAATTTTCACTTTAACGTATACAATTTGCATATTCCTTTGATGATTATAGCTTTTTCCGCTACAATAAAAACTCAACTAAGAGAATGTCCATCACAGTGGACTGGGTTTTATATTTTTTGAGCCAATTTGTCAGTCTTTCATCTCGAGCTCGACATTATATGAGCTTTACAAAAACATTCTCATTACCCTGTCATTTTTTTGACCAGAAACAAAGAACAGGAAGGTTGTGTCAACTTATACCATTTGTCATCTGAAAATAAAAGAGAAAGAATTTTATTATTATGAATCAACAAATGTTTCGGATTCCTAATCGAATTATATCAAAATAAAAAGTGATGTTTGAGATTAAATACGTTGTTTTATATTTCATATGGGAATCTATTTTTTTGTTTGATTCTAATATAACGAAATTCATCAACATACACTTTGGGTCCTAAGTGATGAAAGAAAAGAATTGAGCTATGAACCATAAGCTTTGTACAAAAATTAAATCTTAAGTAATATTTATATATTAAGAAGTAATAGTTTAATGGATTGAAAAATTATTATGACTTAACAGAATATTGTAAAAGTGAATATAGTGAGTAAAATCAGAATTGTGGGATAAAGACATGAATACAAACAATAGAACAATGAAAAACTAGAAAGTTATAGAAATGCAATAAGAATTAAGGAATTGATTGGTGAGAAAGATAACATAATAATTGTATAGAAAACAATAAAAAATTATGAAGAAAAACTGATAACGTTTTGTGTTAGATTTGCCTTATGTGGTTCGGTATTATCGTGGAGAAAAATGACGACCGCACTCAGATATCTTTAAGGACATTTAGTTTTTTTTTAAATAAGACTTCCAGTAAATTTTTTTGACTATTACTAAATACGTATGTTTATGGTTTGTTTTGATATTTGTGATTTTTGTTATCGTTAACTAGCAGCGCGTTCTTGTTAGGTATTGTATTGGCAGTGACCTTGATCTGGATATAGCCTGGTAGAAATCTGGAAATTGCTATAAGAAATTTTGGAAATGGAATCTTATTGGAAAGAAGCTAGATGATATCTACAAAACAGTCGACATGTTCACTATCTTCGAGCCAGAGTAGTTACTTAAATCAGTACGTGACATGGAACACAATCTTTTCAAAATATCTTCAATGCTTTTGAACCATACCGAAGAAACAAAGAAAATTCATATCCAAGATTCTTTATCCCAGGAGTTGAAACAAGATTTGCGAAATTTGAAAAATAGTTTAACTTATATATCCAGTCTAGTGAAAGAGATGAACACCCAAATCGATGATAGTAATCAGAAGAAACCACCCATCTATATTATACATCATCTTCCACCCACACTGAGATATCTTTTGGTATATTGAGCTTTCCAGAGGTTTCGTACGCCTTAGTCTAAGGTGGCATTATGAGTAAATACTTTGGAGGGTACCAGAACAGAAGTGACGCTTACAAGCTTATCGCTACGTCGTAGTATCCTTATCGCCACGTTTGACCGCAGCATCGAAGTATCGAAATACTATTCAGTTTCATATATGGAAAATATTAAATTTTAATGGGCTAGGTCGATATGAATAGAGCTAAATATTTATTGGTTATGTCGTTATAAGTGAAATTGTACTTTATAGGTTAGGTATCAATTCATTTGGGAAAAAACTTTCTCTTGCCTCAAATTATTTGCTTTTTTTTGGATGTAGTGAATAATTAACCATTACTATTTTACAACTAGCATACATTTTGGTCGATTGGTTTATCCTCAATTGACTATCAAAAATACACTGAATTAAGTAAGTATTATCTTAGGAATATGCCACTTCTGTACTTTTCGAATTCTTTTAAAAAGTTTTAGAATTGGCTAAGTAATTAAAACAAAACGTAATAATCAAGGAGTTTATTCAAATCTTTAAAATAAATTACTATTCATTCGACTACACATTTCTATTTTTCATTTATAATTTAATGAAAACATCTATTGAAAGTTCAAGTTATCGTTTATTCTGTGAAAATAGGGATTTGCAGCTCCGACCGATAATCTTAATAATCTCAAGTTGATTTCCATTTCAGAAACATTCTTCTTAAAAAATTTGTGAAATCTTGAACTCAAAATGTACAAATATCCGTCCTGTTTCCATCGTAGATCGGCGACAAACTGAAGACTCAATGGATCAGTAACAAGGACTCTGAAATGTGTGAATAATTAATGCTTCGATATATACATTTAATCTCATAAGCGTAAGGGTTGAAAATCACAAAACCTGACAAGTTGTTTCAGAAAATCTGTGAAGAAAGAACGTGTAAATGGTGCTAAATATAATAGAAAATGTATCAGCCCCTGATACTGGGATAAGCTTTCTGATTTTTTTTTTGAAACACCACCTGCCACAAAACTAATTGCAGTGAAGAAGAGACGGATAATAAACCACATTATCGCAAAGATAAAATTAATGCATCAGCCAGCATATAGACGATGTTATATACGATAGAAAAATGAGATTTGTGAATGCATGTGATAAATCTTTGATCAAATAACCTGGCAGCTATTGGATTTGTACTGTATGTGTTCTTGACTAAATGTTAGGGCATTGCTAAAAATAAAAAAATATCAAAAATAGTTGCGAGTTACGAGCATAGAAAATTTCTGGCCACTTGTCCTTGGAATAATGGATAACAGAGGAAGCGAAGAAAAAAACCGATCATAACGTAAACAACTGAAATAATGTATAATCCTGAACTTACTCTTGGTGGTTGTTCACCGTATTCCAAGAAGCGATAGAAGTTTCGGTCATGGGGCTGAAAAATAATGTATTGTCACTTTGATCTATCGCTAGTGGAAGACCTTGCGATGATTTTCGTCCAGCTACTGATATGGGTAATTGATCAAATTCACCTGGTGGTCCTTTAATCAGTTCGGATGTTGGTATACTGAATATTCTAAAACAAATTATCAATATGTGTCTGTTCATTATCTCGATATATTATTCCTTAGGTTTTTGTGTATATATAAAATCGCATATTTTGTTACTACAATATTAGGGTACATTTATTAATTGCCTAAGTGACCCGATGAATGTAAGAAATAAATCTACATGTCCTGTATCAAGAAGAAGGGGAAAAAAGGGAAACCCGTTGTAACGTAAAATTTAAAATCTAAAATTCAATATGAGGAATCTAATTTTGTTTCGGATGCCAAACGTTTTTTTTTTCCATTCTACACTCCTTTTCACAGTTAATTTTACAAATTTTCGTTATAAATCGTTATTTTGGGATAGTTTTTTGTTTAAACATTTCTCAACTAATTTTTGTTTTTTCACTTCGTCATATTTAAATGAAGACTTTTTGTGGTACGGTAAGTAGCATCAATTTTACTGTGAAATCAGTTGAAAGATAATTCTGATGACCCGATGAATCATCGCCCCTATGCTAGATTATGCCATAATGAAATGAAATGCGGAGAACTTTATTCCAATCCGCATCTATTAAAACCAGATTAAATCGTAGCTTTCAAATAATTTCCACTTTTTCTATTAAGAAAAGACTACAAGTATTCTAAGATGTAGTTATCAACTATAGTTCTATGAATGTATGAAGTATATATAATAGATCTTCATCTTATTTTTCTGAACTAATCAGCAATTGATTCATCAAATGCAAAAAATATGATGATAATTTTTCCAAGAAATAAACGTAATACTTAATGTTGTTGGTTATGTCATACGTATAACAGGTAGACTCGGAAATGATATTCATTAATAAAATTAGTTGTATAATAATAATTTAAATAGTTACTGCTATACCGCAAAATATAGAAATCCTTGTAATTGTTATATAATCTCCAAATATATTATTTCCCGACCCGATCTTATAATTACAACGAAACCTCTCATAATAACTGCTCGAAAAAATAATATTTTCTATATCGAATTGAAGGAAAAATGAGGTAAATTCAGCCTCTTCATCAATAATTTCATGGATTTATTTACCTGTCGGTGGCAAGAGGCTGGTAGAATAAGGTAGCAATATGAGGTGAATGTGCTAATCCTATTATTCCATCCATAAGGGCAAATTGATCACCTCCAATATTGATATTCGCATAATCGGGATTAGGAAACATTGACGGGTCTGAAAATCTCCAAGTTCTATCGCTAGAACTGTCATAAACTATTAATCCTAAAACAGATTATTCCACATTATAATCCGAAAACAAGAGTATCAGAATGTATCCTTCATTACTTCTCAATTATAAGTATTTATCGAGTTTACGTATTTATAAAAACTGTTGATGGTGTTTTTCCAGTAAATTTACATGCAGACAAACGTCAATTCATATTATGGAACTATCAATGGAGCATGAATTCTAAAACGATCATTAAATAATTTCAAAGATTTCGACAAATTATATAAATTTCTATAATAACGAGCAGGTAGATATATATATGGGTTGTTCACAATTAAAAAGTGGTGTAAGCAAAGCTCAGAGACCTCTTTTGTGAAAATAAACTCTCACAAGAAAATACCTTTTCAAATATTTGTACATATAGTAGCAAAAGTTACATGTATTGTTACATTATTTCTGATTTTTCCTTTATTCATGTTGTCACAAATTATATTTTATTCAATTTTCCTCCAGCTTCTAAAATACAAAAAACAAAGTTGGTTTTATCTACAGGTTGGTCCGTGAATTGATGAATTAAGTACAATGGATTCATTTTTTAGAGGATGTCTTAGAAGCTTATGCAACACCAGTAAACACGATGAACGGAATGATCAATAGAATAAACTAAGCTATTAGGCAGAATCTGGTTTTACAAAAAAATTTTTCTCAAATGATTCAGGACATCTGTTTTTGGCAATTATAAACATAATTCTGAAACCAACTGCTGATATATTTTTCAAACAGTATATTCTGTATATACTTCAACTTTTTCATTAAATTACAGATTACAGAAACTATTATGTCTAGCTTTATTTATTCTACGGTGGATGAAATTTATTGATAGGAGTAAATAAACTTTCAATATCAGTTCGAATTGTCATCCTTCTTCTACTTTATTATATCAAAGTTGATGTACAATCGCGGGATTGCATTTTGTCACTTGAAAGGCTGTTATCAGTATTCTTATTCTCAGATTATCCCGATTATCAGGTTTTGTTCATATACCACAGAATTAAAAACATGGGAGATAAAGATTTTTTAATCTTCTTGCAACGTTTATAGGAAAATTTCATTTGAGTAATTTCGAACAACACAGAACAACAGTCCGATAGAAATTGTACCGATAACACATGCCCAGCTTGTGTTCTATGTTCCCGCATCCAGATGGATTAGGATTGCTCGAATATCTATAAATGTTTGTATAATTGTATAATTATTATACAAATGTTATTTTGTGAAGATGAAATTTATTTTTATTAATAATGATACAGCTGAATCTTACAGTAACAATGCTTCTGTTTTTGCCATCACTTTAATGCGGATTTCATTTGAATATATCAAGCAAGTGAGTCAATTTTCTCGAAATGGATGAATGATTTCTTTTTCTCGATACAAAATTGTTATGAGAATACGAAACAAACTTCAGAATTTGAAGAAATATGAAAAATTATTATGCGAGATATGTATTTTATACATAAGTGAATATTCTTCCTATAAAAAACATAGGGCTTACCAGGTGCGACACTGTCACTTATGTAAACAAATGCTGAATCACATAAGCCTCGGATACCTTCATCGATGATAAGATTAGTGAATACCGAAATAAGTCTAGTGACTTTTTTTGGGAATATAATTGTTCTTATAACTTGATCCGTTCTTAAATCGAAAATTAAAATCTTTGGTGGACAGACGCTTCTGAAGTCTTCTAGAGTATCTACTGTTCCGGCATCTAGCACCTGAAATTAATGTTTCATCAATTGATTTAATATGTATACGGTGTGGAACAAGCAAATGGAATAAATTCGTTAATAAATAAATTAGTGCGTGCTGAGAAAATATTCAAACTTATGAGTTTTTTCTTATTGGGAATGTGGCAATGAAACGCCTGAATATATTAACTAAATCCGAAGTAAATCGAAACGTGAAATTTTTTCCCACTTACCCATAGTCGGTTACAGGAATCTACTCTCATTCTGTAAACTGATATAAGTCCGGAACAATTGTAATTGTTGCTGGCAGCACCATGGAAACTCCAGTCAGGATATGCTTGGAGAACTGGACTGGATCCTTTCGGAGTATATTTTGGAATTGTGTTAATTGTTGATGCTACTCCAGGTCGGAGCCTGGGAACCGCAATGAATATTCTATCATCTGTTACTTCTACACCAGTGAACACATTATTCTCGGGTCTATAAAGTAACAGATACATCAATATCCAGAAATTGAATTGATATCAATAAAAATTGTGGATATGTGAGTTGTCTTGGGTCACAGGTATCAGTGCCAGAAGAGTCTCGAGTGGTGTGACTAAGTACGGGTATGTAATTAAATCTTTATCATATATCATTTCGAGAGCAGATTTTTCCAATCCCATTGTTCAGGTAGAAGAGACGTAACGTCAGTCTCTAAATAATGTATCCAACATATCTAATAAAATATATCGAATTTTCAAAAAAACTTTGAAGAGCTCGGGGAAGTCTAACATTCGAGGAGTAAAAGATCGTGTCGAGGTGATAATTATGAATCAGTAATATTGAACTAGGTTAAGTAGTTTGTATCAGTAAAATGGCAATAAAGAATATACCAAATAATAAGTAACTAAACCAGAGATGGGGAAACTACGGCCCGCGGGCCGGAGACGGCCCGCGACTATCAAACAAAAATCAAGTACAGCTTTCTTATTATCAGAAAGAAATTTCATTCACGATTATCACACTCGTCAAATTGAGCACGACTTATTTTACAATATTTATTTATAATAAAAACTAGCGCTGTTGGATGTTGAATATGACAAAACAAAATGAAGTAGTTCATTCTTGCGCTGAATTTCTTTGATATTCTCAATGGTTGATATAAAAAATATTGAAAAAATGAAAGACTCACCTGAAATCATTTAGGTTGAAATTCGGAGGGAAATCATATGATAATAAATTCCATTGATGCAATACCTCCAAACAAGAAAATTGACTGAATTGTAGCAAAATTACAAGATATAGACTCAGTATAAATGTGTTATCCATTCTATGAAATATTAAACTGCAAGAAACAATATAAAATTAATTTTGTTAACCTCATACTTTGGCAGTAGATACGAAGATTTTATGTTGTTAATGGTTAACAATTCGTGTAACTTTTACAGGAATAAAAACTCTTTATTTAACTCGATATAATTTATGGCTTAGAAGATATGTAGGTCTTTAGAGCGTTAGCCATAAAGAGACGTTCTGGAAGAATATATCATAAAATGTAATTATTTATTAAAAATACTGTTTTCGGTTTTCTCATCTCTCTCAGGTGACACATTACTTTACGGATAACGCGGGCGATTGTCAACGGCTCTAGTTTGTTTTCGTGTACTACTTTTCCTTTCTGAAAATCCACTCACACTTTTTTTTTTACTACTTCATCGTCTCAGAATCAATGAAAACATCAGCAGCCAGAGAATCTTAAGTCAAATTATTTAGTACCCAAGCTTAATTATCCATCTGATATACCTCCACTTTATCAAAGCTACAGAGCTGACACGTCCACGACATGGACCATGAAGCCGGTCCTGTTCGGTTATTCGGTCTAAAGTTTGGCGTTTTTGATATTATTCTGCTTATATGTTTCTATCACAACGGTGATTTGCTTATATTGTTTCTTCTGACCAATTTCTAGGAAGACCTTAACATTTATTGTTTGTTCACTTTCTAGAACTCTAGAAATTTCTTTCTGATATAAATTCGTGCTGGTTTAGCAGCGATGGGTCAGTACATTATTCAAAGTCATAGTGAACGGAGAGAAAAAATTAGAAGTAACCGGTTAATTTAAATAAATTATATAAGTAGTCATAAGATAATTATTAAAGTGTCTAATGTAAGTGTGTAAATATATTAAGTAAGAGAGAGGATCTATAAATTCACCTCACAAATAAAAATTGTTTAAATAAATGATAAAAACATTACAATAACATATTAAAACTTCAATTCACGTCATCCTGTATCAAACAAAGATCAATAAAGGACATGATACATTACACTTATATGTCACAACTATTTCAATAATTATTCAAAAAATATGAATTGAACATATGAAATAAACCCAATAACATTTTATTGAAAATCAACAAACCGGAATCAAAGAAGGGTGATATTGTTTATGAAATTCCATGTAATAACTGTGAATCTACATATACCAGCCAAATACGCCAATATTTCGAAAATCGACGACATCAATTCGATTATACAAATACAAAAAATTATTAAAACAAAGTACAATTTGAAAACGAGAGAATTCCACGAAATTTCATAAAAAAAACCTAAAATCAAGACAAATTATCACGTAAAATACAAAAAAAGGTCTAATAAGTTCAAAGTTCTTCATAAATTAATTCCCCGATGATAAATAAAAAGTATTAGAAAGCTCGGAATACATATTAAAAAGAGTACGTTTCGCTGTTTAAGGAAGAAAGAGGGAGACCATAAAGGAAATGGAATAATACTGCAAATCTCAGAAAAGTCGAATTGTTGAATACTAGAAAAAGGGAACGTTGATAAAATCTTCACATGAAAAAGGAAAAAAATGGATGAAAAAGGCCTAAGCGAGTTGAGTGAAATCTATATATTTTATATAAACTTTTTCTGATATGACAACCGAGGATAAAAAATTGATAGTATGGTTTTTCAATGTCAAATTATATGTGAATAAAGATCTGAATCTATGCACGCCCCTCTTTACATCAGTATGCAAGATCAAACATACGAGTCAGCTAAAAATATAACGAAAACTCGAAAAACGAAATAAAAACTATAATTACTATGAATAAATCATTTAAAAGGAAAGAGAAAACATTGAATAATTAAAAAACATGCTTATGCATAGGAAATAAGAAAAATACTGGTAGGCTCTGTTTTAGGAATGATAATTACTACCTATTGCTTAATAACATCAACACACCCACCTATATCGAACGAAGTAAACGATATGATCACTCCATTGACAGAATGTTCGTATTTATGTATTCCACTGTTGCAACTGCAATACTTTTTCCTTGAGTAAATTATGGTAAAAAAAATCAAAGTTATATAATTATTTATCAAGTTAGTCATTGCAGAAAACTGCTTATACTAAGAGCAGCACTTGTTATATTAAATATTTATTATTTGTATCAATTAATTGGCTTTTCAATTTCAAAGAATTATTTCCAGGATTGAATATTACATAGTGCAGACATCTTAGTTTTTAGAAAATAGGTCATCAATGCGATAACAAAATGGAACTGCATTTAACGACTCACGAAATATCAAAAATACTTACATAAAATTATAATTTTTAGAAATGATTCAAACAGAAACGGGAAAGCTTTCAATGATAAGACAAATAATTTAAGTGAAATTCATACAATTTCGGATTATTTTATACATCGCTGCTACTTTTGTTTGAGCTGTGAAAACTGAATGAAAATGAATTTTTCCTGCTGAAACTAATTTATATTTGACTACTGAAAGCAGTCGAAACGTCAATATCATTACTTTTAAGCAAAATTTCAGTTGATAGAGACCTAAAATCAAGAAATCTCCCAACAAATAATGGAGGTCTAAAAAGTAGGAAATTAGGATCTTCCCATTATCAGGGAAACTTGTGTTACTACGATAGCCCATGATTTGTGAATGGTGCACGTGATGTTCAATTCATTTTGAATCGTGAGATCGCTTATATAGTCTAAACACGTTTTAACATTCAAACATGGATAAAATATCAAAATTACTGACTAAAATTGAATAACTTTTTCTCCAAAATAATGTAATGTAATTATAAAATAAGAATAAAATTGAATTGTCTTTATTGGTACAATACGTGGTATCGGTCGGTCTAGAAACGGATCGCTGGAACTATGGTAGTGACATTTGACTTTCTTTGAGTAGAAATGTTGACGAATAGAATTGGTCGATTATTATTTAAATTGAACTAATTAGACTGGTTGGAGAAACTTAACTTCGAAATCATCCTTCACAGGTCAATTGATCCAGAAAATCAGTCCAAAAGCGTCCAAATCGTGCGGTTGTAACTGTCAACGTGTCATTGATTCTTAATATTATTAAACTCAATAAACCGAAATAAAAAATGAAACTTCCCCTTTTACACTTATTGATGTTGTATATAGTATTCAACTGTAACAAACCAAACATCACTCAAACCTTAATATCCTTATCCAATAGAATCATTTCTCACAAAGGTTATAGCAGACTACATCTTGAAAGATGTGGAATGACTGATCTCTCACCTTAACAACTGTATCAACAGAAAACAGACTTTCATCATATTCTAGTTCTGATGGTTTTAACCATAAAAATACAACAATTTTAAACTTAACAATCAATGACACGGTGACAGTTAGAACCGCGTGACTAAGACCGTTTAGGACTGATTTTATTATTTATTTATTTTTATTGTACACCTCTCCTCTGAAAAGTGTAATGTTAATCGACCTTTTTGTCCATATTAACATCCCTATGTAATTCAATGTTTGTCGAGGAATTAGCCAGGAAAGTAGTTGTTTTCTCCTTTAATGAACGGTACAATACATTTTCGAAATTATTCCAGAGGTGAAGAGTAGAAATCATTTATTTTTCTAGTACAATCTGCCTCAAGCACAAAAATTTTCTGTTGTAATTTTCAAAGTTTGCACTTTTATATACAAAAAACGGAAAAAAGAACAATTTTCACTGTAAATAATTGAAATATATTTGATGAAATAGATATCAAAATAAAATATTCTCCAACTATATAGATTTTCCGTACTCTATAATAAAAATGTCATTATAAAATCAGAGATAGAGGCATTTATCATTGTAAATGATTAATACAGGTCTTGAAATTTAAAAAAATCAAAATTATAAATTTTGGTCAAATTGTTTGATAGATGGCAGGAATAAAATTAAATAACATACCTTTTCATGCGTTATTTTTTTCATCAATAAACACTTTCACTCACTCGTATTTAAAGGAAACTCGAATGCAAGATATTGCCTGCCGCATACGGTCGAATTAACAATTGAATGCTAAATGTCGAGAAAGCATTGTAACAACTTCTCAAGGATAGGGTGAGTTAGATTGGTTTGTCGATTATCTATAACCGGTACGCAACTATACAAGTTCTAATGAATAGTTTTATTTCAAATTCTGCTTCTCGATAATGCATATTTTGATAACACCTTCCCAATAACACCATATATTTTTGATTGTCCGGAACACTGATCATCACTACAAAAGTTCATAATGTTTTATAATTATTATTCCGATAGAACCGACGATTGGTACCGGTCATAAAAATACTGATGTTATCACATATCCAAAATAGCATATATGGTTACCATCCATGTTAACAAGTAAATCAAGAAGTTGAACAAATTTCCTTTTAATTGTAGAACAATTAAATTTTGAGTGCGAGAGGACCGTAATGTTCATTTTGAAGAATGGATAGGAAGACGATGATTCGTTGAGTGGCATTCAAGGTCATGTTAATTGATGCCGTGTGATTTATTCCTATGGGGACTTCTCAAGATCCGCGTGTATTCAATAAGACCACGCATTCTTCCTGACTTCCGAACTACTACTGAAGAAGAATTTTCGCGCGGAGAGCTTGACATGCTTTATGCCTGACTTTACTTCAAGGATCAGGTATGGCTACGCAAGGTGTCTGTAGTAAGATCAATCCTATCATGACTGACATCTAATATTGGAGATTTGAATCAAAGCAGGAGATTCCATACTAGCATTTGACGTGAGAACTCAAAAATCGCATGGAACCTCGCATTAATATAATTTGAATTTTCTTCTTCGTTTTCAAAATTTATAGTTGGAAATT
The DNA here is from genome assembly GCA_026230145.1 of Diorhabda elongata. Lineage (NCBI taxonomy): Eukaryota > Metazoa > Arthropoda > Insecta > Coleoptera > Chrysomelidae > Diorhabda > Diorhabda elongata. The sequence goes on from CM047928.1 coordinate 166,914, forward strand.
GAAGATGCTCTAAACAGCAATACTATTAAAAAATTTTCACTAGAACTGAGAATCTCATTTAAGGACGATGACGAAAATATTTTTGTCTTTAGGTTTTCAATACTATTTTCTATACATTCGCGAAAATATAATCACGAATAACATAATCGTGAATAAGTTTTATTCGAAAAGATTTGGACAGTTTATTCAAAAGTTCATACCCACTACATAGATTCTGTCAGAAAGTCAGTTTTAAAATCAATCAATACAAAACAACAAAAAATATAATCATTCAAATTATCAAATTAAATGTATAACATCAGATTCTTCTTCTATTTCATTTAAATAAACAAGACGCTAGAACTACCTGTTTTTATAAATAGAATTTAAAAACTCACAGGTAATTATCTATTATTTGGATTACTTTGCCCTCTGTTATTATATATTTTTTATGTATTATAATGATTCTATTTATACCATTTTATAAATACAATTTGGACGATTATATATTTTTTAAAACTCAAAGTGAAGGACATTCTACCATATTTGTACATTATTGTTTTCATTTTTTGGCCATAATAATGGGAAAGATAAGTAAATTCGTTTCATAAGTACACTATTGAATAAATTAGGGATCATTTTACTGTTATCAATATTTATCTCATATAATATAATTATTGAAAACAAGAGAGAATTTACGAAGTTGGGTAGATCCGCACCGAAAAACAGATATGTTATCAGTGAGCACCTATTCGAAATAATAATGGTAAGCACATAATTAATCGGAATTAGTCCTAAACAAATCTCTCATGTACGATGGAACAACGAGATGATTCCTCGTCAAACAAGGTATATTGATTCCATAATTCATCGTATTTTACGTTCATTGACAACTATAATGTATAATAATACCATCGGTATTCTAAACCAGCTGGTGTAATGATATAGGAAGTAATGCTCACATCTTTGTTCCTGGTATATTGGATAAAGATTTTTAAATTTATCTAATGATTGATTGTGAATAATTTTTAGCGAGATACTGGAAGGTTTGAAGGTTTAAAGATAGGTTGTATATTAATAAACACAAAAATAAGAAGACCTAAATGTATGTTACGAGTGTTTAGGGAGATACATCCACAAACATTTCAATAAATATTTTGGATTGCGAGGGGTCGATATATATAATATTATATTCCAAAAAGAAAAACACAAAAAGTAGAATTCAATATTATATCTATTGATCAAATTGATCTCCCTCGACCTCTATAATGGTATAGTTAGTCTGGACTTCATTATGAAACTATCTGACGTGGGATCGATAACCCAGCTATCGTCTCCATTCTTCAGTGATTAAATATTTGCTTACAAAAAGCTGACCCTTAGGCACATTCATATAAATTTAATAAATTTAAATGTATAAGGCAGTTGTGTATAGACAAACATGCAATCACAACTGCTACTACACAAGGAAATGTTAAAAAAGTTAATTGTCTTCCATATCTTACTTAATATATTTACTACCGAACTGAAAGATGAAAAACTTGCACTGCAGCAAACTCGAAAAGTCATTTGCAGTCGTCTTTCAACGTGTTATACAATTTTTTTTTCAGATTAACAATGAAACAGTTCACCACCGCCGAAAGAAATTCTAGATGCAGTCTTCTGCAGAAAAATCATGTTAACCGTATTTTGGGATGCTGAAGGCGTAATTTTAGTAGATTGCCTGAAAACTAGAGGCACAATTACAAGTGTTCATTATGCCTGCGAATTTAGTACCAAAATTATGTGAGACACTAGAACGAATACGCTAAAGGAGTTGGACAATGATGTTTTTTCTTGCATCAGAAACATACACCCAGTCATGTATCTGCCTTTGAAACAGATAAAATAGTTCAGACAGGCTCCAATTCAGTTAAGCTTCTTCTCTTGTCTTTTCCAGTAGCTGTTTCCAAAACTCGAAAAACGCTTTCTTCGGATAATCAAGTCGGTAAATCAGTGGTTTGCAGAATAATCTTTCTTTCGAGACGTATTAGAAGTACAGGAATATTTTAGTAGCCTCAATGGAGATTATATTGATTAATAAAAATTATATCTTTACCAATTTTCCATTTCAAGTGGGTCAGGGATCCAAAAGATTCATCCTTCATGAAAATAATTTCTAAGAAAACTGTTGAGCTAATCAAACCTACGTGAGACTGAATTTTATATGTTACACGTCTAATAACGTCAGCAAGATCCATCCAGATATCCCTGTGAGCTCGTTGCGCATATTTTTATCATGTTATGATTAAAAGCCTTTAGCCAACTCAAAAAATATTCCAAATTGATAAGTAGATAGTACCCAACAATCCATTTTATTTATTTATAAGTTTTTATACTTACTCTTCGCTTATTATAAATTCATTCAGAAGATCGTGTTCATAATGTTTTTTAAAGGAGTTTTAATGAATTAGATAATTTTTTGTCTCATGTTTATGATAATTATTAATGTATTAATAAATCATGTTGTTTTGGACTGAGGAACAAATTTAAACCCACTTATTTGTAACCAAAATCCATGTTCAACTTGCTTACATGTCGAGAAAAAATCGATGCAAGAACATCATCATCATTGACAATCTCAGTTTCGTTTGGTGTAAACAACTTTCGCTATCAAATAGCCAGATTATCATTACATATACAACATAAATTTATGTTACTGTCTATTTCACGGTATGATGATCTTTGACCTGAATTCTGAAGTACATAACTGCATAATTTTATAAACGGCATTTGGTACGATTAAAAAATGGGCTTCCAGCTTTCGCCTCTTGTATACGTACGATTTTTTGTCAATAAAATACACAATATTATTGGTAACTAATACAGAAATTAATTTTTTGCAGACATCTTAACACATTAGTTCGTCTCTACTCCCGGAGACGCATGTTTTGTTTTAAATTTTTTTCTCTCTTCAAATATAGTAGCAACATTCCATCTAATGTTCATTCTCCTTTTTATCTTGAAAATATAGTTTTTATAACATATCCATTTTTTATTTTAGATCAAATAGGACATGATTGGTTTATGTGAAACAAGAATACAAACAAGAACGAATGCATAAATTAAAATCTCAATACCCTCTCTACCAAAATGGACATATACATAAAAAACAGCGGCCATTGTAAAAATTGTGTCAAATAAAACAAATAAAGTGTATGCCTCTGCTACAACCTCACTCATATGAAAAAATTAACTTCTTTTAGGATAATAGACGCAACATTAAAAGAAAACCAATACTAACACAAATATTTAATTTGTGCCTATATTCACAACAAATCAGTTGTATTAGGTACGGCCATTACGTTTCGAAATCAAGATATGTGGTAAGATTTTTGATATTATTAAAGCTTGTAAAAATTTTTAAACTCATATAATTCAAAATTCAATATTCTAATTGACGTTGAAAGAAATATTGATTTCAAATTGACATCCCCCATATTTCATAAAGTGGTTTGAGCTTTCATTCACTTTCAAATAAAATTTTGTAATAATATAAGAAAATTGCGCTACATCTTATTCGACCTTAAACAGACCTTGAATTTAAATCATTATCAAAGAAATAAATGATTACTTTCACTATAAGTAGTGAAGGTAATATAAAATAGTTGTTATTATTTTCTATAACTTGTTGTTGAAATTTGTCAATTCGAATAAATAATCAGGTTCCAAAAGAATTTTGGCCTAACTATTAAGAATTCAGGAAACTGCTTACTCATAACTATGTAAGATAACAATGCCACACTGAACACACAAACATACTATCATGCTTAATAAGACGCTCATCAGACAGTATAATTATTAATGTTGTGGTAGTAATAGAAAATGATCTATCCAGTGTTACTATCACCAACTTGAAGAAAATAAATAAAAAGGCTTACTCAAAAATCGACCACATATATCTGCACCAGTGTTTTGTTTATATTCAGTGACATATAAGTCCGAATAACCTTTGAAAATTACTTTATTTCGAAAGTTTTATTCGCATTACAGAATGTGTATGGAGTCGTGGAGCTTCCATCCATTATTGTAGCTGGTTAGATAAACTCAAATTATCCAAATTAGCTCTCAAAGTTTCAGCTTCTATAACCTAAAAACCTCCTAATAACCTCCACAATTTTTCCCGTGAAGATCACCAAAAAAGCAGTGAGTATTGAAATTTACGAAAGAAATGGAATTTAATAAAAACATATGCCTTACGTAAGGATATTTCATTGATGTACTCTATAGTTGTTGTAACATTATAAACCTCTTTCTATAATCCAAAAATCCATATTAATATATCTTCAAATCATAATTTTCTATTAGTTTCATGAATGTATATTTAGGAAGAAAAAAATACGATAAAATCTCCCTCACTTCCTGGAGTCTCATTAATTGGAACTACATATAAATACAGAAAAAAACTAGATTTTCAAATTGATAAATAATATCTATCATATAATTTTTTCTCTACTGGAAAACAATAAAAGTTAATAGAATAAATTAATTGATAATCCATAAATACAATTTCTGGTTAACTATTGATGTCTAAAAAATAATGAAATTACAATAACACAATGAGTAATTTCAAAGTATCAAGAAAACTATTAGCACAATCTGTTACTTGGATTTAATCTTGGCGGCTCTGTCAGACCGACAGTGATTGAATTCGAGGCTCCCCATTAGAGCTCTGAGACTGGTGGTATATGTTGCAAATGTTATCGATTCTAAACGTTATTAATAGAATTTGGTACAATACACACGTTCTACCATAATTACTTCACGAAAATATCTACGTATAGCCGTTTACTGTCGTAGAAATGATGGAAACGAGTACCTATAATTGAAATCAATATAAGATATACGTTTTAATTAGAGTTTTCATGGAATTTTCACAATATATGAAAATGAATACAGAATGGTGTGAAATAATAGTAATTTTTAGTGAAAATTTGTTTCATATCATTGATACCTATCGAGTGCCATTCGTTCAGTTCAGTTCGTTACAAATGTTGTACTTATATGTAGGAACAACAAAATTGAATATTGAATAATGGAACATACTAATAAAATCAACAAATACTTACGAGATAATATCAATACAGACCAATATTGATTATTGGGAGAGTGAATGAAAATATTAACGGTGTATTAATATACCAAACACCAAATTAGTCAAGAATTTTTACAGTATAATTGAAAATTTGGAAAGAAAATGTAAATTATTCTCCTTCAAAATGCATCAGATCATAAAACTATTATGAAGAATATTCCGTAGAATAAATTTGCTCGATCTCTTGTCAATAAATTTTTATTCCATTATTTGTCACAACTTTCCATAAAAATTGTATATATGTAATTCGATAATTTTTCATTCTTCACCTTAAGTGACAGTTGGAAGAATTGGAACTGAAGTATTTGAAAAAAATAGAAGGAAAATCAAATTGGGACAACAGTGACGAGCTTTAACTCATTTATATCAATACTTTGAGAACACAACAATGTGTGACCAGTGCCTTATTCAAAAGCAACGAACAGTATTTACAACGATAAACAGTTTAGGAATCGACAATATATCAGATTAAAATAGACTACAAAATCGATTGGGGTCGTAATGGCGCCGTAACGGCTCCTACATTACAACGCTATAGCGGAAAGAGTTGCCAAAGTTTTGGCCTTTTTTTTTTTATTGTACAGCATCTAATATCTAGAATTTCAAACGTCGTAGACTCTGATCAACAAAAATTAGAGGATGGGTTTTTCAGAAATTATAATTTCGACATCATAATTGATTATATTATATCAAAAAAGAATCGTAATATACCGCGAAGAATTAACCATGTAGACAAAGTTAATTTAAACCTCGGAAAAAAGTTTTAGATACTTTTAGATACTTAATTTAATTTTGTATTTTTCTATTCACCTTTTAGCTTTTTCATTAACTTATTTTATTCTATTTTATCCAAATATTTGTTGTTCTATTTGTGGCTCATTAGAAATACGTAGAATATAAGAAAATATTCATTTAGGAAGGCAGAGAAGGAAAATGAAGGATTTTAGTTACAAGAATTTTTGAATCTTTATAATAGGATATGTTCTTTTTTAATATAATGTGGTTCGTTAATGCACTTCTAATTTTTTTATCGTATTGATGACCTCTTAGTCTATTTTCTAAATACTGAGATATTTGCCCTATGTAGACAGCGTCACAATTAGTACAAGGCACTTGATTAGATTTTAAATTTTAATTGATTCTAGTATCTGTTTATCCTTTTCTTGAATATGTTATTCATTATTTTTTGCGGGTAATAATTATTTTCTTTCAATGCAGTTTTCGCTTTTTAAATAGCTGAGCATCTAATTCAGGATCTGATAGTTGGATAGATCTTTCAGCCAAACTTATTATAACTGGTTGTTTCGTTGTGTTATTGTTAATTTTATATAATGTGATAACAAAAAAATTGATAATATTATTTTGCTCGACCTAGATTGTGAATTGAAGTTTTTCATGATAAGTATAAAACTATAAATAATTCAATTGATCTCTGCTATATATTTAAGATGTAAGGATTAAGAAAAAATTGAATTTTCTTATTAGAAGAAAGTTCTAATTTGATTTTATTCTTATTTTGATATTCATTATGAAGGTGATCCATTGATCAATATAAATACGCAAACATTATTAAAAACATAGTATTAGAATCAGTGTATTCACCTCGAGATTTCAATAAAACGATATTATATACCAGCTAGATTTAAATAAACTAATTGATCAATTTATGGTAAATTTTGCTGTGGTTTTTTATATCTTGTCTATCATTTACATTTATCTTATCATATATTATATCATACATAACATTTATCTTGTTTTATATGTATCAATTCTTTGATTAATAATTTTTATAGTGTCATTAGCTAAGATTTTTGTTTTTTTAAAATCAAATTCATGACGTTCATTCTTTTTGTGATTATGTAGAGCAGTCGATGCATTTTTGGTGTATTTGTGAACATTAATTCTGTTTTCTAAATATTGCGTAGTCATTCCTATATAATTTTTAGAACAATTCAACATTGTCGTTGTCGGATGATTCCATTAATTTGATTTTCTGGATATTGATTATTCTTCAAAGTATTTGTTTATTTTTAATAAACCTTTGGCAAGGTATTTGGATAATTTGTAGAAGGGTGACTGGGTATATGACACTATTGGACGCATTGATATATTCGGTTTATATAATTTTGGAAGACCATATAGTTTTGGTGGTAAAGCATTATGTGTTTGTAATTTTTTGCTTCAATTGCGACGATAGAGTGATTAATCAAAAGCTTCTTTATAAATGTATTATTTTTGTTTTGAAATATTTTGGTTTTATATGATTCAATTTTTGTTTGTTTCACTTAGTAACTTTCACTTAGTAATATTTTATTGTTAAATTCATCGGTGTTCATTATTACTATTTTATTACATTTGTTTGGTTGTAAAATTGTAATTTGAGCATTTTATAAATTCTTCAGTTTTTTTACGCTTTTTTTTATTTGTTTTTGAGTTTTATTAGCTTTTGGAGTTTTATTATGACGGCATTTTATTTTATGATTAGTGATCGCATTGACTACTTCATCTCTGATATTGTCTTTTATTTGATCTGGTTTATTTATGATTGCAGCTTCTATACTTGGAATATATTCATTTTCATTTTTATATGAAAGAGTAAAATTTTTTTCCAAATGCCAATACTTCTCTTATATCTTTTGGTATGTGTGTATAAGAGATATTTTCTAGCCACAAGCCGGAGTTTATTTTGATGTCGTTTTGTGTCGTTAAATTATACATATAAATGTGATATTTCATCGAAAATTTATCATTTTATCCAAACAACTGACGAATCCAAGAAAAAAAAATATATATATATATAAGAAGCTTTTCCAGCAATATTATGAGTAGTTTTTTATTGGGAACGTGGCAAGGAAACACCAAAGTGGACTAACTTTAATATATTTTCCGAGCTTTCGAATACTTATGTATTCATCGTGTGGGAAATAATTAATTAAGATTTCCGGTGATTTTTGATATTATTAAAACTTTTAAACTCATAGAATTCAAAATTCAATATTCAAATTGACGTTGATAGAAATATGAGTTATGCTGGATATCCAATTTTGGAGCCATTATCAAGAGAAGGGTGGAGATTCGTTCATTTGTAAGAAGTGATCCGATTCCGTGGTCTCAATCAGCCTACTCCACGCAACGAATCACCCCTTTATTTTGGTTGATTCCAAGGCTTCAATCTGCCTACTTTGGAATACCAACGGGGAAATGAACAGCTGAAACAAAAATATAAAATGAATAAAATAGAAAATGAAAATAATTTGCTTACCATTAAAAACACTGGTGACACTAACACACTCACTGCTGGTCTTGATCTAACTGAAGAGCTAGCCGCCTGGACCTTGAAATTATAGAGGACCTATTGGCGGGTTTAGAGGTTTTGGCGTGCATGGGAAGTACATTATTGGCGGGAGAGGTAATTAATTTGTGGAAATCGACTTTTAGAGGAAGTGTTATTGACCAGAGTGGTATTGGAGCGAAGTGGATGAAGAAGGTGTTTCCAAGTTGCCGGCAATCTCTGGCTGTCGTTCCTTGTGTTCAGACAGTTTGGTTAGGTTAGTGTGTGTTATGTATGTGTCCAAAAAGATCATTTTGATTGACATCTACTATATCTTCTCTTCTGCTTCGATCTCTAAGACTATAAAACATTAATGAATTTCCTCACCTTTATTTATTATTTCTTATTTGAGCTTTTTCCATTTTTAAAACCATATTGCGAGTCCACTAAAATTTCATTCAAACAAAAGCAATGCAACAGAATTCAATTAATTTTATGTTTGGTTGTATAAGTACAAAGTTTTATAGGTAATAGGTATTCAAGAATGGCTTATTTCTGAAAATATAGCTTTTAATGAAACGATGGTTAAGACAGAGCTTTCTCAAATTGTCATAATCAATATCATATCACCGTCATTATAAACCCTAAATATTTATTTTCTACTATATATTTATCAAACACCTTTTTCACACCTTATCTTTATATAGTCCTTTTCTCTGCTCCAGGAGTGAGAAATATGCTATCCTTCAACCTAATGCATTATTCCATCCAGATTTCAATATAATCCTCGGCTTGAGAATGTTGGCTGAACGCTGTGTGGTTTTTCAAGATTTATTTGACTCTTCTAGTATTGTAACATTTGAATATAAAGGAAAAAAAAACTATATTTGAAAGACTACATTATAATACTGAATGTAGAAGTCGCATCTGAAGTCACCAACGTTTATAACTGTTACCTGTCGATAATTTTATGTAGCACTAAAACCATTTATTAGTATGGCAAAACCACTGATGTGTCAGGACTACATCGATAGAGTATGGGCGCTGGTTGAGACCGAGCGATGGTTTCAAAGGTCAATCCGCGGTTGGCAGAAAAAGATATAGTAATGTTGTAAAATTATAATAATTATTAATTTAGTTCATTATCACATGTTATTATCGTTCTATCGGAATAGTATATCATACAGATAGAGATGTTACATAAGACGCCGGCATATACGATGTGGTTCGATATGTTCGAGTCACGCGATCGTTCGGACGAAAATCGATCTCAAAAGGCATATGGGAGTGTATACTATTGATGTCAAAAGGGATGCATTAAAAGTTATTTATAGGGTCGATGTGAAAAAGGTATATACGGAATTAGTGCAGTTTTACGACATCGATTTTGTGCCCCTACCTTTCAATGCCCCTTTGAATTGATTTTTAATCCTGTGTATATCCCTTGTGACGTCAATAGTTTTTTTTATCCTGTATACTCTGTACGCCTGTATAGTGCCCGATGGTAGACACGGCCCATTTAGAAGCATAAAGATATCAAAAGTATCAAAAATATAGGTAAATCAATTCTTTGTATATTGGAGACAAAAATTTTAGATTACCCAACAGAGTTACATAATAGGATGCAATATCATTATTATTATTATTATTATTATTATTATTATTATTTCACTTTTAAACCATTCAAAATATAAACTTAAAAAGACATTTACTGGTTTTTGATATCTTTTAAATCAAGCTAAATACAGATCATTGTCTTAAAACTGAAGCACTATGTATGGTGCACACTATTAATACAAACTATATTATCGTTTAAATAGATACTTAAAAGGAATGATGCTAGTAGTATCCCTTTCTAAAAAAAAAATAATTTTCCAAAATACTTTACTTTCAATCTCTGAATAATTTTTTTGAAGTGGAAGATTTCATGCTAAAGACAAATATTGGGCTATAAAAGTTTGCGATATTTGTTTGACGTTGTATGAAGTATTTATTCATATACCTATACTATTGGATGTTGATTTATTTTCAAATTTAAGGCCTAATAATAGCAGTAATGTTCGAAGGAACCCACAAATAATACCATACTTAAAATCGACACCATTAAATCGAACCCTTTTATTTCATGCAAATCACTATTCTACACCACGGCGACGAACTAATAACAGTTAATAATGCTGACAATTACGAGTAATAAACCGTTTAATTGCTGAAGTTGCGTCGTCGGGAGAACATGATCTGTTTGTGGAATAGGCCATCCTTCGTTCATAATGCAAAACAAACCAAAACTCCCATTTCGTAAACGTACTTTGGGTCCTAAAAAATGATTTAAAGGCATTGTAAATAATGAACTTCGTGAAACAACTGAGAGAAATTAAAATATGTAAATTTTTTAGGATATTTATTAGCTATTCTTCCGAATATTGTTATCGAATAAAGCGTAATCTTCTCATAATTTTTATACAAAGTGTTTCCCAAACTGATAATCCCGTTGATCAAAAATAATTAACATAAACAGAAACCAAGTGAGATTAGAGGAAAATATCAACAAATGCATTCCTACTTCATTCCATTTATCTTCTCTACGAATGATATTTTAACAAAATTATTCCAATAATAATGGAAATTTCTGTCCTATTAGAAAACCTTCGACAACAGACATCGACAGCTATTTTCTGATAGTGATAGCAATAAATTACCCGAACTAGTTCTCCTGTAACTAGAAACAAATGCATAATTGCACGTTTCGATCAATTTATCACCCATTTTTTTATTTCCCTTAACAAGTTTAAACTTATTTTGGTTGTCATAATTATATGAAAGTAAATTATTAAACGTATAAATTAATTCATAACGTAATCATATGAACCACGCCTTATCGTTGGAATTCAAAAGAAATGAAATAAGGTCAGCTGGTTAATAAATTAATCACAAATATAACAAAATATTCATATTCGATTTTTAGATACAGATTCAGTTAATATCTTGAAGTGATTAATATATTTAATAAATATCCAGACAAAGTTCAGATAAACCTCACACCAATAGCAATCAAACCATTCGAAATAGTATATATTGATCAATTCACATTCGAAAATTCCAAATGTCTAGTAATTGTAGAGAGTTTTTCCAAGTATACTCAAGCCTACTATTTAGAAGACTTAACAGAAACAGATGTTGCTAATAATCTTATTAATTATTTTTTCTGTCATTACGGTATACCAAAACAAGTAATTTTTGACAAATGAACCGAATTTAAAAATACAGTCGTAACCGTACTTTAAGTTTCAGTTAAATTAAATTAAATTTTTGTGCATCAGACCACCCACAATCAAACACTCGAATCGAACACTCAAAATTATTAAATATACAAGGATTCTATGATACCCCAATAAAAAATAAAATCTTATATGCTATTTTGACCTAAAATAACTCTATCATTTCGGATAACGATCCATTAAATCTATAAATGGATAAACTATTAATAAATGATTACGTAAATCAACATAAGGAGAAAACAATTGTACGCGAAAATTAATTCAGATCTAATTGAACAAAAAACCAATCACTTAGAAAATATCGATCCTAAAATACTCGTAACACACCAAAATATATTTATCAAAAGAAAGAAAAAACTCTAATAAATTCGATAAGCCGGTTACTCAGGGCCGGATTAAGCTAGGGGCTTGGGGGGGCTATAGCCCCGGGCTCCAGGTCCAACAGGGCCCCATCATTTGGAAATCATTCTGTATTTTTTTATTGTGTTGATACCACAAATCTAACGTATTGATATTATTTTGTGAATTTTTCCGGGTTTTCGAATTCCTTAAGGGGCCCCGTCATTATTTTAGCCCCGGGCCCTTATAAATCTTAATCCGGCCCTGCGGTTACTCTTGAAAGGATAAACACGAAACGTAAAACCGTGACAACGACAAAGCGAGGTAAAATACATCTAGAGAATATCAAATATATTCTTTCAACTCTTAATTTCACATTATACTTCTCGGATTTCAAGAAGCTATTACTCTACGGAATCTACAAGATATCCTCGGTCTTCTACCAGTTAAACTCCTGAAAGCAAAACTAGTTCAATATTATTATTCAAATTTATATTATTATGATCTAAACTAAAACCAATAAATTAAAAATATATGTCTCCCGAATAATTTATATACTGTTAATTTTAAAGAAAATCAGATAGATCAGAAAATTCCTTATCACAAACCGTCAAAACACAAAATACTCCGGCTATTTCTTCAATTGACGATTTTAATTCAACTATTCGACAAATAAATAAAAACGAAATCAAAATAAATATCAGAAGTTCGTTTATTCGAAATCAATATACATAAGTAATAGTACTAAATATGTACGAAATTTTATTACAAGATGTAGGAAATTCTATTTCTTTTTCAAGAGCTGGTATTATGCACCCTTGAAGAAACTCAAAAGTCTGTTAAATTTAATTTAAGTTCCATTCCTATTAGAGTATTTAGCTTCATTTTAAACGATGAAATCACATACATATTACATTGTATCGTATATACAAAATTTTAATTTGTCTTCATGAAAAAGACCATTTTATGTTGTTAAAGTCAGTCTAAGCTATAACTGTCACGCTATTGTACCGAACAAACATGTCGGGACAGATAATTTATAGTTTGACTCAGTAAATAAATCTTTTAAAAAGAACTTCTCCTATATCAATTACATATTTCCTCTTAGATTGGCCAATTTATTTTTTATCATAATTTAAACAAGAAATTTTATATGTTATGCAATTTATTGGTTGGTATTCTATCTTCGATTAAAGTAAATTTGCATTGGAGGGTCCGAGGGTTTGTTTGTGAGCTATCTACTTATAGATTTTTTAAAGATTCCGGTAGAGTGGTGTAGAAGTAACTGATTTCATATCTGGTGATGTCAAGCGTGATGTCAAAGTGACTGTCATATGTATTAGATAGAATTCGTTTCAGAAGACATGAATGATATGTTTTCATTTCAAAATAGGTGCCACAAAAAAGTGAAGATTGTACAGCATTCTCTCTTTCTATCGTGAGAATCGAAATGTTTCAAGTTTGTACCTACTCATACTACCAAACTCCCTACTACCAAATAGTTAATCGTCTTCAGAATGAAAAAGTTTATTATTGTTGACCCTCAACGCTAGATCGATGTCTCTTTCATTGATATATGAACATAAAAATCATTGAACGATTGAAGATATGCAGAATTGCAGTGTTTTAAATTTTGTTGTTTCTCATAATCTAATAATCTAGCTGGCAAAGATTTCATTCAAAATTTATATGTAAATGCATCTAAATATCTATATATATATATACACGTATGCAAATAAACGCCATGGAGTGACTTCTTTGTGGAATACAAAATAGAAACCGCAGGTTCTTTTACACCGTCTTAGACATAATTTCCAACATTTCCAAACACGAAGGAATAATTTGTATTTTCGTTCAGACCTTTTCAACTCTAATACTCACGTAAACACTTTCCAGAAACGAAGAAGCGACATCGGAATTTTAAGCTCGAGCTAGAAAGTTGACAAAATTTTTCATATCATTTGGATCGACATATTGTGAACACAACAGTCAATATTCATGTATGTCCCACAGTTTTAGATAAATATACATGCGTCCCTTATACAGAGTCAAAGAAAAAAGTGTATTTCGAATTTGGTATAGTTTATACGATATGATTTGAAGGCATCAGAATAATAAAAATAATGATCAGTTGAGTCGATGACAATCACTGTGATCTTAATTATGTACAATCTAGACGTAGCCGAAGAGATTAAATTACAGTATGTCATTCTATTCATAAATATTAATGGACCCATAAAACATAATGGGTGGCTCCATCTATTATTGGGTAACCGTTATTGAAATATAAACTATGAGTAGTATAGTGGAGCAGCAGGTCATTAAAAGCAAATAAGAGTGAGTAATTAGATTAATAAAAGAGATATTGACATTGTTGTAATATCAGAACTATGACTTAGATCGAACGAAAATTTTGTCAATTAAAAGTTACAATTAATTGGCTCAACAGGCATGAGGGGTTGAGGCCAGTGTTTTGGACTTGAGAAAAGACGATTATAATACGCGGCTTTTGTCAACAGGTTTTAATAAACACACCATGTGTTACATTAGCAGATTAGTTTTATTTTAACAAAATAGCTCGGATCATGGTATAATACACTGATTTTTTTATAAACAAGTGTTGAAATGTCTGAGGAAAAATAACTCTTAAGTTCTGTATTTTATCAATCTGTTCACTCATCTCGAAATATTAAACCTTATAATATTTGTATTAAAACATATTCTAGCATTTAGAGGAGTGAAGGTCTTTGGTACCTTATATGTACATTAGTCAGGGATAGTGTATTGTTTGAAAAGGAAACTGCGTGACTCAGCTTTCGATTTTATTGACAAAAACTCGTTTTCTTAAGAACTGTCAGATATTTCGGCATCATTGCAAAATATCCTTTTTAAAAAAGGAGAAACAACTGTCCATAACTAACCTAACCCTACCCTTCTCCTAATAAAGGTTTCAAAGTGAGGAATTTCCAAAATTCCATATTAGTAGATATCTTAAAAACATTATTAATAACATAGTATTAGAATCAGTGAATTTACCTCGAAATTTCAATAAAACGATATTATACCTTAGGAATTTTTAATTTTTTCTTTGAAATCCTATGTGCTTTTGATATAGTAGGTATTTGGTTTGGTACAAAATTTTGAGACCGTTTGATATGTTTATGTTCCCAAATCGTCTCTATTTTAGTTCTCTTCTGATTTGAAATTAGTTTGTTTTTATAATTTTAATATCAAAATATTTTTATAAGGGTCGAAACGTTAAATTTTTATCTATCTTCAAACATTATAAAACTAATTTCAAATCAAAAGAGACCTACAATCAAGATTATTATTTAGAAACATATGTATATTTACATATTATAATGAAATAAAACGATAGCATACTAAAAACTGAAGAATTCTTTTTATAACTGTAACACTGTTCCAGCAAACTTAATAGAGTGAGAAACTTTACAATAATGTTATATAAAGATGATATATATGTACATAGAATTAATTATAAAGATGAAGAAATCGACATTAATTTTTAAAATAACATAATCATATATGAGCTATTAATTAATTTTGAATCTTGCTTTGTCAATTTTGTAACATAATTATATAAAAAAATGAGAAAGAAGAAATTGCGGAAGTACACTTTCAATATATGATAAAAAACAGACATCGTAGAAGAATATAATTAAAAAAAGTCGGTGTAAGGAGGTTGTACCAAAAACAAATAAGGAATTCTAAAGTAGAACTACTTACCGGAAAATCCAAACCGAGAGTTACATAAAGTGAATAATGAGAATCCCGAAAGTGTATATAGTGATTAAGAGATTCTAAACGGCTAATTAAATAAAAAAGAAAAATATCTCGAAGTGTGCATAAGATCCAAGGTTAAAAATCCAGTATGAGTTATCATACAGATTCCTGCTCTTTAATAGTGATAAATATTGTGTTCAATGTCAAAATCACCAATAGTTCCAGTAATACCAACTTAAACATAATTTTCATTGAAGCAACGTTCACTTTAAATGTTCATTTAATTATTCTCAATTACTTTTTTTCCTAAAAGTTCATGACGCACATTTCTCTCCGCATGTAATCCGCTTCATGTGTATATACTGGGCTACACAATCGCGTAACAAGAGATGCGTTAAAGTGCTGATTCGCTCTCTCCTCGAAACCTCTGATTGTATCCTAGTTTGTTTTGCTCTTATAATTTCTAGTTCAGTTTAATTAGTAGTTTAGCTTTAATTTCTAATGCAAAAAAATTCATAGTAATTAACATAGGGTAATTGTAAAGGCAAGTTAGTTGGCTGATAGGCTACTGACAAGGCAATATCAAAATAGAAGACAATATTAGGTTATCATAATAATGTACATTTAGAACGTATGTTTACATAGGAACTAATTCCGATAACAGAAACTAATAATAATTTATAGAATCAAAGTTACAATGTCCAAACCAGAAGTACTCAAGTTATTCAAATCTATGATAAGAGAATCTAAAAAAATATCATCATACAATTTTAGGTTAGTATTAGATTGCCGAAGGAGATTAATATGTGATTACTTAGTTCTTTTAGGGAATATGCTATAAGAAGAATTCGAGATGGTTTTAAAGAAAATAAAATATTGAGTAATCCGAAAGAAGTGCAAATTGCAATTCAAAAAGCACAATCAGATTTGGAAATCATTAAAAGACAAGTAATACCTTATTAGATAATTGTAAAACAACATCTATGTTTTAAATATTAAGTACATTTTCCATATTATACAAAATTTTACCCAAATAACTCTTGAAGTAACTAATAGAATTTCCCATTGCTTCTTATTAATATTTAGTGTTTTGCAGTATTCTCAAAAGCCTTCAACATATGATTCAACAGGAAAAGCATAAGAAATCACAATATTTGTGAAAGTGTTAGTTAAAAATACATTTTATTGCTTATAAAATTCAAAAATATGTTAAGCCATATTTTTAAGTACAGTTTGTTATCTGATTTTCAAATTACATCAACCATATAGAGGGAGCCCATACAACCATTAAACAGAACAAGTATTGTTCTGTTATTTTAATTTATTAATTTTTTGATGTGAATTAAAATTTACATTATCTTGACTAAAGTGACAGGAGGAATGATTTTTAAATTTATTTCAAAACTATTTTTTACAATTGATTTAATGTGTTGACACTGTCAAGGATTTTTGATGTCTTGTAAGTGATCTAACATATTTGACCTTTTATGGAAAAATTTACATACTTCTAAAACATAGGTTGCCAAACTTTTTTGATCCTTTCCTTTTCGGTAAAAGAAAAATTAATACTGGAAATGAAAAACAACATTTATATTTCATATTTCATACCAAGAGGATTTTTTCTTGTTACAGGTAATTGTTGGACAATTGTATAGCGCAGAAAAGTTGGTGATAGAACATCATTTAAAAAATTAGGTTTCTATGTTATCATAAAATGTAATATGAGTTAATGTAAAGTATTAAATATAAACTTGTATATATATTACTGCAGTCAAAATCGCTATCACTAGAATTTATAGAATCATTATCATCATTATGATTATTAAACGCTTCTAGATTGCACAAGTCTGTACCACTATTGTTAACCTCACTAACAGAACAGAGCTGATGATCACACTTAAATTATTTAAGATTTGCCCGTTAATAATTGAATTAGTTTTTTTCTCTATTCAATGCACGCCATCTTTGAACTCGAAGATAAGCATCAGACATGGTTACTTTAGTAGTAATAAATAATAAAAAATGTGATAAGAAACACACACACTGAATAAACTGGAGATCGGATTGATCAGACTCATAATAAAAAAAAGTATAGCTGCCAACGGGGTGTTGGGCGAAAATACTCGAACCACGTTGTACGTGACCGAACAGCCGAAGCTTATGTCCCCAATAAACTGCCAAGGCTGGGTTAACCAGGATTGGCCCAACCTTGGGTTGTCAACGGATATCCATGCTTGTCCCAAGCTTGGGTAATCTTTGGTATGGCCAAGGCTCTTGATATGACAGTCAAAATTTCAGTTAACCAGAGTAAGACGTTCAATAATAGTGTTTAGTAGTTGTTAATATCTCCTAATTTTCTTTGTCAATTTGTTTTTTGTTAATAACTTCTATTATTAATTTATTATAATTATTACCTCTTTTAAGAATGGTATCATTAGTAACCTCTTTATATGATGTATTATAGTCAATTAGGCCTTTAGATAAATCTAAATATTGTGTAAATACATAAATTTGTTAAAGTTCATGAATAACTACGTTCAGTTAAAATGTTGGTTGTTTTAGCTTTAACAACATTTTTATCTAGGTTAGAAGGAGCCACCCAATTGCTAAATAATTGGAAGTTCATTAAATATTGATCAAAAAATTCCATCCAAACCAGGGAAAAAATTCTTTAAATGAATTGTTTTAATAAAAATGGTTTTAGAAAGAAAAAGAGTATCTATACTAAAATTCAAAGAGGCACTTCAACCAATAAATTATAATTAAGATATTTTTTATGGGGAAATTATAATTAAATTAATAGTATCATCTTATCGCACCCTTTCATTTTTATTTAGAAGTAAATACATAACTAATTTTTATTTTGTTATATATATATATATATATATATATATATATATATATATATATACTAGTACCAATATGATTTTGGTGGTATTCTTTCTTCTTTGATGTTCATTTTATCCATGATATCCATCTCAAATGTTTTTAAATCAGGTTTAAATGTAATCTCACTAGCATCGTCTGCTTTGGTATCTTTAGGTTGTTCCTTATAAGTTGATTTTGTTTTATAATCATATGTTTCCTCCATTGAAGGTGGTATCGGAATTATTCGGCCTGTTCTTATTGATACTCTTACTTTTTCACCCTCCTCTGTATATCTCCATTCAAAAGTGGTTGGTAGAAGATCTGATGGATCAACTAAAGATATTTCAGATGTAACAAGCAAAGGTTTTTCTGATTGTACCCAAACTCCCTCGAAATCTTTATTATCTCCTATTTGTTGTAATTCACAATTAAGTCCTTCAACAATCACCCAATTCCTTTCTTGTATTATTTCCTTGATTATTCCTTGTTTTCCTTTATCTTTACCTAAAATAGAAACACAAAGTTCATATCTTTATCAAAATATATTGATTGTAGTTGAATTAATTTTAATAGAAAATACTTCAAGATCGTAATTGGTTAACGTCCAACAAATACCATTTTTATTCTCATCAAAATAGAAGGAAAACAATTGGTATTTAAGTGATATGAAAGTATGATGAAACCTTTGCGGCCTAGTGCAGCATAGTTAGTTTTGCTGTTGCATTTATTTTGGATCACAGGACAGAAAATATTAGATCATTTGCTTTGCATTAGAACCGTTGTGATATGACGCTTTGGCACTTTTGGCAGTGTACATCATAAAAGAGTTTTGATATTTCACATAACGTTTGTTTTTTAATTCGACCTATCCTATCACTGTGCTTTTCAATTGATTGTTTAAAGGGTGCAAAGAAAAAATCAAGGTAAGTTTCTAAGCATAACCAAATTACTACTTTGTTATTATGATTATGACTATTGCTAATTTTTACGATTATGATTATTACTAATTCCATTGAAGTGGATCCAGTATTTTGTGCCAATTATTTTCTAGTTTTTGTTACAGATGATCATTAATAAAAACAGTTTTACTTAAAATTTTTGTAAGTCACCATTTTTTTTAACAAGTTAATTACAATTACTATAATCTTTGATTATACAGAGTTCGGCAAAAGTCCAGTATATTATAGTACTGTCAAATTTTTTGAGGGTGGTAAGTTTAAAGTTTATTCTTGCAGTTGGTAATAAAAATAATGTGAATGAGGTGCAGATGCAGCATTTTTATATATATATATATATATATATATATATATATATATATAGATTATTGACAATATATATATTAGTGGTATGTGAATGCAGAGTAAAATTTTAAAAACCTACTTTAAATTGTTATCAACCTTTTCATAAATTATGTTTTAGATATTACATGTACATGTGAAGTACATGTGAAAACTTATTTGAATTGATAATATCGTTTTGATAGAAAGTCATACAAAAAGGTTCTTATGTTATCATCTCTCTCTATAACAAAGAAATTCATTAAAATAGTTATTTTTATTAAATCTAGAGTTAATAATTGTCGGATACTATATAATTTTAGATTCCCATGTAAATAAGCAAATAAATTTTATAAAATAAAATATGTATAACATACCAACTAATATTTCTACACGATCTCCTCGAAAGTGACTCCACTCTTTTAATGGTTCAATCCAAACTTTTTTACGTCTAGTACCAGGAGCATTTTCCTGCCTGAATTGAAGTGTCCAAGGTCTATGTGTTGAGAAGTAAAACTTTTTACGTTCAATGACAGCATTCGCTTTATATTGAATACCTTTAGGGTTCCTCCAATGTACCTGTTCCATTGCTCTTTTAATGTATCGGTCAGGAAAATTTGAAAATTGTTTGGACCATTTTCCAACTCTATTTAATAGAAATTGTGTTAATTTCATATTTAGGAATTATTTCTACATAGACTTTAACCTAATTTTGCTTCAAATGTTAGGTTAAAAACCTATATTTTTATCTTCTTTGTTAAGATATTCTTCTTCACGCAGATAAAGAATTCTTGTCTTGTATGTAACTGGCCAGTTAATTAGTTATATTAAAATTTAGGAAAAGATAAAAGTTTTTATTTATCTGTTTCTAATAATAACTTGGTATTCTATTATTCTTATCAATTTCTGTTGTTTACTTTTCGACTTACACTACAGCTATAAAAAACCAGTAGAGTTGGGAAGGGAATAATAGTTTTTATTAAGAAATATTTGTATGATTATGTCAAGTTGAAAAGTGTAACGGCCTCAGAAATAGAACCTTATCATAAAATAATGTGGAAAATCTGTTTGTTAATAATAAATAAAATAATAAATAAAAAATATTTGTATTAATTTCATCAAAGTATATGGTAATCCCATCTCTAATTATGCGCACAAACAAGATAATTTAAGTGTGTGATTCCCACACATAATTGGTATAAAAGTTAAAGAAAAGTTTGAAGAATATCATTTCTTCATTAAGTAGTAATTTTTAAACATGAAATTTTATGTAGTGTTTTTAATTTTTGCGGTATTCCATTATACCTGTGGTTATGACTACAAGAAACTGAAGTTAGTACTTAATGGCGAATAATATTGTGCTTATATTTTGACGTATTCAGCTTTAGAAATTAATATATAAGATTCTTAATTACCTATTGAAAGTATATAATCGTTGGACAAATAAATTTCAAATCATCTGAAGCTCAGTTATTTGCTTAATAATTCTCAACACAAACCTATTTTTTAGAATTAATATTAAGCGCCAAAAGAGCCCTAGGAAACAGTATTTGGAACATCAAGATATTCTTAATAAATATGGAGTAACTCTTGAATATCCCAGTTTAATGGATACAAGAACAAATGATTCTATTGCTATATATAGATATTTGGATGTAAGTAACTATTTACTAATCAGTTTAAATTTTCTTTTGTTTATATTACCACATAATTATGTTATATTGGGTTTAAATGTACTAAAACACTTTTTTTAAAATGTTTACTTAAATATATGTCTAACAGCACTAGGACTAGTTCACCAACTCTCACAATTACACTCTCTGATACACATTTCGATAACTAAGTTTTCGTCTTCATAGATTGAAGGTAAACGTCAGACAGTGTAATTGTGAGTGTTGGTGTAGTGGTAGTGTAAACAATATGTTCAGTATAAATATCATCAACGGTTCCAGAAATTCCAACTTAATAAAAATAACCAAAAAGTCTTTGTAACATCAGATTATATATTGGACTTTCTTATATCTATTTTGTCATTAAAACTATTCTTCATCAAAAAGTAGGTGATAAAATTGATTATTCACTATTTTCCTTCACTAGTGTCGATCCCCATATACAATTTAATTATTGAAAGAGAGTATACTGAACAATACTAACATTTTCTTGACACCAAATTCATTAGAAACGAAGACAATATACTTTAATTGACTGGGAACTAGGGAACCAATGAGTTCTGAAAGATATATCTATTATTATTCATATCACCAATATAACACTAAAACAATAATTTAATCAAACACAAAAAGTAAACTCCATAAAATTTCTAATACAATATTTCATAATAAACAAATAATGGGTCGATGTTAAAAAGGCATATATGGAATTGATACAGAAGTGTCTTGTCGAGTAGAATGGCACATATTATACAGGGTCAAAAAAATTATTCTTTTATTGCTCATGGGGTGAGGCACATACTATACAGGCATACAGATTTTACAAAGTGAAAAAACGATGTCACAAAGGGTATATACAGTTTGATGTCAAAAGAGCATTAAAAAGTCATATACAGTATAAACAGGATCGAAAAAACGATTGATGTCACAAGGGGTAAGTATACACAAGGTAAAAAATGTCAAAAGGGCATTAAAAAGGTACGCACATTAAAATCAAAACTTTAAACTACGACAACAAACCTTGACTCTAATCTCAAACAGCGATAATCGGAGCTGCTTACATTATTCAATATTGATCCCGATAAATATAAATTCACCAAATTCATAGCCATTATGTATGAAGGGTTCCAGAAATCATTCTCTGGTATATAATAATAAATCGAACTACGATTGTTACCGGCCAGATGATATTGCCATCAAAACACACAAATAATTCTCTAGCGTTATGCGGATGCTATGGAAACTTCTTTCACTTATTTTCTACCCCGCCATCACTATTGTTACGCTATGTTATTATTAATCTCTTATATTATAAATAAACGGTAATTACCACTTATTCACATAATTATTTGACAGGTTATCACATTTATTATTTATAAATAAAAACATAACCTTTTGACTTTTCACTCATTTCAGTTCCATGATTGTCACCTGGGCCAATGAAAAGCCGTTTTGATTTTGAACACGACGATTTCGGAACACACTCTTAATCAGGGCTGCTCTCTAAATCTAGTAACTTTTAGTGGTGTGATTCAGGTTTTTCAAATTACTCCTCTTTGTTTAAAAACAAGGTATAGTTTCTAATAAATTTGGTGTCAAGAAAAGGTGACGTTTGTTAAGCATTTTCTTTTTCTATAGTAAATTGTATAACTATTGCAGTAAAATAGCAAATTATCAATTTCATTATAAGGAAGGTATATAATGTTATCATCTACATATTTTTTAATGAAGAATAATTTTAAAGTAAAAACAGATATAAGTCCAATACATAATCTACTTGTATAATGCATATTAAAGAGCCCACTGGTGTTCCAAAGATTTGTTGGTTTGGTAATTTTTATTATAAGAAAAATATATAGAGTTTGGTAATTTTTATTATTATAAGAAAAATATATAGAGTAGGATAAATAAAACACTTGTTTTAATACCTTATTTATTGAATATATTATTGCTTAATAGTTGAAGTTCTACTGTAGAAATGTAAATTAACGATTTTAATTATTGGATAGCTAGACAAAAAGAACTTGTCAAAACCCGTATACACTTTCTGCATCTTAGACACATAAATATACTTGTTTTGAATTTATTTCGTACTTAAATAAAAAACTTGTGCAAACGAAACATTTTTATGGTGTTGAATAATTTGCTGGTTTTAGAATTGCGTCCTTCAGTGTTGAGTTTTCTTGTTTGCAAAGATAACAATGGAGAGTAGGTTTATAAATTCTTCTGAATTTCGAAATGTTTCGTATTGTTATTTGTATTTAGATTTGGTGTTGCATATCTGCAAATAAAATAAAACTTTATTCTCAAGTGCAGACTAGGATTTCATAAAAATTAATGTTGATTTTTGGAAGTAATGTGCGTTATAATGTTAGTTTACATTTAAGGCCGCTTGATATGATGCCATACAACGTGCAATGCAATGCAAGACGCAATAATTCTTGATCAATGAGTTTCTAATGTACTAACTAATATTACGTTTTATATCCATTTGTTTCTTGATCCATACTCAACTAATTTTTCTCGTCCTATTTTCTACCTAATCTGTCCATCACACTCCAAAAACAAGGCAGAGACAGATATAATTATTGTCAGTGATGCACTGGTCACTTTTCTCTTGTTTACTCTAATTAGCTCTGTTATTTTATATTTGAAACTGCCCACAAAATATTAAATAAATTTTGAGGTTAGGAAATTGATTTTTTTTAACTTTTGGTATTTTGATTAGTGGCAATCATGATGCAGTGGTAAGAGACATGCATAATGTTAAACGACATGCAATATTTTGATGTTTCAAGGTATTGCATGCGATACTTTGCACGTTATCTTGCACCATGTCAAGCGGCCTTTATACTTTTCCGAAACTATAACCCGGGTTCAGGTAGATCACAGCATTGATGTTTTCTGGCACGACAGCCGATTTTGGATGACCTTCTCGAAATTCTTCCTGTTGTTGGTTTAATACACGTCGAAAGTCATAGAAAATTATCGTACGAAAATCAAATAACACTCGTATGACAACACGTTCTGAAATGTCAAAC
This sequence comes from Diorhabda elongata, assembly GCA_026230145.1. Classification (NCBI taxonomy): domain Eukaryota; kingdom Metazoa; phylum Arthropoda; class Insecta; order Coleoptera; family Chrysomelidae; genus Diorhabda; species Diorhabda elongata. The sequence goes on from CM047928.1 coordinate 191,515, forward strand.
TTCATGATGGCAATGTCAGATTTGACATATTTGCATCATTGTTGCCATATCTCAAAACTTAAATAGCAACCCTCGTACCAACAATCGACAATGCATTAAAATGGAGAAAAAATATATGTATATATGATATTTCAAAAAATTAACTTACTTATTTTTCCTTAATGGTAAAATTAAAAGTAACCATTCCATGATGAGAATAAGAAGATAGAACACTGTTAGGAAACATGATGCATTTCTTGAACAATTCCTCTTCGGGCATTTCATTCAAGCAATAATCAGTCCTTATCAATTTCTTTTCAGGTCTTCTCATATCTATTACAGACACCTCATAAACAAATGTTTTTGAAGTATTTTGACTCCCAACAACTTCTGCTGCCATCAAACAATGCTCTGCTACCCTTTTGCAAGTCAGTTTAAATATATGATTGTAGGCTATTACACATTTACGATCAAACACTTTATTGTAAATATTGTTTTGATCTAAACGAAAAGAGTCCGTGAATCCAGAAGCCCCATTATATATTACAGAATCAAAATGAAAATTGATTAAGTGATTCACAATAATATCATGATTACCTGAAGAATTACAGCTTGGGAATGGACAACTGTAAGGTTTGTACGAACATTCACTTTCGTGTTTTAATATGTCACTTGCAGACCCTATTTCTGCACACCCGGAATCGTGGTAAATACAAGGGTACATAACTCCAACTGTTAGTCCTTCCAAAGAATAATTTCTGGTATTTCCGAAAGTAGATCGACAAGTAGGGCATTTTTCTAATCTGGGTCGGCATAAATTACATAGGCTGTGACCTGAATGACATTGATAAATAGGTGGTTTCATAAAATTTTTACATACAGGGCATTCAAAAAAATGTAATATCTTTTCGTCCATTGTTTCTGTAAGAGAGTCTTCAAGTTTAATTTTAAATATATTTGTAATAGTATCAGAAACTTGAGCTATCTGTTTAAGTGCATTAATATCTATTTCAACTGCGATACTTTCATCAATATCATCATAAATGAAATAAGATGAAAGTATTTTAGATTTTGTTTTAATGTAATTGTCACTAGCTCCTTTGTGCTTCACGGCATATTCACAAAATGAATTGTAATCATCAGTTAGGCTGCATATTACATAAAATATTTTATTTTTTTCAAGGTTATTTTGCATTCTCAGCATATAAGTATGTTGTTTCATTACTAATAATTTAACCACATTTCGTTCAGTTAATGAGGTTTGCAAGAAAAATAAATCATTCTCAAAATTGATAACGTGATCTCCATGACATTGTTTGAAGTGATCTGCAAAATCAAGAGAACTTCCTTCCCATTCGCAACCAGACACCTTCTGCATAGGGCAAATTTTTGTACGAAATTTACAATTGTTCTGATGAAAAGATAATTTTCCATATGAACATCTTTCCATGCAACCTTTCAATTTAAATTTACAAGGCAATTTTAATAAGCTCAATACATTTTCTAAGGCCGAGTTATTCATACTTTTCAAATTTGTTACTTCTGTTTCTTCAAGACAGGTAGTACATACATTTCCAATGGTTTCTACCAACATTATTGGTGGCTTTAGGATATCCTTACATATTGCACAATACAGCCAATTGCTTTCAAGTAATTCATCGGTAAAATTGAGAAGAGATTGCTCTGTCATTGTACCTGAAAATATGATTGAATTACCAGTATGATTATTACACCACTTTTCAGTCAATTCAAGATTTTTAATATTATGGAAGGGTAAGAATTGTGGAAAAAATTATGTTATTCCAAAATGTCCACGTTTGCAAATGACCAACTTTTCAGGTTTCATATATACAAATTTCTTTATGTATAAAGATTTCACATATTGTTTGATATAGGAAAACGTCTATATTTCAATATTTTCTTACTACACTTTCCAGCAAAATTAATGCATGATTTCGATCCTTAAAAATATTGCAATGAATATGAGCAAACAATTAATATCAAGTTGGAATTGAAAGTACACCAAGATGATATTTTTGTTTTTTCAATTTTACTCTGTATTGTACGAAAAACAGATATTTACCAAAAACTGTACAAAATAAAGTTACGTTATTTTTATTAACTAATTTATTACAATTATTCTAACCTCACTTTCTACTCAAGATGTAGATAAAGAAAAAACGTATCAACATAAACTGATCAAGGTACTGCAATTACCGCACCAGTTTCTCAAAATAAATTAGTAAGATTAATTATGATTTTCAATTGATCATAGAACTTTCAAATGCTTCTTTCTCTAAATGGTAAATTTGCATATTCATCGATTTGGCGTTGGGGCCAGGTACATGTTAATAATCTATAAAGCAAAGATTGGGTTGCATGGAATATTTATGCTGCTTGGATTGTAAGAAGCTCTCTCTAATCGAAGCAAAAGCTACAGTACACTCTGAGAGTGTAGGATTATGTTTATTATAATTTACAACTTTAAAATAAACCCTAGCTCATTTCAAAGTTGTACGTTATAGAGCTAGGTTGTCGTTCACTCGAACAAAATGATTTCAAAATAAACCATCTTTTGCATGTTAGAAAATTTACAGCATCAAAAAGTATTAATGAGTTCATATCAATCCTAAAAAAAAAAACTTAATTTCAGGTAGAAATATTGAATGGCAACAAAATTATGCTAGTAAAAAAGCCTAAAATTATTTCACTAGCAGTGAAATGACAAATTACACATTATTTTTGCTTTTTTAATTAGTGTCAGCCAATTTGTGAATATAACTAATGCATGTTCAATAGCCCACTTCTTCAGTGCATTAGCAAAAAAATCAAAATTTGCTGCCTTTAAAACTTAACCATAAACTCGAATAAACTTCGAATATTAGATAGGTAAATATAATTTTCAATACAAGAACAATTACAATATAATTATGAAACATGTTTTTCAAGTAAGAATAGTAAAAATTGAATTAATACTTACATTTATTTTGCCAAAGAATATTCAAAGAAGTCACCCAAATGATATAATTTATAGATTAATTACAGTAAGAATTGTGTGGTTGATTGGACCTTTCATGGTGTTTATCACGATAATTGCGAAAACTATAAACTAAAATATAACCTCTTGAACATTTGAACTTTTTCTTTTCTATTTTTAGCCGAACTATATATTGTAAATAAACAAACTTCAGTCATTTCTTCTTTTTCTACTGTTCACTTTTCAGACTATTTACTTAGGCTTGTATTGGATTTTTCTGATATACATACACCTTATAAATTTAATCACACATTATCTAGTGTTTTTACAACTAGATCACTGAAAGTTGACGCCTTCCTTATTGCATTTGTAAAATTTTAATTATGTAATAAGAGAACTCTAATAGATAAACAAATATATAAGATATTTTATTTTGTGATATGTATGATGATTTTGAAAATCTTAACTCTCTATGGTGATATGTGTTTAGGTTTTGTGCTTTTCAGAAACCATAACCCTATATCGGGTAGATCATTTATCAGCTGGTTACAAATCCTAACCAAAAAAGAGATTTCAGATCGACACATTCTTGAATTAACGTTGCTTTTTTATTTATTATTTATTATTCTTTAAAAATCGATCAATTTTTTCACAATAACCTCATTCATAAATCTTACTTAAATCAGGATAAGCTTTACCTAAATATACTTTCACCATTTACGTATACTTTATTTAAAATTATTTCAAAGTGTTACTGAAAGCTTAACAAACTTATTAAAACATAAACTTTTATGCAGTGAGCCAAAAATCGCAGTCGCACAAAAAACCAAATTCAAGGCCCATGGATGCAGCTACTAGAGGAATGTAATTAGGATATTTCAGGACTTGAAAACTAAAACTAAGAGAAAATGCAATGTTTATTGAATATAAACCATTTTAAGAATTATCATATTTTCATATTTTTATTATTTTTCTCACTTTTAACTAAGGTATTATACAAACTTTAGAAAAACTAAATATTGTCTGTCTATAAATATACTAACCAAAATAAAAGAAAAGACTGCTAACTATGAGTTAATAATGAAACATGGCAAAACACTTAATATACTAAAACTGTATTCGTTTATCCTGACAATTATTTTTTTCAGAACGAATTTTATGGCGAAATTGTAATTGGACATCCAGGTAAAAAAATGTATGTAGCTTTTGACACAGCATGGGATCGAACTTGGGTAATGTCTCTAAGATGTAATATACATCAAGTTCCCGGATGTAGTAAGTATATTAAAAGATATATTTTTCAATTTCGTAATAATTAGTCAAAATACCAGTAATAGGTCCCCAAAAAGCGCAGAATATATTGATTTACTATTGGTGTACTTGCTTTTTTGAATTATGTATGCCTAGAGAATTATTATGATATGAATCTACCAGGATCTTTTTGTTTTTATATCTGTATTAATCGACGTTATTCTTGTTTCGCATTTTTTTGTGAATTTGGCCTGATTAACACTTGAAAAATTTACCTAAGGCAGGTAAATTTTTCATTTGTCCCTTCATCGTGTCCCCAAGCGTGTTAACTACCGCCAAACATTATTTTAAATGATATATAGTTAGTTCTGAGCGGACGGCATGTTGCGGAGCGCCTTTAATTTGTACTACGGAACAGTAGCGGAACTTAAACTTTATAAAAGCGAACAAAAACTGAGAAAAATATTTGAATTCACTAAACAAAACTGACATTGACAATGATGTCAATGTCAGTTGATGTCAATGTCAGTTATACCAACTTAAACTATTTCAATTGATATTCAACATGTTTATATTCCACTTTCAGTTATAATACATTTGTTTTAGGAAGCCATCATTTATATGACCATGATGCATCCTCTTATTATAAGGAGAATGGCACTAAATATTTAGGACAAGATAATTTCTTAGGATTTTATTCATATGAAAATATATCCGTAAGTTCAATATCAAAACAATACAAGTAAACTGTTCCGCGTGCATTTCAATTGTACTGCATATACCTACTTGATTTTTCAGTTGGAAAAATTTCACGTTCACCATGTTAAAACGGATTTTTGACGTTTGATTTGGCATGCAAAGGCATTAGATGCTATCTCATGACATGATAGCATCGCCTATGAATGAGTAAAGTCAGAGAAGTATCGAAAATAAGTCTACCCAGTACTACCAACCCCAAAATCTTTAAGATACTACATATTTGATCTCACTAACCGATTATCGGTGATTAAAAAGAGAAAACATTATTTATTTGTGATTTTTCAACAAGATCTTTAGAACTCGACGATTAATACCTATAAGCGGATCCAAATACCAAATTGATTCTTTTTATATTGTCTGGCTTGCTTAGGTTATCGCTTTCTCCTCTTGTACTACTACCTAAATGGTGGCAAATTGTATATTCCACCCGTTTTTTTTTTGCAGATGGCACATTCAAATGTAACAGATTTTTCATTTATTGAAATGACAGAGGTTCCGGATTATATGCAGTTCAGTAAAGTCGATGGTGTCATGGGATTAGGAATCAAAGTCGATGATTATGAGCCATTTTTTTATACATTATTAAGACAAAATAAAATAAGAGATCCCATTTTTTCCATTTATTTGAACAGGTAATTCTAGTTTTAATAATTACTCATTGGTTATATCCAATTTTGTAAATAGATAGTAAATTTCGTGAAATTAATACATTTTAACAATTTTAACCTGTAAAATGTCACAAATAACTACTGTTACATACTGATGAAGTTTATGAACAATATGCTCTGTCTTTATCAGTATCTTACTGTATTTAGGTACACGTGTGTTATTAATACTTGGACTTGGAATGAGTTATTGGGTTAGGCTAAACGTCATAAACAGGATACCAGATATATGATAGGGAATGGTATTTCTGTACAATATTCCATAACGAAAACTACATGCTCTTATGACAATATACAATTTTTGTTAACATTGAAACCTAAACAGAAAAGAATATCGGAAATTACATATGGTGTGTAATATACCCTAGTAAACACTCCACTAAAGGATGTGATGAACTTAGAAATGCTCAACCAAAACAAGTGAATTGTGGGGATGCATTTTGCAAATTATAGAGGCTGCGTTGTACCAACCAACTCTAAAATAAGCAAATGAAAAAAGCAAGCTTACTAAATCAACCTCAAAGGGCTAGACTGCAAGCTTCTGTTAGCAAAAGGAAACAGGAAAGAAGATTGATAAAAAACGACAGGTTATATAGGCAGTAACGGCAAGACATCCCGGAAATGATGGCATGTAGTAACCGACGTTACATCCTACTACTAATATTGAACAAAAACTACAGCAGATACTAAAAAACTGAATATTATGGAGAACGGTGTAAGTGATCTACTACAACATTTTAGCAGGGGAGATATATCGAAGCAAAGAAATATTCAAGGAAATAAGAATAACGGAATAGAATACTGTTACATGTTTTATAACTTGTTAAATTATAGTCAGGACTTTTTGAATACTGTTTTATTAGAAACATATATCATTTACAAGATGAAAGATAAGTGCAGGAGTGCCACTGACGTTTCTCTTGACGTCCGTTCTGCTGCCACCTAGTGGTCATGTGTAGTTGATATAGGAGATCAAAAAAACTGCTACACTACCAACAAGAATTGCAAGTAATCCTGGATATTGAATTGATAAAAAATATCTAATTGCCGAGACACATTTTGTAAAAGTTAGAGGATATAAAACATCCATCCATCATGAAAATGCAACTAAGGGTGGGGCTGCTCTAATAATTAAAGAAAAAGATCGTACACCGCGCAGAGAAATCGAGAAGTGACAGTGACAGCATTATATGGCTACGTTCCTGAGAAGTCGAGAAAAATGTTTCCATTATAGGGGGATATTTTAATATTAAAAACATACGATACAGTTTGGCATAAGGGCTTGAAACATGAAATAAAGACATACTTGCCTGCCTTTATATTATATACTGATATTTTAGAAATCTATATTCCAGATAGATATTTCAAAATTAAAAAAGAAGACGACTTTATCACCATACCAATGTTGATGTAATCTAGTTCCTTTACACTGCAGCAATAGCAGGACACTCAAGAGGATAAAACTTTTTGAGTTGGTAAAGGGAGTTTGTTAAAAGCGTGATACACAAGAGCAACCTCAGATTTCTCATACATTTTGTACACAAATTAACCTATACTATAACATGTGCAAGACCTTAGCTAGTTACAGTAGTAATTTAAGTTAGCTTTAAGTAGCTTATTGATCATTTGCCGCGCCAGGCAATTTTTATTGGAAAAGAAAGATGCTAAGAAGTAAGTCAGGGAAACGGTTTAACACGATCTACTATAGCAATTATACTTTCCTAAATGTAATTCTCCATTTTTTTTTAGAGATCGTAATTCCAATCGAGGAGGAAACGTTATATTAGGATTCGTAGAATACCGACATATTCATAAGACAGAGTTGAAGAATGGAACTGTTGTACCGGATACTATCACATACTTAAATGTCGATCCAGGGAGATTTTGGAAATTCACAGTAGACAAGTAAGTATAGCTAATAGTATGTTATCCAAAAATTTTTTGTGGGGACATTATGTTTGCTTACCTTGTGAGATATTCTTGCCTGGGTGCTTACCTCTATTATCGGGGATTTTGTGTTTGATTCTAGAGGCTAAAAATGGAAAATTCTTTTAATCATAGAATTATTTCTACGTGGAACCTAGAAGCCTTGCAACTTACCAGATTTGTCTCTAAATTATTTATTTAAAAGTTATTTAAAACAAAATATTTAAAAGAACAAATAATATCAACGAATTAAAGTTTATTATTGGAATTTGCGTTCTATAAATTATTTTCATATTTTTACTATACACTATGTTCTGAGACATCGTTATAATCGGAGGTCTGCTCGTGATAACGCTATATAGTAACTTGTAGGAATACTTCCTCACTAAAAATGGAATTTTTTATAAAATAAGTACCTATCTGATTTTTTCGTCGTTTAATTAGTTCTTAATTATAATTGCTTAACTAAACAATTATTGTTTCCAGAATAATTTTCACCAAGGATCCCAAGAATATTTTCACAACTTGTGAGAATGGATGCAAGGCAATTGCTGACACAAGCTCCAATCAAATTTATGGCCCAGCAGACGCTATTAACAAATTTCATGATATGATACATGCTTATGAAGTTAACGGTCAATGGATAGTAAGTACCATGCATAAGACAGTTCATTCATGGTAGAGTTAATTAATATATGATTTGTAAATTAGTTTTTAACTTGATATATTCAAAGTCGTTACGGTAATAAATATGGGTTGCCCACAATATACAATTCACTTCTTTTATAATTACAGATTATATTATGAAGTGATGAAATGCTTGAACAAATCATCTTGTTGAACAATAATAATGTGACGAGGGGCTAGATAAATGTGAATTGGTTGGGTTATTCTTCTTTCTCATGTAAATTGGCGTTTACCATTATGATTACATAGTTTTCAAATATGCTGGTGTTTTCTTAAGTGCTCTAGATTGAAGAACATATTTGAATATTAAAGTGAGAATGAGATTGGCTCTAAAAGCAGTGCTTCACAGTCAAATTTGTTGATAGATGGAATTAGAGAAACGTGGAAGTCACTTATTTCTATTGTACTCAAATTGTTAGATTACTCTATATCTCATCGTCTTCAGAAAATGCTGTTTTTATGGTGTAATAAACTTTTGATGGCCACTTTTTTCCTACTGTAGTCGGATAACATTCTACTTGGCGGTTGATTAGCAATATTAGGATGCCAGTCTATACCATATTGTGGTTATACTCCCATGGAAAAAATGAAAGCTGTAGAAATAAAAATAATGTTCCAGATGGTGATGGGGTTGAGCATTGAGGAAACGGATGGTATTTATGCAATTCAATATTATTCTAGGTATTAGCCCAGGAGAGTAGTTGTTTTCTTCTTTGAACGGTAGACCAAAAATATTGAATTACATCGTCTCCAAAGAATGTAATATAAAGGTAATCTTTATTCTACGGAGAAAGTTATCCCTTGCTAAAAAATAGATGTTCAATTTCTTATCAGAATCTAAGATATAATACTCGATAATAATACTGAATTGTTCATTTTTTTATAGGTGGACTGCGATAAAGTCAACCAAATGCCGAAGCTAGATATATATTTGAGTAATGTTGCTTTTCGACTGGGAGGGAAACAGTACATAATGAAAGTAAGTTGAAAATATTATTGATTTCATTTATGTTCTCTCTTCATTATGCATTATTCATGTCATAAACAAAAATAAATAAGAAAATATGGGCATTGTGGCTCTATGTTACAAATACAAAAGAAATTTCATGAAAAAAATGTGTTAAAACTAAAAGGTAAGTAATGTAATAGAAAAATGAGATGAAATTTTAAGGGGAGAGGCTATCCTTCAGATAAGAGTTCAAGAATTATGCAACGCAATGATTTTATGACAGTCTATAGGAATAGTTGTCAAATTAAGGCAATCATCTTGCTCATTTAAATAGAGATTATGCTGGAGTGCAACAAAATCATTAAATAATAATTGGTGAGTAATAGCTGTAAATGATGGAAACCCTGGTATAAGACAAGCTAAAGCCCATATCTGCTTCTCTTACTAACTGGACTCTGTCATCTCGGATGCTAACTCCATATTAATGAAATCACGATTGAAATGCCGCTATTGTATGGAGAAGGAAGAAATTGCACGTCATCAGTGAGTATCCAGCACTCATACGTACGAGATTCAAACACTTGCTTAAGGCTTATAGTTTGCCTAGTGACGGTGAAGGTTCAAACCAAAGCATCGATTAGCTTTTCAATGATATAAGAAAATATCCATCTTGTATATTAAAAAAATTGATGATTTCCATTCCGACACTCGCTGAAACACCTTCTTTCTTTTGAGTTTTTGAACACTTAAATCGGTTGAGTTTGTTAGGTTAGGTTAGGTTAGCGCGAAATATGCCACTCTATCTTGTCCAATGAACTTCCATTTTGAATTCAAAATTTAAGGTAACATATTATTTGAAATGAAATATTGTAATTTTTTTAGGAATCAAATACTACCATAACAACTTGCATTTCTGCTTTCTCGCCGACTTCATCTTCATCTACAAACGGATTGTGGGTTTTAGGAGGTGCCTTTTTAGCACAGTTTTACAGCATTTATAATGTTCAAGATAAAACTATTGGATTTGTTAGAGCCGCTTAGAAACATAAATTTAAATAAGTAAATAAAATTCTATTTCATTGTACGTGAGGTGTCAAAAAATTGGTACTCTAATAATGGATGTTTGGAGTATTGCTTATTATAAACATATTTTTAAAATTCTTATATAGATTTCATTGTATAATGTTCTAATGATTTATGGTTCAACTTATAGCTTAAATTTTTTACAATCGTACTTACATTAATAACTTTGTTTGCTTTATATACTAAATATACTTTATAAAAGAAGTTTTATAATTTTTATCATTCCGAATAGTTTTGAATTATGAATTTTATTTCTATTTATATATATTTTTTCTATTCTGGCGAGTTTTACTATGCTCTACTAATTTTGTTAAAATCTTAAAGGAACCTACCTAAGATGTATTATTTTTTTTTATTTGTGGCCTACCTTTCTCTTAAAAATAGTTACATATCAATGAAAGATAATAGATGATTAAACATTTTTTATTCATCAATTCACACGTTTAATTCTATATACACAAGAATTATTTCTAGCGAAGATATATTGTAAACCTCTAGTTTAACTTGATCAAAAATTTAGACTGGCAGCAAGCTTCCTAATACTTTGAGGACGTTATCTTTTGTTAATGGACATTTTGGAAAACTGTTGGAACATTTCTCCTCATCTGCCCTTCTTCCAAGTTCTACAGCTCCTTTTATTGCCGTCCCATCAAGCATGTAAGAAAATAAGGTATTACTGAAAATAAAGGTGGCATAAAGTTAAAAAATATGAATAAATTATATCATTATTATATCTATAACACGTGTATACTAAAAATAGAAACAAAAGGTAGTACTTCCTAAATATTTATCTCTCTTAACAACACTTTCTCCCCTATTATTATTGGTAATTCCCAATTTTTGAATTTTTAACAATTGCCAGTTTTGTTATTTATGATCTCAAGTTGTGACCCAGTAGGTAAGGTATTATTAGGCATTTTGAATTTAAATTTTTGTAGTAAAACTCTATTGCTTCATTTCAAAATCACTTACAGTCTTTTGAAGCAAACTACAAATTCTCTAGACTGAAAGTGGAGCACTCAACTTTCTATTTCTTTGGTGTATGCAATTTAGAGATCGTCATACATAATACGAAAGAAAAAATAAACCACCTATGAATATAAATACATAAATTGGATACTTTCCGGAAAAAATGTATAAAAATTATAAGTAAGAGACCTAGATAGGAAAAACTATTGTTTACTCTGATCTAAACACTGTACGATCAAAGTCGGCGTAAATAGAAATAGTAGCACCAACATAGAGACAAAAGAATTTTTATAATACATTCAACCAAACTTCAAATGATTATTTTTTGAAGTATATATTGCCTTATATTGGAGAAGATAATTTTCTAAATGTAATCCTAGGCTTATGAAAAAAAAAACTCACTTTACAATTGATGTTATAAATTCTTCCAAGCCGGAAGCATTTCCGGAATTGATATTTTTCTGTGCACTATTTATGTAGGAGCAAACAACTCTCTGTATGCATGAAGTACTATCTATATTGTGTGATTCCAAAGAATTATCTATTCTTGCCAAAACATCTGTGAATGAAGACATTTCATTTTCTAAACCTATAAACAAAAAAAATGAAATATATCAGAAATGAAGATGAATAGTGTAGACCACAGGCTGACAATCGAACACATCAAAAAATACAAAATTATTTCCAAATGATGGGGCCCGGGGCTATAGCCCCCCAAGCCACTAGCTTAACCCGGCCCTGCGTTTAGGGCATCTTAGATTGCGTTGAATAGCAAAACCTGTCGCAGGTCAGTGTAATATTTGAACTTATCTCCCGTCTCTTGGCCGTGCTATGTGGTTTATGCACGTTCCCGTAACATAATTTCAGAAATAGAAGTGGTTTGTTGGGTTGTCTATACTTCCTCTCTGATTTTCTGCTGTGCTTGCGGATCTCCCATTTGTCAGGAGGTGTACTGCTACGCATTTCGAATTTATTTATTGCACGAAATAAATAAAACTCAATACAAAATGACTTTTAATGATTATGTTATTGAATTATTAAAATTCGAAACAATAGTGGAGGTGAAGAGTAGAAATAATATATTATTCCTAATATTAACTTTATACTTACTCCTATATCCACCGTATCCTCCTCCCACAATATTAGCAAGTTTTGGAATAATCAAAACTAAACCAAGACCAAGAATAGCTCCTAAAGCAACTCCTCCAATGTCAATTTTCATTGGACTTATGGCATAACCAATATTACTTCCTGAATATTGAATCCCGCCATTACCACTTGATCCATATGAACTTGTTGAAATGGGAATTATACCAAATCGTGATTCCTTGTGTTCTTTCCTTTCTGGTTTTGTAACATTATGTATCTTGGACCGATAGTCGGGTATACTGGACTCATAATATCTATTTGTAGGTTCAAACCCCCTAAGTAATAAACGACAAGTAACTATTATATTCAAATACTATTATATAACCTCTGGTAAAAGCATATTCCTAGTTCCCTTGAACACAAAAAGAATGCAACGAAAGCAATATTTCTATCAAAGTCAATTTGAATATTGAATTTTGAATTCCACGAGTTTAAAAATTTTTACAAGCTTTAATAATATCAAAATCGCCGGAAATCTTAATCAATTATTTCCCAAACGATGAATACATTTAATGCATCTAAATGTTCTTGATTTTAGGTCTTTTCTGTTTCAAAATTATTATTTTTTTGAAAGAAAGATAAATTTTGACGTTTCGACTTCTTCAAGTCATAAGGATGAAATCAACTTAGAACTTTGTTCTAATAAGAAAAATTAATTTTTCCTTTGTCCCTACATCTCGAATATATAGCAGTCATGAATTAAATTATTTGTAGTTTTATTAACAAAATAGAACTATAAATGTTACGTAAATTATATATCTTAATAACTAGCTGACCCGGCGAACTTTGTTCCGCCTTAATGGCAATAAATAAGCAGTTTTTTTTTAATTTTCTTCTTCAGTCCTTTCATTTGCAGTATTTCGTATTCTTCTTGCATCACGGCTTTGTCGAGAAAGATTCCATCGTCTTGGTCGCGGCATTATTAATTAAACTTCACTTCACCTAAAAACTCAAATTTTCAACCATACCGAGTTTTATAGTTCACTTCACTTTTTACGAATGGGCAATGGCACTATCATTACATTATAATTGTTAATTATTTATTTAATAGAAATAGTTTTATTATTGATTTCTTACAAATATCAAATTGTCATCCATACGTCATTACAAATCTGTCATTATACGTCAATTATATAGCTGTCATTTGCGTTTTGTTATTCCAAGTCTGATTCTTTTTTGTTATACCACGTTTTATAGTGACTGACGTTTCATGTCAAGTCACACGGGAATGCTGTCGAACGGGATAAATTTCATGTCAAGTCACACGGGAATGTTGTCGAACGGTATAAAAAGTATCTTTCTCCTGGCTCTTAACTACCTCCCTGCCAAGTTTCAACTAAATCGGTTCAGCCGTTCTTGAGTTATAAGTGGAGTAACTAACACGACTTTCTTTTATATATATAGATGTATCATGTCCATTATGATTTATTCTATTTTATTCATTTATTAAAATAATTTTAGTGTTGTTGGAAAAATCCTTGTACACACGGTAAGGACAGTTGTTCTCCATTTTGTACTTTAGAATCCGTTTTGTTTTATAATTTAATTTAATAGTATTCGTCGTGTATTTTTTCTCGGTATTTTCCGAGCCAAAATGGTGAAATTCGTTACCAAGATTTGCGTGCCACCGGTAGAAAGTTACAGTGAAAAATTACTTAAATAAAAACTTTCATTGGTGATATTCAATTAAGAACTAACTCATTTTCAATTTGTTCTTAATAATTTATGATTTGATGTGTATCATTATATTTTATATGATGAAGGACTGCATTCTTTCAAGGCCATCGGTATGTTTATGTATATAAAACATTTTTGGTAGAAGAGGCAACAGCGCTTAGAAATAAAAGTTCAGTTTACCACAAATGATCAGCGAAGTGGTACCGGAAAATTATATTTTATGTTCAAAATAAAATGTTACAGTCCACTGAAGTATATAAGTTTGTCTTAATCAATTAAAGTGTACCCCTACAGTGTACCAAACACTCAGAAAGTGTGGGCCACACACCAAGTATTTTGAAGCAGAAATTTATGCAATTGAAAAATGTGTCCAGTTTAATCTAGGAAGGAACTATCACAAACAGGAGATCATCATACTGTCCGATGATCATAAAACCCAAACTCGTTAGATATGACCTAGAAAAATAAAACAAGCTAAACATGAATCAAAAAGTTACCCTACAATTGATTCCGGGACACACCGGAATGAAGGGAAATGAAATAGCTGATAAACTCGCTAGAGCATGGGACCTAAATCCTTCTGTGGTATTAACTACTGAAAAAAATTAAAAAGCATTGGAAAATAAGGTACATAGAGTAAAACCAATTACTGGGACAACCTACGGGAGCTGTGAGAGGAAAACAATCTCCTGGGAAACTATAACCAGAGAAGATCTGCTGAATGTATCAACCTAAGTAAGAATAGTCTACGAATACTAACAGGAGTCCTATCGGGGCACTCAGTAGACACCTAAAGAGGCTAGACCCGCACAGAAGATAAAAGCTCTATCGAAGTGTGAAACACTACGTAGCTCCAGAGCACTACACCTGGGAGCGTATGGAATGAAAAACGAAGATTTTTGGCAGCTACAGCCATCCCACATTCTGGATTTTTTAAAGAGGTGGGATTAACAGATTGGCTGTATACACTGGGTTCCCCAATATCGCTGTAAGAAAAGTGAACACAATAGATCTTTGGGTTGCAGTATATATAATACCCCAATAATACACACGTATATATACTTCATAAAAATGACATAACAACATCTTTGGAAGAACATACAGAAAAGATCTTGAATTGAATGAATGAATATACTCGAGTCAAAGCATGGGATTTAATATAATAATATTTATATTTAAGGGAAACAGGAATCGCATCTGTTTTGGAAACTGTAACTTAAATCGTTGGCATATTTTCCTATTCATGTATATTCATCCTAAGATTTCTGATACTAGACATACATATTATTTTAATAGACATTTTCTTACCCATCTTGTGCTTGATAAACTTTGGGACCGCAAAACACTCCGCCCAATAAAAAACTTGAAATAAATATTAGTGAATAATTCATTATTATTTTATAAATCACACAGTATTGTCGATACACTTTATATTGTTAAGTGCGACAAACTATGACAGTTTAATGTTATATACACATATTTGAAACACTCGGTGAACAAAAACAATCGACAATAGGTATCGTTGTTTCATACAAAGAGAATCTTCACTTTCCTTTGTATTATCATTAATGTAATAATTTCATAATAGTGTCATAAACTATTAGGTAATCTTAGGGGAACAATATTATTTGCAGCTTTTCAGCGAAACTGTTATTTGAAGAAATAACATTTTCAGTAAAATGTAGTTTGCGCTCGATTTTTTGTTTTGATGGAAACATAACGTTCTAAATGTCAAATGTCAAAAATCAGAGTTTGATTATATGATAACAGTAAGCGGAGATTACCGAAATAAAAAATGCTGAATATATTACATTAATTCCACTGAAAGTTTCTCTTAACATTCAATACCGTCGATTACAATGACTTCTTGTCCTCAACAAGTACCAAAAATTTCTTTTTTGTTAGATAATATCCAAAGTATATCTTTTGTAAATACATTCTGAAATACTCGCAATGGAATAACAGTTGGTAACTAACGTATATCAGATTCGATGTTAATACTTAAAACCTGTTGTATCAGAAGTATTTTCTTTGATTTTATATAATTTTATGTAATTTCGTTTGTACCAGTAACTTTCTTCAGGTGTGGGAGGTTCGTTCCCTAAGTTAGCTCAACACCTTTGATTGTTTATCGGACATCAAGTTGTGTTGAGAATTGATCAATTGACAGCTGACCCGAACCCAACCCAACCTTGACCCTATCCAACTTCACACTATACTTTTGTTTTATATAGAGTCAAAGTTGGTAATTATGTATTCTGATTTTATTAAAAATTAGTAGGCGATAAGTACCTTTTGACAGTTTCATGTAATAGTGACACGAGCGAAAAGAAAGGCGAAAGAAAAACGTGCTCCGAAATTGTTATTCCGTTATTATTGTTATTTGAACGCACTTTGACAACAACAAGTTGATATTTAGCAATGAAAAGATGGCCTATACAGTCTGAGGACTTGCTGTGGATCTTGAGATTGGTTTTTGACACAGATAAACGACGTCTAATTCTTTGCAGGCTGTATTTGAATAATCAAAAAGTTCTAAATCAATTTTTCAGTTAGGCTGGATCAAATTTATGGCTAATGAAGTGATAATTTCACTGTTTTCGCAACGAAGTTCAAAACATTATGATTTTATACATGTTGAAGACCTTGTGGAATAATATTCATCACTCTCCAGAATAAGGACTATTTTTTACTCCAAATAACATTTTAACATATTCTCATTTGCCATACTCTACTCTTTTGCTTGATGAAAGCCAGTATTGTAAAATACCGACAACTACCTAATTTATTACGAATATACGAATTTAGTTTCTCAATGGAGATCAAAACAAATCTTATAGACGTCTTTTGAACAGCCGATTCGGGACGACCTTCAAGAAATTCATCCTATAGCGAAACTACCACGACCGAATTCGGAAAACCAGCGGAACACTGTGGCTCCAGATGGCGCTTCATCACCAAAAGTCGAAGCGATTTGATCGGCTTACTGCTGTTGGTTGAATCCACGTAGAAAATGTTCGCGATTTAATTCCATTCTTTAACCAAGAAGAATGTTTCAAGTATCTATAAACCACTCAAATAACACTCGTTTTCACAAAAATTGAGTAGTTGGCCGGTTTTGCAATTAGGCGACACATTCAATATATATTTTACACTTGAATTTGTACGACGGGTTCGAGAAATAGAAACGAATATTCGTTTTTGAATATGGGGCGTTTTAAAGGTTTAAAGGAAGAATCACAAAAACGATGCATCAAACACTCAATCCGTGAATATACTTTTTATTGTTAGATAATTGTTAAATGTATAAAGAATTTCACGTACATTGCACTTATGGTTAAATAATAAATAATTGAATTATAAATAATCGTCCACTATATAAAACACACTATTGTCAGAGCGCATTTAGACCTAAACGAATATGTAATACTAAGTTTACTTTGAAATTACTTTAAAATATTTTTTATTCGTATAATTCACTTTCTCACGTACCTACGCGCTTTTTCTAATAAAATCTTTACTAAAATTAGTTACATTTAAAAGCGGTATGTCAAATTTTATGAAAATTCATCTATCGATTTTGTACGTGATTATTATTCTTTTTACTAACACGGTTTGTTGGAATACCACGTACGATTTTATTAGTCTGAAAAAGGACTCGTTTAAAACTAAGAGTGAACGATTTTTAAGTTTTGATACCACTGATGATGACCTAAAGGTAAGTTTAGTTTTATCCAATAACAATTTATTGTATTTATTCTATGAACCGTGAAATATCATTGCATAAATAGGAAATAAGTGTAGTAAAATATTTAAAAACCTCAAAAATATGTAACTTTGAGACGTGTTTCAGCAAAAACGATAAATTTGAAAATTGATTAAATATTTGTTCTGTGAAACTGCCGTATAACGCTGCTAAACGTTCATACTATTCAGAATTGACATGCATTATAAAAGGACTTTTAACAAACTTCCTTAATCATCTTTGAATCCGTTTGCTTATTTTGTAAGCACGCTTCTCCAATTATATCAGAAAGATCGTTCCACTTAGAAACGCAGAGCACGACCTCTACCTACTCCACGTTCAGAATTAGTTAAGGGCTCGATATTTTACAATGCAAAAAGATGCACAATCACTTGCCAATTGAAATCAAATCGTTATCATCTTTTCTCGCATTCTGCAATAATATTTAATTCCGGGCATGCTGTAAACTGGTTTAATTTTTGCTATGGACTTATAAACTAATTATTACCCATAATTCTGTTACTATTTGTGGTTTTCTTCTGTATAATGAAATTTTATTTCATTTGTTTTATCTTTATTCAGTTATTTTTATGTTTGTTATTTAGTTTTAAGAAGCTTTTGACTACGATTTAATAGATATTATGGAAAAAAGTAATAAGAATGAAAAGTTCTTATAAATCGTGTTTTAAATTGAAAATTTGCAACGAAAATGGAACGTCACGTTCGAAAACAATGTTCTAAATCTCATTCTGGGTTAGGATCCTCAATCTGCTTATAGGTGTTCTACCTGAACTCGGGTTATAGTCCAATTGTACTTCTTCAACTTGGACTATTCGAGTAGAAGTGCAACATGTGCTATTTGTAGATTTTCTATTAAATATCACGATAGCAAAAAATGTGATACCTCAAAAATAAATCTTCAAGTTGTTAGCACGTGTTATTTTTTTTTTTTTATTTTTTATTATATTAATCTTACAACGGCTTAAGAATTTCGAAATTTATATTTTTTGTATTTGGTATACAAAATTCCTGTCGTATAGCACACAGCTTAACACAAATTGAAAAGAGCAAAATATCGAAAACAAATCAAATTATTATTTTTTTATTTAATTTTAGATTGAATTGGAGTTCAGTGTCCCTTTTCTTGAAATTCCAATTAAAAAATCCGTGAATTTTGCCAAAAATGTGGTGGCTAAAGTTAATCTACCCTCTCTGGTCCTAACTGGATTGATCGTATTTATTTCTACAATTTTCCTACCGTCTATTATGTTTATTATCAAGAAGTTTCATATGACCAATCAGTTTATGGATACGAATGAAACTTACAGAGGTAAGTGGAGAACAAACTGATAATCGCCAATTCTCAAATTTTATATCTTCATTTTGTTAGATTATAAATAATCATTATGATAATTTCTTTGATATATTTAATGCCAAAAAGATATTAAGTTTGACTTTTTGATCCGAAATTGTAATTTCTTTCAATTCAAATTTCAAAATTAAATTTTGTTTGATGAAATTGATGCTGTGTGTTTTGTAGTGTCGGTTTTTAATATTGATTTTTATCATTCACTTAACAAAAAGTTACCTTGAGGAATACTTAATCACAGATTCACTGTTTAAAGATCAAACAGGGTTGCAGTAGAACATCATTATTGATGTTTTGTGTTCGTTATTTATGTAACAATATTCAACGCGTTCAAACTCATCAATTTCACAAGAGTACCTATATATATTGTTTTAACTTTTAGTCACTCTGATAATCAATAATTTTTTTAAATGAACAACGATTCCTAATATTTACAAATGAACTACGATTCCTAATTTTTTCGAATGAACTAGTTTTTTTAACTACCATGACTCAACATCTATCTCCAATGAACGATGACAATAATTACATAACCAAAAATTCTTGAGAATCAATTTAATGAAATAACATAGATTTCGCACAGTTATTAAGATTATCTTGAACGGCGGCGCATACCTTTAGGAATGCGGTAATTCTTGTCACATTGGTCGATCTAAGAGGTCACTCATCAATCGAATAACCTATCACAAAAATGACAGCAAATTTCATCCAGACAAATGTTCGCTTGCCTGTCATATTTTCTTTGAGGGTTATGAATCCTACAAAGTTTTGACAGCTGAAAACGACTAAACGTCTGTGCTTAGAAAAAACATGTATTGTTCAAAATTATCGGAGTATTGATAGAAAAAAACTGATTTAAATAACCTTAGTGTAATCAATGCATTTCTTTTAGATATTGAAAAAACAAATTTTATTAATAAATCAATGTCATCATTAACCAACTAACCTTATCTAACCTATAAAATTCAGCTTCATTCATAATGATCTAACCTAATCTAACCGATAAAAATTTAATGTCATTCATAATCTAACCAACGAAAATTATCAACGATATGAACAGCTACCAGAATCAGTAAATTTGAAATTTATGTCAAGCGTCAATTTGAATATTGATTTTTGAATTTATGAATTTAATAATTAAAAAAAAATTAAGACATGATAATTCATAAAAAGTACACTTTCGGTTTTTTATTTGCCGCATTTCTAAAACTAAATTGGGATAAATTCTTTGCCAACTTACTTGATTAATTTGAAAAAACCAAGAAAATATAATTAATTAACATTTTCGATAAGTGTATTATTTTAATATTACTTTAGATTATAAAAATAGAATATATCAATTTTTTACCATTATAATTCGTCTTTGACAATTTCGTTCGATTTTACATCTCATATATAATAATAATTTACCATTAAATTTCGTTCTGATTTTTACACACACTCTGTATAATGCCAGTACCTGTTATTATACGGATGAACAATACCATAAAAAAAGGATTCCGCGAAGAACGGGGCTATAAGTAAAACATACAGCTCGCCGAAAAGGCCTCATTTTTTTTATATTTGTCGTTGTAAAGGTACCTAACGGGGGTGACGACGACGAACGCCATCTTCACCACCTCATTTTACCGATACCATATAAGATGCCAATAGCGCCATCTTACCATATTTTACAGATACCATATAAGGTGCCAATAGCGCCTCATTTTACAGATACCTACTTCACTGGTAACGCCATCTTACCATATCTCTACCGGTAGCGCTATCAACAAAACTCGCTCATTTTACAGATACCTACTATACCGGTAGCGACATCTCACCACCAAAACTTCATTTTACAGATAGCGAGAAGGTGTGTCTGGTCACACATACCATATAAGGAGCTAAATCACCTAGGGCGAGGCCACGTCCATATTACCAGCCAATCATATGCCAGAGGGCGTGGACACTACCGTATCAGCAGCCAATCGCGTGTTTTATTATTTTTATATTGTATTTGACCGTAATTTCACTACCAAAAAACGTAAAATTGCCAATTTTCAAAGAGAAATTGTGAAAACATAAAAAATTATTGAGAAAATCAAAATATATATATATACATATATAAATAATTTTTGAAAGACAAATAAAAATTGACGTATCGATTTATTCAAGTCTTTATCAAAATATTATATTGACACTGACAGTTTGCGTATTTATATCAAAATAAGAATAAAATCAAAATAGAAATCTTATATATTAAAAAAATTGATGATTTCCATTCCGAGTCCGTTCAGGCGTTCCACCCAACCGATTTGTTCAATTTTTTTTTTTGAATGAAAGGTATTGATGCACAGATCAGCCATCAACCATCGGATTTCATCTAATTTTCGCCATTCTCAAGTTATACTCAAATGCGATTTCCCCCTGGAGTTTTTCACATACACACGTTCTATCCTCAATATCTCAGGTTCTAATATAGCTACAGAGTTCGTTTTGGTTTAAGAACACTCGCTGAAGCATCTTCTTTCTTTTGAGTTTTTGAACACTTGAATCTGTTGAGTTGGAGAGGATCTAGGCGCCGACATTCAATGTGGAGTTATGGATTTTTGTAGGTTTTTGGCAATTTTTCTACATTCAAAGATCTATATCTCAGGTTCTGATATAGCTACAGAGTTCGTTTTGGCTTGAGAACAATTGCTGAAAAACCTTCTTTCTTTTGAGTTTTTGATCACTTAAATCGGTTGAGTTGGAGAGGAGCTAGACGCGGACATTCAATGTGGAGTTATGGATTTTTGTAGGTTTTTGACAAATTTGTCTAAATTCAAAGATCTATATCTCAGGTTCTAATACAGCTACAGAGTTCGTTTTGGTTTAAGAACACTCGATGAAACACCTTCTTTCTTTTGAGTTTTCGATCACTTAAATCGGTTGAGTTGGAGAGGAGCTAGGCGCGGACATTCAATGTGGAGTTATGGATTTTTGTAGGTTTTTGGTAATTTTTCTACATTCAAAGATCTATATCTCAGGTTCTATTCAAGATAGAGACTTCGTTTTGGTTTAAGAACACTCGCTGAAACACCTTCTTTCTTTTGAGTTTTTGATCACTTAAATCGGTTGAGTTGGAGAGGAGCTAGGCGCGAACATTCAATGTGGAGTTATGGATTTTTGTAGGTTTTTGGCAATTTTTCTACATTCAAAGATCTATATCTCAGGTTCTATTCAAGATAGAGACTTCGTTTTGGTTTAAGAACACTCGCTGAAACACCTTCTTTCTTTTGAGTTTTTGATCACTTAAATCGGTTGAGTTGGAGAGGAGCTAGGCGCGGACATTCAATGTGGAGTTATGGATTTTTGTAGGTTTTTGGAAATTTTTCTACATTCAAAGATCTATATCTCAGGTTCTGATATAGCTACAGAGTTCGTTTTGGTTTGAGAACAATTGCTGAAACACCTTCTTTCTTTTGAGTTTTTGATCACTTAAATCGGTTGAGTTGGAGAGGAGCTAGGCGCGGACATTCAATGTGGAGTTATGGATTTTTGTAGGTTTTTGGAAATTTTTCTACATTCAAAGATCTATATCTCAGGTTCTGATATAGCTACAGAGTTCGTTTTGGTTTGAGAACAATTGCTGAAACACCTTCTTTCTTTTGAGTTTTTGATCACTTAAATCGGTTGAGTTGGAGAGGAGCTAGGCGCGGACATTCAATGTGGACAATTTATATTATAATGATTTCTGATACTTATTTAATGGATTCGATGCGACCGAAGCCGCGGGTAAAAGCTAGTTGTAATTAAAATTATTTAAATATATAATCAAAGCTGTACAAAACAAGAATTAAAAATGTTTGCTGAAATTATTTTCAAAAAATGTCAAAAAGTAATGGCACATAATATTTCAGAAAAAGTTTTTGATTCATATTTTGTCTAGTGTAAACCATAGTTTCAAATAATTTTGTATCTTTCTATACGCGTTTTTAATGATAAATCGTCTCGATTTTAGGTTTTTTAATTCTAAAACATTTTGACCTAGGTTTTGAAAAAGAGCGCAATAAGTTGGAAAATCAACTTTTCACCAGTTTTAAAAACTATTTTTCAATTAGAAGAGATCTAACGTCAAGATTATTGTCTCAAATGCAATGAATAATCTCAGAAAAAACGTATTCGAGTACAGGAAACCAAGTAGAAATTTGCTTATCAGATCTCTAAATTTATTGCAACAAGAGAAACAAATGCATTAGTAAAAAATTTTCATATATTACTTCTAAAAACCTTGAAAACAGTAACTACAGCAAAGTGATTTCTCAATATTTTCCAAGTACTGTTTCATTTTTTACCTTTTTTCCCTTTTCCTCCTTTCTTGCCTTTTCCTTTGCCTCCTTTTCCCTCCTTCTTCGATTTTTTTTCTTCAAAATCTGCAGGATCGTATTGAGTATCACAAGTAGCCATATTCTTTTTCTTCACAAATCTTTCTGGATGGATTATACCAGCTGGGGAAGTGAACTCTATATCTAGCTCACTGTCGCTGCTAGATTCTCGAGGATCATCACAATGGCATAATTTAGAATCATCATCACCTTAAGAAGGAATAAATTAAGGCAAAAATTAGTGGATATAACTTTTTATACTTGGCGTGCACGACAAACACAACGTTCTATTTTGCTTTTTAATTTGATTACACTTTTCTATGAACTATTTGTTCTGTATGCTCTGACGATATTTCGGTGTATTACGCACGACATTTTTGCTCGTGAAATGAAATTCTTCCACGAAACGTTAGCTTGTAAAATAGTAATTTTAAAAGCTAGCGAGATATTGATGGAGCTCCAATAGCTGCATATAAATTTAGTGTCTTTTAAATAACAATTTGCTTCAAATCTATCAAATAGGTAAGAAACCGATTGTGAACTTACTCTTTTTGGGTTTCGTGATTTTAAACTGCATAGGAGTACAATCGATGTAGGGATCTTCGTTATCTGCCAATGTTTTAGAATCCTTCAACGGATTCATTGTAATGAAATAAGTCCCTTCTTTTTTTTGTATGTGCAACGTAGGTTTTGGTTTAATATGGAGAGAATCCGATGATACTCCTCTCACAAGACCTTTGCCTTCTCCTCTATAGGGGAATCTTGGAAGTACTAGTTTTCCCAATCCCTTCGCGTTTCTATGAGCCAGAATACGTTTCGCTATAGTCTTCTCGATAGCTCCGGGTCGCCAGCCTCTTCTTGGCTAGATAGAAGCATTTTTATTTGATCATTTAAATAGATCATCAGTAAAAATGAAATATCGATTTCAATCAAAATAAAAAGACGTAAAATGAAACGAGTACAGACATCTGAATAAGAGAGACAAATAATAATCTGGAAGTTTACTTGAAACATAACAAAACACATTTTTATTACGATATATCTTATTAAATAATATCCCCATATACAAAAAAAAAACAGTGTTTTCGAGTCCAGGATCTTTTTAGGCTACTAACTATTTGTTGAGCAATTTTTCTGGTATTTCTGTATCATTAATAATTTGAAGAATTTGTTCCTCAAGTTGTCCTCTGTTTCGAAGTCTATAGTACAAGATAGAGCAACATGAGTTTTTATTGACTCTAGACTTTCCCTACTGCGGACCAAAATACACATACAAATAATCAGAAAATTGTTAATAAACGAATTGAATTTTATCAGTACTTTAGAGTAGTAACGGATCTATCTTCGAAACGTACTCTATCTCCATATTTAACTCAATTGTGTAACAAAATTTTGCACTTATATACCTAATAGTGCTCTAACGCGACTAAGACAACATTTAATCGAAATATAAATACGCGTGGTTACCTTCATTTGGAGTATGGGTGTAAATTTATTCCACAACCATCCCATATAAGCTGGTACATTACGCCTAGGTAAAACACATTCCCTGTGCCCTATTTTTACTCCAGGATATTTGTTACCAATAGAATAAACAAATTTTCCTTTCTTTTTTATTTTTTTACTTGGAGCAGCGCCGCTCGTATCTGCCTTCACTTCTGCTGTTACAGTTGCTTTTCCGTCCTGAAAATATCGATTCTTACACATAAATAAAATATTAAATAAATAAATGAAATATTAATTCAAAATTTAGTCCACCGTTGCTTGTTATTATATATTGTAGGTTTTTGCAGTTTTTAGGTAAATCTGACAAATAGATTATTAAAAATGGTCGACATTATACCGTTTTGAAGCCGAATTGTTAAATAAAAGAGTTTTGTTCCTGCTTGTCTATTTTGCAGAAAAAAAATCGCCGTAATTATCGGATAATCGGCCGTATCAATCGAAGTTATTGGGATATGATGTTTATACTATAATTAATAATAATAATAATAAACGTCTTAATTTCAAAAATTGGATTAATGTTTATAAAACAAAAAAAGTGCATCGTCACAAAAATAGTGAATAGTGAATTTTTGAAGGTCAGCCCAATGACGAACCGGATTATTTGAAACTAAAAGAAAATAAGTGTTTCAAATGTATTTTGGAATCGCGGGACGGAATTTTGAAGATAATCGTGCAATTGAGTAATTAGAGAAGCCGATTTTATCTTGCAAAATTGCATCGTGTAATTCTCATTTCCAGAAAATTGTTCAACCGAACAAGAAGAATTCATTTGAAACCCATTAAAAATATGAATTTTCTTGATTTTTTAGGTCTCTTTTGATTCAAAATTACTTTACTGCCAAAAAATATCAAAAAGAGTCAAAACAGCAACTATGGGATATACGTAATGTAGAGCTGGTGTTACCCCAGCTGACCAATAAACCAATACCTTCATTATAATTTCAGTTCGAGCTCGAATATTTTCTCCTTGCTCATCGGCTTTAGGACATGAAGGGTCGGAGCAATAGGAGCTCCTATTTTTGGCCTTATTTGCATACGGACAAAGTGGATTTCCACAAATACCGCCGTCTTCTCCATCGCCATCTTCATTTCCTCTTTTACCGCTTCTCTTGAAAAAGGGACAATCAGGATTACCGCAAAAGCTTTCTTTTTTCTTACTATATGGACATTCGGGATTTTCGCAACTGTCTGCAATACAAAATTATACAAATTTTTGCAGATATACATGTAATGAAACAAACATCTCTGACAAAGTGATTCTTCTCATTTTTACAAGATTATTGCTATAACTATAATATGTTTTATCTTTCGTGAGGTCCCACCAGTTTGATAAACTACGCTCCGAAGTTTAATACAGCATTAGAAGTATTTTAATATGTAGAAATCATAAATATAAAACCTGTAACTTCGTTATTTATATAAAAGAAGAATATACTACATGCATTTGCTTAATATATTTCGGTAAAAGTTCCTGGGTAGCTAAATTTCATTCTACACAACACCTTATCAAATTATCCACCCAAACTAATTAAGCAGTTTATTTCTGTGAGGTGGAAAAACGAAACTTGGCAACTGGTAAGCAATTTAAGACAAACCCCTATCAACAGATAAATTCAATAAAATTTGGAAAACACAGAAAAAATGTATCAGGTATCAGAAAACATGAAACTTGATGTATTAATATTTCACGCTAAATTACAGCGGACAAAAGCATATATCTTGAACGGTCTCTATCACGTATTGAATTAATCATTTCGCCACCGAGTCAACCACAAGTTGCATGAATAACAAATTAACTACAAACCTTGTTTTTCTTGTGCGGCTGGACAATAGGGATTGCTGCAAATGGAGCTGGAACTTTTTTTCTCGGCAAAAGGACAATCGGGGTTATCGCAAATCGAAGAACTTTCTGAGGTATCATAATTCCTTCTTTTAGCATTAGATGTAGCAAATGGACAATCGGGATTACCACAAATGCTTTCTTTCTTATTTGCAAATGGACAATCCGGATTATCGCAAATACTGTCTTGTTTGTTGGCAAATGGACAATCCGGATTATCACGACTGTCATTTTTGTTGTTAGCGAATGGACAATCTGGATTACTGCAAACGCTTGTTTCGGATTTTTCAGCATACGGACAATTTGGATTTCCACATTTATTGTTTTTCATTTTCTGTACGCTTTTTTGTTGAATTTTGTCGGAAAATGGACAGTCTGGTTTGCCACATACTGTAGTCTTGTTTTGAGCGAATGGACAGTTTGGATTGCTGCAAACACTATCATTACTGTTAGATTTTTCAGGTTTGAACCGACACGTGGGTGATCCACAAAATTTATCTGAAATATGATGAATTTATTTAGTAGCGTTATTCTATAACTACCTCTGTACCAACAGCAGGTTTTCCACTTTTGTAAAACGGTTCCCACGTAAAAATTCTTAAGGTCTCAACTAACAGCGGTAAAGCAATGGCAGAGGTTTAGTCGTACAAAAAACCTTGATTGAAACGTGTCGGAATACTCCCCCAAAAAATCGATACGGTTCCCGCGCCCAACTTTTTTTCCAACATTCTTTAGCCCTTAACTAAAAGAGCTGGTCGTAATGGCAGAGGTTTCGGATGACAATAAACCCTCGGCAGATTCAGTTACCCACCTTTTTTCACTTTCTTTGGGTATTTAGGAGCTGAAGGACAGCTTGGATTACCACAATATTCATTCGCGCTTCGGTCCGGTTCTTGCCTGAATGGACAATCGGGATTGTCGCAAACATCATCTGAAATAATTTGTAAATTTAAGTTGGAATACAGGGTATAGTTAGGAGAATTATATCAAATTAAAATGAAGAATGATTAACAAAAAATGCAAATTTTAGTTTATTTTGAAATATTTCCTAATTATTAGCTTTCAGTTTCTCTATCAGAAATGGTGTCACGCCGTTTTCCATCCGACCATTTTATATTTCGGATGAGCTACAAGCTGCATGATGGTAAATCTGGCAGCCAAAAACTCGCGAAGCAAAAGTTACTTGTAGTACGGAGCGTTTTTCATGATAGAAAACTAGTCTCGCTTATTTGTTCGTGTGATGAATTCGAAATCTGCAGTTTTCCCCAGTCATCACGATCAGTTTCCTAACAACAACGAACGTGATCCGGTTGAGCGCTCCCGAACATTCGGATCAAGATCGAGCAAATTCGATTATAGTTTCCGAAAAGTCCTTAAAACACATGGAGGGTATGATGAGAAGTACCAGTGAAAATAGTTTTGCTCATATTTCGTATAAAGAGTAACGATCTGAATTCAAAAGTTTTGTCAACTTACCGTCTTTTTTCCTGGCAGGACAATCAGGATTATCGCATATATCATCCTCTTCATCATTATCTTTCAATTCACAAGTGGGATTTACATCACCTTAAATACAACATACCAGGTGAAATAATTTTTCTTTTTAATGCTGCTACATACAACATTTCATTTTAGAGTATTATATTTACCTCTATTTTTTTGTTCCATAAATGGGCACGGGGTCTGTCTGAATGGACAAATCGGATTGTTACACGGACTTGGCAAGGCGTAAGGACAACTAATATTTCCACATGGCCCGCGCGGTTGTGGTTTCGGAGCTGGACATTTTATAGATTGTAGCTCGGGAGGTTGATAGGGGCAATTAGGGTTTCTGCATGTTTCTGCCGGTAACGGGTCTGGACAATCCCAATGAATAGGCGGTAAAGGAGGATCAAGAGGATATTTACATTTTGGATGTCCACATGAATCCGCCACCGGGGCAGGAAGAAACATCAGTTCTAATGCTGCATCATCATCCACCAATCCTACAACAAAAAATGATAGCAACCAAAGATATGGGAACAAAAGAAGCAGTGATAATTCAATTTGCAGTATCACAGCGAATATACAGCGAAACATTTCAAGATAGTATACAATCACTGACCTGTTTTATATTTTGCATAAGCACATTTTGCACTGCCGCATCCAGCGAGGAAGGATTTTTCAGTGTAAGGGCAAATGTCTTTGTTGCATGGAATGTCTTCGCAACTTTCCTCTTCCGGAGGTGCATCTGATTTCACCTCCTTACAATAAGTTTTACAATTTTCTTCTATTATATTCTGTGCATACGGGCAAGTTACTTCTCCACAAGGACCTGAAAGTTAGATATTGAATTGTAAATTTTCATTCAATGGAAATTATTTGTTGAATCCCAAGTATTTTATATAGAAAATACGTTGAAAAAAGAAGAATAATGTGACTTTTCAGGAATAAATGATCTATCAAAGTACAAATCTAGACGTTAACAAAGAAGGAGCTGGAGGATTATATAATTTTATTCTCATATTTATTCCAATCTTGATGTTAAGTTTAGTTGATTATGAAAACGTGCGTTAAGTGTTTTCAACTGTAATTTAATCAAATCCCCAAAATATCAAGTGGTCAATGAATCATTTCTCAATATAATCATTCTAACCAATGTATTAATTTTGAGCAATCAAGCTCATTTATTTGTATACCATCTAAAGACCGTGCATGGCTAAGTACTACTCGGGTATCCCTAGTAGCTAACAGACAAAAACCTAGATAAATAAAGTCTTTAAACTGATGTTCCTGATAAGAACCACGGTACAAAGTTATTTCATTCAATTCCAAAGATTCTGTTACATTTTATATATTAAAAAAATTGATGATTTCCATTCCGAGTCCGTTCAGGAGTTCTACCCAACCGATTTGTTCAATTTTTTTTTTCAATGAAAGGTATTGTTGCACAGATCAGCCATTAACCATCGGATTCCATCTAATTTTCGCCATTCTCAAGTTATACTCAAATGCGATTTCCCCCTGGAGTTTTTCACATACACACGTTCTATCCTCAATATCTCAGGTTCTAATAAAGCTACAGAGTTCGTTTTGGTTTAAGAATACTCGCTGAAACACCTTCTTTCTTTTGAGTTTTTGAACACTTGAATCGGTTGAGTTGGAGAGAAGCTAGGCGCGGACATTCAATGCGGAGTTATGGATTTTTGTAGGTTTTTGGCAATTTTTCTACATTCAAAGATCTATATCTCAGGTTCTAATATAGCTACAGAGTTTGTTTTGGTTTAAGAACACTCGCCGAAACACCTTCTTTCTTTTGAGTTTTTGATCACTTAAATCGGTTGAGTTGGAGAGGAGCTAGGCGCGGACATTCAATGTGGAGTTATGGATTTTTGTAGGTTTTTGGCAATTTTTCTACACTTAAAGATCTATATCTCAGGTTCTATTTAAGATAGAGACTTCGTTTTGGTTTAAGAACACTCTTTGAAGCATCTTCTTTCTTTTGAGTTTTTGATCACTTAAATCGGTTGAGTTGGAGAGGAGCTAGGCGCGGACATTCAATGTGGAGTTATGAATTTTTGTAGGTTTTTGGCAATTTTTCTACATTCAAAGATCTATATCTCAGGTTATAATATAGCTACAGAGTTCGTTTTGGTTTAAGAACACTCGATGAAACACCTTCTTTCTTTTGAGTTTTTGACGATTTAAATCGGTTGAGTTGGAGAGGAGCTAGGCGCGGACATTCAATGTGGAGTTATGGATTTTTGTAGGTTTTTGGCAATTTTTCTACGTTCAAAGATCTATATCTCAGGTTCTAATGTAGCTACAGAGTTCGTTTTGGTTTATGAACACTCGCTGAAACACCTTCTTTTTTTTGAGTTTTTGAACACTTAAATCGGTTGAGTTGGAGAGGAGCTAGGCGCCGACATTCAATGTGGAGTTATGAATTTTTGTAAGTTTTTGGCAATTTTCCTACATTCAAAGATCTATATCTCAGGTTCTAATATAGCTACAGAGTTCGTTTTGATTTAAGAACACTCGCTGAAAAACCTTCTTTCTTTTGAGTTTTTGATCACTTAAATCGGTTGAGTTGGAGAGGAGCTAGGCGCGGACATTCAATGTGGAGTTATGGATTTTTGTAAGTTTTTGGCAATTTTCCTACATTCAAAGATCTATATCTCAGGTTCTAATGTAGCTACAGAGTTCATTTTGGTTTAAGAACATTTGCTGAAACACCTTCTTTCTTTTGAGTTTTTGATCACTTAAATCGGTTGAGTTGAAGAGGAGCTAGGCGCGGACATTCAATGTGGAGTTATGAATTTTTGTAGGTTTTTGGCAATTTTTCTACGTTCAAAGATCTATATCTCAGGTTCTAATGTAGCTACAGAGTTCGTTTTGATTTAAGAACACTCGCCGAAACACCTTCTTTCTTTTGAGTTTTTGAACACTTAAATCGGTTGAGTTGGAGAGGAGCTAGGCGCGGACATTCAATGTAGAGTTATGGATTTTTGTAGGTTTTTGGCAATTTTTCTACATTCAAAGATCTATATCTCAGGTTCTAATATAGCTACAGAGTTCGTTTTGGTTTGAGAACACTCGCTCTAACACCTTCTTTCTTTTGAGTTTTTGACCATTTAAATCGGTTGAGTTGGAGAGGAGCTAGGAGTGGACATAATAAAAAAATTAACTTAATAAATTCGAAAATCGGTTTATTTATTGCCTTTAAGGCGGAACAGTTTGCCGTGTCAGCTAGTACCATACTAACAATTCTGGCATAATGTCGATTTTATCTGATTGTTGTTTGAAGCGGGTAGAAAAACTTATTCCAAAGATTCGGTTACGATTTTTGAAAAATATTATATTGTCATCGTTCCTTAATAAAATGTATCAAAAATTTTGATTTTCTCTAAACTCAAATTCAAATAATGTGTTAGGTACAAGTGAAGCTAAATAGAAGCGTATCAAAAATGAATCTGATGACTAATCTGTGACTTAAATTTAACATCGATAATAACAAGCGTTACCTTATATTGCTAATAGGTAAATTACGTGAGTTGCAACCAAAAATTTATTTTTAAGGAAATCGTCGATATACTAAATTAACTATTATCCTTATAAACACAAATATCCAATATGA
This sequence comes from Diorhabda elongata, assembly GCA_026230145.1. Taxonomy (NCBI): domain Eukaryota; kingdom Metazoa; phylum Arthropoda; class Insecta; order Coleoptera; family Chrysomelidae; genus Diorhabda; species Diorhabda elongata. The sequence continues at coordinate 223,508 of CM047928.1, forward strand.
ACAAAATTAATATTTATTTCAGATTGATACTTTACAAAAACAATGAAAGAATGTATAAAAATTTTTACAGGTTGTAAAATCATCTTTTTCTTTCAATATTATTCGAATTGAACTTTGATTTTGATTACATTACTCAGAGCATCCATTCTTATTGAATATAAATCAGTCTCGACAAAAATTTTCGCAAATTTTGAATACATTTCAGTTTAAAAACTGAATTAAACTTTTTTACCTCAAAACTGGCAAATTTGATTTACACTTACTGTACGAGTAATAAATGGTTACGCGTTATACTTAATAATTTACTAAAATGATCATACCTAAAGCTTTCTTGTATGCATTAACAATTTGATCGAACTGGTCCATAATTGGTTTACATTCAGTTATAGCAGATTTAGGAAAAAACGTTCTAGATATGTCATTTGCATCAGCTGAACCTCCACCTCGAAGTCGAAAATTTTTCTGTTTGAAATTGCAATTTTCAAAATTTCCCAACAGTATGTCACACTGATCTATGACTCTCTCGCAGTATTTAAGAGTATCCAAATGCGTTTCAATACCAAAAACTCCTCCACCTCTAAGGCGCAGTGTTCTTGGTTTTTCTAGAATAAAATTCAAGATAATATTATTACATCTCCCAAGTTTATTTTCCTCGCGTCTTTTACGGTTAGGTTAGTAGATATTTATTTCATAAATTTCATGGAACCATCTGCTGGTATAAGGAATTCATGACGTTTTGTACTCACCCTTTCCTGCGATTGAATGTTTATGTTCACATATATTCTTCGAAGAGCCCTTTTGCTTTTTCACATCCAATTTCTTAATGCAACCGCCTCTAAGTCTTTGACAAGAGCATTTTAATTGAGATTTTTCGAATTCATTTTCGGCGTGATAATGATCTGCGGGCGGGTAATAGGGTTGATTTGGATCTTTTGGCCTTCTAAAACAACCATACGGTCCATAGTGTTCAAAACGTCCATACGTATGACTCAAACCATAGGTAACTGGAGGTTCCACAATGTTGTAAAGGGTTCCCAAACCTGGGGAGATCATATTTTTGGTTGATTATTAGCCCAGTTACTGCAAATTTTCAATATTTGGCATGTAATCTAAGATTTTTGAAATGTTCATGCCAATTGCGTGAGTCCCCTCTACTATTTTCCCCCATAGTTCTTTGCTCACTAAGAAGTATTTTTTCAGTTTTTTTCGAGATACAGCCAGTGTTACGAATTCACATATATACCGTGTACACACACGGTAGTCAAAAAAAGTCAAGAAGAAACTTTCAATATTATACACTCGACAGTCATATGTTATGAGTTTAAATGAATAAGTTTGTCTTTCAAAACTAAGTTTAGATGTTTCGGGTTCACTGTAGTATTACTGTAATCATGAATACGCGTACCCTGTCCAGTAGCAAGTGGTCCTATTCCATATTCCTTAAATTTGATAGCTGCGGGACAATCTTTATGTTTGCATAACTTATTTGTAATTGTTTCTGCTGTTAACATTGTCACGGAAGATTTCCTATGCACACTATCACCGTCTTGAGTGTGGACTTGAACGTCGTCTGAAAAGGCCTAGAATTTCGTAATAAAGCGCATTAGCTACTATTATCTGATGATCATTGATGGATATTTGGATGTTGAAACATATGTAACAATGTACCTCAAGTTAAAATGAGTAAACTAGTGTAATTATCCAACTAAGTTGCTTATTTCATGGATACTTACAGTGGTTAATTTCTTAGGTTTATCCATAGCAACTGTAACTAAAGTTTCTTCCTCTTTAACGTTAACCTCTGCTTTCATTAAGTTCAAAAAATCGAAAAACTTATTTTCTGGAGGACGAAATACCATAGAAACAATGTCGTATGCGCTTCCGTGACTAATAGTGTCTAGTTGTTGACGCCTTGATTTAGTAGAGCCTGCTACGCAAAACATGTCGTCCATAATAATTGGAGCAATGCTTTGTTTTGGTTCTGCACATTTGCTACCAAAAAGTTCGGTCCAAGACAATTTTTGATTGCTTGCGGCACAACTTATTAATGGATTGTAAATACAAGCGATTGGCGTTACAACTTCATCGTTAAAATTGTACCTACCGCAAAAGAGAATTTTTATTGTTCTAAACGGTACAGAGTGAAATTAGTCGCCGATGTGATTTGATATACATTACCAGAGGAAGACTTTATTCTTGACACTGATGCGAGTAGTGTAGGAACTGGAGGAGTGCTATCATAGATCAAAAGGGAGCAACAAGACAGAGTGCTGGGATACTTCAGAAAAATCCTATCGAAACTACTGCGTCACGAGACGAGAACTTTTACTTGTACCCCTATGAAAGGATGTTCTCAATCCGGACTGATAATGCAACACTCAAGTGGTTGCTGCAGTTCAATATATACTAGGATCGGAGAAGATCAGAAGATGATTGAATAATGGAAGGACTACCTGACAAGAAGTGTCAAGATTTTCACCAGAACTCAAGGCGTATTGGGCTCAGTGCGACTCCCTTGTTCAGAAAAAAGGGTCTGTTGAAAAGAATACTCAAAAATGATGATGGGTCTGATAGGAAAAGGAAGCTAGTTATCCCGAGAACAGGAGTAGCCGAGTTACTGAAGAAGTTACACAACAGTTCTCATCTAATAATGATAAAAACCCTTCGGTCAATACGTGAGGGATTTCATTGAATTAACAGTTCCGACGATTTGCAGGACCAAATTCAAGAGGAAGGCACCCACGAAACAGTGTAATGTTGGAAGCCTTAGATATCGCTGGACAATTTTCAAGATCCCAAATCAAGAGGCCACAGCAAACGCGGTGGGGTATTGATGAAAGAGTTTATCAGCCGGTATGATATGCTCTTGAAAGTCCATAGCGATCAAGAAAGAAATTTCTTGATCTGGGAAAGAAGAAGGCCAGGCTAACCGCACCACATCCACAATCAGATGGAAGATACCTGTTCAAAGAAGTTTAAAGTTTCATCGGAACAGTGAACAAGTGTACGGTGAACGGTGTATTTAAATACATTATATATTAAGTGTGTACTTATATAAATATTAGTTAGTAGTTCAGTGTATAGATAAATGACGTAAGTAAGATAAACCTTGTACAAATTCATCCAACAGTGATTAAAAACTTACAGTAGAAATCGATTTGATAATTTCAATTTTACCTTTCACATTTAAATTGTTCATCAGACTTGGCATTCATAAATATAGCGCCTCCTCCATCCAGCATCCCAAAATAAGTTTCAATTCCAATTCCCATACAAGACATTTTTATCATTAGTTCTACCTGGCCAACCTTTTGTTGATACAGAGACATCATTTCGAAGCAACCTTCATAATTAACACTTTTAACCACTCCAATAACTTCGAAAATACTTATCATGTTAGCAAATTCATTTATCCAAGGAAAAGTACATGAGCCCACTGTTTTTCGTAATACCCTTAAATTAATTTCCAACTCGGTTGTTTGCATATTTTTTATAAGTTCCGCCGAAGGATGTGAAAAGATGTATGTTTTTCCAAAATTGAGTTCAAATACTCCGTCGGATGGAATTAGATCTAAAAATTAATATATAGGATTTATTTAACTCGGAATAATATGTGTATTTAAAGATGCAATTAATTGGAAAGAGTTCAAATTTAGTATTAAACAGCATGAAAACATTCCTGTTGAAATTGTTTGAACACTATCAGACAGACATGTAGAAAAATTGTACTCAGACAAAAACAATTTAAAGAAAACCTTTCAAAGACCACTTCAATTTCTACCAACGGGTTCCAGTGGGGTCTTACGTCGGAGAAAGATTTTGCGAAAGAGAATATAAACTTTGTAAATACAAAATCCATACTAAAAAAGGATCTCAAACAATGTTTCTCAGAAAAGGGAAGGATTTAAACGTCTATGTGAATAGAAAATGTTTTGTCGCATGTATGAGACCTCAACGATAAAGCAGATACGTGCTAAAAAATTAAGGGCTATACTTTCTTGTGACGTTTTAAACTCCATTACTTGGTATATCTCGATTTGCCTTGGAAAACTGTCATTTATTGATAGTTATAATAATTGAATTTTTGAAATTTTGGTTAGAAAACCGTGGTGCACAGTGTTAAATGGATTCTGGTACGCTAAGAACCCTTATAAAAAAGAAAATTTTAAATTTGGTCGATCAAGATTCAACAGTTAGTGTAAATAATATGCAGACACAAACAAATACGTCTTATTCAAGTACTTGGAGGATACTTAAAGTGCAGTAGCTAGATACTTATCATTACAGACGTGTCCAAAAGCTCTTGCTAGATGATCTAGCGGGTACAATGTGTATTTGTCAAACATTAAAAGGTACCTTCAACTCCCATAATGCTTATTACTGATGTGGTGAGAATCCACACGACAAAAAGGTATCAAATGTGAACTACTAGTGCTATGTGACATGGTAAGTTCAGCGATATTGACATTTTGCCATTAGTCCAGAGAATTCGCCATATTCGAACGCACTCAATCATCTTACTAATGTATCACTATTTTAACTAACGTAATTTATGATAATACAAATTAAAACACACGCCTTTAAATTCGACAGTATCTAGAAATTTACTGCAATCATTGACAATTTTAATAATAATATTCATTCTACAAATGATTATTTACCTGGTTTCATAGATGGGGTTCTAAATTCTTCGGGAATAATATCTAGAAACAGAAATTCGGGGCATCGAATATGAATCATTAAATCTTGAAGTTTAGGTACTGGCATAACAGCGGGATCAATTTTTATTTTAGTAATCAGAAATTCTATCAAAAATAAACTCTGACCGGTCGACATTTTCAATTTTATATCTGAAAATCCCCCTACTTCATAATTTGAACACAAAAATTTCAAACACCATCTGCTGAATTTTAAAAATGTATATAATGCGGTGACATTAATTTGACAACTCTCAATCGAAAATTGTAAGCGGATAGCAAAACTCCAGTTAAATGCACTTAATTCTTCATAAATATTTAACTATAAAAACGTGCTTGGAATAACTTGTATTTTAAAATCTCTTATATTAGTTCTCAAATATCAGTTTCGCTTCAATGTTGAATTGGAAAAATAGAACTATTACAATTGTCTACATATATTCATAAAATTTTGCCCCACATTTTGTATAATGACTTTGTGAATCTTAGATAGCTCAAAAAAGAGGACGGCAGCTTAGTTAGCAAAAAATATGTAACCGATATCGCGGATGCCAGGCATATCGGTGGAATCTCGAAATCAGTAAGATATTGGGAAATGGTTAACTTTAGACTTTAGATCTAGCCTAACACAAGAAAAATTTGAAACACCAAACACCACCCACTTTTCGTTTTTATCAAGGTCTTCACTTTTGTACATCTTCACTTTTGTACTTAATTTTTGTTCTGTTCAAATTCAACAATTTAAACAGATTTAATACTTCCAGCAATTCAACAATATTGAGAGATTGTTCCCTAAACTAAGTCCTACTTAGAGTTATGTCTAAGTTGCATCTAATTCAGCCAAAGTTAAGAAATATGCCACAATTATTGGAAGTATCGCTATTGCATTTCCGCTGAGTACCATTTGATTTGATACAATCAATTATTTTTGGTATTATATACCAATTATTCGACGCATTTTCATTATACGTCTGTATATTTAACCATTAAGCAGAATCTAATTGAGCCATAATACTCCATGCAAGTATAAAGATGGCTTTTGGAGTTTTCGTGTCTTTATATCTTCAAACGTTCTAGATCTCTGATCCTTATTTCCTTCCAAGATTTATCGCCAACATAAAGTAAGCAGAGAAAACAAGTGACTAAATTCAGTGATCTTTGCAACAGCGTGAAATGGAAGCTCAAAAAACCAACCACTCTCTATTTTGCTATATATTTATAATTGATCTATTACCATTCATACATCTTAAATTAACTAAATAAATTATATTTTTCTAGGGTTTTTTACATTTCCTACTCAATACTTTGCTAATAGTATTGCATCAATTGGAAATTAACATTTATCGTTATGTTTTAGGTCTTAACTTGGATGATATGCCACTGTGGAGGTATGCAGCGACATTAGATAATATATTATTAGAAAACAACATCGACGTAACTTCATGCTTTCAACGAAGTATCTGTGATATAATCCACAAATCCAAAATGAATATTCTCAACCAAAATGCAAGTAGCATAGAGAAAATTATAGATGGATTAATAAGCAATGAATGGATTCTGGACAAGATCTATAATACTCCTTTCTACTCGGCCATAAATAATGGTTTAAATAGTAGTAATTGCAACGAAGAATATAGAAATTGCAAGATGTCTCCACAAGCTGTGAATATATTATTGGAAGATGTTATAAATTTTTTAGGGACATAAGTGAAAACTCAACGTTACTGAATTATTTACAAAATTTAACACACTTCAAATCTTAACTAATCGGTTCCCAGACTGTGAATACGAAAGCTCGGAAATATATTAGAGTATATATCAAACACTCGTTGTTTAATTTCGCCCCAATTCCAATGATTTTTTCTACGTTCGTTAGATGGAAAAAAATCAAATTTTTTTCACGCTTTTGCGTTAAAAAAAAGTGCCGCAACGTGTCATTTTTTAACGCAATTATAAAATAGTTTTACCAAAATAATGGACTGTGAACACTTTCTTTCTCATGTCAATTCGTTTCTCCGATAAACTGTCACACTTTTATTTCTTGATATTATCTATCTATTAAAAGGAGCGTAGTATTATTATTAGTGATGGAAATTAATAGTGAAGAAAGTTTAACCTGCACACCAGAAGATGTTGTTGAATTAGTGTTACTATACCTTGTTTTTAAACTAGGAGGAGTAAATTGAATTTAAGTTGGCAATTCTGATGATACCTACTAAATCTACCTTTGTTTCATCATTGGGCTGCGAATTTAAACGTTTTATAACTTGATCATTCAAATCCACATCATGTAACTCGCATTTATTTTCTACCTCGCCATCACTATTGTTACGCTATGTTATTATTAATCTCTCATATTATAAATAAACGGTAATTACCACTTATTCACATAATTATTTGGCAGGTTATCACATTTATTATTTATAAATAAAAACATAACCTTTTGACTTTTCACTTATTTCAGTTCCATGATTGTCACCTGGGCCAATGAAAAGCCGTTTTGATTTTGAACACGACGATTTCGGAACACACTCTTAATCAGGGCTGTTCTCTAAATCTAGTAACTTTTAGTGGTGTGATTCAGGTCTTTCAAATTACTCCTCCTACTTTGAAACTAAATCCAAAATGTGGAAGTCTTCAACACTTTGGTCGACTTATTCACAACTGAAATGCATCCTAATGGTTGACATCTGTAAATACTAGAAACTCATTGCATAAAAACATTTGCCCGTGAAGAAATTAACTAGTTTCTGTTGTAAACTCCAGACGATCATTATCTCATGCATAACGATATTAATAATGCCGGAAATATTTTAATTATCACAGTACCCGATATAAAAACTCATGTTCAACGTCGATTTACTGTTATTGGTGAAATATTTGACAATTGGTAAACATTTATAAAAAATATAAAAACAAACGACCCACAAATGTCAAAACCGATCATTTCTTATTGCTATATAGAAATGGAAAATGCAAAACCCAATTTGAAGGTATCAATACCTTTTCAAAAATTTCCTCGTTTATCACAACATATTTGAATTTACCTAATTCAAAAAACTACACTGGGCATACATTTCGACGCTCTTCGGCGTCTCTATTAGTGGATTCCGGTGGTGATATAATTCAACCCATGGTGGATGGATATCCAACACAGTTGCGGAGGGTTACGAAGACGACTCAATAAAAAACAAAATGGATTCCGCAGTTAACATTTTAACGAGAACAACATTGTAAATGATCACGATCCAATAAGTACTAATTTAAGCATAAATGATGTTATTTCTTTGAACTCGTTAAATGTTGATTAGAAATTAAATCACAGTAATTTTTTATTATAATTGTGATTGATGTTCATTCGAATAATATTTCAATAACTTCTTTACCTAAAAGTTCATAACGCATTTAATCCGCTCCATGTGAACATAATGCGTCAAAGTGCTGAATTACTTTCTATTATTCGTCTTGTAAAAACGAAGAAGACAAGAATATTACAAATATTCGTCTTAAAATTATAACCTCAATTTTAAACAGTTTTCAGTAGATTATAAAATCAATTAAAATGTCTAAAGCCGCCGCAAGATTAAAGTCTTTGAAAAAAGTTTCAGAAAAAATTCAACACGGTAAAATTCGTACCAATATACCAGCTGGTATGGCAGCTGCAGGACCACCGCTTGGACCAATGTTGGGTCAGGTATAATGTGTTGCTTATTCTTAAATCGGTTACTTTTTAAAGGTTTCCTTCCCTACAGCGAGGAATAAATATAGCCGCATTTTGTAAAGACTTTAATGAAAGAACTAAAGATTTAAAAGAAGGTATACCTTTACCTACTAGGATAACTGTTAATCCAGATAGAAGTTATGAATTAGTGATAAATAAGCCTCCAGTAGTATACTTTCTTAAGCAGGCAGCTGGAATACAACGAGCTGCTATGGAACCAGGTAATAAAAACAAACCATAAATGAGGATATTCCAATTTTCCCCTTTCGGGTTTTTCATCTAGTTAAATTTCAGATTTCTTTAATATAAGACTTCAATCTCTAGAAATAGACCATATTTAAACACAACATGTAGATTTCTAGCTACAATATTTCTCATTGTGATCTTACTTTGTCTTAAATATGATACTTATAGGTAAAGAGATAAGTGGTAAAGTAACGCTTAAACATGTTTATGAAATTGCCAAAATAAAACAAACGGATCCAACGCTAGAAATCAAGACATTGGAAGATGTGTGCAAGATGATAGTCGGAATAGCAAAATCATGTGGCATAGAAGTTGTTAAAGATTTAAATGCTGAGGAATATGGAGAATTTTTAAACCAGAGAAAATTGATAGTAGAGCAACAGAAAAAGGAATTACAAGAAAAGAAAGAAGCAAAAATGTTGAGAACAGGCTAATGAATTCAAATTTTATACTGTAGTGTTTTATCATTCTTAGTAATAACATAAAAATGTTTTTCAGTTGTTGCTAAATTGTCACTTCTGAATAAAAATTAGATTTTACAACAGGTAAAAAGTTAAGTTTAAACCTATTTCCATCTTCATCTTGAGTAAATTCAACAAATATTCAATTATTTTTTTGTTATGTAGGGGTAGACTGCATTACTGCTGTACCAATAAATGAAATTGGAAACATGAATTTAAAATTCAATTTTTATTATAGAAAACAGAAACTAAACATCAAAATGTAAAATACTTTTTGTTACAACTATCAAATGATATTGTGTGAGGTTGGAGTAATATAATTCGCCGATAATTAATAAATAGTTATTTGACATAATTTTTGTTTTAATACTTTTATATCATTCAATGGATGACATACCATATGAATAATAAGGAAAAAATGTAATACTATTAGTCTCAGAGAGTATCAGTACCTTTGGAATCATGTATCAATTGTCATTAAACTTAGAAAAACACGAGAAATCCGTAACTTTTTGGTTTTAAGAGGTGTTCTAATGAGTTAAATTTCTGTAATAGTAGTCTTAATAATTTATAACACATCTATATTGCTTATAAAGCTACCTATATAACAACACCGCTATTATAACAAGCATTCTGTTCAACCAGCTCGTCCTCGTGAATGAAATAGATACATTACACAAATGAGTATTACAAAAACATAATTTCTGAATTCCATCACCATTTAAGACTAAACATCCTGATCGTAACGAGTTATTTTCCTTATCTCTATCATTGGTACAACCTCTATACGTTGTAACAACTCCTTCCGATTTATTGACGCTTATGAAACAGAATTGTTCTTGAAGAGGAGGACATTTGAACATCATTCCTAATTTTACATTATATGTATTTAATTTAAAATAATTGAAGTCGCATTTCGGATAATTTTCCGTAGATTTTGAGTGACACTGATAACAATATAATCCTTTAGCTTTTTCTACATCTGGAGAAAATGTCCTACAATTTGAGTGCAACAGTACAAGGACATAAACCATGCATATTTTAAACATATTTTTTGACAACTAGGGAACAATTATACTAAGGCATGTCATAATATGATTTTATTAAATGAATTTAGTATGTATTCATCCAATGGCAAAATGGTTTAGTAGATTATCTGGAACATAGTACGAATGAAAGAAAATGATTGATATATGTGTTATAAAGGTCTCTCACCTATAAAAATAGGATTCAAATAGTATGGGAAATTAATTAATATAAAGAGTAATCGAAGTATAATAAGTGTTTGATCATTTTAATTAAATACTAGTGTAAAAATGAGAACCACATTCTCTTCTTTCGCCAATTTGGTCTTTTAATTTGTTATATTTTGCCTTGGTTTTGTGGAATTTGTTCCAATTCCACATATATTCATTTAAATACCCCTTTGTCTGTGTATTTTAGTATTAAATAAACAGCAACAAAATTCCAACAAAACATGATAAATTGAATAAAAAGTAAAGGATCCGTTTTACCACAGGCGTGGTAAAATGTCTTGTGAATGAATTCAATGTTTTTCTATTCAATTTCACTTTATTTTTACAAATAAAACTGAATCTAATATTTAAAAAATTTCAAGAACGCTTTATAATAAAAATAATATGATTTTCCAATTGAGTATGGAGTATCATGTATTTTGTTTGTGATCTAACGACGTTCAAAAACTGAAATCGGTTGATAAAGCAACTCAAGGTTTTATACGTAGAACAATTTTTATAGTTTATATAAGGTGAACATATCAAACATACCAGTTTACTTAATTGCCTACTGAAATTATTTGATACATTATCATGTTTAATCTGTTTCAATAAAGTTTATAGAGACAGATCACGAGATAAATATTGAAGAAATTGCAAAATCTGATTATAAATGGCCAATTAATAAATCATGACTAGATTAAATGAAACCTACAGTTTTTGTAAAATATCAATATACTAATTTATTTCATTGCCACTTTGGAATGCTATATTGTCAGAATCACACAAAGATTATTTAAAAAGGAAAAAACACCTTTTGTGGTAGTTTAATATTTATAAATAAATATATTATACCACTAATACAGATTTGGCCAAACTGTGAGCAAGATCTCTTGTAGTTATTGAAATGTGCATTAAAGAATTATAAATGTAAAATGAAATATATTTGAAATATTTTGCATTTATTCACTTCACAATACAAGATCGTCACTCCCATCATAACTATCGCTACTTATATTAGTATCACTAGGTACATAATTGGGCATAGACATAAATTTTAAAACAAAATAATCTCGCAGGAACCAAGGACTGAATTTGAATAGATTATGATAAAACCAATATCTCCAATTCTCATTTTTGTATACAACACATGGGTGTTCATCTAGTAGAGTCTTTTCATATTCTATGTATAGCCTGAAAATTAAAAATTAATTGGATATATACAATTTAATGGAGCACTTATTGATTACTACTGATATGAATGTGTTTGAAAATAAAAGTACTTCGTATTCTTATTTAAAACCTTAAATTTGATGAGAAAGTTTCATGAAACTGATTTGGTACAAAAAAACTTTTTGGCATTTTAAAATAAAGTTTTATAATTTTTAATTTTTCTAAGTGGGCCAACTAAAATGGGTGAAACCTAAACTTTTTACAGTAAAAGTTCAAGCCAACTAACAATATATGTGTTAATTTATGCAGATATAATCATAATGTTTGATATACTTACTTGGGATCATCAATTTTTATTGGACTTGGTGGTGGTGTAAGGAATGACAAATAGATATTGTAGGCTTTAAAATAGTCACTATAAAATGCATGTTGTTCTGGAGTAAAATTATCGTGCATTTCTTGCACATACTGAAGCTGCTTGGCCATTATATTACTTTGTAAAGTGAAAGATCCAGGTATGAATTGAATAACCTTCACTCCATATTTACTCATTTCTGTTCTAAAACCATCATTAAATGCAGATAATGCTGCTTTTGTTGCACCATACACAGCTATTCCAGGAAGGGCAGCTTGTGCACAGTGACTAGTAACAGTTATTACTCTGCCTGTAAAAAAATGGAACATATCATTAAAAATGAAAATTTAATATGATGTTCAAACAAAAATCAGATTCTAAGTTTAAAAATCAAACAACTATTAATACCTTAAAGTTCTCTCATGTGAATAACCAAATTTTTCGTGAAATTGGTTTAGTAGCCCTGCTGGATTTTGTAAGGAATCATTGATTGCATAAAGAATATTCCAGCAGAAAAATGAATGTATATATTGTTCATTATAAATTACCTTGATGAAGTCTAAGAAGAGGGCAAAAAGCATTGGTGAATCTTAGAGTGCCCATCAGATTTAATTCAACCTGTTGATGTATGAGATTCTCAGTTAACCATTCAAATTCTCCAAATACCATTATTCCTGCATTATTGATAATGGCATGTAGAGCTGAAAATAAGATTTTGTTAGAGAGTGAAATTTCATATTTAAAAATTTTGAATAAGAAAAATAGTTTTAAGATTATAATTTTGAACAAAAAGTATACATACAATATCCAGAATTTCTCGTTAAAAAATGTTCAATGGTTTGAACAGCTGCTCTAACACTATTAGTATCTGTTATATCAAGTTGTATTTGAATTATATTTTTTCCATACTTCTGTCGAATATCTTTACAGCCTTTGGATTCTAAACTTAAAAATCCAGCAATCACTGTAAAACCCATATCAACAGTATGTTGTGCTAAAGAAAACCCAAGTCCTGAATCACATCCTGTTATACAAACAACTTTAGTCTTATTCGCTTGTAGTTGTTTTCGGTTTCTTTTATTAACATATGCTACACTAACAGTGGTAAGTGAAACAATTGTTAAAGTACGGATAGTATCATATCTATGAAATCCTTTTTTAAGGAGATACAAGATTCCCAAAACTCCTGTTCCAATTGCTACATACATTTCGTTCAATATTTCGAAAGTGACTAGAGAGTATTTGGACAATATCTCCATTCTTAAAACAAATCTAACTGAATATTATTGCCCTTCATACATCATGTTGTTAAGATATTAATCAATATACAAAAGTCATAATTTCCAAATTTCGTACTAATCGTACTTAACCCCAAACAGCAGACATGACATTTTCAAAATCTTTGTTTAAGCTACTTTTGCCTCCACACAATAGGTCATTAACCAATATAATTAATACAGCTAGTATGTTTCAGATATAATTTCACTATGTAATAGTCATGAAATAAAAAAGAGTTCTTATGCACAAGACAAAACAGCATTTTATTCTTTATTCACTTTCTTCCACTCTAGTGTATAGTTAATGTACAGCTTAATGGATACTTTCAAGACCATCGAGTAATCATACATAATCAGACGACTCAGGGCTTTTCGAAAACTATCATCTGAGGTTACGGTCTTACATACAGGTCTTGAAACGAAGGTTCTTATCACAAAACACATATATGTAATACCTCTATGTAGACAGTGGAAGCTGTTCCGACTAAGGAAGACAGAATGATAACGTTTTCTCTATCCTCCGAGGCTCCAGCTCGGTTCTGTACATTCTTAAGCATGCGCAGTATAGATAAAGGGTCTCTAACGAGAGAGAAAATGAATATTGTCGGTACTGTAACGTAGGGACGTTTGTTTTCCATACCAACTGTCCATATAGGGGTATTACATATAAGACAAAACATAACTGGTATGTTCTGTGGCCGCCAGGTCGAGGTTTTGATCGATGGAGGACTAAAAAGCGCATACGCAATGAAAATTAAGGCTGCCAAATTGCTCGTGATAATGATAGTCATTATTATTTCCATAAGTAATGAATTGTTATGAATAAAAGTAGTTAATATGTAACGTAATATATGAAAGTAGTTTATGGATGTATTTCACTAAACGTTGATGGCGCCTGAAATACTCTTTTCGTCGTAACAACGATCGTTATGGTCGCGGTGAGAATGTCACTCATGACGTCAAGACTAACGCTCACGACGACTCTTGTAATGAGCGTTGAATTAACGGATTCACACATCTGCTATTAAATAATAATATATAAATGAATTAATATTAATATTTTTCGACAAAACTTGGTATATCATTTGAATAGGTGTGACACAAATCGTTTCATACGATACTTTTTACACATCTGTAACAAAATACTTGCCAATACCTAACCTAAAAATATTTTGTGCTTGTTTTCCGTAAACTTTGTTCATTCGTCATTTCTGGTTATTGTGCATTGCTTTATTTCAACTTAAAAAAAAACAGTTATCAGAACTCATTGTATAACTTTTTGATTAAATTATGTACAACGATGAGTAAGTTGTAGAAAAATTACATTTTTGTATGAAATTAACTTGAAACATTTTTACTTTTTAGGGATTGCGAAATCGACTGTATATCGTACGATAAAAGAATATCGAAGTACTGGAACAGTTGTTAGTCCAAAACATTCTGGAGGTCGTCCAGGCCTTATTAAAACATTTGATGAAACTAGTAAAAATATCATTCGACGAATTGTACATAGTTTCTTTTTTAAAAACGAGATCCCCACATTGAACAAAATTTCTCCTGTAATTGCAAAGTTGTCGACTCTAGTCCATTCACCATATAAATATCTCAATTTACAAAAGTTACCCTGGAAAATTCAACATGAAAAACACCAAAAATTTCATTTATTCCATAATTTTATTTTTAATATTTGTTAACATTTCTCATAATTTAGTTGTTGTATAAACTTTGTCTTAGTTAAACCATTTCATTCCTCTAAATTTACTTTTCCAGCCTTGAGATGTAATAATATGAGAATTTAAATAAAAAATTTTTATTATCACTTTTTATTAACAAAATTTTAAAAAAATCTATATACATAATAAGCGTTTCAGTTGAGTGTCTGTAAATGAAACAGTCTTCTTCCTGCTAGAATTCATATCTTCAATTACTATAATTCTTTTTCGGGTAGTATTGACTCGGTATGTCTCAGGTCACTAAAATAGTTATTAATAAATATTATATATAGTTATATGATAAAGTCATCAAATACCAAATGATTTCGAAAATTTAACCTAACTCATTAGATATTTTTGCAAATTTTTAATAATTCAACTTTGTTTATATAGTGTATTTTGGTAATTGATATTAGGTAAATATCATTTTCTATTCTTGAGATGTACCGGATGTTTCAGTAAAAATGCCTTTTATATCATCGAATTTGTTTATAGCACATATTTTAAATAAATAGGTTCGTAGCACAATTTAAAAATTCTATTAGCTTATTTATTATAAAAGTGAGAAATTTTTTTAGAAATCTAATTTTATTCAGGAAATGTTTGTTAGAAATTTGCACTTTTATTCATAATTTAGAAAGTTCTAATTATCAGCATGTCACTCCGAGATATCTCAAGAAATTTTCATGTTACATTAACCTTTGATTATATATTACTCTAGTTCTACTTCACGCAATTTCGACAATTTTGTACATAAGAATTTACAAACAAATATAAATATCTCAAAAAGTTTTTTGAAAAACCAGAAAAAAATACATAGGGTCCAAACGACTGTAAGTAATGGTTTAATTATAGAATAAAAAGGATTTATTCTAACATAGCAATTTAGTTTCAAGCATGCATAGAAAATTGAAGCTGCATTCTGTGTATGGTGTGAATATTGAAGTTGTCATAAAAATAATGCGATATATTATTAATATAATAACATGTATGTTTATGTGTTGATATCAAGAGAACTGAAAAGGTTAGGTAGGTCAGACACATTGGAAATAAAACTCTCAAAAGAACATTACATTTATTTGGACAACAAAAAAATATATTTCATAAAATTTCAAAATATTTGTTTATATTAATAGTTTGGAATAAAACTATCAATTTGATAAAAGGTAGTAGAGTTTGCATATTGTATATTATAAATAAAATCTTTAATTGTTGGGTACTTTAATACATCTTTTATTATGGCATAATCCCGCAGATGTGTCAACAGAAACACATAATTTGAAGATATTGTTTATTTTGTCATATAAAATTATTTTGGTACCAGGATCAACTGCCAAATCGTACACCACCCATTCAGCGATGGAGATGTGTAATAAATAACACAAGAATTTAAAACGGACGTTTAATCGAAACAAGTTATAAATATTTTGGTTCAAATGAATAGTTGTAATACAAGCTTGGGTAGTACCTTGCATACTAAGGTGCTGGATTTATATTTAATCCTTATATATGAATTTGTCTCTGTCTTGTATAATACTGCCAAATACTGTATTCCATGTTTATCTTCGTCTCATTTTTTCTTTTTATTTGTATTTTTACATTCTTAGAATAAGTTCCCGCTCGTTGTACTTTTTTTCTTATTTTGTCCTATATTTTTTCAGCTGCTGGTTTTGGACTTTTCTACTTTTTAATTAACGTCCAAGACAAATAATGTTATATACTTTGTATTTTTCATGTACAAAAATTAACAGTCAAAGGCGCTGTGCTACATTTTTGAAAAAATGTATGAAATACAAATTTGTTTCCACATTTATATCTATACATATACTGTTCACTTTATATACTTTTATTTTTACTTCGAGATTTCTTCTTGTATATACATTTTTTGTTCATAAGAAATATAAATGCCTTTTCTATTATCTATTTTAGAGCTAATGTTCTGTTTTTCTCACTGTCTTAGTGAATAGTGAGGGATAAAGAGGAATATTCGGAGGAATCTTCCTCTTAAACCATTTAATAAATTTCATGCATTAAAAAATTTCAAAGGAAAATTGATTCCATCATTTTGGATCTAGATAACTTAAAGTTAGACTAGCAGAGCTGATTTCTACTGACCTTATAGAATCTGCAACATAACTTATTCTTCCTTCCAATAATACAGAATAAATAGAGTTTAAATATACTACACTGTATATTTTATCACAAAATGCAACATAATTTTCAATACCAAGAGATTTTACTCAACTAAACTCACTGAACAAACATCAAGAAATAAAAAGTTACTTAATAGTTTGTTAGTACATATACAGGCATAATTTTAAAATGAACTATACAGCTCAATTGATCTTGCAGTAATGATAAAATTACAGGAAAACTTCCCCTTTTAATGAACTACACGTAGAAGAAAATATAGAAGACCACAGGGCGAAGTAAAATCAATAAACAGGATGAATGGGAAAAGTAGTTACCAATGTAGTAAGAGCCCGACAAATGATATAGTTTAGGAAACGTAATGGAATTAGATAAGGAGAATAAAGGGAACGAGGTTGGTCTAAAACAGATTCGAAAGGAGAAATTTTCAAACAATTATATCATATCGTGTATTATTATTGATTAGTACTAATAAATAATTCAAAAACAATGTACTACACCCACAGAGCAGATAGAATTCAACGCAATATAAGCCCAATTTCTACAACTACCATAACCAAGTACATACCATGGCGATAAAACGAAAGCAAGTCAGAATGTGAATTATTTTGGCTTTTATTTGAGCAAATTGGCTCTTAATGTAATCAAATCAGAGTTTAACTATTTGCCATTCTATGAAATTTATGATAAAAAAATCCATATATACTTCATGGATCTAATTGTCGAATTGAAAGTAAATCATCGAAATAATGTTTTAGAAAATATTCTCATTCTATTTTACGTATATCGCCAACTTCACAGTGGAACACAAACAAAATATTTAAGATTTAGATACTAACATATTCAAGTATTCGGCCACGAAAATTCGTAAAATTTTGTTAATATTTTCCACGGTTGTCATATCAACCGCACTTCGATTGTCATGTGCTGTATGCCAAATACTGCCAAACGGTATTGAAATCAAATGGAGAATTGGAACATCTAAAAAATAAAAAAATATATTACCATTGACTAAACTAATACTAGTTTTTCTATACTAGGTACATTATTTCCATTTTGTACATAAGAGATACAAATCAAACGCCAAAAATGTTATTTATTAGTTAGATCAAAACATGCCAAAAATAATTTAAATTATTTATTATATTTATTATAATACTAGTTAGTAAAACCACAGTGTGACTACTCCTTTAGAGTATTATTATTTATAGGAGTTAAATTCTGGTGATTTATTATTTTTTATTTATGTTATTAGGTGAGATTCTATTCATGAAACAGTTCAGAATAAGAATCTTCAAATTTAATGGTATATAAGAAATTTGTTCATTGCTTAATGAATAATTTATGTCAAGGTAAATGATTTTTTAGCTGACACTAACTGTTTTAATAATACATATCAAGAATACTAATGAATTTCATAACCTATATTTGTAGTGTAAGTCTCCCATATCAGCAAGTTCAAAAGTTTGGGGCCACTTCTAAGTTTGACTTCTGAATGCATACAAAGAAATTATTGTTTGGAATCAAAAAACATAAGCATGTAAGGAACAAAAAACGAACAATTCCTAATGCCACAACAGCCTTGGGAGAAGTTCATCTCTCTTGCTTTTCCCCATCTTTTCTATCAATGTGTAAGTGATAGGAATTACTCATTTCCACCAAGTGACTATTGTATTCATTTATAATAAATAATAACTTTTGTACTCAATAGAAATTTCTAGTATTTTTTTTTGAAAATTCTAAAGTGGCTACTAATTTCTGAATTTTAAATTACCATCCAATTAATATATAATGAGTTTTTAAATTATTATTTATAAATGATAATGTGATTTAGACTAAAATTTTTCATTATTTCCATAATCACAATTTTTAAGGTGAACATTTTTATTCTGGACAGTTTTAAGTGTTTTTAGTTCTAAATGTCAACTCCTATCTACCTTGACTGGAAGAAAATATATCTTAAGAATAAAATAAATATTTGTATTTATAAATATATTATATCACATTCTTTATTTCCAATTTTAAGATAACTTAAGGCAGGGCAGCAGTCTTACTGATGGGGCACCAACTTTTGTTTTACGGAAATAACTCAGATCACTTATTTCGAATGATTGAGGATATATATATTTACTTGTTTTTTCATTGGTACCTAGTGAGTTTATTTTTATTTTACTTTTTTCTTGACAAGTGCATTTTGGGTTAGAATACAATGAACTGAATTAATGTCTTAATTTGTCATTTCATTTGACCCACCATATCAAAGTGAAAACATATGTGCTGATATTATCCGCTCAATTTGGAAAAAATCGGATCATTTGCAAAAGGAAAGCTATAAATAGCTTTATCATATCAATATTTATTTTAGTTTTTTACTCAATTTTTGGTAAACTATTAAAGATACGACAAAACAAAACAATAATAATTTAAAAAAATAAATTAGTTCAAAGTTTTTTTTTTAATTATAATTTTTAATGTTTATTTGTTCCAATGCCATAAACTACATCAATAAATGTTTTATTACTCCCGATAAAACAGATCGAAAATTGGAAAACATTTAAATTAAATAGCCGGTTTAGTATGACTCAAAATAAGTGATAGCCTAATTGGCCACTGGCAGGTAAACTTTACACACTGCCAAAGAGAAAATCAACTTATGTCAAACTATCAAACAAAAATTAAACACGCCAATATGAAATATTCCTATGCACTAGGTAGTCAGTTTTAAAAAATTACGTACTGACAGTGTTGAGGATATCTAGAGAAAACTTGAGATATTATTTAGTCCTAATTATAATTTTTTTAAACTAAAAATAACATTCACATAGTTACTTACTTCTTCTTAAAAATGGAATATGATCATCTTCAATCTCATATTGTGCTCTTCTTTTTCTAAAGTAAGTTTTTCTTGGATACCCTAATAACCTCAAATTTTTTAATCTATCTTCTATATCCGCTAGGCGCAAATACCTGCAAAAATACTTTGAATTAAAAGAATTGAACTACTAATTTGTAATTGTAATCATAAAAAATTTTAATTAAAAAAATTCAGTCAGATTTAAGATTCACATTATGTTGTTTATACATGAAAAAATTGTTGTTTTACAAATAGCCAATCAAATAATAAGAAGTACAAATATACTCTGGAACATTCAGGAATAGCTGACAAAAGACATTAAGTACATATCATGAAACATAAGTCACTAATCCAAGAATTTTTAAAAATATTTCTTTCAAAATGAACATTATTTAGTTGACAAGACAAATAATTCAATACTAATCAAAAATAAAAGAAGGCCAATAAATGAGAGTACGGGACCAATTGAAAAGGAAGAATGACATTAAAAAGGAAGCACAAAATCAATTAAACGGGAAGAGCCTGATCAACTTATACAAGCTAAGTCACTTAGAAGCAAATGACGCAAACTAAAAATAAGTGAAAGGCACGATTAAGAAAAAAGGTACTAAACTAATATTAAAAAACAAAGTCAATTAAAAAGGAGAAACGAGATCAATTACAAAGGTGGAACAAGACAAATTTTACAAAAGAAAAAAGCTACAATAATTGAATAAGATAGAAGAGTCCAATTATAAAAGGAGATAAATTCTATGGAAAATAAAGAAAAAGATCTATAGACTTCAACATTAGTAATTAGTACCATAGCTCTTTTTACGCTGACAAAGAAGTTCAATTTGTCTTTTATAAGTGAAATGGATCAGGTTCTTGTTATATTTTATTTTTCAATTCATCAATTTTAGACCCAACACTTACCAATTTTCTGTATCAGTAAAGGTACTTAAAAATTGGGTTTCTTTATGACCAATCAAATCTAGAAGTACAAATATGTCTATTTTGTCAATTTCAGTAACGTCTTCACCAGAAATCAAACTCTTTGTTTTTGAGTTCTGATATGTTTGTGCTAAATGCTTTGCTCCATATATTGAATCCCGTGGTCCCCATTCCTCAAAAGCTTCTTCTCCGTCAAAGAATATTAATTTTAAATTTAAATCATTTGACTGAATTGATTTCAATTCTTTATCCATGACTTTTATCAGATTCAACATCATAGCACACGGAACAGCTGAATCTATTGCACCTATAATGTTGAATGGAAAAAACTGTAACAATAGTGATAAATTCAAAAAGTATAATGGCTGATTAAATTGCTACATTTCTAGTTAAAAAAAAATCTATAAGACAATAATTATAGGCTCGGCATTTATGTTTTAATGAATATCGAAGAAGTTAGAAAACACTTTTTCAAATTTACATATATAAATCCAAAGACTTACCTACAAAAACAATATTTTCAAAATATTTACTGTCATAATGGCAAGCTAAAACCAAATATCGTTCAGCATTTGGATTTAGAGTTGCTATGATATTTTTAAATTTCAAAGGACCCTTTGGGGTTGCATCTGTAAATTCATCAATATCTACAGTCCAATTAAGATCCTTTAATTCCTTATTTATATAATCGAAAACTTTCTGGTGGCCAGGAGTTCCCACCACTCTTTGTATTAAGATATTGTCCAATATTTCATTGATATAATTGATATTAGAAAGGCCTGCCAAGTATTTTATACCATTTCCAGATAATTTACTACCTTTATGATTCATCTACAACATATTGATCATTTTTCACTTTCACTAAATGTTCATATAATATACTCCATACTCCATGTAGTATCAGAACTACTAATAAAGTAAGCAATTTGAAAAGTATAATAAAACTAACAGTAACTCTGCAGGAAATGTGAAGAGTACAGTGAGAGCAGCAAAACCTTTTTTATTGTCAGTAGAGTGACAGTATCTATATGGTGTTGATTATGATTCAAAATATTAGTAATAAGAATATAATAATAAAAATAATTCATTCAACATAAAATTTGTATTGCACAATACCTGAATATTTCTCAATTGGCTGTAGCTTCCTTCAAAAAATACTGAAGCTAAGAGAAAAGATTTTAAAACAGTGGATAACATAATACATCAGTTTTTAATTATTGTTTCTTTGAACAAAGCAAGGATATGACTGGAAGCTAATACTGAAAACTGTAAAGATTATTGTAACTAGCCCCACCAGAACCTGAAGTTTATCCTCCTACTCAACTCCAATATATGGATGTAACAAAGGTTATCTATGCAGATTGCACAACACGAAGCAATTAGCACGTTTATGTTAATGTAATTAAATTCTCCCACATCAGGATATCTAATAATATGCAAAAATAATAGAACTTTTTATCTATGGTTTAAAGCTACCTTTAGAAAACAATCCCCAAACATAGATAATTTATACGACCTTTAAATCTATATCCTACAAACTTTGGGGTTTTAGGAAAATATGAATGGGTTAACCCCCAAATCAACCCAAGTCAACTCTATTATGATCTAAATGTTCGGAAAGTAATCTGAATCACATTCACTGTTGAACGGGAACTGATTAAACTAATGCCAAATCCTATATGATAGGAGAATCTTTAGACCCTAATATACAAGTGGGTATATGTTATAAAGTGACGGGTTGTTGTATTTTTTAACTTTAAAATTTATTAATTCCCCTTATATAGTTATTTTTGATTGATTCTTATGATAATTGACAGGTTACTGAAGCTTGTGGTATTTATACTTTTTAGCTTCTTATTATAAAAATAGCTTACTGGTATTAAACTTTAGCGCAAAATCTGTTTGTGCATAACTGCTAAAAACCGATTATCAAATACCTAGAAACTATTAAAAAACTGAAGAAAATTCTATACACAAAGGAAAGCCATAGACATAAAAACATGTAATGTCACGGAAAAATTAATGCAAGAAACTAAAGTAATGAAAATATAAAAATTTTTGTAGAATTTTTATATTGGAAATTTCCACCAAAAATCGAACGCGACGCTGACGCTCATAAACTATTTTGGTTAGGATCAGGGCCTGTGCACTGGAATAGGAGAAGTTCAGGACGATTTTAAACGCCATCTATGTTATCGGTTTACATCTAAAAGCTTACTTTTTGATGTTTTATTTTTGAATGTTTGTCAATCTGGATTCCGAAACTAAGTTGCAATCGTGCATCGAGAAACAACCAAGATTATTGAACATAGATAAAGGATAGTGGGATTATGAATGAATGAACAACGTTCATCTTGCAAAGGTGTTTGATATTGTTTGTTTATTAGCTATTTGCATTTTTGGGCATTTGAAAGTTATTATGTGTTGCGAATTTTGCTGTCGTATTTACTTAGTCAATATGAGTAAACAAGTAAAGGGCTGTTGTGTACCAGGATGCACGAATAAGCAAGCGAAAAGGTGAGAGTAATATTTACTATTTATCAACATAAAAATATTTAAATTGAAATCAAGTTCATATCTATACGAGAATAAATCTTTTCTTCCTAACTTTTGTATTTAGGAAATCATTTTGTTGAATGGTTTAATATGTTGAATGATTTTATCCGGATTTTACTTTTTTATATCATTTTATAAATAAAAATTTTGTTTTAGCTTGCAGGATGTCCGAAAGTATGTTTTACCTTCTTAGATCACTAGTAACAGTTTTCCAGTCATTGGATAGGAATAGTTTAATTTGGAAACAGATTTTTGGAAAGTTTTATCAAAAGAACAAAAGGGACTCTTGAGGATCTTGTTGAAAATATATGATGTATGAATGTGTATTAATTTGACTTGTAAATTGAATGCATCATACAAAGTCTAAGGTAGGACCAACAAATGAAATGAAAATTTGAAAAAATTCACAAATTCTTTATTAAAAGAAGTATACAAATTTCAATTTTCCAAATTATAAAAAAATGTACCACACAATACTATAAAAGTATGAATTTTAATGTTAACTACAAAAATATTTTCACGTTTCTAATATGACTGTTTTTAAAATCCAATAATTTTCAATTAAATTTTCATGTTGATATGTGTACACACTATGTTATTATTAGTTTCAAATGTACACTTCCCAGCAAAAATTTTGATTGTAGATCAATTTATTATTTGCTACGCAAGAAATTTTTATTCAGATTTGATGAGTTTTGACAGATGAAGTCTTGATCTCAATTCCATTGAGCATCTATGGACTGACCGGCTATACCTATAGCCTTCATGATCTATAAATAGCACTTCAAAAAGAATCTGGTGCCTTTTCAAGAAATGCTTATAAACTTCATTAGTTCAGTACATTATTGACTGAATGCAGTAATTTTTACACAGGGAGGCCACACTAGATATTAGCTCAATAAAATTTTGTACTTCTCAAATTTTCATGTTTTTGTTAGTTCTCCTATCAAACTTACATTTAGATTCTCACTTGTTGGATTTTCATAACTTCATTCTGAAAGTTTACTAAAAGAGTGTATCTCCAGTAAAAACACAAATAATGTGATTAGAAAAACAGAATACTCAGAAAAGATGAGGGTTCAAGCTAAGTCCAGTTGACACCAGCTGATACTAATTCACTTCATAGGTTACAAATTTCGGTTAATATTCTTCGTCTCAATTTTGCATATTCAAATCTGAATAAAAATTTCTGAAATACCATTTATATTTTTACCACTTATTATTACTATAAATAAAATTGAATAATTATACAATACTTGCAAAAAAGTTCAATAAACAAAATTGTGACTGAGTTTTTTGTTATCATTTTACAAAAACGTGCATTTGAAATAAATTATATATTAACCACTTTTACAAGGCCAAACATGTATTTACAATTTAATTTTTTTAGTTTCTAATGAATTAAAAAGAAACTGATAAAATGTATATAAGCGGAACTAAATAGAAAGAACATTAAATTTTGGAAAAATTCAAGTAATATTCCAATTTGTCTATAGATTAACGACTAGATATATATACTTTAAAAATAATTTTTGATTGGTTTCATCACACTAACCCTTTTTTCAAAGATTTTTTGAACTGATCAGATTTTGAGTGCGTTCATAAATATAGTAAAGTGACTCTTGTTTACGATCAATATTATGTCTTAAATTATGTGAAACTGAAGGAATTCATATTGCTCACAATTTATATTTCAATTTACCTGAAGTTGTGCTCTAACCTATTTAAAGTTAATGAAGGTTTTGGTAATAACGTACATTATACAAATAAAAAAATGTTGATAGAAACAAGACATTTTTTGTGTTTATTGCTTAGAAAAGTTGCAATGTTCATGGTTTCTTTTCAAAAACTGTGTAGGGAGGAGATGATTGATATTACAGTACTCTATTATGCATCAGTGGAGCAACCCAATTATCACATTTTAAGCAAACTATTTTCGGTAAAAATTTGAATAAGTTGAATATATTTTACTCGCACCAATTCTGGAAACAGGGGGAAAACTATGTCGAAATAGAATATTTCTTTTCTTCAAATTATACAATTAAATGTTTAAATCGCTTTTAAAAACAATAAAGTTATTTTTATACTTTTTTCAAATTACCTTCTGTAATATAACACAATGAAAAGCGACACTTACCAACAATTTATATTAAAAATTTGACAGTAAAAAACTTTTCTTGGTGGTACTCTATAAAATTAAAAATATATTCATTCCATTTAACAAAATATAAAATTGTACATTGAAATAATCATAGTTTCATTTTGACATAATCATGAAAATTAATTATTATAATACTGAGCTAATATTAAACATATTCATTTTTTTAAATTTTTATATTTAAAATATTAGTATATATATATATATATACTTTTAGCTTTGATAAAGATTAAATAAAAGATCGAAACATTGGCATTTTAAAAAACTCCTCAATCCGCAACATCATTCAAAATTACATAGTAGGAAGGACAATAATATCAAGAATGGCTATTCTTAATATTAATGTTTGATATAAATGATGTGTATATGGTCATAAGGCTGTAGTTGCTTTGAGATACAGTTTTTTTGTGAGCATATGCTGTATATATTTGAGATATCTTTTAATTTCAATACATTCCTTTTTTCAATGATATATATCTGAAGATAATTATTCCAATGTACTCTTGTATTGACTATAGGCTATTTATTATATTTAGACTTGTTCATTTGTACTTATTACACAATATATACATTTACATATAAATTTATACAATAAAAACAATAAATAATGATAACATCAAAAAGCTTTGGTAGATGGGAACATCATATGGTTATATATTAGAAATGAAATAGTGATATTTTATAACTACAAATTTGTTAAGTAAAAAGTGCAAAAATGACACACACACACACAACTTAAAATTAATTGAACCGTTGTTAAGTAAATAAATACAAGATAATGACCAACTTGTACATACATACATCAAAACATGATACGATTACAAAATAATTTAAATTTCCATTCACATGATATTTGTTATATTGATATTATTTTTGTTACAGTAATTTGGAAATACGAAACATTGGCTTTAATTTTTAACTTCGATAGAAACAGGAAAGCTGGCTGAAACTGTAATCTTAGAACTATCTTGAAAACAAAGTTGTTTCAATCAAACAATTGACATAACCATTTATGGAGACGTAGAAGAGGACAAGTAGCTAGAGCAAATAAGCTGCGGGATTTCTTTAGACTGAGAACTGAATTTAGAGCCAGGACGATGAAAGATATCGAAGGAGAAGAAGAAAAAAGTTGTTCTTATTACTAATATAGTCATTATTCTGAAATATATGCTGAGCTATGTGCCATGAATACCAGAATGAAAACTAGTCGAGTTATCATTTCAGATAATTTTGAACGAAGAAGTAAAAATCAGGTTGGCCCGATTCTAATTTGAGTTGGTTACAACCCTTTTTAAATTTATGTATCTACAAGTTTGTCTAACCAAAAATCATTGAAAATATATATAAAACATAAAATAACATTTGTATTTATATGTATATATGTAGGTATATTATACAACTAACTAAAAAAATAACAAATGTACAATTATTTAACAATAGCGATCGATATTTTGTAAAAAATCAGTAAACTACTTAATAGCAAAAAAATAGAAAATGACTAAAACGAATTTTATTTATAGATTAACGTTAAAAATATATTACAAGTCACGATACAAAATGTAGTTATTTGAAGAGGTCGGATTCAGGGGGGGATAATGAAGATTTGAAAATTATTTTTCATCTAAGTTCAGATAAATTCTCAAAAATGTGTTTTAATTTTTTATGTACTAAACCGAAATATAAAATGTTTATCTAGAGTTTCAGTATTTATATAAAAACGTGAGTCAATGTAACAAGTTTCAAACTAATTTTATTATAAAAAATAAAGTAATTCAGTTATCTTTAGGTTTTTCGATAATTTAATACTACTTTTACTTTTAAACCAAAGAAGCGTTTCCATTTGAACTATTAAGTACAAAATTTGTACTTCATGTGTAATTTTTTCTAGCCTAAAATTCAAAATAATTAAGTTGGTAATTATGATGATAGCTTGGAAACAAAAAAACTACAATGGAAAGTATGTTAATGAAACTGACAACAGAGAAAGAAGAAATGGCATCGAGAATAACTAAAAATAAAACAAAAATTAAGTTATGAAAATCAATTCCATTCAGAAAACAAAAGGAGATAATGATTCGAAGAAAAACAAAACTACGAATAATTTTTAATACCATGAGGAAAAATGGTCAAAAATAGAAAGAAAAAAATATATCAGCTAACAGAACATACCATGCAAATATGAAGATCTTAAAAAGCAAAATATTTACTAAGAAGCCCAAAATAAATATATATAAAATAATGATAAAACACAGACACTAATAGTGGAAATAAAGATGATAAGAATATCAGGCCTAACCAAGATTAAAGAAAATTTATATGAATTATAGATTAACAGAGGATTTCAAAGGGGAAGTTATAGTAAAACGATTAAAACATAGAGAATAAAGTGGCTAGGGCGTTGATGAAGAGTAAACGGAAATACAGTAACGTTTTCAATGCTACAACGAGAGCCAGGAGGTTGAAGTAAAAGTAGTTCCATATCAAAGTGATTGAAAGAATTGAGAGGGAAACATGAGGAAATTGGGGCACTAAATGATATATATAGAAAATTATTAGTACAATTATAGTCAACTGATATATTTTCCTCTTTGATAATAGTGGAGTCCTACACATTTATAACCTAACAATGATAACAGTTGTCCTTTTTTAAAATCAAATTTGAGACAAACCAACATCAAAATCTCTGACTAATTCAAATTGATAAAAAGAATAAAAATAGTGAGATACAAAAATGAAGAAATCAGTAAAATAAAGGGGATAAAATATTATAAACCAACAATTCCAGCGGCGATTGTTGAACTTTAAATTCATGGAGAGGAAAATGGAAAATTAAACCATAAAAAAGGTAAAACAAATAGGAAAAATTGGGTTTAGGATCTAAACTAACTGGCGCTGTAAGGGCATAGAGTCATAGATAAAGAAAAATAACATAGTTTATATAAATTCATAAGATGTGATTTGCAAATATAAAAATCGGTTAATAAAAATGAGAAAATATAAAATTTAGCATGCGATTCAAATGTGAAACTGTAATAGATAAAATTAAGGCATCGGTAAAACAGGACTACGTCTTAATACATACTATAAGGCAACTCGAAATCTCGTAATTCTAAGTTACTTTGTTAAAAATTAAATACATAAGATATTTTTAATCATGTAAACGGCGATACTTCCCGCTATGAAAATATCACAGATATGCCAACTCTGAATCCAATTTTGTAAATACATTTATATTCGGTAGACAATATCATAGAGGCAAATTATTGCTTTGACTCCATTTTTAATTTTTCACCATAATTATGTAATTATTTATAACTTGAAACGTCCCATTTAACTTATAACAATGTATATATTTCAACGGCCATAATTTTGTGACTTACTTACATTCATTCATTTGCCATAAAATGTGAAGAATTATGAAAACAACGATAGAAATAGGTTTAAATCTGATTCAACTGCATATGATAATAATATAATGACTCTTAACAGATTTTCCTACCGGATACAGAATAGGTGATGGGAACAGTTCCCCGGTAGGTCTCTGTAATCAAAATATGATGAATTGGAAGAAAGGAGGTACTTTGTATAATGAATAGTCGAATTTAAAACACTACCAGAGCAAATATTTTTACAACAAGGGAGTCATGAAAAGTGTGCGTATCGAATAATTGAAAAAGCTTCATCTAAAACACTCAGCTTGCCAACTTTAAGAACCTAACTGGGTTAATGTGTTTCAATAAATTTGAAGAATATTTTTTCGTGCACTATTGTAGATAAACGTTACCTTTCATAGCCATCTATATAGATTCACTTTGGGCTAAAAACTTTGGTAAAACTCAAAGCAACGAGCATTAAAAATTCAACGTTTGTTTCCATAAAAAATATGTTTGGAAATGTATGATATAGAAATAGTGGTGAAGAAACAAAGTTCGATGATCATATTGAGGATTAGAACTTCCCCATGTTAATTCATATTTCTACTCATTTTGAATGAAACGCTGTAAACTATTTAAAAAACTACTCCAAAGTTGAACACATCCTTAAAGGCTCGAAAACTTCAACCCGTCTTCTAACTTAAAAACTGAAGAACAATGAAATCTCCTATGATATAAATGAACTTTGATCGTATGTTTTAACGTTTTATTTTGAAAATACGACAATTCATCGAAATTGAGTCTTTGTTTTGGTATGAATGTTTCTACAATAGAATATTTTTAGTGAGGTGAAGATTGTACTTTTTCAATTTTTGTCGATTATAATTCCAAGCCGTGAAATTTCGAACCAGCTTCACATGATTCAAATTACCGCAGATATCAATAACTTTATACAATGGAAAACAGACCACGTAGAGTAGGTCCTTTTTGTTTAGATACTAGAACCCCACAGTAACGAACTAGTAAAAATGTTAAAGATTGAACTACTGTAACATGGATTCTAGAAAATTATACTTTTACGAAATTATTTCCACATAAAACATGAGTAGAATTTAACGTGAATAATACCATGAATTGGGGGGAAAATTGACAGGATGCCAACACTAAAATCACTCTCGATATTGATCAAAGTAGCCCAGTTTCAATGGTCCTAGAATACGTCTTCCTTTCTCAGAAATATAAACTCACAATTTAACAAAAGTAAATTGAAAAAATATATTAATTCGCTTCGAAAGAAGCGGTTTTGTCAATGATAGATATTAAAAACAATTTTGATGGTACAATAACAAAAATAACAGGTGAAGAAATTTAAGGGTGGGTTGACTTTGTATATACAGACTTGCCTTTGTGTTTTTGTCTATTTATATAAATTTTTTATAATCTGTTTATTTTCAAGTGAATAAACATTATTTTACTTTCGGGAATACTTTTCGCGATGTTTTATTAACACATACAGATCAAAGACGCATCCATGACGCAAATGTATCCACTATAAGGCCATTATTGATCTCCATTCTACTTTCTAGCATCATGCTGTGCATTTTAAAGAAAACGCGAAAACTTAGAGTAAGACTTTTGCCCAAATGAACGTAGATATTACTTAAAGATGAAACTAAAATCGATTAGTGACGATAATAGAAAGAATCAGGTCATTAAAGGTACTTTTTATCAAGGCAGTACTGTAATAAATATAGAAATAATGTTCAACTACCCCCATTAATGGACTTACCTCAAAATATGCCCCATACGTAACCCACATCGCGCAAAAAAGATTTTTGAGACGCACTGGAAGCAAGACACATATCAGAGATTGAATTGGCCAGCCAAGTCTCCCGATATGAATCCAATTGAAAACACAGGTTTCCATCACTAGATGCATTCACAATTGTAAACCTCGGATGAGTTAGTCGCAGTGAAGTTAGATACCATTAATTGGTTGGTTATTTCAACGCACAGCCGTTTCAATTTGCTATTGGAAAGTATAGAATGTCATATCGACTGTTGATCATAGTTCCGTATGTTTTATTACGAATTTTTCTTTTAATAAACTTGTATACTAGTTTGTAGGAAACCAATTTTTTAATAAATAACACATTCGGCAAACGGATACTTTTATTTTTGAGTGCTTTTCTTGCTAAATTTCAGTGTTTTTTTTTTTTCATTTCGGACATCAAGATATCAGTATTCTATTCCAAAATGGCACCATGGTATGCCGAATTTCATGGCAAAAATAATTTTAAACCAACCCCCCAGTATTCTGTGAGACAACACAAGAAGAATCACAATATTTTGACACATTGATGATAAAAATGAGAAACTATGTCGATATCTACCATTTCTCGTAGATTTATGGGGTTATTACTGTACAACGTTTCGAGCTGATCTAAATTCTCAAAAGGAGTAAGTTTAGCTTATAATTCAAGGCCTCTTCGATATTGTGAAAATACTTTTGTCACTATTTGATTCTAGAGCATGAAACTAATATAAAAACAAAATTTAAGAAATAAAATGAGACCAACCATCGGAGACGTCATATTTCACGCTTCAACCCCAAATAGTGACGCTTCAATATTTGAATAAAAAAAGTTCCCTGAAAGTAACTTTTTGTACTACGACATACTTTTACCGTGTACTCTAAACCTATACAGACAAGTATAATTGGGATTTCCATGATTCGAAATTATCCTCAGCTCGACAATTTCGAAAATTTGATTTTCTTTTTGGACGTTGAAAAATTGTAAGGGTTCCCCGTCATAATCGTAAAGGTATTCGCCCAAAAGCACCGGCTCCTTGTCATTTTCGTCCGTCAAACCATAAACTTCGAAATGTTTAGGAGCGGCATCTATTTCACCGTTTGGTACCAATAAACGATTAATGTGTTCAATCGAAAACGCTTCTATCTGAATTCTTTTGGACAAACGAATCATCACGAACCCGGGGAAATTTTGGAACGCCCAACATTGTCCAGGACTTATACCAGGCGTTATCAAGGTTCTTGGAGAGTTTACAGGGTACCACAGCGGAATTCCTAAAACCGATACTACTGCTTTTCCGTAATGGTAGTTTTCCGTACATCTAGTACTCAAAATCTGTGCTCCCATGGATTCCATTGCATAGTCTACTAGACCAGTTTTGTCAGCGTCATAAATAGCTAAAACACTTCGTACGATTTGTTTGATACGTTGGTCTGTAATAGTTACAACACCAGAAGTTGAAGTTTCAATAACTTTGGATTCTTTTTCGATTTCCCTTCTAATCCTTGACGTTATTCCATCCATCAATTTAACGCTATTTTCATTAATTAAATTGGTATATTTATCATCTATATTTGCGGTTATATTACCAAGTCTATACTCCAATTCATGTCTAGCAACAAATATAGTTCTTAAATAATCCGTAAAACCTCTTTGATTTCTCAAAAATTCAGGATCGTTGAGATATTTCGCCAAGATTTTGCTTATATAGCTCTCCATATCAATCGTTGGGTTTTTACAGCATCTATTAATTCTTTGTGTTATATACACACTTTTATCCGTTTTATCTACACTTAGATCTCGAATAATCTTATTCATATCTTCTTGTCGTGTCTTCTCAGCTTCCATCATTTCAGATCTTATTTTCGTTACTTCATATCGAAGACTGTCTATTAGTTTTTGCTGATTGACAAAAATCTCATTCTCATCAATACGTTCTCGTGAACCATCGATAGATAAATGAGGAATATTAGTAATTTTTTCTTCTACTACGTGTGTATCCATGGGAACGGTTGTTATTTCTTCTGATTTATTTGCTATAAGTGAACTAGCCAAGTTTAACCATAACCACCAACCTGAAATGTGAATTTAGTTTTAGGTTAACTCAAAAAACGACTGCAAGTGGTAGAAAAAAACTTCATAGATCATTTTACTCGACAATACGTTTGCACTGCGCTGAGAATTCGAAGCACTAAATTTTATCATCACTAATTTAATGTTTTCAGGAGTGGACACCACTGAACCTCCCATACGTTGGTCATTTTCTAAGGATTCTCGTCTTTTTATTATTGGACACAAGTTATCGTAAACAGCCTCTATTCTGTTTTTGATTTGTGTTGGTGTTAGTTAAACCTAATTTCAAAATAACTTGACTGATGTCTACTTTAATTAAATGGATCGAAGCAGTAAGTTGAAATTTTGTGAAAGATTATTGAGAGTTTTGAAAGGCGCGTGCTCAAAGATTTTTTCGAATGTACTCTATTTACTAAATAAGACCTAGCACCCATCGACCGCAAACGTATGTCTGTAGGTATTGTTCTCTTCGTTAGCTTTTAAGCTAATTTTTAGATACTCGATTACATCCACTCATTCACTTACGGAAGACCAGAATATAATGTCTCTTAAATTAAATTTTCAACAAGTTTTGCCACCAAGAAAATGTAGCAATCGGAATAAACGGTATGGTGTACCTGCAGTGGTACAAACCGTGTTTTTTGACATTCGCCGTATACATTTCAATTAAAATCAATTCAAACACACAGAAGTGCCTTCGTAAGTGGTGATCCATCTTTGGAGGGAGAGCCACTGCCTTTGCTGTAAAACAGAGCCGCCGCCTTATCCGTTTTAAATCATCATATCGCGTGCCTATTTTTCGTATCCATTAATCAAACGACCAATTGAGAGTTCCTTGATTGTCTGATAGATTTACTTCCATTCTATTCTTAGTATGTCGTTTTCTAACGTTGTTGGTCTTTGTAACATGCCGTTCGGCTTGTTACGTTTTTCTTCAAACATTTTGAATATTTCTTTGTTAATATATTGCGACAAAGTAGTCACTTTTGATTTATTTATTCCAACATTCGAGTGTTTGAAGAAATTAATTTGTTATCCACCTCCCACGTCATTGGAGAAATTTAATAAAACCTCGGAATGTATTCGAATTCGTCCTGTACTTCAAATTACAGTAAATTTGTGATTTTATTCATTATATTCGCTGGTAAGTTTTACTAATATATTTTTAGCTTTTTTTATTACGACTGTTGACAAAAATTCTATTTATCTTTATGAATTTACTTTTACTTTAGCAAATTTTCCATATAAAACAGGTTCCTGTTTAATTCAATTCAATTCTGTTCTTTCTACTCGTTCCTTCTTTTTCCCGCAGTTATACCGCTGCCGGGTTGACCACACCCAAAGAACTCCACCGGTACACCACAAGAAACAAATTCAACTCAACTCCAACATTTCGGAATCCAATTGAGGGCTGCAACCATTCCGGATTTCCATAGATAAGCCCCATATATGTATAAATCTGAGTTGTTGTTAATTTTTAACTGCTTTTTTTTATTTTTTGTTCTTGGTAATAAATATTTAGATAATCGTGTCCGGGAAGTTTAATTTTTATTTTTAATTTATTTAATTAAGTGTTTCCAGCTTTTCTTTTTTATCTTTTATACTAATTATTACCCCTATAATTTTGTTATTCATTGTGGTTTTCTTCTGTATATTGAAATTTATTTGTATTTAGTTATTTTTATGTTTGTTTCTTCGTTTTTTGAAAGCTTTTGTATACAAATTGTGACAATTTTAACAACGGGACAAATACCTTCATTTCATTTCATTAATTTGCTGTCTGCCAATTTTTTTCGAACCGCCCTGTTTCGTCTTTGAAAATATTGTACTGTACTTAAATCTTGTTGCTGTTGAAGTTTTTTTCTTGTTTAAAATGGTAAATTTTACAGTTTTTGCAGCTTCTCCCCCCGAATATTTTTTGTAATTCCTCTGGGTTGTCTATATATTCCACAATTTTGCCATTTTACTATATCTTTCTTGTTCAATGCTACAGAACTTACTTAATTCCTCCCGTTTACTCACATCCCGAGCTTCTTTAAAAATTATGTCGGTAAAAGGATCAAATTTAATATCGGTATTCATTGAAATATTTTTCTTGAATCGTCTTCGCAGTTGAATTCCAGATTGATTTAACTGCATATGATTAATAATCTTCTCCATTCCTCTTTTTCATATTGTAGGCCCAATAATTTTTGTAATGGAATTATTTTCGATAGTTCGTAATTTCGACAAAACTTTAGTATTTTGTGGATTGCGGGATTGCTTTTTCCATATTTTTTGTTATTTGTTGAGTCGAAACTTTTCCAAAATGACGCTTAAGAGGAACAGATAAAAAGCTATGCACTATATTTCATCGCCGCTGTCAAAATGCAAAAAATACAAATGGAATATTTAACAATTAGATCTTGATATAATTAAATATGTATATTTACAAAACGGTACCATGGATAAAATGAACACGCTCGTTGCATTAAATGAAAAAAATAAAAGCGGTACTTGTACCATTGTATAAATATTGATAAAAACAACGATAACAACAACAATTTACCTCAAGTTTAACAAATCACATTTACATTGCCTCTTCCTAACCACCACAAATTGCTTTTGAGAAAGGATTTGTACAAAAACTATTTAAAATCTCGAAAATCTTTATTGTTACAATTATTTAGAAAAAAAAAAAAAAAGAAAACAATACAAACACCAATATAACTAAGGAAAAAGACAATCGTACAAAGCTGATAAAAACGGCAAATTACAGTATAACAAGCGACAAAGAGGACGCAAAAATAATGAAAAACCATCATACATGATACGTTAATTATAAATGAAACATGTAATGTGTTTTAGTAGAATTTGGAGAGAAAAGTTCATTTAAATATGAATAAAACTAATGCCTCCCTTTAAATACTCTAGATTTTATTAAGGCCACTCGGACTCCGCTTGCAAGACAACGTACAATGCAATGCAAGACGCCATACATCTTGTTGGAAAGCATGCGCAGATGAAACTCACCTGATTGCTTCATGCAAGATCTTGCAATTGCATACAAATTTTTCAAGAATTTTAATTTCAAGAACCTTGCATAGTAAAATAACAGATTCATTGGATGCAATATTTGAACCAAGAAATTGCATGAGCTTTGTTTGTCATTCCATCTCAAGAGGTCTTACTAATACGGAGAATAAGTTCTTTTAACCTAAAAATATAACATGTCCATTTGATTTTAGATAATTATAATCGGGGAAGTTAGAAAAACCACGAAACGAAATGGCTACTCAGTTTCGTAATCGTGAAACGAAGCTCAACAAGATCATCGTTGATGGAAGACGATGAGGCCCATTGCTCTCGTCATCTTGAACACTTTGACGATCTGGGGAAAATTTCAATCGGCGCAATGCTTTGTAGTCCGGTCAGTTTAGACATACGAATAGGGGTCAAATAACAAAAATTCCCGAAAGACAAATATTGATGGAGAACCATTAAAAATCCCCATCGATCCCAAGTGCGCCACAAAAGTTATTCGGGGTCACCGGCGTCGTCCAAATCACTGCCGACCACAATAATTACCAACGCTGTTGATTCAGGCGGGTGATGAATGGATTGAATGGATAATGCTTTATCGTGAATTTGGACGTAGACATGAATGTTTACCGTTCTTATTATCTTTGCAGATGCTGTGGAACACGAAAAGGCCGACTATGAGGCCGGCAAATTAACCTCCTTCTGATAAATGTGACGAATCACCATCAAAATCGCCGAAGGAATCCAAGAATAATATTAATACTGAAGAAGATGCCGTAATGACATCACATGATAATATACTAGAGAGTTGAGAAGATAAACACCACCTGCACTACTACAGACGATATTGTTAGAGAAGTAAACAAGCGAGAGTTTTTTACAGTAAGGGC
Source organism: Diorhabda elongata (assembly GCA_026230145.1). Classification (NCBI taxonomy): domain Eukaryota; kingdom Metazoa; phylum Arthropoda; class Insecta; order Coleoptera; family Chrysomelidae; genus Diorhabda; species Diorhabda elongata. Next base: position 260,209 of record CM047928.1, read on the forward strand.
TGACCATATTCCCGACGCTTCCAATAAAGATATATTGTCAATAGTTTTGAGATACGTAAACGAGGAGGAGGGCATTCCATGTGAACATCTTTTTGCGATGGTTGAAGCCTCTTCAAAGACAGGCGAAGGTACAGCACTTGATATTATCAACACCATAAAGTCGCTAAACGTTGCTATTAACAATTTTGCTGCTTCCATGTCGGGAATATTCAACGGTACTCAGCAGAAAGTGTCAGAACTGGCAGTAGCGCACGTAGGATCGATGGGAATTTTTAAAACTTTATTTTTAATGGTAAACCCCATCCTTTCTACGGTAAAAATCGTTTCAAATGGACTGCTAATCCACCATCAAATACGGGTAAGAACGTTTCAACATAATATTGTCACCTGCCGATCTACCAGTATTTGCGACAAACTATTTTGATATGGACTAACAAAAAAATTGACGACATCAAAGCAACGTTCAAACGACGAATTGAAACATTTAGACATGGTAGAATTGAATGCGTTTCTCGGATTACTGTACTATTCTGCTGTTCTAAAATCCAACCACGAAAGCTCGAGCTATAACAGATGGTACAGGCTGCGAAATATTCCGATGCAGCATGTCAGAGACTAGATTTTTAGTCATACTGCATTGCCTGCGTTTTGACAATCCTAATGATCGTCCAGAGAGGTAAAAATACTCCGTCTAGTTGATGCTCTTATCTTCCCCGTTGCACCCGTACGCAGCGAAAACATGGACTTTGGACAAAGTTACACAACAACGAACCAGCGTATCCCGTATTACAAGAAATTGATCCACGTACAAAACTACTAACCAGAATCTGCAGCACCTAGAAGATCAGGAACAATGAAACTGCATCACGCCGAAAAGATTGCACAGGATAGTCAAGTATGGAGAAACAACTGCCGAATCAAATATAAATGATGTCACTTTATCCTTTGGAGGATAATGGAAAAATGAGGATGAGGTTTCACATAATATTAAATATATTTTTCAACAATATTGTGCCGCTTCTTATACGGCTAAAAAATGGATGGAGATTGGATGTAAGGAAACGATATTTTCTTCTTCGAGAATCGTTCCAGAAATGCGCACCAATCCGAAACAATGAGTGTCGAAAGTTACTTGATAGTATGCCAAGACGAAAAAAAGGAATAATCAGTCGAAAAGTGGTGATTTGATTTTATTTTGTGTCGTTTGATTATCAATAATATTTTTGTAATCAATAGCATATTGGATTCCTTTTTATAAAAATGCGTAAAAGTGAAATAGAGTATCTCTTATGGTTTTAAATTAGTTTTCGTTAATAGGTAGCTAAATTCCATTGAAAAGTTCTCATAGTTAGGTCAACTTCACTTAATTCTGTGCAATGCGTGGTGTCCCAACATATATAAAAACTGACAAAAACAGTCTAAAAATCAAACAAACTAATATGAAACATAAAAGAACGGCATGGAATTGTATTATAAAATCATCCTTCTAGAATCCCAATATACCGATAATGAGAAAATTTATATAACAAAAAGGGTATAAATTTTACACAGCAACTAGAACTAACTTTGGTCGCACATCAGTATTACCTGGACAGTAAACTTATAATAAGAATTTGTATTTTTTAATTATTAAAAATATACATTATTTAATAATTTAATTTTCATAATAAAGCTCCAGTGTTCTAAACCCGAAGCTCACTTAATTTTATTTATATTTTTAATAATATTATCGATTTATGTATTGAAAATTATTTCTTTTACTGACTGACTAATATTTTAAGATCAATTTTAATGATTTTTTTTTGCATTAATTCCCACTTGACCGTTGTTGAATTGAAAATTTCTATAAACTGTTTTGAGGGATGATTTTTAGGTACGACTACTTTCGATAATCATATTTTAATAAGTTTTCTATCATCAAGTGGTTAGAGGGGGTCCACTTGACGACGGGATCTGACTCTAATGCTCAAATTTAGGCTTACATAATCAATTATGCAATCAGCTCCAGTTCAAGTTATGTTCTAGAAGTAACAGACATCGTTAACCTAGGAAGGCAATTATGTGAAGATGGTTCAGTTATAAGATAAATTTTGGGTTTTTCGACAAATTTTTTTGCCAACAAACTCATAAATTCTAAATGTTAGGTTATACTGCAAACAATTTCAAAATTCGTGATGACTTTAGGAACGCGCAAGTTTGCTTTTGAAAATTACTGATGGGGTCCAGTTACTAGATAGGTTTTGGGTTTTCCGACAAACCTTTGTTAACCTTTGAAACCAAATTTTTGATTTCAAGCGATTAGTTTCCACTGTGTTGCTGGTTCGGACTTTTAATTCCTTAATTATTAATAATTAATATTATTAATATGCTGGCATTAATTTTATTTCTTTCAACAAATAAAATCTATTTTTTTTTAATAACACAAGCTCGGCATAATTGTTAATATAGTGAAGTAGATTGTAAATTTGCAAATTAATTATCCTATTAAAAAAATTTATCCATTATTTACGGTCCTTGTAAAACATGTATGCAACCAAGTTTCTTTCTAAACACGGATTAAAACACAAACTATCCAATACACACTACACATTTGATGTAGAAACTAATAAAAACCAATAGGGTTGGTTCCAGCAAGTCAACTCTAATGATGGTATTTTTTTTTTCCAAAAACATCAGTACAGAAAAGAATTTTTAAATGGCACTAAAACAATCAATTGAAAGTATTACAATCGAGAAATAATCCTCGGTTATTATTTTGCATAATATCCATGTATCTAAATTTCTGAAACATACTACTGAAACCGCTACGATTACACGGTATGGCGCGCGTTTCGATATCCAGGTTATCATCTTCAGAAACCTATATGTAAACCATTTAAATAGCTTGGTTATCGAAACGCGCATAAATGATATTAATATAGTTTCCGGATTCCATCCAGCTCTCGATGTATTCTAAATATCATCTTCAAACGGTTGGATGGATGCTTTTCGATACATTTCTTTAAAATTGGGACGACTGAATATTCTAAAATTAGATCCTATTGGTTTTTGCCAGTTAAAGAACTGAATCAATTACTGCTAATTATAAAATGAAGGTCTCCTTAGGATTTTCTGGTTGTTAATAAGACACCATTATAATATGCATATTAAAAGCATGTGTTACAATGATTCTGTGTTGTTAAAGAAGTTGTATGCTCTATCTATGTATGAGTTTATGTAAGTGGAGGCAATTTTTCCGCAATTAGGGTGGCAGGAAGGGACAATAGTGTATCCATTAACCAATAACAAGTGCACACCTGAAATATACGGTTTTTAATTAATATACTAAGAAACGTACGCAACTATCCCAAGCTTTCATTTCTATTCGGAAATATTTCGTTGACATCCTCCTTCAGCCTCAACTAATATGTAAGAATTTTAATACTTTTCTAATAGTTTCGAAATTATTAGAAATTAGTGAGAAATCATACCGTCGTATATAACGTTCCACAGAAGTTGCCCTAGTACCGAGATTTGGGGACCTCTCCGGTGACTTGATATTCTCTTGTTTGTTTTCATCTATTTCGTGATCGAATCTTCCCATTTAAACTTTATAAATAGAAGTATCTGTGGATAGCAAATTTAAATGACATTTTTCTTGGACAAGCACTTGAAACCGAATCAATTATATTTCTTCAAAAAACAAGAGAATATCAAGTCACCGGAGAGGTCCCCAAATCTCGGTAATAGGGCAACTTCTCTGGAACATCATATACGACGGTATGGTCCAGCTGAAACTATCAAGAGCCGTCAAACCTATTGCATTCGCCTATGAAATAGGAATATCAAAAACCATAGATGGGGTAAACGGGCATTACAGGCCCAATGGTTGGAGTCGCTATGCTCCTTTCCTCCATCTATTTTTATCCATGACTGCTTCACGCCAATTCTCCATTCCTATTCTTCCTAAATCATCTCTATATGTTTCTATCAATTTTTTTCTGTGGACATTCTCTTTTCCTTTTCATTCCTTCCTTAACAAGTAGTAGGAAGTAAATTTACTGCTCAATCTGATGATTTTCTTAAAGTATTTCACTTTCAGCAGGCATATCTATCAATATGCTAGAAAGTTTTGGATCAAACTTGGAAGATTCATGAAGATTATTGACAATAATAGACGTCATTATAATTGATGACAATCGGTTCATTATCCAATACAGTTGGAGTATAATTTTCATTATTAGAAAAAAAAAAAATTCACTTACCTCCTAAAAGTAATAATGGGATGACACACAGAGCCGTTAATTTCGTAGCCTTGTTGCCGACCTTGTTCTTCCACAACAACCACGTATCCATAAGCATTATCCTACTGGTAAGTTTATGCAACTTGGTAAACAAAGAGGTTTGAACTTTGAAACCAAAATACGCAATCGACAAAAACGTTGTGATAATTGTTGTTATCCATGTTACAGTTGTAGTTCTTATCCTCGACCAAACAGATCTAGTCTTCTGGGTAGATATTGAATAAGTACCTTCATAGTTATTATTGAATAGTTGCCTCGGTTTATAATTGTGGTAAATATCTTCGACGCCTCGAGAACCGTATGATTCCGTGTTAGTTTGTTTGTGTTCTACACTTGTGAATAAATGAGAATCGTCTGAAGATGAGCTGACGGAATGGATCGGTTTTCGAGACATGTTTGGCATAGCCACAACGCCTGGCGCTATTTCGACTCTGTCTCTTGAATGGGGTGAGTACGTGTAGTCTGTTTTCGGGTAAATGCTAAAACAAAACAAAAAACAATCAATATATAATTTAAATTTTAAATTAAAATACAATATGGATTCAAATTTACTTTTCTAGTAAAATTTATTACCGTGTTATTGATATACTTTGTCTTTGTAATGAATCTCTTCGCAAATAATAAAATAAAAGTAACAAGTAATTGAATCATTAATTTAATTTCATTAATTAGATTTTTGGGAATATAAAAGTCATTTGAAGCCTTATTAATTGATTATAATCCGGTACTTGCCAAGAATTTTGTTGATGGTTGTATTAATAAAATTTTTGGGAGTATAAAAGTCATTTGGAGGCGATTTAACAACATATGGTGATTATTTGACAAAAATTGATTCATTCAACATATTTGGGGATCATTTCATACTGAAATTGACAAAACAGGATATTGGTGTTGGTATGTAGAGATTACTTTAACTGTACTTCTAATATATGTGAGGAAAAGTAGTTTCAACTCATCATGTACAAGATTAAAGATCAATATATACAAATATAAGTGAAATTAATCAGTGTTCCTACTAACTTGGGTAGACAACAGCTTGATAGAAAGTTACTTTCTCACAAAATGTTTCTCCTAATGTATTATTTTCTCTAGATATTCTTATATTATGACAAATTCAACAAGTATTTTAAGAAAGTTGTTGGATTTAAAACATAAATAAATTAAACTCTGACAATGTGGTGCTCCATGAACAAAATTAATGACTTATGAAACTTAAACTGTTATGTTGAATGGAAGATTTTGTAAATGAACATACCTATCTAAGCTTTGAAAGAAATGTATACACTGATCTGTATTATAAACGATATCCTCTATTTTTAAAACATTCAACAATCATACAAGTACATAGTAATTTAAAATTGAATGTCAGTTTACTAATAAAAAAAGAGGTAAAAAATAAGTAAGTTTTTGTACTATTAGTTAATTGATAAGATGATTGCAGTGCTGGATCAATTTAAAATCACCGAAGGGAAATTATTCACCAATAAAAATTCTATTACAAAAAGGAATATATTTTTTCAACGTCCACGTTGGCGACTAAGTAATTTCGGTTTTGTAGTGTAAAATAAAATACTTTTTTTTAACAAAAAATAGTTTTTAATCGATTATTATATTTTTTCTGGTCTTTATCAGCAAAGAACTAAACCGGGTGCGACTGAAGGTCATCGTCATTTGGGAAAGTTTGGCCATTCAAAGACTTATGCAAACTGTTTTTCTTGAATTTCTTCATCAAGTTTCATTAATTGTTGAGAACAACAGAATTGATCGTTCGGTTCCTTGGAACCTAAAAAAAAACATAATATCTTTGTAATCCCACCAAAATAACATCATGAGCTTTTTTGTTGTTTTTCAGCTTTCGATGTGGTTTCTACTGGTTCATCGTGTTTGCTCCATGATCGTTTTAGAACCATATTTCATCACCAGTGATGATTCTTTTCAAGAAAGGATCGGTTTCATTTCGTTAAATATGCATATCGAAAATGTTGATTCTTTGTGTTAAATGAATTTCTTTCAATACTTGAAGTACCCAAATATCAAGATTCTTAACTAGCCCAAGACATTTTTAGTGTTTTTCAATTGTTGTGTGCGATACATGTAACCTCTTCGCAACCTATCGAACAGTTATATGACAATTCTTTTTAATTATAACTTTGATTTGATCATGAACTTCAGTAGGCCGATTAGAACGTTGCTCCAAAGAAGGCAAAAACCGTTCCACCTGCAGGCAAGATCATGGCGTCGGTTTTTTTCAATAAATATCTTGAAAAAGGAAAAACTATTAACGGCGAGTACCATGCGAACTTATTACAACGTTTGAGTTAAAAAATCAAGCAAAAACGGCCGCATTTGGTTAAGAAGAAAATGTTGTTTCATCAATACAATACACCGGATCACACATCCGTGCAGCAAAGGTCAAAATTAACGAATTAAAGTTTGAATCGCTACCTCATGCACCCTATTTGCCAGATTTAGACCCCTCGGATTATTTTCTGTTCCCAAGTTTGAAAAAATAGCTCGGTGATCAAAGATTTTGAGTAGCTTGACGATTCTTATTATAAAAATTGAAGTATTGAACTTATTGAACATCTTTGGGAAAAATGTATGGAGCTAAAAGGAGATTACGAGATTAAATCAACACTCAGAAATTATATTGAAACCATTTCAAAAACTGGAAAAAATATTTTTGTAAATAGTTTCGCAATATAGCATTATTTATTGTACAACTTAATTTTGTTAAAATATTTCATTAGTTATTAATATTAATGTCAAGTTTATAATTAATTATTATTAATAAATACAGAGCTGACAGTGTATTTTTTTAATAAGTTTTTTAAAGCTTTCAATATTTGTCATAATAAGTTTTGACAATACATATCATCATTTTTCAGCCACATTATAAAAAAATCAATTGTGTAAAAGCACATAGTAATATCTGAAATGGTTATATCAAACAGCTGTGAAATGTGATAGGAGATATGCAATATAGGAAGGTCATAGAATTCTGTATTTTTATAGAATAAATGATTATAGAACTAATATCAATAACGTTTTTCGGTTTTTACGAGTATTACTAATAACAATGATAATAAGTCTTTAGATTATCCTAAATTGATTTCCAAATGTTTTTATCTAATAGATTAGCATACAATAAATATATGAATATTCAAAGTGCTGTTTTATTTGTAAAAGTATTGATTAATTGCTTTTAAATAGTTTTGATAAATATTAACTTAACCTACTTCACTCCTTAATATCCATTTGTATACACAAATTTACTTCCCTAACTATAAATTCCAATTGAGATTTAAAAGATATTTTACTTGTTATTCCACAGTGGTATGAAAATTATTTCATTTTTGAATTTGATGCTGAATTTTCAATACTACATTGAAACAACTTGAATCAACTTATGTCTTTAGTGCCATTTTCATTTGGATAAAATTGTACCTCAATGGAGGGAAATATTTAAGATACAATTGCAATAGCATATTAGTAGCTTTGAAAAGAAGTTATACTTACTCCCAATATCTTCCTGATTGTTTGTATAGATCTAAAGCTGATATTTGTCCTTTACCATTAGACGAGGCTGCTTTGGCGTCTTTTATTATTTGATTTTTCTCGTTTAATGATATTGTTTTAGTTGAACTAACTTCATTTTCACCATCTTCAGAAGAATAATCCGAAGTTTTGAACCATCTACAACTCACTCGTTCAGACTTACTTGATAATTTTTTGACTGGTTGGACATTTGTAGATGTAACTTCATCTACTGTAACAGCATCCGCTTTTACCTCCCTGACTCTGTAATAATATGAAAACAATGCTAATGTCATTATTGAGGAGTGTTTTGGTAGGTTTTGCACTTTCCAATAAGATATAATATAATTATATTAAGTGTAGTATATCCACTTATTCAGTTAAAAGTATAATCCATTTATCATTGATTATATAAATTGAAAAATATGGAATAGGAATATTCTTATCAAGCATTTCTATAAATGTAAAAAACATATAAACAACCAAAATAAGAGAGAATGGCACTAATTGAGTTTATATGATCCGAATAGCTCCAAAACATTTTGCTTTTCTGTTTTATCTCAAAAGCGATAGCAAATTTAGCGATTTTTCAACTCAGCAAGTCAAAATAAATGATAATCATCCAAAGACATTTTCACTGTTAACCAGCATCATTGAAAACACTTAATATGATACAAGCCCCATACATTGTACAAATATGTGATGCTATTTTAGTCTATACAAGATAAATTGAAACATAATAGTGTTCATAATAAAAAAAAAGATCAAAGCTAATTATCTTTCATTTCATCCTTATTCCCTTATTTAATTTCATTAAACCATTATAGTTAATTGTGAATAAAATTATTCTTATTATCATATTTGTATATTTCTTCAATTTATATGAACATGTAAAGTGGAAGCATAAAAATTTAATTGTGTCATAATGATTTTTATAGATTTTTTTATATATATGTTTTTACACATGTTTCATTAAACTAAATATTATTACGAATTGACCATAAAAAACCAAAAAAGATGAACACTAGCCTGACAAAAAAATCAAATGTATATAAAATCATCACTGCTACTTCTAGAGGTATACTGATATATTGTAGATATATTTGCTCAATGAAGAAGTAATTAGCTTACTTTGCAGATGTAGTGGTGCTTCGTGTGATCCGAACACTTTCTTCTGCCAAGACTTCTTTATCAACAAATTCCTTACTGAAAGCTTCTAACTGAGTGTGAGGTGTTCTCGATCTAGTATCCATTATAGGTATATAACAAGCTCGTCCTGAAAATTGAAAACTCCATTTTAATCTTAGGTATACTCTGCCTTCAAAGATAAAATAAGAAATGACCCCATGTGTGTTTCTAAAAATAGGTAGTCAGTTCCCTCCACTAATACTATTAGAAGATGAAAATGACAACCAAAGATCTCGATTGTAATCTTGTAAAGCATGCTCAAGGAAACGTGAATATACAAATTGTTTACATTACATAAATTCATTAGTATGGGATTTATTCATTGGAATAAATGCTATTCTAACTTTTGCTAAGCTGGAATTATATCAAATCAATATACTTAAAACTATTGATTAGTTTTATCAATATGTTAAGTCGATTTAATACAATTCTGTATACTTATCCATAAATTTAAATAAGTAGGATCTTTTTAATTGAAATATTAGTGTATACTAAGAAAATCTATTCCCAATTTTTATATTATATATATTGTTTTAATTTATTATCTGTAGACTTACCACATTTAAAACAAATATATTTTATAAAGAATGGCTTAAAATTTTATATAAACGCACACCTACAACGACTTATGAAAACTTTAAATGTAGTGATGACGTCATCTGGCCGAAAATAAACAAGAACCAACAATGTTGCCAATTTACAGTAAACATTGGATTTAATCAACAAATTTACCCGGATGGTTGCTGCTATTTTTTAAATAATGATACTATTGATTGATGGATTGATTCAAAATTTCAATAAGCCAGCACTGGCTTTAATCATTCAGTAATTGTTATCTATCATTATATTATGTTAAATATAAAAGAAAATTATACGTAAAATCAATTTAAAACTTACACTCTCACTTGACATTTTATACGCACGTGTCCCGTTAACTGACATTGACATTTTTAGTGAAAAATTGACGTTAGTAAACGTCGTTTATAAACGTGAATTTGTTCATAGGAAAGAATAATGGGAACTGAAAAAATTGAAAACCCTCAATCAGAATCAACCCAAAATAAAACTCCTCAATCGGATCCGTTGCAACCCTTCACTCTTGAAAGTAAGTTTATTGTAATTCATAAAATTAACCTTAATTTGTTGACATCTGTTACAAGAGTTTCAAATAAAAAATACTTATTTTTATATATGAATATTTGAAGTTTTTCTGTTTTTAAATAAAATATGAACAGAAGATACTTTCCATTTAACAAATCTCTGTTAATGATAAATCACATCAGATAATATTTCTTATTATGTTAGGTATAGATACAAAATATTGAAGATTTGTGTATATATTTATAATTTTGTTGGGATTAAACTATATAAAACTTTTGTCATATTTCAGTTCTGAAACTAATTAAAGATATTCAACAGCAGCATGGTCTCAGACATGGAGATTACCAACGTTATAGGGGTTATTGCTCTAGGAGGATCAGTAGGTTGCGGAAAGTTTTAAAAATACCTCAAGGTGATAGGAGGCACTTCAAAAAACGAGATGTCACTGAAGCCCATATAATAAGTCCTCGATCAGATGAAAGGTTTTTACACATCCCATTAATACTAGCAGAGAGGTGTTGGGCATATGCCATGCAGTTAAGACAGGAATCCAATACTGAACCCAGAAAGAAGTTCCACTTAGTTCAGAAGATGAGAAAAGCTTGTGTGTATGCAATTCAGTTAGATGAGCTTTGTAAGGTGAGAATCATTATATAATAAAGTTTGTTGGAAATATTTATAACATTTAATAGGTTGGTGACTTTAAAGAAATCTTAATGTTTTAAAGTTCACCTACTGTGAACTGTTTTACCTTTGGTATAAAAAATTGGCCAATTGAATCAAAACAGAAGTTTTGGCCCCAAAAATTATCATTGATGAATCCTAAAAAATTTTATAGAATTAATCCATTTTTTTTCAAATGTGATATAATGACACTATTAATTATATAAAAGGTGGGTAATACATTATCGTAAAGGTTTTTTTTTAAACTTAAAAAAACAACTGTGAATGTCATTCTTGGAATTTTTGTTTTAAACCCTTGTTTGACATGGTCGGATTAATCATTAGTATTTCTCATCATTTTGATTCAATAATTTTTGTCAATTTAACACAAAATTTTCATTCTTGTGATATTTCTGCAAATTTGTTTTTGGCAGCACTATTAAATGCTTTTTGAATGTATAGACTTATGGTATACTTCTTAATTTGTTTTCAGTTTTAACTCTATTACCCGTCTTAATGTAAATACATTGTTTTATGTACTTAATTCTTTCCAAAAGCCAATTATTTTTATTAACCAGTACTCTAAGATACCTTCGTAATTTCTTATTTCAAAAATTAGCAACTTATGCTTCTATAATTTTTGAAATCTGTATTTTTCACTTTTTGCCAAAAATGGAATAATTTGTCAGTATATTTAAATTTAAAGAGTTAACAATTCCATCATATTTTTAGCAAGAAAGGTGTGACGCCCGTACTAAACTGGAAGCCCAAGCATATCTTGCTTGGATACAAGGTAGCTTGCAATTTGAGCTCCAATTATGGCAACAAGCAGTTGAGAATCTTAAAAAAGCTCAAGTAATTTATGAAAAAATAGCTTCTACACTGCCCGAGGAAGAACAGCTACCATACAAACAAAGAGTAGAAGAAATTAGTCCCAGCTTACGTTACTGTGCTTATAATATTGGAGATGAGAAAGCAGTAGATCTGCTAGAACTTCGTACTCAAGGTGTACTGGAGAACTTTGATGCACTTGTATCTCAGAATAAAGAAAAAACTGAAGATGTATTATATGAGGTATATATCATAGTAATTTTGTTGATAAATTATCTTAATTTTAGGATCCTATCAATTAAAATTTCATTTAAAAGCATATAATTTTGATGTTTTGACTACTTTTAGCCTTAATCAAAATATATTGATGATGAAAAATGTATTTTACAATTTTTTTCATTACTCTGTTGTATTCAATTACTTTGAATATTTTAGGTAAAATGGTTCAACCTCATTATTCCAGTGAGAATAGAAAAAATTAGATTATTCCTTGTAAGCATTGAAGGGTTGAAAGATTCTCTGATACATGCTGAAGACAATCAGGGTAAAATTAAGATTCTAGAAAACTTATTTATAGATTTGAGAGACATTATTACTCTTGCAAGGGATAGCAGTCGTGCTGAAAAACTAACAGCGAAACAAACTAAGGAATATCAACAACTATTGGCCTATTTGCTTTCAATTCGTATTGAACGTACATCACATAGGAATGTTTTACTGATTTTACAGACAAGGTTGGTAAATATGGCCCCCAAATATCAAATATGCTTTCCATATTGTTGATTGTGTTCAGTTATACGTATGATCCACTTATAGTTAACGTAGTGGCTAATTTTACAAACCAGTTCGGAAAATACAATTTCTAAATTTTAAATGTGGTTGAGATCAAAATCATCCAAAATGAAAGAATAAAGTTTTCTCACGTGAGAAGCCAATTGAATGAAATTCTGTGATGTAAGTGCTTGAAAAGTAGTAACATTGTACCAATGCTAAGTTTTATTTTGTGGTATCTTATTTTTTTATTTTTACATATATTTAAAAACTTGATATATATAGAAACGAAAGACTACTTAAAAAGTGCCCAAGCAATATAATCTCCCTATTAAACGAAAATTGTTATAACGCAAACATAATTAAGTATCTAAAAAAATTATTTATTTTTCAGAATTTATGTAATTTAATAAATTGTCATTTATACATACTCATTTTTTAATGGACTTTGTGCATGAAACCCTCGACGCTCATGAGCTTGGCACACAAGAATTAATTGGTAGGTTTTGTGTCGAAGATTCAAATTTGAAAACATTTCACAAATTAATTGTTTATTTGTTGCCTTGTTCGAAATACAAGATACTTGATTAATTGAATAAAAAATACGAATATTATGGAAGCACTTCTTTGAAACTATACTTTTTACTAAATATACCTTCTCAAGCCATTTTATAGTCTTCTTTATTAAGTAATAATGCATATTCCCAAGTTTTCTATGAATTCAATAATATGTACAAGAAAACTTTGTTTCTAGGAAATACAAATGTAAATCTAAATGAATTTGAAATAAATGTCCGCAGTACGTCAATTCTACAGTTTGTGTCTAAACCACAATTGTGAAGCTCATGGAGCCCAAACATTTATCTGGTGTGGACATGTAGAAAACGCGACTGTTTTAAAAACGACAATTTTGAACATGGCATTGCGCACCCATGTTCTCGATTGGGTGCTCAAATTGCGACTAATGTAGTATGACATTATATTGATATGTATACTGTTAGATTGGAAAAAGCTGGTTAAATATTTAACAATGAAATTCCTATAAAAGTATTTCGTTATTCAGTTTTTTTACTTGATTTGTAAAATCACTTTTTCATATAAATATTGATGATTTCGAGTGAAATAAAATTAACTGCGCTTGTTAAAATCAATAATTTTACCATTTTACAATACTATTTAATTTCCCTCTCTCCATCTAATAAATTTCACAATTTTTCCATATTTTATAACCAATTTTTTTCTTTCCTCTAATCAATATGCACCTTTTTTTACTTCTTGAAAAAATCCTTTCAGAAAGCCAACATTGATGTGATATTTCTTCCCTCTGGCTATAAATGTCCTCTATGTACCATTATATACTCCTGATTTTATGTCTACGTTAATAAATATTTATTTATTATTTGAAATACTTCTATTTATTTACTTTTCTGGATGGTTTGTAGGAAGCCACAGGATTGTGTTCGCCTTTTGGATATAAATATCCAACAGACTACTGAATTATCCCAAAATGAAGCGATTAAAGACAATGAAGAGGTGCAGAAATATTATGACTTACAAGTTAAAGCTTATAAAACACTTAGATTCTTCTATTTGGCCAAATCGCAGGTAGCACAGAAACGTTGGAAAGAGGCTGTAGTGTTATTCGATTATACTTTTAAATCAGTACAAACAATTAATCAAGGTAAATACGATTATATAAATTAAAAACACAATGAAGTCTAAGATTGTTATGGATATAGAAATCCCTAAAGAAAATAATGTACAGAATTGCTGAAAATTAATTTTTATTCAACTTCACTTATACCTGATAAAGTGATTCATTCTATCCATTAACTTCAAATGATAGATATAGAAAAAATTGATATTGTCTGTTACAAATTGTTTTCAAACCTTTTATAACACGATGCGCTTCATGCTTTTTCCCTAAGACAAAGGAAGATATAATTATCTTCTCTTACCTTTTCGGTCATTTACCTGTTTCATTTGCTCTGAATTTTTATCGTGACTCGTCAATTCATGTCTCTTAATAGGACTTTTTACTATTTGTTGTTGATTGTGTTCAGTTGTATGATTTGCTTATACTTAATGTGTTTTCTTTTGTGATTGCTTATGGTTTTATATTGATGAAACGATAATTTTAGGTACATTTGAGTCTGAAGTAAAAGAACTTTTGCAAAGAGTTAAAGAAAAATCAGAAACTGAACTTGCAATAGCTAAGGCAAATTTGGTGCTGGATCAGAAACCCGAAGAAAATATGATTCAGTTTCCTCAAAGTCAGAAAATATACAAGAGTAAAAAACCACTGGTGGAAAGATTGGATGAATTTAGAGAAGAACCCCAACTACTGTCGAAAAATCCCAATTTGGTCACTTTGCCTCCTGCTATGGAACCAGTGCCCGCTAAACCATTCTTCTTCGACTTAGCATTAAACTTTGTAGAATTTCCTGATCTCAGCGAGAAACTTGATGATGGAAAATCTAAACAGAAACAAGGGGCTGGTATTTCTGGATTTGTTAAAGGACTTTGGGGGTGGGGAAAATAAGTTAAAAAATAAATATGTGCTTATATAAAATCATTTTCATATTGTTGGTTAATAAATTTAATATAACACAGATATTTATTATTTCTAAACCTCTCCTTTTCTTACTTTGGAAAAAATTTACATTTTCATCTTCAGAACTGTTAGAGTAGAATAAAAATATTTAAGAGGTAGAGATAGATGTATAGGAAGTATGAGTTGTATAAATAAAAGTGAATTAGTAATTTTTTTAGAGTTTTTAAAAGAAAGAAAAATTTTGACGTTTCGACTTTTCTTTAAGTCTTATCAAAATATGATATTGACACTGACAATTTGCTTATTTATATTAATCGATAGATCACCTACATCATGAATATCGGAATAAGAATAAAATACCATTCTGTTCTTATGTTATTGTTAATTTTATATAATGTGACATCAAGAAAATTGATTCTATTACTTTACTCAACCTCGATTGTGAATTAAAGTTTTTCATGATAAGAATCGAATTTTTTACTTATGTTTTCAACTTGATTCTTTGGTACGGCGGAAATGCAATCATCTACATATCGGAAAAAGAATGGAATATTTATATCAAGTTTGCTTAGGACCGTTTCCTCAAGATCTTCCATTACCAATTGTGTTATAACACTTGAAATGGAAGCTTCCATAGCACAACTACCAATTTGTGTGTATATTTCATTTTTCATTATTATATTTTTCACAATGGTAATAGGAATATTTGTATATAAAGAAACCACATCTAACGAAATAAATACATATTCATTAGGAATTTTGTTACTTTTAATATTTTCTTTGAAATCGCATGTGTTTTTGATATACTTAGTATTTGTTTTGATATAAAATAGTTTTTCTTAAATCAAATAGTATACTTTGCAGTGCTTGTAAATTAAATCAACCTTTTTGATTATAACTTATTCTTTTGGTGAAAAATTGCCTCCACCGACTGGCTAATAGGAAACCTGAACTAATAAATACCTTGTTTTTATGATGTCCAAAAAAGAAAGGAAAATAAATATTTTCTCAGATTGCCATTCAATTTTTTTTCTAACTCAACATATTTATGGTTATCACAATAGAAACGATTCCTTACAATTCCCGATGTCGATGAGTACCTATATTATATAAATTTGAATTCGTATTGTTTTAATAAAAATGTCAAAATAATTTTATTACAACAAACACACATTTTCAGCTGTTTGTTTAAATCTACCACGGAAACAGAATTAATAGGACAACCGTTATACAAACATTAGATTTTCTAGTTCGAGCTAGAGCGCCGAAGTGTTACGTTTTAGCCACCAACGTCTTCAAAAATAGCCGGCGGGCCGGTTCATCGTCATTTTTAACTTTTACAGCATATTCATAACACTTTCCAAACTTATTATTAACGAATTACTTGTGCATCTTGTAATCTTCTTAGAGGGACAATAATGGCCTACAGTTGGGACAATCGTGTAAACTTCGTGGTTCGATACTTGTACGGTAAGTAAAAAAACACCTGATAATAATAATATGTTGTAATAGTTTATTTTAAAAATTAAAAGTGAATGACACTTGTTGCGGAACAACGTGTGAAATGTTATTTTTAAAACGTTATTTTTGAGATGAGCTTATGAAATTAACGCAATCAATTAATAAAAACTATTTTCATTACTATAGTTTATTTGAAAATAAATTACTGTTTTTAAAAAATCCCCTCGACGGAATGTGTACATTGATGCAATTAACTAGAATAAAGAAACAAGATATATTTTTAACATGTGATGTTATAGGAGTTTTCATACTCTCATGGTTTTATACTATTATTAATGATTTTATTTCCTTGAAATTATTTATACTTGCTTCTCTAAATCATATTTTGCAAAAGTATAAATAGAATCATAGTTATGATTTACTTACCAAATTATTCCACGAATAATATACTTTGTTAAATTTTTTTTATTGCAAAATTTAGTGGCTAACAATCGAAAAAAAATTACAAAAAACTGTTTTCAGTCAGTGATGTAAACATGTGAGTTTTTTATGTGTCTACTGCATCCTGTTCTTTTTCAGAGTAAAACATTTAGTATAGCCAAATGGTCAATCAAATATTATTCTGTTTGCTGCTAGTCTAATGTTTTTGTACCCTGCTTCTGACTAACGGAATATTTAAATTGCAAAAATATTATCATTTTTTCACTAATTAGTACCTATTTTCTATAAAAAATTTCACATTGAAAAGACGATTGTTTTTTTTTGAGGTTAAATCTCCAAAATCAATTTGAAAACAAAAAGGGAGTAAAGTGCAAGAATAAATTTTTCGTAGGAATAAAGGTTAATTAAAATGTTTCTTCTACATTATATAATGAATAGATTCCTTCAATTACTGTTATTTTATAGAAGGTATATCATAAGTATGTTGGTTTACACAGCGCACACTCAGAAAAACACTGCACTAAGTTAAAAAAACAATTGACGAAAAACTGTTGTTTCATGTTATGTCCAGATTTTTGCCAATATCTCGCACATTGCTTGTGAAGAATCCTGTTGACTTAAAATGCGTTAATTAAATAAAATATATAAAATACATTTTTTTTTCGTTTTTACTGTTTTTTTCTGAAATAATGCACTATTATTCTCATTATGTAATAATTCTATACGGATAGTTTTTATAAGTGGAAGTTGTTTCGACTAAGGAAGACAGCACGGCAACGATTTCTGCATCCTCCGAGGTTCCAGCTCGGTTCTGCGCGTTCTCAAGCATGCGCAGTATAGATAAAAAACGAATATTATTACTCATTCTGACATAGGAAAAATTAAGTTTCCTTTATCTATCTTTTAAATTAAAGTTTATATATTTTTTTGAAAATTATACCATATTTTCGGCCATAGGAAGTATATTTTAGAAACTAAAGCCTGAACGAACCTAAAAATTTGATTCAAATATATATTGTTGTCTTCTGCTTTTAGATTTAGATGGTAATGGCTACTTAGATGAGAAAGATTTTGCATGTCTAGCTTTAAGGGCAACGATAATCGAAGGCAAAGGAGAATTCAGTTTTAATCGTTTACAAGAGAATCAACACATTATGTTGAGCTTATGGGAAGAAATTGCAGAGCTTGCGGATTTAAATAAAGTATGATATTCGTCTAACAGAACATTTTGTGCTGTAACCAAACTCTTAACATTTGAATCATATTCACGTAACAGAGAAAAAATTTTATTTTTGTAGCAGTTGACGTAAATTTGATTTACAACATTTTGAGGTATTTGAACTCTATTTAGCTATAAAAATAAAAATATAAAACAATAGTATCGCACTATTTTTGTAGCCATTTTGTAGTAGTAGTAGTAGTAAATTATGAGAAAAAAGTCTTTACAGATTATAAATAATGTTTGCAGACGACTTATGAACAAATTTCGTTTAGAAATAAATACTTACCCAGGAAGCTTAGTGAAAAGGGTAATACAAATTTGTGCCATTGCCACACCTTGTATTATTTATGTTATAGCTCGGTTTTAACTCTAGTTTCCAAATTGAACGATCAAATACTTAATTATTTCTAAAATATATTCAGTGCCTTATATACTGAGCTTAAATTTGTGAAAATGAACTGTACAGTTTTGTCGTGACTTGAGAATGATTTAAGCAAAGTAAGTAAGGGTAATAGTTTCTAATGTTTACATATTTTCCCTTTCCTCAAGTAGGTTATGTATATAATAGGGCGTATGCATCCGAAATACGGTCTGTCACTGTCACGTGCAAAAAATATAAGCGGAAATGCCACTTGAATGATTTGAAATTTGTTTGATCCAAATTATTCAGGGTATAAATTGGAATGTTCAGCTGTTGCTACAGAAAATTGGCTAAAAATTTATCTTTCGTCGGGTGATATATTTATGTAACATCAATCTAAGAATATTGTTACTCATTTGTACTTTTCAGAGATGTTAAGTTATTATAATCCTAGTTTACAACTCGGTATAAAATAAATATTTTGAACACCGAAATTTTGGGAATCGAATGCTGCAAACACAGAACTAATTAGGTAAGTTCTGTGGTTACAAAAGGTTAGAAACCAAAAATACGGAAACGGAACAATGGATTTTACACTAATGAAAATATTACGAATATAAATATATTCATATTCAGTTGCTTATTCTAATATCTACTAATCCATATCTACACGTTCATTCTTCTAATTTTATCGCACATATTTTTGGTCCTTGAATCAGGACCTTTTACAGGATGGTAAAATAACAGTCGAGGAATTCAAACAAGCCGTCCAACAATGTTGTTTGGGTAGAAGGTACGAAGATTTTCCACAAGCGATGAAAATGTTTATAGATTCCAATTTCAAAATGGTAGATCTGAATGACGATGGAGTTATAGCAGCGGACGAATATAGATTTAACTGTATTACTAAATTTCCAATAGATGACGTAGAAATTGTAGATGAAGCTTTTAATAATTTGCTTAATGTAAGTATATTAATGATTAATGTGATTCACAAAGTTTTACAAGAAAGTTACAAAGTTTATAATATTCCCTTTGAGGTTTATTTTTCGCCTTTATCTTCCCGGACTATATGCGCTAGCTCAAAATAAGTTTGAGTTTTCCATATTTTTAACGTATATTGCCACAAAAACAATGAAATTTATTAAATTGAATGCATGAAACTAAATTTGGGAACCTGTAATGCCACATACTAATAATTTAGAATTGTAAAAACAAATTGAGACAATTCGGTATCTAATAAGGACTAAATAATTAGTTAAATCATTATTAATGTCTGAGTAAAAATTGCACATGAGAAACAATACGTTACATTGAAGGAAACATAGTTAAAGATAAATTGATATTCTCTAAATTTCGCCAGACGTATTTATAGTTCTTCCAATATAAATTGCATATTTTAAAAACACTTGCCGACAATTTTGTTTGATCTACCATAGGCGTAGATACCTCATTTTATAAATTTAATATTTTTATAAATACTTTTAAAAAAAAAGGCAATCGAATAATTATAAATTGGACGACATTATACTTATTTGCACTTAATTATAGTCCTACTTGATGTTAGAAAAAAATCATTATTATACCTCGTTAACTTGCTACAACTGAATATTAAATTATAAAAACGTAAATAGACGAGTAAAATGTGCCTGTCTGTAAGGGAGTTTGGTTTAAACAGGGTACCAGACGTGAACTGAGCCCCCATTTTTACCCCATTCGTCTATTGGAACTTCGGTAGCCTTTTATCTGACTATAAAACGTAAATAGACGAGTAAAATGAAACTGCCTGTAAGGGAGTTTGGTTTAAACAAGGTACTAGACGTGAACTGAGCCCTTTTTGTACCCCATTCGTTTGTTTTTTCTGGAAAACGAAATTTCAAAGCAAGAACCATGAAGGAAACTAAATTCTTTGCAAATAAAACATTTGTCTGGCGCAAATAATCTGGTCGCCATCGAATGGTCCTTGATGATTCGGTTACTGCTATCCGTTTATTCAGTTTCTTGTGCTTAAAATTACAAACCAAATAATGACAAAACTTGACATAATTTTTCTAAACTGCTACAATTGTAATACTAAAATCTTGAGTAGCTTTGTGAACTGATTTCAGTTTTTCTTTACATGTTTTTCGGTTCTGTGAATGATCCAGTTCGTAATTACTCGATAAATTGAAAATTTATTCACTCTAGTTAATTCAGCAATTCTTATTATGATTGCATTATCAGATTGCTCAATATTTTCCTTTTTTAAACATTTAAAATAACTTGCTGTGTTTGTATATCTAAATATTTATTGTTAAATTCATACCTGTCTTTATTCTCAGTACAATAAATCTCACTAAGCCATGCCAATGCTTATCACAGAAAGTCTAGCAGGAATATTTCAAAGAAATTATGTACATACGCCTTCCGACAGCTTTGGCCAATAGAAATGCATTTATGTTTACGATGTTTCGATGTTTTGATTGGTAAACAGTGGAGATGATGAGTCCACGTGGACTGACGGTCTATTAGATGTTTAACGAATTGTATACGGGTGATAAACATTATTTTCCATTTCTTAATTTGATATGAGTGCCGTACGTATTTATGAAATATAGATTGTTCTTTGCATAACTGTCTTCTGCAATTGATATATTGGAAGAACTATACTACAATCAGTAGAATTGTCCAAAAGAAGTAAAGGAGTCGTTTCCCTCTAGGAGCGAAAGACTATAACGTATTTTTACCGTTAGCGAACGGTAAATATTAACAAAAAATCTTAACTCATAGTTTCCAAAAAAAAAAAAAAAATTGTGTAAGTATACACAAACACAGCACAATGGATTGATGACATTTATATGTACAATGAAATAACAATCAGAATATAACAATATACAAATATTCGCTTTTACATCTACCATTTTACACCTAACCTAACCTAACCTAACCTTTTACATGATTTAATCCAAATGATGTCAATTTATGCTGGCGGCAAAGGCAGATCCAGGGGGGTCATGGGAGTCATGAGCTGGTTCCAGGACTTAGGTAGACCATAATGATTTTATTTATATATTTTGTCGCCATACAGATTTTATGTAACTATATACCTTCAATATTTGATTAATTTAATATAATAACTCAGTAAGATGGCAAACGTTTGGGAATGAACGCATCAAAAATTTGAATTTTACCGCGTCACATTTGCGCGCGCTTGTCGACTATGCAACGTCTAGCTAGACCTAACCTCAATCGAAATCGGAACGACTAAACTTCAACATATCATAACATAGTTCTAAGTTATAAAAAACTAAAATTTCTTTCTACCTATAATGTGTTTATAAGTTTACCTTTATAAGTATTCTTAAAAATTGTTGTTGCAAATTTATTAATTACAAGAAATGGTAAGTAATTAGTTTCTCATTATTCCAGTACTTGTATCTATTGTTATCAAAATTAAATGTTTTTACAGTTCCATCAGTTATTGTTAACTTTGAAGAAATTTGAAGACAGTTTACGTACTCACAATAAACGTGAGGTTCGAAATTATTTACAAAAAAATTTAATATTAGAATTATTTTTGCACGCGGTACAATCAAGTGCCTTCCCGATCAAAATATTCATCTCCGTATGCTGTTTGTTATAATCTTGCCATAATTTTAAACAAATTATTTATCGACATGACTACAGAATGTAAGAAATCAACAGAAAAAATAATATTTAACTTTGTTATCAGACCATTTCTGTATAAAAGATTTGGGTATTATTTGGCAGAAAGTGATGGGTAATTGTAAATTTCCATTTTTTTTTTTAATCATCATTAAGTTTATTTTTCTATTATCGTTTAAACATTTTTATTTTTGTGGTGCGAAGTAGGTAAATACACCTTCCCAATCTTGTTATCTTGTTTAGATACTTATCGATTCGATTCTGATAAGCAGGGTATTCAAAGAGTTATCTTTGTAAACTAAAAACAGAATTTTTTTTATTCGTATTCAAAGAAAAATAATGTCTGGCAAAAATCTTTTTTTTTTTCTAATTTATATCCACTTCAATTTGCTTTTAATAAAGGAGTTTATTGATATAAAGCAAACAGGTTCATTTATCTTTCAAAACATATTTCAATTAGTGTAATCGTAAGTAGACATTTATATCTCAAATTTGCCAACCGAGCTTGTAATCAATTAGGCATTCAACAATGGTAAATGTTTCGTTTTCAAAATACTTAATTATATGTAGACGTTAAGCTAACCTATAATGAAAAATTGCTTTCTATAAATAAGTTGTATAGTCAAATATTTATTTGGCAACACTCCCTTGCCAATTATCATTACCGAAAAAACTTTTCTTTATTTCTAGTTATATACACACAATTCAAAAAAATTACATATTTGAAATATTTAGTACAATCGCATATTTGCTCGTCCACCTTAGACCACTTAGAAGTTTTTGATGCTTCTAATTATGTATACATAATAACAATAAATAAAACGAATACAAACCGATACTTAACCTCAAATCTATACAAATAATAATCATTAACATTTTCCCAAAAGTTCCACGTATAACTACCAACTTTCTCTGCCAATTTTAAATATAATTCCCAAATCAAAACGCATTTGAATTTTAAAACTTACAATACTTTTAATTACAACATTACAACACAGAAATGTATCATTATATTTGGGGCGCTAGAATCAATAGTTTACATAACAGTCTTAAAGAAACATCTTGTATTTATGGGGCATATTTATTTCGTTATTTCACACGGATTTATTTTGGTACCTGCATGGATTTACTTATTTAAATTATTTCAGGATGATGACAGAAGAAGAGGAGGTATTACGTTATCGAGATATCAAGAGCTTTATGCAGAATTTCTAGGAAATCCAGAAGAAACATCAGCTGTATATTTGTTTGGTCCCCTCTCAGAATTTTTCTATTATGATGATTTAGACATTTGATGAGGTTAATATATTATGAAAATCACTATTGTCGATTACTAATAAGTTTTTTTGTAATAATTATTAAACACCAACAGAAAATTCTATATATTTTTTAAAGCTCCTATACAACGTTTTCAAAAATATGGAAAAATGCTTTTGAAACAAATTTCATTACATATAACGACACAACAAAGGAAAAAGAATATAATGATAAAAATAACCCAAAGGTTGTATAAACTATTTTAAAAAAAAAAACAAATAAACTCGGAAATGTTTAGTGCAAAATTGTTTTTTATGTTTTGTTAAGACGTAAAGTTTGAAAAAATTACTATTTAAATTACAACCCAACATTTATTAATAATGAGTGATCAAGCATTAGGAAAATAATAACCACAAACTTTATTTTGAAATTTTGAGAAAATATTGTATGGTTCAGAATAGCCCTTTCCCAGGTGAATTTTCTCAAACACATTATTATGAAAAAACCTAACTGCTTCCAAAACTCTTGCTTTCTGTTAATATCCCTTTCACATGTACCACCATCTTGGCGTTTAACTATTTCTACACTTTGTAGTTTTCCGATCAAACCTATCATATTATTACGATCTCGTACACGACATGGACCCTGGAGCTGGTCCTGTTCGTTTATGATGGAGTATAAGAGCATAAAATTTGGTCCGGATCAACCTGAATCGGGTTTGGTTCGACTCGACACCATTTGACTTTGTCGATCGACAATGTCGAACAAGTGTGAACCTTACCTAACCGAAAATTCAGGTCGGTCCTGATCAAAGGCAGTCTAATGGAAAACAGCAGTTCGACGTATACTAAAAAGGAATTTTTGTACCGAATAAGTTGTTACATTTCTTCATATGTTTTATGATCGGAGTGAACAAGTCGAACGTGTCGAACGCGCAATAGTGTAGACACAGCTTAAGAGCACTTATTTCCTTACTCAAGTGAAATGTAGACAGGTTTTGATAGTAAATATAATAGTTTAATTATAATAATCTGAACAAATTTTTATATTTTTAAATAAAATATTGTATACAAAATAGCTAATGAATATGTTGCAGCCTACTAAATAATTAGACCTAATTTTAATAAATTTTATTAATTGAACTTCATAATAAAACTCTTGTAGTTAATTTAGTATTGTTTATAGCCAGCAGCCATCTATTAACAAGTTCCAAGTCCTTCTGAAGATTTAGAAACAAATGAATTACGTTAAAAAATTTGCAATGTATGTACAAAACATTTATTAAGAGTCATTTTGAAAATTAACAACAATATACATAATCCAAAAGCACAACATGACAAATAATGACTCACTATGAGTGACTTTAAATTTCATGAGAGAAACTGTTCAATATGTACAAACATAGAAGGTGCAATTTCATATTGACGCTCTAAGCAAACGTCGAGGGCCAAAACTTGAAATCTGGCAGATCCATCTAGGGCTCGGAACTTTAATTAGAAAATTGATTCAACCTCGGATCATCTGTGTGAAACGTTTATGAAATAGTTTAGGTTAGGTAGTTAGTGGTTGGTGACGGAGAATTTTCAACCACCATACAGTCGCAAGACTACCACCTGTTATAAGTATTGAAGGCTTGGGGTGTATCAGTGGTTGAACTCGCAGATGACAGATTTCTGCAAAGGTATTGAGAAATAACACCACCTTCCCTACCGAAATTTATATAATAATTATTTTCACGTTTATTTTTTATTCCAAAACGCCTATTATTTGCTGGACAGTCTCGTATCTACCGAACAATTGTGTAAAGAATAAGATAGTAGATTAAACTTATGAGGATATCATTTGACGAGGTGGACGCCACAAATAGATGGCAGTGGAGAGTTGGCGTCCACAGCACGTCTTTTCTTACTGTAAGTTGTAGCTTGAATTACCCCAATAACAGATGGCGCCAAAATTATTAAAAATATTATATTCAGCCCTTAAGCTGTGTTGTAAAGTTTCTTATTTTGAGTGCCTATAGCAAAGTTGCAGTTTGAGTTCATTATTGTATTGTATTCGTTGTGTTATTGTTGGTTGTGCATTTGGATTATTTTTTTATTTGAGAATCTTTGAACTTGGATATATATTCAGGTAAGTGGATATTATTACAATTAATATACATCACAACTCTCTTAGTTAATATATTGCTACAGCTTACAATTTCGAAAAAAAAACTGTATATTTAGCGAACTACTTACTAAAATGTATTTAATAACAAAGTCACTTCTTCTTTTCCATTTTTTAGAAATAGCTGGAAATAATTGTGTTTATTTCAAGTGTGGACTAAGTAAGAGATCAGATCCTACAATTAAAATGTACCGATTTTCTGTGAATGACCCTACCAGATGTCAAAAATGGATCATACACTCGGGTGAGTTATTATTAAGACAATTATTTTCATAAAGGAATAAAAAGTGGTGAATACGAATAAATGACTGTTTACAAATGTTCAATACTAAACATATGTAGGGATTTAATTATTGTCAAATAAAAGATAATTACTCTAATAGTTTTTTCTGATGAGTTTATTTGTATTATGGTCATATTGCATATATGCACCTTTATAGTAAAGACAAACAGAATAGAATAAAACATTTTTGATAATATTTCAAACTTATACATAAACAAAACTAACCGAATACAAAGAAATGAACTTTTATATTTCACAAAAATTGAAATAGTATTTTTTGTTATTTTTTTATGTTTATGAACTAAGCACATAATAATAAGGTAGTGTGTCTGTGTGTTTATATTTGGAAATTATCCTGTCAACGAGGCAAAAATTTCACCTGTTCAAATGTATATAGACTGTGTTTTCTATCACATATTATAATATGGTTTGTCCAAATGGGTCGGGTACTGGTTATAAAAAAAAATAATTTCCCGAAAACAAAAATATTAGAATGTGAATAATGTTCTGAAGCAACACTATCATACTTTTTAACAAACATTTTGAGAATTTGAAAATGTTTTAAAATTACAATAAATTCACTCAATTTGTTGGCCATTCGAATTTCCCACTAACAATGTTGTAGCTGTAAAATGCACGAGGAATATACACAGGACCGTACTACTTGTAGTTTCTGATAATTTTTTCAAACGCTCAGTCTATAATTATTATAATTTTATATCAACAATTTCATAAAAAGTGTAGTTATTATTGTTACTTTATTTAATATTTCTGTTCGATATTTTCTAATAAATTCATTTACTAAAACTTTGAGTGTTTTATTTAGTTCTCTAATATGAAGGATGCAATTACCTCAGAGCAAAAATCCGTAATTACTGACGCTTATGCCAAAATCTAACATTTTTTTTTATTTACATTCATTTATTTTAATTTATTCATAATGTAGGTACTTCATAACTTCACATTGTATTGAAAATACGAAATTTTTATTCATCCTACTCTATTTATATTGAAATCCATCTGTTTACAATTTAACTGAAAATCCAAGCATAATGCCCTAAGATGTTTATTGCCCAACCAACCTCTGACCTTTTAGAACCTTGATGCTAAAAAATTATCATCTAGGTATCTTTAGAATTATAAGCAACAAATAGATTTAGTAAGTTCCGAATATCGACGACGGCATTTCTTCAAGAAAGGACATATTGCACAATTCTTCAATGTCATTAATTGAATTATTAGTACGATATTGTATTATGATACATTTAGTATATTTCATCTCGTTACGTTTAAAATATTAGTATCAAGTATTATTGATTTCTAAGAGTAAAAACCTTTCTAATATTAAACAAAAAAAAATATTTTGATATTGTAGGTATTGACATCACACATTTTTCAGAAATATTTTAATTATTTATTTAAAAATTTTAATTCCATGGTCTTCCCTATTATCCCAATAATAAAAGCATTTGGTGATTTATCGATCTTCATTTATTCAATACTGTTTAAACATGATTTCAGAATTTGATTAAATATATAAATCTTAAAACATATTTTTGGTGGCATATGGTTTTGTTCCAACAAAGTCTCCAATTCTTGTTTTCAGTTGGACAATTATACTGATCAACCTGACTAAAATTTTTATAATACAAAAATAGAATTCAATTCTAATATTAATAAGTTATTGAAAATCCTTGAAAAGTATATTATATACAATGAGGAATTAGATTGATATAAAGTCTTTCGTTGCTATTCTACTAACAACTGAATCTAAAATAGAAGTTACCCTAGACTCGTTTTCACTTATTTTATAAGTTTTTTTGATTAAATTAATATCAGTATATTTCTTAAGATCATCCAATGGTATTTCAACGCCTTCGATCTGCTGGTATATATTTATGTCCTCATCAAGGGTAACTACCAATAAGGTAACGTCTTTTTCATCAATTCCAAAGGTTTGTAAACTTTTTAATATGTTTTTGGTTATAGATAAATTGAATAATATTTCGGTGTAAATAGTCTTTGTTGTCAATTTTTTTGCTAACACTGCTTTATTTACAGCTACAATTATCTGGAATGGATCAAATATTAATTCAGGTTTGATAATGCAACACTTTAATTGACCATTTATAAGGCTTTCTTTTAGCTGTCTGGTGTTAGTAACATGTTTAAATAGTTTTATTGTCAATTTCGAATCTGTTATAGGATCTAATTCCATGTTTACTATTTAAAAACTCAACGAGATCCCACGTAAAATTTTATATAGGTTATAATCTCACCTCTTCTTCTGCGTTGAAGAGATTGGCAAGAATTCGTATGGGAGTATACACAAGTCCGTGTTTTGTTAAACAGAGAAACAAAGTTAAAGAGGAGTAGGCACAGGAAAAATTTCAAATAATAATTTTTACTGTCGGTTGTATACAGTCCTCTTAATATCAAGAAATGATCGTTTACTTGAATATATCAACTTAGACATTAATCTTTTTTTTTTCTTAATTTTGACACAATCAACGTCAAATTAGTTACAAATATGCCAATTCAATATTTGCCATGCTTCCTTAATGCGTTAAATAACATTTTATTGCGTATAAGGAAAATCCAATGTATTTATGTGATTGAAATCAAGTGTTCAAATTATTACGAAATTTTCAACTAAAAACATCCAATAAATATGGGAGAATTAAATATCAACGGCAATAATCCTGAAAAGGACCAAGACAGCAACATTACTGATAAGGACCTACCCCTTAGTTTTGTAGAAAACAGACATTTGGAACCTATAGTCGGTAGTGATTGTATTACACATATGTGGAGAATGAAAGAAAGGGTTAGTCGCTTGAATGTAATTACTCTACATGTCTCTAATCGATTGTTTGGTTTCAGATGAAAACAGTTAGTGTTGCTTTAGTTTTATGCTTAAATGTTGGTGTTGATCCACCAGATGTGGTGAAAACACAACCTTGTGCGAGATTGGAATGTTGGATAGGTAATTTTGTGTTAATATTTAAACAATATAATATTGTGTAATTTTGACCTTTGAGAATTATTATATTTATGTTTATTTAAAAAATTACAAACTTTTTCAAAGCAAATTGATCTGTAAACAGATAAGATAAAATATTCATCATTTGTTTCTTTTATTTATTTGAGCTAAAACCAAATCATTTTAAAGGTTTCAAACTGATTATATATGAGTTAAAAGAAGTCCCTTTTTAAGGATTTTTTAATATATTTTCTATTTTATCAAATTAAAGTGATGTCTAGAATCAATACATTTAATATTTCTACTAAGTGTCGATTTGAATTTTGCTTTTTGAATTCAATAAATTTGATGTTTTTTAAAAGAATCAATGAAATATAAAACGTCGCCACTTTAACTAATTAATGTAAATAATTTTTATTATTGTTAAGTATATTTTTATATTTTACTAGACCATAATTTCAGTCCCAGACAATGAATACATAAGTATTCGAAATCTCGGAAATTTATTAGGGTTAGTACACTTTGGTATTTAATTTTGCCACAATCCCATTATAAAAACTTTCATAAATTAGCTGGGAAAGACTTAAGAACTTATATATCTCTAAATTAGTCTATAAACACTTACAATAAAAAATTTCTGTTTCTATGAAATAAGATATTTTTCACAATATACTTCTATTCCAACACTATTATAATAGTACTATGTCAATTTTAAGATCCAACAACAATGTCAGCATCTAAAGCTCTGGAGAAAATCGGACAAAGTCTTCAAACGCAATATGAAAGATGGCAGCCTAGAGCAAGATATAAACAATCATTGGATCCTACTTCTGAAGAAGTGAAAAAATTATGTACTTCGTTGAGACGAAATGCAAAAGAAGAAAGGGTTCTCTTTCACTATAATGGACATGGTGTTCCTAAACCGACATCCAATGGAGAAATATGGGTGTTTAATAGAGTATGTTTATTCATTTCGAATAAAAATAATATTACAAAAAATATATTCACTATTTTAAAATCTTAATACCATCAAAATATTGAAGCCAAACCTTGAGAGGTACATCATATTTGTCATGTACGTCTGGGCAACATTCTAATTTAGATAAAAATATCTTTTTACATTACTTCAGACAGATTATTTTTTCATTTGGTTTTTTTGGCTTCTTGTTCTTTCTATTTCTGAGAACCGTAATATGTTCGTTATCTTTTAGATGTTATCATTAGAATTTGTGTTGACATGTTCCTATATTCAATTTTTTTGCTTGGGTATTGATATATGTCTTAAAGACATATTTTATATGTTTATAACACGTAAAACTTTCTCTCAAAAACTAATTTTATATTCTGGAAAATTTTACAACCCATTCAAATATATCTTCAACTGAATTCTTCACGATCCATTTGACTTGAAAATATATCCTACTTCAATAGGTTTAAGCCACAAATCTAAGTAAAAGGCAGCAGCGTATTTAAATTTATCTTAATTACAATACATCTATCAGAGAAAAGTTTAAAATGTCAATAAATTGTATTAGTACTTTTTGTCATTACTGAAATCATTGCTTATGTATGTGACGTCTTGAGAGTTTCAATAATTACAAAAAATTTCCAGACCTACACTCAATACATTCCATTGTCAATATATGATCTGCAGACGTGGATGGGAGCGCCATCTATTTATGTATATGATTGTTCAAGTGCGGGAATTATTGTTGATTCATTTAAACAATTTGCTATCCAGCATGAATCTGAATATGAGGTAAACCTAAAATTATTTACTTTAGTATTTTTAAAATTTTATTTTGTGTCATTCAAACAAGACAATTACATATTTTATTCAGTTGTCTATTCTACTAGATATATATTTACCTACTCATTTTAGCAAAATACAGGACAACAGAAATCAAATAATAGTGGTATCCAACCTCCTTCGTTTAAAAACTGTATTCAACTAGCAGCTTGTAGTGCTGATCAAGTTCTGCCTATGAATCCTGATTTGCCTGCTGATCTTTTCACTGCCTGTTTGACAACACCAATTAAGGTTGCCTTGAGGTGGTATGTTTTACAACCTACCTCTAAATTAATGCCCAAAGTAAATTTGGAACTTATTGACAAGTAAGTATATGATCATGTAGTGTTACCTACGATGATTATATTTAAATGATTTGTATAAAAAAATTGATGTGCATCATATATCCAAGTGAAGTGTTTACAGGTTTTGTCTACTTTTACTAATAAGTATTGTTATGACACAGCAAAAAACTCATTTAAGTTGAGGAGATTTCTCTTTTAATAACCATATACTTTTTGTTCAGATAGGTGTTGTTTCTACACTTTTTTATATATAGTGTACCAAAAAAAATATATAAACAAAAACTTGAAATACATCAGTTTCTCCACAGACCCAATAAACATAAGAGACCAAATATTTCATTGATAAAATGCATCTAAAGGCGACCCAACATTGTGAACAAGTAGCGAGTGTAAAAAGGAGAGGGTTACCCTTGTCAGCTTAGAGTTGCTTTCCAGCAACTCTGCAAAATGCGTACCTTCCTATGGCACCAGAGCTGTACTGATTCTCGACTAATTTTATCATAAATAAAACATATTGTAATTTTTTTTTTAAATATTTCGTTTTTTTTTAATATCTAAAGGAATAATCTTATGTAGAAAATTGTATTGCGTAACCTAGATAATTGCCTGATAGTAGAATCAGAGCTAAAAGAAAAAAAATTTATAATTATTAATACAATTAAATATAGGAATACGATTGGTACCCTTTTTAATAAATTCATTCATTCATTCATTTGACTTAGTTACCAGATCTTCTGTGAAACACTGATCCGAGCATAACCAGGGGTTTTTGTAAATTTAGCTACACTGTGGGATAGTTGTTTTAGCATAGGAAGTCAATGATGGCTCAATCTAGAAATGTAAACAATTTGGTCTCTTGTGTTATTAGGTTTGTCAGTGATCTCAAGACTATTTTTTTTGTCGATTTTGATAAATGTTAATTTTTTCACAGCGGTTTTTTTGAAAATAAATCTATTACATAGATATTATGAATAATATCATTTTCAGAATTCCTGGTCAGATTACTGATCGAAGAACTATGCTTGGTGAACTTAATTGGATATTTACAGCAATAACAGACACAATAGCATGGAATACTTTACCAAGAGGTAGGATTTTCGCACGATTTATTATATATAATTAAAACAAATATTTATTGTTTTAGACTTATTCCAAAAGCTTTTTCGCCAAGACTTACTTGTAGCTAGCCTATTTCGCAATTTTCTATTAGCTGAAAGGATAATGCGTTCTT
Source organism: Diorhabda elongata (assembly GCA_026230145.1). Taxonomy (NCBI): domain Eukaryota; kingdom Metazoa; phylum Arthropoda; class Insecta; order Coleoptera; family Chrysomelidae; genus Diorhabda; species Diorhabda elongata. The sequence continues at coordinate 292,281 of CM047928.1, forward strand.
GTGACTGTACACCAGTCAGTAGTCCTCCATTACCTTCAACTTACCAACATCCTATGTGGAATGCTTGGGATCTGGCTTTAGATCTTAGTTTGGGACAGTTGCCAGGAATTATAAACAATGATGAAACTTTTCGTCACTTGCCATTTTTTGAAGAACAGCTGACGGCTTTTCAAGTTTGGCTAGAATTGGGTAAGATTTATTGGATAATAAAATTTAATAATATTCTCAGAAATTGAAATCAAAACTTGCTGCATATGGTGTTTATGTATCTATTGACCCTTGATCTTGGAACAGTGAGGATCTGTTCTGTTCTCATATAAGACTATGCCTCCATGGTAGCGACCAGAGAAGGAAAGTGTACCGGAGACCAAGAGAGCGATGTGCTGATTGCTACTTTGAAGGGCGGAGTACTTATGGAAGTGGTTGCTGCATAATCTAGGGTGCAATTTCTATAGGGACCCGAAGCGACCCTGTGTTCAATCGTAGGGCGCAACTGTTTTCACGGAAGATGTTGTTTGTAACTGCTGATAGATATATATCGAGGAGATTTTAGCAATTCATGTGGTACCTTACCTCAACTACATTGGAGACGAATTTACCTTCATGCATGACAAGGCCGTACACCGCCAAAATCGAGCAAGATTACATTGCACAAGTCGGTTTTCAGATTATGGAGTGGCCAGCATTCAGTTCTGAACCTAATCTGATAGAATATTTATGGCATAAACTAAAAAGAAGAATTCGAGCTAGACTTTCTACCCCAAAATGGATTTCAGAGCTTATTGTTGCAGTAGAAAAAGAGTGGCTTTACATCCTACAAGAAATAATAGCTAACTTGATTAGATCTTCGACTAATCTTATGATAGATTATTAATAAATTAAGTGTTGTTTTAAATTGTCAATAACCTTATTCATGTTGATAATAAAAAAGCTTGATTGGCTGTTAAAACGTAGGAAGTCAAAATAAATGTTAATAAAATTATACTCACATTAAAGCATACTGTCTTTCAAACAGTATTTTTTTTTAACTGATGAATATATATTATAGGATCGGAAGAACGGAATCCACCAGAACAATTGCCTATAGTTTTACAAGTATTATTAAGTCAGGTTCATCGAATGAGAGCTCTCGAACTCCTAGGAAAATTTTTAGATTTAGGCCCATGGGCTGTCAATTTAGCACTTTCTGTTGGAATATTTCCATATGTTTTGAAATTACTACAAAGCTGTGCCAAAGAATTAAGACCTCTTCTAGTTTTCATTTGGGCAAAAATATTGGCAGTAGATAATGTAAGTATTCAGAAGAAATAATTTTTTTTTATTTGGCTATTCATTTTTATATTTGAATCGATATTAAAATATTTTAGATTACTAATATGATTATTTCAAACCTCGAATTTTTAATAATTAACCGATTGCTTGTTTTTCAAAGATTATCTTACTTTATAATCAAATATATGATTGTTTTCAAATTATTGTTAAACATTATATTTAATATAGTTTGTAACTCCACATGTGAGCAATTCGGTTATTGAAAATGATAAAGTGAAACTGGTTCTTCTTATCCAATACAAGTAATTAATTAACTGTAAAGCTGAAATAAAATTGACAAATCAATTTAAAACAGTAGCATTCGATAATAATTAATATTTTACATGAAATCTTACAGTGCGTCTAATCATTTGGCCAGGGACTATACATGAAAATCCTAAAGAAAGGAGTGATGGCTGAAAATCATAATTTCTTTTTTATTAAAGGCATTTTGAATGAGCATAATTAAAAAATGATAAAATAATTTATGCTTAGATGATAGATATTATATATATGATAAAATGCTGCTGAAAACCATTGTAATCAAATTTTGCATTTGGGTGGACCAAATATTATAGTTATGTACCAGCAAATCTTTAATAATACTTCTGCATACAATTTTTACAATAAATTCGAGCCAAAAAATACTTTTTTACACATTAGTTTCTCGAAGGTGGGTGATTTATCATTCATAAATAATTAACTTGGTTTTTATTTGGTAACGTTATTTTAATTTACAGACTTGTCAATCGGATCTTGTGAGAGATAATGGTCACAAGTACTTTTTATCGGTACTTCAGGATACAACAATATCGGTAATTTTTTTATATTAATACTCTTGTATTTTCAATATATGTTTAAGAAATATTACAAGCAAATCAAATTTTCTATTATGTATATCTCTCCACTTTTTTGGGAAATATTTATCATGCATATTTTTTTCTAGGCTGAATATCGAACTCAGGCTACATTTGTGTTAGCTTGTATTGTGAATAATTATCATGATGGTCAAGAGGCAGCATTACAAGGTTCATTAGTAAGTGTTTGTTTGGAGCAGTTAAATGATACATCACCTCAATTAAGACAGTGGGTAGCTATTTGTTTAGGAAGATTGTGGGATCATTATGAAAAAGCAAGATGGACTGGTGTCAGGGATATCGCCCACGAAAAGCTGTATAATCTTTTAAAAGATCCTGTACCAGAGGCAAGTAATTTTGAGCATCAAGAAACGTACACAAATACACACAGTAAACTGATAATTTTTTATTGACCATTTTTTATAAAAAAAAATGTCTTGAAATGAGTAGTTCCATTCTCTAGTTTTTAGTTGATAAATTGACAGGACTTTTTATTGATAATTTGTCACATAAACTATTAAATATATATTAAGGAATAAATATAAATAAATAATTATTATGTTTTTGTAGGTCCGAGCAGCAGCTGTTTATGCTTTAGGTACATTCATAAATTCGGTCATGGAGCGTTCTGAACATGCTAACAATGTTGACAATGCTGTTGTAATGACTCTAGTTAATACTGTCAGCAGCGACATGAGCTGTCTTGTTCGAAAAGAGTTGATAAATGCTTTGCAATGGATGGTTTTGTCATTTGAAGCAGTATTTGTTAATATAGCTATGAAAGAACAATACAATGTATCTCCTGGTCAAGACTGCATATTATCTTCCGGAGGAATGAGACGAATGGGGAGCAGGTAAATTCAAAATAGTCAATACCTTCTATTTTAATGAAATACTCTAAATTTATATATTTCCCTGAACTGCCATTCCGTTTCACTTTTTTCGACCATATTTTAGACCTAAAGCTGAGTTCTTCCTTACATCATTTTTAATTTAGAGTATGGTTGTGAGGTCTGAAATTCTGGTAGTACCTTTTAATCTGTTTTAACTATGTATTTTTAATTGTAGAGATAGACTGAAAATAGCAGATTATGACTCTTTAGAGCGAATGAAACGGGTATCATCCAGTTCTGCAATAAATAATTTGTCTAACCAGGGTATGACACAGAATTACACGGGAAGCCTTAGTACTCTATCTAGTTTTAGTTATGGTTCAGTATATATGAAATTATGGTCGGCGTTAATTTCGTTAGAAACAGATCCACATCCTGAAGTAGCACAAATGTGTTGTACTGTTACTGGGCATGTTAGGAACATTATTAAGGTAAGATATATCTATAATTAATATTTATGAAAAAATATTTACAATTAGGTCCTCTTCATCACTAAGTAATCAAATTAGCTTTTTTAAAGAACTGGATTTTTAAATAAGTTAAGCAATGTTTGATGCTTTGTTGCTTTATACTAGCGTCATCTCCTAAAATAAGATATGATAGTAACTATACTCCGGGTGTTAAGAAAAGAACTATAGTTTTATGAGATTGAAATCGTCTATTTTCTAGATTTAATTACTAAGATGTTTTGTTAACTCATTTGACACCCAACTAGGGTGTAAACGAAGGATGTACAATAAGTTGTAAATTTCTGATATCAGTGGTGAGTGAAAACAAACAAAATGTCACAAAAATATTTCTATAAAACACGTTAATCATTAAATTACAACTAAAATCAAGAAAACAATAAATAAAAAAAAAATGAAGCAATTTATAAATATGCTTTGACCTTAATACTAATCTGTATTTCCAATTATTTCCTAATAGTTTAATTCTGTGAATTAATATTTTTTCAAAACTCACATAATCGCAGTAAACATTCTAACGTTTTTTATTTAATTTCAGGAACAGTGGGAATCTATAGATCGTGTAAATAATTTGAATAGTTCAAGTTTAAGTTTACCTCCCAGTCCAAATAAAGGAAACTATTTTTCTGCAGAAAGCCCACCCACATTACATCCTCCAGGGGATTTTCAAAGGTTAACAAGGTACACTTTTTTTATTTATCCAAATTTAATGACAAATTATCATCTTAATTTGGTTTTAGATCAACTACAATTAATAGAACTCGGAGGATTCACAGAAATGTCATTAATGAAGAAAGTGAAGATAAAATCCAATTTTGTCGAAAACCTCTAGTTAATACAAAGTTTGTTGAATGGTCATCTAGAAGATTTGCGCAATCTAATAGTAGAGAAAAATTATTTAAGGACAAAGAATCTACCCTATTTTATGAAAGGGACTGGAGACATTCAAGGTAAGTTGTAAGAAATAGCGCAAAAATTTTATTTTCAGGCTTCATATAAATCTTGTAAGCCCATACATATATACTTCCAGAAATGATACAATAAGAGTAGAAGCCACAGAAGAGCACCGTAGAGCATTAGCATCTAGGATTGAATCACAAGTGTTTCATATTAGAACTGCAGTACCTCCTAGTTTATTACAACTTCATCCATTTGATCAACAAATTGCCATAGCTGGAAATGATAGTTTTGCGTAAGTATCAAGTATATTAAGTCTGTTTTAGGCAAAATAGCGAAATTTATAAAATGTGAAACGGTGGAGGTTTTTCATCACGTGACTAATACGTCAGCACAATATTCCTATAAATCAAATCAAAATTTCAGACAACTTAGTAGAAATAATTGTTAAGACTAATATTCCAAAGGTCTGCCTTTTATGATTGGTAGTTGAAAATATATTATCGATATACTGGGTGAATAAGTTACAAAATCCAAAATTAATATTAGCCATTAGTCATACAATTTTTGTGAAATTTTAAAAAATAAATGGAGGATATGAACGAAATCGTCGTGCTCTCAACGAATTCTTGAGAATGCAGCTAGAGTTACAAAAAGTTAAGTTAAAGTAAACTTTAGCCTCCGGCAATGAGCAGTCGGCTTCCAGAAGGAAAATGATGAAGATGAGGCTGACTTTCATGCCTTGTGTAAATGCGGCTGGAACCCATAAACTTCAATTGGTTGTGGTCGGAAAATTAAAAATACCCATAGGCATTTAAATCCATATATGAGAGAGAGAGTGGGGGCCATGCTGGGGGATACATTGTTTTCTTGTTGTTTTTAATTCATATAGATCGAACAAAATATGTTGAATATAATTTTGGAATCGTAATATACTAATGCCGAATTACCCATTTTCAATAGATCCATTCTATACAAATTTCAATTTTCATCAAACCAATTTTCAATGACTTCCGCGACAAAGAATGTAAAATACTGAGGAAAATTTTGCTTTTTAGCATTTTTGATTGGGGAACGGGTGCAAAAACCACTTCCGGTCAAAACAAACCAACAAAAATTGTTATTAGTAAAATAACTTCGTTGCAATGGATCAACAGTCATGACATTGGAATGCTGATGGTAGCTTCTGATGATGGTGGTATAAAGTTATGGAGACCAAATACAGGATCTAGTCGTGAACCTACGATGATAACTGCTTGGCAGGCTTTCAGTGATCTTAAGCCAAAATATTCAGGTAATACAAATATGGAGTGCTTCTTCCATTAATTCTATCATAAAACATTTCTCTATATTATAAAGATTATTGATTATTACTACTACCTGTTGTAGACATGTCGTTTAACAATATTGAATATGTTTCACAATAATTCATCATTAATATCTATCGATTATAATAGCCGAACTCTCGAAAATTTAAAAATTGGTAGTTTGGCTTCATTACTCAAGGTCTTTTCAACTGTTTTTTATATCCATGTATAGGGATAGAAATGACATGGGAACAATGGACACAAACATTAATTACAGCTGGGGACTCTAGAGTTTTAAGATTTTGGGATGCTGAGAAAGAATTGAAAGTATTTGATCTCCCAACTGGTAAGTAGAATAATTTACCAATAATTTATTTTCAATTTGTTTCTATCTACACACACAATTTTCGTCTTCCGCTGGGATGAAAACGATCAACTTATTTTATATATATATATAGTTGATCATGTACTTCATTTTGAGGTATACCATCTTCATTCTCTTCCATCTATTATCTAGTTTGGGATAAGAATCAGTAACACGAATAACCTAACCTCTCTTTTTTTCTTCATAACAGCTCTTTTCTCTGGGTGGTGGGGTTGGATGTATTTTCACTTTGATAATTTTCATCTATGATCATATATGATTAAATATTTTAGGAACAGATAGTTCGGTTACTTGTCTTGACTCGAGCTTCTCAAGTATATGTCACGAAACACAGAAAAAATACACCAGTGACTTCGAACTTAACGACGATGGTTTATTAGTGAAAAATACCGTGTCATATCACGGTCCAAAACTTGGTTTATGTGTAATCGGTTGTGTAGATGGTTCGGTTAGACTGTTTGACCGTCGATGTAGCCCAAACGACGCCAAAGTTAAAGTTTGGATTGAACATCCTGGTACTGTATTAACAGTGCAGCTAAGAGATAATATTATTATTAGTGGAAGGTTAGTACAGATGGTTTAATTAATATATATTAGGAGTTTGTACATCTTGATAACGATATTTGTTTTTGATTTGGGAGGTCCAAACATATTTGGACTGATATATACACCATAACTAAATGTATGCCTATTTATATTTTTGACTTTTATGAAAGTATCATTCTTCTTGTTGATTTTTTGTTCAAATATTTTCAGTTCATCTGGAGATGTTAAAATATATGATATTAGAAAAAATGATTCAATACACACTACCCAAGCTGTTCCAAATTACGGTATGTCTTGTATGGCAATTCACCGATCTGCCAATACTTATGCTTGGTAAGTACACATTTTCTTCATAGTAAATGACTATTTTAAACTGAATGAAAATAGAATTTTTCTCACTTTAGACAAAAAAATGCTTAAGCATTGCTTATTAAAATCATCTAACAAAATTGTAGATAGATCATCTGAACTTCTGATTATGTTTACAAAACCTCCATACAAAAATGTCACTGTATATTTCTGTCCAGTTGTGTACATAGAGGGTATCCGATGAATTGGGCAGACATAAATTATACCGTATAATAAGGCATTTCGATTTGAATCGATAAGAAATTTCTTTTTTTTTTTTCTCCATAATCTTATGAATTTTCTAAATTCGGGTATATCCATAAGATTTTTTCATAACTTCTTGGCAGGCAATTTCAATTTTCACCCATAATACCTTCATTCAAATGTTCCATCGAAAATATGAAAATTTGTATAATTGATGGAGTCCATGTCTATCAATGGGATCATCATCAGTATAGACCATTTTATTGGTATTATATTTACTTTGTTTTTGTAGTAAATTAAGTGAATAATGGCTGTCAATAATTGATACAAATTCAAATATTTTTTATTTTATTTTACAGTGGATCAATGAATCAATTTATAAGCATGTATACACTGAACGGAACTCTTCTTAATACAATAAGAGGCTATGACGGATTCATGGGTCACAAAATAGGTCCAGTAACATGTCTCAACTACCATCCCCATAAAATGGCATTAGCTTCGGGTACAGCAGATTGTGCCGTCAACGTTTACTGTTTGGATAGTAAAAGGTGACGTGATTCCCAGCCCTAGGCCTTGTTATGGGGCCTATTGGGCTATTATTAATTAGGACGAATTTTGTCGTTTTTATTTAAAAAATTTTATTGCCATAGAAGCTCTTGGTAACATTGATTGATTATAGTGATATTATAAATTATGATATCCAAATCGCTTTTTAAGAAAAGTTTGATGTTTTAAAACTAGTCAGTTGAATTAACTTTTTAGTTATATATATATATATATATATATATATATATATATATATATATATATATATATATATATAAAAATAAACTGTGATTTTAATATATATATAGATACAAATGAAATTATTTTCAATTGAAATTTATTTTTATGTTCATGGAATATAAAATAGAAAATATTTTTTGAAAACGATTAAGAAGCATGATTTCTAGATACCACTATCCCAAAGATTTTATATATTTATATATATAGATGTAATTATTCCATATGGTTGTTAAATTTAATGGAAAAAATAGCATTTCTAAGTTATATTAACCTGCGTAAGAGAAATCAAATCAAAAGTAAAACTAACAATCCAAATTTGATTTTTCTTCCACACAGTTTCGTTTCAAATTCAGTAAAATCTGTTATTATTAGTCCTCTTACAGCTTGTAGCTTTTCCAAAATATTTTTCAACAGTATCCACTGTAAATAAAATATTCTTCATATGTATAATAGTTGTTTGATCATCGAAAGAAATAACTACAAATTTTTATTTTTTTTTAAGGTAAACACTTCCTTTCTTAATTTCTAGTTCTCAATTCTTGTAAATACTCCAAGAATAATTCATCAATTTGTTTATAGGTACTGAGTTATCTGTCATAGCAACCTCCTATACTTTTGAATGACCATTTGGTTTTCACTTGAACATTTTGCTAGTAGGACTACTGTTCTGTAGGTTGGGATGAGCCTGGTCATTAGGAGCTACGATTTCTTGACTTAGAATGTTATCATCTTCTCGTGGGCGTAAATTCAGTTTGAACCGTTGGGCATTGTGATGCTATGTGGCCTAGTTGTTTGCATCCCTGACATGTGAGGGTGTCTGTCGACAGGAATATGCGATACTGGGTATTATCATGTGTTACCAGCATTTTTTGTTATCCGTGATTTTTAGTTCATCTCGTGGTGTATTTTTATAGATTATTGTACTAAGTAAAGTCATTTACTGATAAATTAAAAAAAATTATGAGCGACCTTTCAGAATTAAAATTTTTAACTGAAACTTTCAGAAACTTGTTTTTTTTTGGTCTATAAAATTATACCGTAACGAGAAAAAAACATTTTTTCATCAGAGACTCAAAAAAAATACGCGCCACCCTATATATATTTGCCAATGCATTTTAAAAATATTTGTTCGGGTTTATAAGGGTCAATTTGCAATTAAAAAGTATTTTTAAGAACCTTTAGTAGTTACCAGTCCAAATTTATCGAAGATCTATTTATAATTAGAAGAAACACAAATATTTCAAAATATTTATTTGACTTTAAAACAAAAATGTTCGTTCTTCACTATAAAACAACGTTCGGAAAATAACAAAAATAAGTTCAAAATCAAACAATATTTAAAACTATGGAAAAACTGTCTACTCGAAACCCAATTTTCTTTATATTCCCTTGGTATGGCTGCAATAAGAAAATACTTACCTATTAGTTAAGTAAAAATACCAAAAACCAAACAAAATATTTGTTGGGTTAGTTTTTGATGGTATATATAAAAGACAGGCATAGAATGTGACAAACCGTATTATTAAAAATGTAGGGTGGATTTGCCATCGAGGCTTATTTAAAATATTTTGAACATGGCGAATTCTGTAAAGGCTTCAGAAGACATAAATATATAACCTTACAAAAATACAGCTTGTGATTATAACGTATGTTAGCGCTATAAACCTTAGTAACACACTCTATGAATTAAGTATTGTTTTATAGAAAAAACTTTGTTAACCCCAAAGTGATCCCATTTTACGGTACAACATTAACGGTTGCTATTAGAGAGTGGTTATATTTTTATGTACTTAATTATGGGACATGTTATCCCTTTTCTTTTTAGTAGTAAAAAACTATTCATAAGTTCTTACGACTGACTAGTTTTGATACGAATGGATCAAGTAATACTTTCTCTACGAATAAGGGATAAGAAAAAGTATACCTCTTATAATATTACGAAGCTTCTTAAATACAAGTAGACTTTCATACTACTGCCAATATTTTTAGAACCATAACAAAATAAGTGAGATTAATCTACTCTAAAAAGATATTCATTCTTACTCATAGTTGTAAGAGTAGATTTAACAATATAATACGTTAAATTTTACAGCAAATGACGTTTATTTATTGCTCGGATTTTAATATTCTGTGGATTTATTTCAAATATTTATATAAGAATGTTTTTAGTTTATTGGTGTAAACGTTATTAGCCATTTTCTTCGCAATTCTGGCATCATGTCTCCCTCCTAATAGTTATTTATACATTAGTTATCACGCATTGAAGATATCAATTTCTAAATAAGTCTCAAGTGCTCAGAAGTAGCTAGACATTAACCCTTTGCACTCCGTTGTTGCCGCATTTCGTATGTTAGGAATAAATCCGTTGTCGCCGCTTGTTTCTCTCACTCAGCGCTCTTAATGCTTAGATAATTAATAGCATATTATATTATAAGGATTAAAAGTGCATATTTTTTTACGAGCAATATTTGCAGTTCCGAGGCGGAGCGTAGCGCAGCCGAGTGAATGCAAAATTGCGAGTAAAAATAGGCACTTTTAGTCCGTAGGATACATACTATTTTTTCTCCAACCAAGTCAAAATTAAAATAAACTTAGTTTTATTCAAAAATCGTTAATAATTTGGTAATAAATTTGAACACCTATTAATTATAGCAGCGATAGCAAGTCGGTAGTCATGGATATCTGGTATTGTTGGTAAATATCGATTGTCAAGTAGACGTACTAATCATATAATTTTTGTAGTAGTTTTCAAAATGAATCCGGAACACGATGAAAATATACCTGCGGATATATTTGAAAGTGTCGAAGCAGTACATCTAAATTTTTTGTCACCCAAATCTCGCCAAGTTTATGAACTTGCATGTCAGCGATTCATGGATTGGTGTAAAGAAAAAAATGTGCAAAACTATGCGGAGAATGTTCTTATGGTTTATTTCTCAAATTTAACGAACATCGTCAGCCATTCACTCTTTGGTCACAGTATTCAATGTTGCGAACCACACTGGATATCAAAAATGGTGTGGATATTAGTAAATATTCAAAATTACGAGCATTGTTAAAAAGGCAAAGTGATGGATATATACCTAAAAAGTCTAGGGTTTTTACAAAGGAGGAAGTGAATCGTTTCCTGGATATGGCACCTGATAATTTATATTTGATGATATTGAGGATATGGACTCGGTCTTGGTCGTAAAAATTTTGCAGACAAAAAACAAGAAACCTCGTTTGTTTACCATTTTAGGCGATGATTATTTCGAAAATATGTTGCACTACGGCCATCAAATATACAGGAACGTCGTTTATTTTTGGAGTATGTTAATGGGAAGTGTCAAAGAATGGTTGTTGGTATTCACAAAATTAGTGCCGTGCCGCAAGAAATTGCAAAATTTTTGAAAATTAGAAAATTGGAAGGAGTATTGATGGTGGCGGTGACCTCGCTTGTCTTAAAAGACATGGAGGTTGGAAAATGGAGTACGGTAGCAGAAGGATATATTGAAGAATCACGTATCAACAAAGAGAATAATACTGCCAGAAAAATATTGCAACCTGACAAAGAAGGTACAAGTACCCGTTCAGATATTTCCTCGAATGTTTCATCAACAGTTACGGAGAATATTTTGAGTTGTTCTAACATTAATGAAAATCTTTTGAATTGTTCGAAAATTGTTAGTGATAATTTCAGTGGTGCTTTAAATTTTGTACCAATTGTACATTCAATATCACTATAAATAACAAATAAATACCTATATATAGTTGCCCAATTAGTTTGTTTTACTAAGTTTGTAAGAGACAATGTTTTTTTCTTCAAATTTCAATTAGAGAGCTCAAATGCAATTACTTTTAGTCCTAGGATTAAAAGTGTTGCTAAGCGACGAGCAAATTTTTATACGGTAAGGGAATTGATGGCTTCTGCACTTGAAAATAGTACATACAGTGTTTACGTTTGCGTTCCAATGGGTGTGCATGATCTGCATTTTATATTTATACAATGGTAAGTGTTTTTATTTTGTTTCTTTATAATTATTACGTTATAACCCCTCGCGTAGCGAAAATTGACAATATTTGGGAAATAAGTGATGTGGAAGATGAACTAAATTTTGTGTTGCATAGAGATGATTTGAGTGAAATATTACTAGGTGATGACTTTGAGACAGAATTCCAATTATTGAATCGGATTCAGAGGAAGAAGATGCACCACCGGCATATATGGAGTGATATTATGGGAAGTCATATTCCCTTGCCAAGAATAAACTTTTCAACGGGAAATAAAGCTCCAGGACCACAATTATTCAATATTGATGAAACAGTAGAATTTTTCAAGCTGTATTTTGCAGAACGAATATTTACGCCACCAAAAAATTACGAACAAATCTCGGAGTCAAAATTCAATGTACAATTTATGGCGCGACACTAACACGGAAGAATTTTCGGCCTTTAGCGGAGTAATCTTGAGTATGGGTACCATCGTTTTTCCAAATTTGCAAGATGCTGCATTTGAAAACCGTAGATCAGCAAAGGAGAGTTATAAGAACTAGGATTCAACGGGTCAGTAATTTTTTCGACTATCTAAATGCAAAATTTCCAATATATTTTATACCAGGGCAAAATATATGTGTCTATGAATCTCTTGTCAAATTCAAAGGCAAAATTAGTTTCATAACATACATATTATTACAACAAATGAACTAATAAAACCGAATTTGCTAATCAGTACCACAAGGGCAATAAAAAAACAATATGTCCTGGAATGATAAAAGAATCGTGACGTTGTTAAGCACCAGCTCAAAAAAAAGACTTAAAAGGTGGTGAGCTACAAAATTCTGAAAAACCTAAAGTAGTCGTTGACTACATGGGGGGTGTCGATCGCGCGGATCTATAGTTTTCTTAGAAATAGTGCAACTTTAATCATTTTGGAGGGTGGGGGGTTGCGTGCCTAAAACGGATTCGGCTACATAGTTTTGGCGTTAATTAATACTAAGCTTACTTATTCGGCTTAAACATAGGTTTAAGTTAATTATTACTACAGTTGTAGGAGGGTGACAAATATATGCTTCGAAGTTCTACATCTAGGTGATCTAATCCAGACAAAGCAACATAGTACTTCACTTTAAAGCGCTTTTCATCACATAGTTTATGTAGACTTCCTACATTGATTTTTGTTCAATTGAAAGAACCGTGAATTTTTCTGTAGATTGTCTTTTAAGAAAATTGAACTTTATTTATATTTTTGAGAGAATTATGTTCAGACATTATCTTCGACTACCTCGACGAAATACTCATATTTCGCCCCATTTTCCGCACAATATATTATGTTTTTTTTTTAGAAATAAGTATTTCATTTTTATTGCTGTAATTATGGGTATACTACTTATTGAATTATCGACTTCATTAGTGTAATTTAAATAATTGTATATAGTAAGGGTAATTTTTGCATAATGTGTAACTTATTTTGTATATTTGTTTTAATATATTTTTGTTGCAAATAAAATAAAGGTTACCTTCAGTTTAATTAGTTTCATTTAATAAAAATAGTTCCTATATTCTAATATTCCTAATCAAAAAGAAATAAAAAAGTACTGTATTCAAATAACGGCAAATGATCATTTAACTGATAAAAGTTATTTTAAAAATTTTTGTTGCTTTTAAATTTTGCACAATCTTAAGTTCTGTATTCCGAAAACATACTTGTTCATAGTTCAGTTAAAAAAATCAATGAATCTATTTAAATTGGAAATAATAATTAATTGCCAAACCTATGAATAAGTACACTTCTTTGATTTCAAAAAAGCTTATGATAGTGTGAACAGAAAAAGGTTAATACAAATATGGGAATGAGAAATTCCAAACAAACTAATTCAACTAGTCAAGATGACATTAGAGGGCACAAACGATACAGTAAAAATTAACCTTTCAAAACATAACAAGGATTAAGATAAGGCGCGACTATTTAATCTAGTTTTGGAAGGCACAATAAGAAGAACCAGTATCATAAGAAAGGTCACGATATTTAACACAAGTTATCAATGCTTAGCTTATGCTGATGTGATGTTGATAGCAAGAAACAGAAGAAAGCTTGAAGAAACCACAAAACAACTAATAACAGCAGCAGAAGAGATAGGCCTACATTTATACAATAATGACAAAACAAAGTTTATGGAAATAAAGAATAAATGTGGAAGCAATTTCTAGGCACTTTATTTCAATTCAAATTCCACTCAACACAGTCTTCAGAACTATCATTCCTAGACGTCATAAAACGTGATTTTCCACTTCCCATTCTCAGCCCTTATAAACTGCACTGTGATTGAAAAGTAAAAAATACTTCCTTTTGAAGTCCCATCACAACACAGTAATGGGAACCATTCTTCTGTGATCCTGGAACTCTTACTTTATTAAACATCTCTAATGCCTACTACTTTGGAATCTTCAATATAAACTACATAAAGTGAATTATGAAAGTTTTGATATTTGACGCACTGACAATGTTTGTAAACCAATGGTCACAAAATAAATTTTTTATATATATATATTTTTGTAATGATCTACTTTGCATCCCATTAATATTTTACAATACCCAATTACAGCAAAAGCTCCTTATTAGCGCTTTCACTATTTGCGGATTAAAAAAATGCGAACCAATTCCTATATTTGCGGCTGATGATTTCTATATTCGCTGATCTAATCTTAATAATGATTCCAATCCAATATCATTTGTAAATGCGTCCTCAAATGGACTAATAAAAAAGTGAAATATATCTTATTACAACCATGTCTAAGGTATGTTGTTATATAATATCATCTTTTCACTCGTGGGATCAGAAAAACTTGCAATGCCCAGTAAATTTCTCGATACAAGGCCCCTACTTTGAACATGATAGAATAAACTAAGATGAGTATTCTATTTAATTAACCAATTTCCAGTACTTTTTTGAAAACAATGAAGTATTTTTGCAAGAAAGAAAAAAGGTGAATAAAATGCCCTACTGTATATTTGACATTTGAAGATAAAAGGAAAAAATACATTGGTCGATATCAATTTTATTAAAAACAGTGCATTACACACAATGCCAACTCATTTATTTCCATTCAGGGGAACTAGCCCAGTTTGGTGCTTCTGTTGCTCCACCTGGCCATTGTTCTTGTGCAACTTCAGCTGCCCAATCTGGTTTTGCACCTACGTTATAAGCTGGTGCAGCAGGTACTGAAAAATATAAAAGGTTAACATTCAACTAACAAAATCAGAATCTATAAAACTATTGCTATTGTAATTGCTATCAAAATGGAAGAGGTAGAGCCTTTGTTGATAAGCAGCTAGTTTAGTATCAACAATGAATAAAGAACGTTTGTTAATGAGCTATTGAAGGAAAAATAACTATTAAAAAATTCCATAAACCAAAACAAAATTTTTGATTTATTCTCAGTTACGCAACGTCCAAATCAGCATTGACCAATATAGTTAAGCTAAATCTGACACTCAAAATATTTCAATGGACCAATGAAATAAATTCAGAAATGCATCTGTTAATTAAAGGAAAATATGCGTATGAAACTGTTGTTTGACAGGCTATGACTTCCACTATTACAGACATCCTTCGTCATTGAAAAGACGTAAGCTCTCAACTGGGTCCTACAAAACCAGAATGGAATGAAGCCAAAATGATATATTTCTAATTGAAAGGGCATGGTGTGAGATTCAATCTTTTAGACCTTAGTAGGATACAAAATGATAGTAAAGGTTTAATTGTATTTTTATAAGTGTTCAAAATACATCTGAATGGGATATGTAAAAATAGTAAGAAAAAATAGTCATATTCACTGTCCACATTCAATTATAGTTTAAATGATTACCTGGAGCAATATCTGCTGTATAATCAGTAGGTTCACTCTCGTTCCAGTTCATATCTTGAGGTTCATGAACTGGTGCAACAATTTCTGCAGGTTTAACAACAGCAGATGTTGCTTCTTTCGCTGCTTGTTCTTCTTTTTCGGCTTCTTCAGATTCACGATAGAAGAATAGATCAACAACAACGTCCCATTTGGTGTCACGTGGAATGGTACCCCTAAGGCGAAGCACCTAAAAATTTAACGGTCTAAAACGATATATTTTGAAAAAAATCATAAATTTCAAGAGTTGCAGAAGCTTCAGGTGGAAAAATTATTAACAATCATGGTAGATCATTAATATGGGAACAATTAATCATCATATTTACAATTAAAGAATGGATTTCAAGACTTATCAAATTGTAACTTTTACAAATTAAATGCACAAACTCCACTTTTTTTTAGCAAAATTATCAATATTACTGGAGGCCTACAGATAAATCACGTACTAATTGATAATGGGACAAAATACTACAGTAAAACCCACTTTGAAAGCTGACTAAAGTACTTTTAATCTAATCAAAAATATTCTTCACAATCAACTCTAGTAATTCTATGACAAAAAAATTTTTGTCACTCACTGCTGGCAATTAATGCTGATATATGTATTTTTGTTTTATAATCACATATTCAGCAATGGGATTACTAATAAAATATAATCACTAGTGAAGATGTGAAAGTATCTAAATTATAATACTTTGATCACCTCACAAAAGAGTTTTCATATTAAATTCAATTACCTCTCTAGCCAAGAGCCACCAAAGTAAACCAATACTATGTGCAGATTTGTTGTTTCCAGGAATGGCAATGTCAACAAATCTAAGTGGTGAATCTGTATTACACAAGGCAATAACGGGAATGTTTACGTAAGAAGCCTCAGTAATTGG
This sequence comes from Diorhabda elongata, assembly GCA_026230145.1. Taxonomy (NCBI): domain Eukaryota; kingdom Metazoa; phylum Arthropoda; class Insecta; order Coleoptera; family Chrysomelidae; genus Diorhabda; species Diorhabda elongata. The sequence goes on from CM047928.1 coordinate 309,053, forward strand.
CTGGTGGTCAAAAGCTGGATCAGTAACAATCAAGAGACGAGGTTCTCTGAAAGCAGCCTGGATCTGATTAGTAAAAGCACCTAAAATTAATAAAAAAATGTGAATATCTATTTTGGACAAATTAAAAAATTTTGTTTGATTTGAATTTTAATCAGAATTACAAAGTAAAATCATTGATTCATAGGTTCCTTAGTGTTATCTATCATCATTAATACCACATGTGTGGCATAAAAAGAAATCCATTTGCCACAAAAATTTGGAAAATAAGAGAATTAACTCAATATCACTTTACATTTAAAAAATGTACCATTAAGCATATATACTATTTTCTTGATTAAATATCCTTATTTTTAGTTCTATTTTAATTGAGAAAATATTTTTTAACCCAACTTTGATTTTCATCTAAAGGTCTAAAACTGAGAATCTGGAGAAATCTTTAGTATTTTACTGCCATTAAATATTTAAGCGATAATAAGAGGAAGGCTTAAAACTTCCAAAAGGATTTCTTAAACAATTTTAAGACATAATATTTGCAAAATTCAATTCTGATTGGATACCATACACCAATTATAAATTGGTAACAAAGGTAACTATAAATATTTGTTATGATACCCCCAGCACATATGTTAAAATAATATTCCTTTAAAATATGACTCTCCTTCTCAGGAAATGTAATACAAGCTATAGATTTTTCCAACAACAGAGAAAGCAGCGCATAAACTTTCTTCTTCAAAAATTATCAAGTTTTTTAATTATACAAAAAAGAATGTAGCCCAATCACTCATTCATACCAATGTTGATTTAGAAATAAATATACTAACCAGGAGTAAATCTTCCGGCTATAGGGGTGGCTCCGGTGTGGGCGGCGAATTTAAGAACGGCACGTTGGCCATAAGAACGTGATGAAATAACGAACACTTCACCTGGATGTTCAATAGCAACTATAGCACGTGCAGCAAGCAAAAGTTTCTCCCAGGTTTTACGCAAATTTATGATACGAGTACCATCAGGACGCCGTTTATAAACGTACTGTTCCATCTGAAAGTCAACATTTGCGGTACCGAGATGAGTACCAGCGGCCAACATTTTGGTAACATCATCCTCTCGTAGACTTAAAACATCAATTCCTCCCGACATCTTTACGCTTATATAGGGTTACGATAAACCTAAAAGGCATATTTTAGATTAAAAATAATATTCCAGAATAATTTTACAAAGTTCATGTTTATTTAGAAATAACCTATATTTGCTAAAGAAAATATTATATATCAAATATTACACATAATACTAGAAATATTGTTCTAATTGCATTTATTAATATTCATTCCAGAGAATAAAATTAGTAAAAATATATGGATTGATTAAGTATTTAGAGAATATATTTTATTTAAAACTTACGAAGCAAGATGCCACTTGGGACAGCTACAAGAAAAGAGCTTTTTATCTCTTTACGTCAACTTTTTAAGTATATGTCAAATCAACAGCTATGTTCAGGTTCATTCATTTGCACAGAACTAAATACATAGAACTAATTCTTTGACTAAATGTTTATCTGTGATTAAATGTTATAATCTCGTTAACACATTTCTATAGATAACAAAGTGCTTGACACTATCAATTAATTAAAAGATATATTAGAGTTTCATATTTTTGACTTGAGACCAGCATATGAAATGTATTTGGTAGGTGATTAACAAAATGGCATGTAAAACATGTTCACTATCCAATCGTTTGAAAATGCTATTATTTATATTTTGTAAATCTAGTGAATGAGCTTTGTGATCACAAATGTAGATCTAGTTCAATGATTTTGAAGAACGAAGATCAAAGAAAAAAGTATTTAGTTCTGTGATCTGTATAATGAATAAAAATGTAACCTATAATTTAATCAAATTTGAAAAATTTTAATTAAATTATAAGATTAAGAATGTATTGACCCGTATATAATGGTTATCTATCGTATTGATAATAATATTCAATGAAGAAAAGCCATCATATTCTTATATTCAATTTTTTCAATCCTTAAATCAAAAATTACTATTTTATCAGTAAATATGTGAAATTAATTTAATAAGTAAAAAATAAGTGCTTATTATATTCATTTAACATGATTGTAAATACACGTTCTTTTTTAATATTCTTATATATGCTTGGCATACTATGCTTCGAATTTTTTATCAATTTTTTACAGTATAATGATTTATTTTTATGTTACAATTGTGAAGAAAAAGAAAATAGTAAAACAACATTCGACTATATTGTAGGTCAGTAATAAGTAACTAATATTTATTTCACTGTTTTTGAGATTCTTTAATGGTATTCAAGTATTGTATATTCTTAAATTTATAACAAATTGACAGGAAATATTAAGTTACCCCGAATAAACTTTAGAGCCTTTTCTATATAACTTATGGATATCATGAGTGAATAAAGAATTTATCCAAAACAGAGTTTTAGTATTGCTCTACTTATATTTCCCTCAAATTCACTCTTGTTTAATTAGTTTTAATGTTTAAGTTGGTTTTGGATCTGCTGGTGCTATTGTAAGTCGAAGATTAGCAGAGAACAAGAGTACTAGAATTTTAGTATTGGAAGCTGGCAAATATGGAAATACATTATTGGATATCCCCCCATTTGGTTTGTTATTGCAGAAGTCAGCTTTTGATTGGCAGTATAAGACTGTTGCACAGAAAAACAGTTGTTTGTCATTGTATAACAATGTAAGTTCTTTTGGTGTACCCTTGCTTTTGATAACCATGTCATCATCTTGGATAGAATGTAAACTACTTCAGTTTTCTTTTAGACTCAGATCATGATACGCATTCAACAATATAGTGGTAATAGATAGTGTATTATTCACTATGAATATCATTAGCAGTTCAAAACATTCCTTAATTCCTAAATATATTGCTTTGGAACTATCCTGTTAGTTTATAAAACAGGTGAATGATATATTCAAAAAATGTTTATTTTATTTTCAGACAAGCATATGGCCTATGGGAAAAATTGTAGGAGGAACTGCTAGGCTGAACAATATGCTATATGTAAGAGGACATCCTGAAGATTTTAATTCTTGGTTTAGACACAAAGAAGGCTATTCATTTGAGGATGATATTTTACCATATTTTAAGAGACTAGAGCAGACTATCTATACAAGTGAGGGTTACTTAATTAGAAATAATTGTTAATTGTCAAACAATAGGTTTTTGAAGCTATTAACTATGATTTGTGACAATTGAAATTTTTGATAACATTCTAAATTTTTGGAATAGTAAAGACACTTAGATGAGGCTGTATGGCATATGTTCCAACGATTCAGCTTTTCACTGCTTAGTTATTACATATGAAATCAATATACTAAAATAAAAAAATTACTTGACCCTCTCAGAATTTGATGAGATTTAGTATGAAGGTTGTCCTCATAGAGATTAAGAAAAAGGTTATTTTTTTTCAAATATCTCACAGTTTCAGAATTACATCTATATAAAGTTTTTCAAAATCTACCAAAAAAATGCAACCGATATATTTTGAAATCACCATTGCTTTTCTCCTAATTGAGAATATCAAAAAAAAGATCATTTAAAACTGAGTATTTATGTCTCTAGCTCAATTAGGAGAAAACCTGATGATTTCAAAATATGTCTGTTACGTTTTTTGGTGGATTTTGGGAAATTTTACGTTATTTTTAAACCGTTTGATATATTTGAAAAAACGGCATTTTTATATTTTTCTTAATCTCTCTATGAGGACAACTTTCATACCAAATTTCGTTACATTCTTAGGAAGTCAGGTTTATGCTCCGTGTTGATTTGATATTGAATGACTGTTCTTTCAAAATTAAATTACCTCGGGACATGTGTGTGTACTGTAATGTCTTAGTGGAGAGTGTTTGCAAACTAATAGGAAGTGGAATTTATTTTATTTTGCTAAGTAACTCTTGTATAAAAACTGCTATTGAGACATTAGTTATATCATTAGAATAAATGTCAAATCTCTGGTCAACAATGTTGTGTATGGCTCTGAATCTTTGAATGTAGATTAACTGAAGATATGGGTTAAGTGTTAGAAATAACTATGATTTTTAGGAAACCCTGTTGGCTCAATTTATGTTAGTAACTCAACTTTCCAGTCAAAATTACCAGAATATGTTTTAAATGCTGCCAAAGAATTAGGATACTTCATTTCAAATGAAACTGAAAATTGTATGGAAGGTAAGCTAATGGTTTATTGAAATGTTCTTTTCAACAGCAAAATAAAGACGCCATAAGTGAGTACTCTATCTCATACTTGATATATTATAAAACTTCAAGGACTCTATACAATCATCTGGTTTACTGGTTTAAAAAATCGACTATTTTGAGAGAAGCTCCCAAAATCGCTAGAGAATTAATTTTGTTCCAAAATCAGCAAAATTGCTAGCTTTGTGGCTTTTAAAAATGCCTTTAACATAATTTGGAATTTGATGCTGCCATTGGTAGAGTTTTGTAACTTAAATATCACTAAACAGATATATATATGTTTTGCTTATTATTCCTCGTCTTTTTTTTTTAAACCACCTTCCTCTCGTTTTATCTATTTATTTTAGGTTTTGGTTTACCAAAAGTTACTTTAAAAAATGGTCAAAGATGGACTCCAGCGCATACCTTGTTGGAATTGAACAAGCCCAATATAATCATAAGAACCGGTAGAACTGTTGAAAAAGTATTATTGCGCAATAATTTTGAGACTTATGGAGTTAAGTATAGTTATAAAGGACAATACCATATTGCTAAAGCGACCAAAGGTGTAATTTTGTCAGCTGGTAAGATATTTTCAATATACAAGGTGATTCATTAAGAATGTTCAATCTCTGAACTGTAGATTCTAGACCTCAAAATTTGATGATTCTGCTCAACATGTCTCATGCATGATAAGGGGTGTTCAAAGTTTAAATTTAAATTTTGATTTTCGCAATAATTTTTTATGTTTTCACAATTTCACTTTGAAAATTGGCAATTTTACGTCTTTTGGCATGAGGAATCATAATTTGCACTCTAAGTTACACTTGTTTGTGTTAATTAAATCAAAGTAAACTTTTTTTGGGCTAAACTTACAATTAAAATAATAAAATAATATTAAAAAGCGTTAAATTCTACAAAAAGTTACTCTTCTTTGATTCGTGTAACTCAATCGGTTATCGAGTTATTTGCTTCTAAAAAGTTCAATAAATTGTAATTTTTTCATAAAAAAAATTATTATTCCTTAAATATGTACAAATGCTAAAAATGCCCACCATTTACTTCAATACACTTTATGATCCGCTTTCGTAAAGATCTCTTAATATCAAAAATTAGTAATATTTGCATAAGGCATGTTGAGAAGAATCATCAGATTTTGAGGTCTAGAATCTACAGTTCAGAGATTGGACATTCTTAATGAATCACCCTATATATATATATATATATATATATATATATATATATATATATATTTAATGCATTGAATCACCTTTGCATGGAGCTATATTTGTCTTATAATTAAATTAATTATAATTCAGATAAAGACCACATAATAAGTTTTATTTTCCTTATATTCATTTAGCTTTCTCAAAATTTTTCAACTTGTCTTTCTTTATATTTTTTTCTGATTGTTCATCAGCTCGAGTATAATTCTTAGTGAATTTCTTTTTGTTCTATATTTTAATTTTTGTAAATTGAATATAGGGCACTCCAAAATTGCAGATAATTCATGTTTCTCACTCATCTCATACTCATATACTGAATGTTTTGTTCAAATTTTCCAATTTTAGGTCAACAATAAAAAATCACATTCAATTATTATTTAGAGCAGTTTAAAAACCACCTTTAAAATGGAATTTGTGGAAAAAATTGTGGTTGGTACACAATGAAATCTCTTAAAGCATCAGATATAAATATTTAATCATTGTTTAATTTTCTTAACAAATTGCAGGTGTAGTGGGTACTACAAAAATTCTACTACACTCGGGAATCGGTCAAAAAAAGCATTTGGATGAAGTCAATATTGAAACAAAGATAAATTTACCAGTTGGAGAAAACCTACAAGATCATCTGACTACAGGCTTTGATTTGGTATTGCTTAAGCACTCGTTAGGAATTGGTATCGAATATTTACTGTCATTTCGTTCATTGTTTGAATATTTTTGGTATGGTATTGGTCCATGGACAACTGTAGGATGTGATATACTAGCTTATTTTAATACTGAAGGAAAACATGATGATCCACCTGATCTTCAGTTGATGGTTATGCCTTTAGGGTTAAAAGAAGATAATGGCTTTTATCTTCGCCACTTAATGGGTATTACAGATGAAACTTGGAACAGTTATTTCAACGAACCATATAATACTTTGACTGCCACAATATTACCTGTTCTTCTACATCCCAAAAGTCGAGGGAATATACGTCTCCAAGATAATAAATTTAGCAGTCCAATACTTATTGATCCAAAATATCTTACACATGCACATGATGTCGATATATTAATAAAAGGATTAGAAATTATACGAAAACTGGTCAATACTGAAGCGATGAAAAAATTAGGTGCCAGTTTTAATGAGCAAATATTTCCTCCATGTAAACAATTTCAATTCAGTTCAAGAGAATATTGGAGTTGTTATGTGAGGCATATAACTATTACCTCTTATCATCCAGTTGGTACTTGTAAAATGGGACCCAATGAGGACGAAAATAGTGTAGTTAATTTTAATTTTGAAGTCATAGGTACCAACAATTTGTTTGTAGTCGATGGATCTGTCATTCCAAGCCTAACCAGTGGTAATATTATTGGAAGTATATTCATATTAGCAGAAATGGCTAGTGATGTATTAAAATATAGAGATTTTTTGAATAGTTCCAAATGTGAAGCGAATGAAATATTTATCAAAACCCGTACATGTCAATATAACTGAGCTGTTCATCATTCATTTTTTTTTCACTCAGTCCTACCTAGAACCTAGTTAAACCTTCAGTTCAGCAACTAAAACCACAACTGTACTCTTTCAATCAAAATGTATAAAATTGAATATAGCTGAAAAGATGTCCTTTGCCTTTGGCTTATAGAAACTGTTCTCAGATGTAAATTTTCTATCAGGTAATATAAAGTTGGCAATAAAACTAGCAGATTGTTTTCCTCTGGAAAGTCTTATGAAGGCAACTTATAAGAATTGCTTCTCTAGCTACTAAAAATTTTGGATCAGTATATCTCTGAAGTATCTTTAGAACTTGGAAGCGAATTATCAGGTGCTCTAGACAAAATCATCTATTTAAACTTATATATGACTTATAACATTTGGATACTTCTTGTATGATATGTCAAAGTGTATCACCAAGAAATAGCTAAAAAGTGAAACAAAAGTTGTATTTTCTCCATATTTATAATTCATTCAACAAATAAATACCTTAGCTGAAATTCTACCAAAAGGAAAATATACTACGATGGTTTTATTATACTTAGAAATATTATATTAATTTTAATGTTTTTCAATATACTTGTCATGAACTCTGAATCTGTATAAACAAGTGAATTCTTCTTTCCCATGGTTATTCAATATATGTAATTCCACATATTCAAACATAAGGGAATCGTCATATCTACTAATTTTAAAAGTTTGATAAGATCTTCCATTCAGTTCGTATGTAAATGTTCCTAATAATATTTCTGATGGAGCGTATGGGTTAGCAAGACCCTGAAATAAAAAAAGGATTAAAATTAATTTCAACTGTCATAACATGATGACCACGAAATGGAGGAAATTATGAAGATAGAAATACAAAAATGTTATAGAAAGTTGAAATAACAATATACCAGAAGAAATAAAAATATTGAGAGGTAGTATAATATTAAAGGAAGATAAAACCAAACCAAACATTATATTGGTAATTACAGAGAATATATGAATTAGACAAGTTTATAAGAAAAATAAAGATGAAAGTTAATTTGAAAAAGTCAAAATATATACAAAAACAAACTGAAACAAGTGAAAAAATCTTCATGAATAATGAAATGAAGAAGAAAATGTAAAAAAATCAAAGATTAAGAGAAGAAATACTAAAAAAATCAAAACTGGCACAACGGAATAGAATAGAATCAAGAAAAGTTTCTAATGAACAAATTCAGACAGAATTTCCCTGGAACTAATTAAAACAGTAAAGAACAGAACATATTATAACCTTAATTTTTGTATGAAAGTAATAAAATAACAACTTACATAGATTTCAAAATCTTTCGGGGCACTACTTCTGTCTGGAAGTAGTTTAAGATGATCTAAAGTAATGGCCTTAATAGCAATCTTTTTGCCTAACTTGATTCGTATCCTTCCTTGGCTACCATAAAAGGCGAAGCAGTTACCTGGAAGATTGCCAGTTTGTAATAAATTTTCTGGATTTGATAACATATTTATATATACTAATCCAAAAACGGTAGTAGTTTTGTTTAGTGGATATGGATAAGTTTCTGGAGTAGAAACTATAGCACCGTTAGCATATGAAGCTGCAAAATCTAAAAAAATAAAATAGTTTGAATTAAAAATAAAACGAAATAGATTAGTTGTTTAGAAAATTTATTTAAAAGGGAGACAAGTAAAGCAGAAACTGCTAGCAATAACTCAACTTATACATTAATAGAGGACATCGAGAAAGTTTAAACACAAAATTTTTCTCAAACTTGGTAGATAATATATTAAGTGTGTGCAAACTAGATTTTTGAAAAATGTACAGTGGGCTGAAATAAAATAGCCTAGCCAAGTATTTAAAGAAATCTAGATGTTGCCACGAATACAAATAAAACCTTTCAAATGGTGAAGGATGAATGAATTTATATTGATATACAGATTGATATATTTGGGAGTAATGTGTTACTTAAATTTTTTTTTGCTAAAATTAGCCTACACAATTTATATTAACAAATTTTCTAAACTTGACAAATAAACACACTGTATATCAATTTCAATATCAATATACGTAGTTGTCACATATCAGGGTATCTGGAACATTAACAAGATTATGATGAAAATAAATTCATCCAAAAATAAAATATCAAATTTGATAAATACCAAACAAACCGATTTTGTCTGAATCATATATGTCCAATGCTTCTTGTACTATGTGTTCAATGTTGACTTCTAGATGAGGACAAGAACTGGAATGGAAGCTATCAATCTGCTTTCTAAAAGTAATAGGTAATTAGTTTATAAACGTGTAATAAAGTTGAAGCAATTTCATATATACAAATTGAAAACTCAAATCATAATCATTTGAAAAGCCTAATTATCAATTTAATTCCATTTTATTAGAAAGCCTTAAAAATTTCAATGTATCTTTAAGCATTTATCTTATGTCTCTATCATAGTATATGTAATGTTTCTAATATATACAAAAAAATTGATTTTAATTGTTTGAGTAAGTTATTAATTCACCATCTTGTATGTACGTACCGCCACATTTCCGATGCATCAAGCTTATCTTTTAAATTTTGAAGATCTTGTTTGATAGCTAGTAACTGTTCGGGTTTTATACAATGTTCTTCATTGGTGGAATTAATCCATTTTTCAAGCAGGCTTTTAACAAACTCCTCATAATCTTTAAATAGATAATAAGCAATTCAATAATATCGAAACTGAATACAACAGATTTATAGAACTTATATCGTGTAATGTGTATATTTGAAATATTTAAAATAACAATTTCCATCTTTTCATTAACTTCTTTCCATTTACATTCAGTTGAACTTAGACACTCAGTTATGTGAATAACCTATACTCAAATAATAGCGTGTGCTCAGTGAATAAAAGGAATACGTAATGTGAGTTAATATTCTCAATAAGATTATTTACATCAATGTTTTCAATAATTTAGTATTGTATACTTATTTGTTAATGAGAAAATTTGACAACGTGAGGTACTCAACTTCACTTTCAATCTGAGTTCGTATTTAATTCATAATTCATTGTATTTAATATAATTTAATAATAAATAACTATAGGTTGATAGGGCACAACTAGTTTTGATATAAATTTAACAAAAGCACAATTCCTGAAATAATAATAATCTTCTTTGTACCCTCCTTGAAAAATATACAGAGCCTTTCATTTGGAAAATTAAATGGAAAGAAGCTGAGAATAAAGCAGTATATTTTGCACTTTTATTGAATGCCCCACATAAAATTTACTCCAAAAATATTTTTCTGAATGGAAATTTCTTAGTTAAAAGTGTTGAAAAATCTTTAGTAATATAATCCATGTCTGTTTGATATAAATATTTGGATAAATAATTATGAATACTTACAATACACACCAGATCCACAAATGGCTATTGATACAAGAATAGCAAAGCAATATGTCCAAAAAGCTACAAAAATAATTTTTATTATAATATATATGCACTTAGAACTTACGATCATTTCTTTAACCTAATTTATTTTTATTAGACATATATAAGGTAATATGTAAACTGATTATCTGCCTATGAACATAGACATTAATTATATATTTTTTGGGGATAATAATTATTACAATTGTATATAATTGTAAAACTAAAACAATACCTACTGGTAATTTGTTTGTTATATCAAATATTTACTCATATGTTGTAAATTTATTAGCTAATATTTTGATGATTAAATCTAATCGAATCTTAATTTTAGTAGGAACGCTACGATATTAGTCAAAAGATGTCGCCACATTACCAAAACAAATCTAATTTGAAAACTTCCTAATTTATGAAATTTGTAATGTTTATTTAATAAAATATGTTTCTATTGTTAACGTTACCCTTACAATTGGTTGTTTACTATAGTTTGTTTTAAATTCGTATAAGTATTTCTAACGAAGCTATACCATACTTTCAATTTGTTGGTGCAATGTACTGTATTTTTACTTTTTTTTAGATATGTACATATTTACCCGCATAAAAGAATTTATCGAAATATATCCAATTACAGTAAAATGTCTAAAATGTCGAACAGAATTTTATATAATATTTTGTTTACTTACACGATCGAGTTTCTGGAACACATCTGCATCTTCCAAGACACGCACAAGGATTATATCCAGGGAAAAAATCCACTGGATCTATGTCCATAATTAGATTTATTACACCGTTAATTTTACAAATTAATTTATTCCTTCCTAATAGTTTTGGCGTTGTCTTTGACATTGGTTGTTTTCTAAAAAGTTAGGTTAATTTCTAACTGACAACTATAACTAAATAAACCACATCCCTGCACGGCCCTCTTGGATTTTATTCACGTACGTAATGGATTTTCGTGAACTAAGTACATTCAAATTAGTAACAACGCCAAACAAACTTTTTTGTATACTATTTTTCTTTTGTTGGTGAAGTTATAATTGTTGCTTATGAAAATACTATTTATTAATGTATATTTTATGACCTGGACTTTGCTTGAGAGAAGGTAAATAAAGTGAAAATAATAATTTTCAAATATATTACGTCAATTATAGAATGTATATGGTATACGCCGTGAATTGTGTAGACGATACAAAAAAAATTCCTCCTAGTCTTTCAATACCTATTGAAAAAACAACATAATTAAAATTAAATGAAGAAAATTATTTGTAGAGCTTATTGCTTTTTCTTTGATATAAAAGCGACTGAAGTTCTCGGTGGTTGATCCGAACCGATTTATTAAATTATAAACATCAATAAAGTGAAATTTTTTGTATTTGAGGTTATATTTCTTAGAAACTTCCGGGTTGTTTTGAATATTTAAATAAATGTAATTTAAAGCATGTGTATTGATGATCAGATTACTGGTGTTTCATCATACTATAAATATGATTATGTTTATAATAAAATGTGTCATACAATAAGTATTGGTAGAAAACTAAAAAATAATTGGGATTTGTTCAGTAAAAAAATTCTTGACGCCATCCGTATTAGAGATAAAGGGTGTTGAAGATAAAAACTGTTCACCTTTTTTTACGATTTTGCCGAAACTCCTGGCAACGTTGTAATGAAATTTTATACGATTAAATTTTGGAAGGTGATACATCTCCTCAATTTGTTTTTAAATCGGATTCTCATACACTTTTTTAACATTAAATTTATCAATACTAATTTCAAATAAACTTAAACATGATTAAATTTTACACCAAAAAGGCACACTTCGTAAAACTTGATATTGTGTACCGTTTTCGGAATATTTTGATTTAAAAATAATGAAGTAATAATCGATGTTAATGATAAAGTTAATAATGAAATATAGAATCACAAGAAAAAAATTAAAATGAAGACTAAAACCGTAATATCAAATTCAATTCGAGTATTTGTCCAGTAATCTTCTAAAGCGGTGCACAGAATGAACGCAAACATGACGTTAGTAAACATAACCTTAATTGTGCATTTATATAAAAAAATTTGGACGGTGATCAACGATTTTAAATTATTTATACGTATTATATACTTACTTTACTGTATGAAATGTGTAGAGAAATATATACAAAGCGATATTTGACACGGCGTTGGTGGGTGAGACCCTTCAATTTGAATAGAAACATCCACAGTTACTTTACTACAACATATTTTAAAAAGAACGAAATAGATTCAGACGAATTTTTTAAGCATATTAATATTATATCCATTTTATATCACCTGTTTATATTAATAAATTTGTCTTCTCAAATTAAGATGTTCAAGTACCTTAAACTTAATTTACATTTACAAATATATAATTAAAAATGTTCGAGATGCCAGGTATACACTATACCATTTTCAATTGTAAAACAGTTTTTAAAGCGGCCACGGGATTGAAAATATCATAATCACATATTAAAATCTAAATTTATCATAAAAAATGGAAAATAAGTTTATAAATAATCATATTTTTTTATTGAGTACTATTTAAAAACATATAGGTAGTAAGTAAACAATGCAACTAGGACATGCAGTGATGACACGAAGATAACCTAGAAACGGGAATATTAATCGAGTTTTTCATATTCTCATAAACTGTTTACTTATAAATAATAGAACAAACCACGTGTCGTCTTCTTTATTTCGTTATAGTTATATTTTTTTCTTGGATTCCTCATTTTTTAACACATTTTTTGTTTACTTATCGCCGCTCGTTTATGGCCACTTATGTATTTGTTAGCTCATCGAATTAAATCTCATTTTCAATGTTTGTCGAAACAAATATCTCGAGGAAAAGTTGCTTAAAGTGTCCATTCGTCCCGGATTTTGTGGAACATACACGAACGTATAACATTATGATACCTTCACCATTCAAATAAATTTACACTAGCCGCCTATGGATATGTAGTTTTCGAAAAGGGATGAGCACCACTTACATAAATTCTATACTATTTTTGATTTTTGCCATACGTTGTAGATTGTCATATGTGCAGTTTTGTTTTTATGAAAATCGTTTTCGACAATAAGATCTGAATAAAATCGATCGATTATTACGGCTGGCGACAGAATATAAATGGAGTAGTAGTCGAACGGACAGATTTATTATGACTATACATCGTCATCATCTACCATTGGAGATGAGAGCACTTTATAATAGATAAAAACAGTAGCGGCGAATGTTTCTATGACGATATATACGAAAATTATTGATTTCACACTACTTATTGGTAGTTTTAGGAAATAAAAAATTTCACCTGTATGCAGAAATATATACACATTGTGTGGAAAAAAGAAAAAACAATATTCCAAAATAAACACTAATTAAAACGTCTCTTATACTGGCTGGTAGGTTTCTAAAATAATTAATTAGGTATTAACCATAGTACAAAAATCTTGCGTGTTGATAGGTCCTCGACTAAGGCCGGGCGAACACCCGGATAGGGCTTTGCTCAGATACGGGAAAATTAGAACTACATTAAGTAGCATAGATTGAGTCTACACTATGTCTAGCCGGGCGTAAAGGTGTTCGGGTGTTCGCCCAGGCTTTTCTGCTCGTCCGGACCGAAAAATAAATCGTGGGACATTGTATCAAATGGAAATGAAAACACAACCTGCACTATCGCAGTCTCTCCTCAATCCTCATACAGTTCATGCATTTTTAGAAATCGTCCTATACTGGACGATTTATTTTTCTCACTTTAGTAACTATTTCAAAAAAAAAATATTACATAAGTGAATTAGTTGTGGCACAGACAAAGCAAACCTACCTCAGGTTTCATATGTTGGTATCTTGTCTTTAATTGTATCTTCTCTAGAAGTTCGTCGAATGGAGCTACGAAAATGGTGAAAAACCTACTATTATCATCCTGCCATAAAGTCGATTCCTTTCTAATACTTTTGAAACGTTTTTTTCCTTCTGCAACGAAGTATACAAAGAATGCTAGTTTCTTACGTTTTTACAACGTTTACGTTTTTTTGCCGGATCCAGGCACAATCCAGAGCAGACGTTCGCCCAAACTGTGCGTCTTCGGTCTAAACCTAGATACGATTCACCTAGATGGGGTTAAACAGGTTCAGATTGCGTTACAGCTTGAACTAGATGCCAATTAAACAGAGCAGGACCACATTCAACAGAAAAGAGAAAGCAAGAGATGTGCAAAGCAATTCGTATGTTCCAACAGCTTTAGTTTTGGATTCGAGAAATAGTAATTTATGGTTAAATCCGGAAATAATGTGGATGAAGGAGCAATTCGTGGCTTATTTGATAGATTTTAGTCATGGAAACTACACCTGTGTGTACCCCCTTACACTGTCTTGTTACAAAAAACTTTCTTCTTCATCAAAACTGGTACTAAATCAATATTGATAGACATGTTCTGGCATAGTATTCGCAATGGGTTGTTTCACCATTTTCAACGTAGTCAACGCGAATTACACTGTGTGCTAGCCAAAACTGATTTTATCGATTGACAAACCCACCACGGGATTCTTCGGCGCCAGCTCACCCCGAGAAACCCACTGGTTCTACTGCTATTTGGTTTCTGCCAGAAATTTCGTACAGTTTTGTTTTGAAAGTGTTTCAACAGTGATTATACCAGTCACGAGCAGAAATCAATAAAAACTGTTTGAATGGATGTAAAACAAAAAATAAACGACACTGTTTGTTAAAACTCTGACCAAAATTCAAACGGAAAATGCCTGTTGACAGTGTTTTGGCAGAAAATTTAAATCTCGCGGCTTTATTGACAAACGTATCCCATTTGAAATGTTCATGACTCCGCATCTCATCTTTCTACATACGAAATACGTGCTATTTTTCTGGTGATTTTCTGTCCTATTTCCCAATATGCTAGCACTACTCTTTCGACGTGCTGAAGCCTTCTGCTAAAATGGCCAAGGCATTCCCAGAGAAGATGATCCGTTATTTATATATTTGCTCACAGAATCTGCAGCTCTCGTCTTATGGTATTTGATCAAGCAGTGGCTTGTCAAAGATCAAATACCAGCTTGGTGTTATTTCTGGAGTTCTTAGCTGATATGGTTATGAATTGTTTGGATTGTCTTACGTCTGGAGTGCTTCATCAGTAAAATATTCCATTTGATCCTTCAGCCATCCGCTCAGTTTGTTGTTATCATGAGGCCACAGCTGGGCCCTGGTCGTAATTAGGACTGTATGCTTTCTCATTGCCTGGTATACCTTGGTGGCCTAGTAGCCACATTAGGTCTAATTTGTTTCTGTTAGCTAGCATTTTTGGAGTTGGTTTAAGTCCAAATATTTTGTCTTTTAGATATATTATTACGTATTCGATGATTCATAAAAAATACACAAATCTATTCCAAAACTTATTATATTTACAAACCTACTGTACCGAATCCATATCTGATTATATATATTTTTAATTAATTATTATTAAACGAACTAACGTGACTCGAAAAGGTCGTAATAAGATTTACGTTTTAACTTATTAAAATTACTCGAAGGAATTTAAAAACAGTACGTGTTTAGAAACAAGTACAGATATCGGGTTCACTTTCATGCAGCAGCAACTGTTACTGTTGTTACTGTTCCTGACCAAATACCCCAACAACACATTACAAACATTATTTATATTGGTAATTTATTCAAACTCGTTTTGAACCATCATCAAAATAACTTCTATAGTAAGCTCCATTTAACAAGTTAGTATTTCTGCCATCAACATTTCTCAAATAAGTTTCATGCCAAGGTGTACGATAATAGCTGTATGAATTGTAGTACTTTCTATGATTGTTGTTACCACTATATCTTTCGTAATTGTCATACAAATAATTGGTTGAACTTGTTGCGTATTTATCGATGGAATCAATTTGTTTCGCATTATTGGAATCAACGTCAGGTTGTAGCCACCATATCAAAAATACAACACCACCAGCTACAAGAAGCAAGACGAGAGTAGGGACTATGAAATTTGTGAAAAATTGGTTTTTCCTTATTAATTTACAAAAAGTTGTTACGGCATTTATAATATTCAGTATTACTATTGGAATATAACCAAAAATACCCAATTTAGAAAATACTGATTGTAGATTATAGTTATCATTAGATACACTGTAATTATTATCGTAAGTATACCCATAATCGTTCCCATGAGATTTATCTGCGTTTGCAAATAAACTGTGAATACCGACACCGAACAGTTTGCCAAGAATCTGTGGTATCGCTGCCACAATTTTCCCTACAATTTTAACAATGATGTTTGTAATAATATCTTCTTTTTCAAAATTTTCAAGATCGGAAGTATGGAAGGGAACGGTACGGGTTTCTTCATTGATAAATGTGGGATATTTGAATGTGTCTTGATACTTTTCAAACGGCCAATATTCTATCCGTTTAGGACTTTTGGAAGCTGTTTCTTCTACAAAAATAAATATTTTTATAGTTTATTAATAACAAATCGAATTGGCTCACCTAACTGATATTTGATTTTGCTCAATCTATCTTTGAGTTCATTATAATGAGCTGATCTCGCTTTCTTATCTTCTTCCAGAAAATACTGCCTCGATTTCGAAGTGACGCTATCGTCGACTTGCGTATTCGATGATACTTTTTGTGTCGTGGAATCGATAGATCTTGTAGAACGATAATTCTTATTAGTTGGCGAATGTTGAGGATACAACATCTGATTCGGTGTTATATCATCAGTTATGGAGTTGATAATGACTGTATAAAAAAGATAATCACATTTAGTTTTTTTGTATTATCTAACTGCACGTTGTTTTTGAAAGGAAATCTATGAGAGTTTAATATAATAATTATAATCAGAAGACAGTTTTTTAATATATTCCTTAACCTTTTGAATAACGTTAATCATACGGCGAAATGGAAGAAATTCCTTAATGAATAAATGAAGGCGTGTTGGGCGACTTAAAAGGAAATAAATATTTAGAACTGCCCCAAAATAATGTCCTGTCAAGATCCTACGATTATAATATAGTTTTAGCAATATGGAGCACCGTTTAATTGACAAATCAGTGTCGAGTAGTACCTGCACCCAATGTTTCCAGTTCGTTGGATGGCATGATGTATTTATTTGATGCCAATATATTTTTTTTTTTGTGGGGATGTCTTAAAAGGTATCACTTATGGGGTTTTTGGTGCAATGCAGCGAATTTGTGATATGAAATAATTTGCATCTTTTTGGCGTGTTAATTTTTGTGATAAATCTAAAATTTCGAAACACTTGAATATAGGTAGAAGATTTATGAACAAAAAAAAATTGTTATTTAATGTATCAACAATAAAATACAGGTAGAAAGACTGAGCCAAAAAGGTCGGCGGCCCCCCGGAGCGAAAACGGTCTGGCAACACAGGTAGGCGACCCGAAGTTATCATGGAGTTTAAATGGTAACATGGACCGACAAAGTATGGAAATAGAATTATTGAACTGAACCAATAAGTATTGCAGTGAAAAGTGGAAAAATATGGAGTTTGAATGAGCAGATAAATCAAAGGAATTAGAGAAAATTTGATAATATATCATTTTAAATTCATTATAATCTGATAAATAACACTTGCCTTTTAAACCTTTTACTTGTTGTTGTAATTGTTCCAGTTCTAATTTATCACCATATTTTTCGTTGTAATTGGGCGTATTCATGGTAGACAAAATACTCTCTAAATTGAGTATTTCTGATTTCAAATCGTTGATACTCATACTTTTTTTCAAATCATTATAATTAACTTCTGTCTGATAGTGTCCAGGTGGTGGTAGGCCATATCCTGCAGGTTCTGAAATGAAAAAAAGTCTTTCAATTATCTGGAGATCAAATTATATATATATGTCACGTTTCAATAAATCTCATGAGACAGAATGAATACAAAAAAAAAATGATTGATACCATTTCTTTCTTTAAATGTAGTAATTCGTTTAGTACTAATTCGAAGCCTGTATGTAAAATAACTTCTTTGGTAAAACCTTTTGTGTCATATACATAGAATTTTAAAGTCGTACCTTCCGGATAATAACCAAATTCTCTAATATCTCTCGCTGGAAATGTCTGGGGGACTGGAAAAAACTGGTTTCTAAAATCTGCGACGGATGGTTCTATTAATTTTGGAGTCTCCGCGGGTATTGGTTCGATTCCCATTGGCTTAAACCCATCAAGAGGTGGTGGTGGAAATTCCGAGTATGGATAATATGGATTATTTGGCTGGTATCTGTAATCGAAAAAAGGTGGACCCATCGTATTTAGAAATTGCTGTCCTCTATTCCATAGCGGATAAGGTAACCAGTCTCTTTTCGAATCTGTAAAAAATCATTGTCATTTTACATATAAAAAGTCCAAGGACAATAGGCGAAATTTTTATTATTTTTGGGGCTATTATAGAAATATGGTTGTAGAAAAATCAATTTCGATTATCCTAGTTCTGACACTTGCAATGTTTGCGACTACTTCACAGTTGATAAGTCGTGTGACTAAATAAGAAAAACCCATTTTTTGTCAAAAATCGAATTTATTCATCAATGTAATATCCTTCAAGAGCAATATTATCACTCCAACGTTTCTCTAATTTTTCGATGCCGTGTTTATTTAAGGGTTTGTTTTTTTGCCTCAAAATAGGCTTCAGTTTCAGCAGTTGTTTCTTAATTTGAGCTGAATTTCTTACCGGCGAAGATCAGTGAATAGCCAGTGAATAGCAGTAGCCGTTATCTCTTGATGTTTGCATTCCATTGATCAAAATACTCTATGTAATTATCGCTATTGATTGTCTCTCCTTTTTGGAGATAGTCAATGAACAATATTCCAAGCGCATCTCAAAGTACTGAAGCCATAACCTGACTCCTTTTGAGGACGAGTTCGGACGTGGTTCACCGGCTGCAGCCCACTCAAATGATAATCGTTTTGATTCCGCAGTAAAGTGATGGATCAATGTTTCATCTATTGTCAGATAACGACGCAAGAAATCGGATTTCTGTGGATGTCAAAATAAAAACTTCACCGTATTTCGCTATCTTCATTATGAGGTTAATGTTTGGCTAAGACTAAGTGTCAAATGGAAAAGGCTTAATATCAAGCTTCAATTTTAATGCTTATTTTCATTAATCATGGCTGAAAATGCATCTATTTCAATTGTTTTGCCTTTTAAAAGGATTCGTGGTGAACCTCATAACTAATAAACAACGGAGTGGAAAAAAGGACAAGCTTTGGATTTGTTAGAAATAATCTGAGGAATAATTCTGAATATTTACCTAAATTGGGGTACATTTGAGGTGAGAAGTTTATTCCAGGATTGCTTGATGGAATAATGTGATCGTTATCACTTTTCTCCTTTTGTAGTAGTTCGTCTATTTTGCTCCTTAGCTGCCTGAGTTGATCAGCCGATAGACGTGAAGGCTGCTTATCTTCCTTTAGCTCATCTAATAGACCCTTATTTTGTGGAATATTTTTTTGAATTGGAATCGTAACCTCCTCTTTTGGCTTTAGATTTTCTATTTCAGTTTGTAATTGTTGTAGTCTTGTTTCAATGCCAACATCTAGCTTTCGTTCAGGTTTACTACTGTAATCAGAAAAAAAAACGGTAAATATACTATCAGAAACTTAAATATTTGAATTATAAATAAATATTCAACCAATTGTTAAGCCAGTTTTCCTCACCTTTCTTTACCTAAAGCTCTCATTGCAATTTGCAACCTTTTCAAAAATTGGATATCTTCGTCTTCACCACTGTCGTCCTCGAATAGAGATTTAGATGAGGGTTCGTCTCTTTCTTTTTTTATCAACCTTCGTAAAATAGAGAGTTGCTGTTTGAGTGATTTTTCTTTATTTTCTTCACTCAAATTGACTTCAAGTTCTTTAATTTTATCTTCTAGGTTTGAATTATGAGGTTCTATAACTTCATCAAGAAATTTTACAATTTCTTTTTCGGCAGAACTAGATCTTGGTTCTATTGGTTCCTTTTCTTCAGTTTTATTATTTACTTTGTTTACAATCGGTCTATCCTTTGTTGTAAATTCAACTTTTTTAAAATCTTTTTTCAATTTTTCGGTATTTTCGACATTACTTACTTTACTTCTCTCTTGAGCAGTATTGTTGATTCTCAGGTGTTTTTTATTTTCTACTTTCGGTATAAATTTTGGTAATGTTTGAGGTAAAAATAAAGGCAATCCCACTATTTCATCATTAGTTTCAATATCTTTTATTTTATCAGTAGTCTTATTATTCTCGTTATCTGGAATATGAGTTTGATTTAAAAGCTGTTTAACAAGGATTTTTAATGCGGCAATATCTTCATTTTGTTGTTTAATTTGTGTTTCCATGACTAATTCTCTTCCTTTCTGTATATTCCTCTCATCATTTGTTTCATTAAGAGCTGAAATTGCCTTTTGAATTTCCATTTTGAGTTTATCAAAGGTTTTCTGTTTTTCAGCTTTTGGTTTTATGCTTTTCCTATCATTTTCCAGAGTTTTTAACAAATGTATAAGATCTCGAGGATTATATTCATCAGATAAATCATTATTTTCTTCTTTATTCAACTCGGACAGAATTTTTTGTTGATCTTTGAGAAGTATTGTAAGCTCTGTTAATTTTCTAAGTTCTTGTTTTATTTCATCGAGAGATTGATCATCAAAACTTTCTGTCCTATCTATACAGTCAGGAGTTTCAGCTACAGTCAAAATATTTTCGGATGGGGATGGGATTTCCAAAACTGATCTTTTTTTTCTTTCATTTTCTGCTTCAGTGTAGTCTTCAATAACATTTACTGTAGCTGGCGTGGTGAAAACTTCAATTTTCTCTTTGTTAATTTTATTTTTGCTTTCTTCTTCATCTTCAACGTCGTCTTCATATCCTGAACCATAATCAATACCGACAAATTTATCTGCTTTCTTTAATATATCTTTTGAGATATCGTATAAAAAATTTTCTACGTCGTTACCGATTTGATCCAAATCTGTTTTATATTTCAATAAATCACTCTCACCATCACTTGACGCTGTTATTCGCAAAATATGTGTTACAAAAATTATTGCTATAAAAAAGAACATTTTATATGAACACCATGCCATGTGAATGAATACTTTATATTTTATATGAAGTGACATAGTTTGTGTGTTATGTTTTTGAGTGCAATTTCGATGTTATTCCTAGTCAGCAACATTTTTAAAATTGTTTTTCGTAATCGTGAACTAGTTTATTGGAAACATATCCAATAGTCCAGTCGTTTCTACATAAATTTTCATTAGTCACTTAATTTAATGCATTTTTGAGTCAATGCAGAAAATTTCATAATGTGGTGGTTTTTACAGCGATTTAACATAAAATAAAAAAATAGTCCTCATGAATAAGTTAAATGATGGAAGTGCATGATGAAAAAATTGATAAAATATACACACAGACACGGAAATGTTAAGGAAAGTTGGACAAATAGGAATTATTACTTTCTAATTATATATTTACGTGTTTCTTTCAACTTTTCAAGTAAATATATATATATTTTTTAAACTTCTTGAGTTTGAATTTCATTTCAAAAATATCAAAACCTTAACAAGCAAAGAAATTATCTATAAAACAAAATAAATTATTAATCAATGATAGACAAGACATAAAAAAACTTTATTATAAGTTATCATAATTTAATCAATTTTCAAATTTGTATATTGTTACGTATCTGTCATATTTTGACATTTAAAAAAAATAATTCAACAAAAATTAAATCTAATACTTTATCGAATTTATATAACATTTTTTTTATTTTTTAACTATTTTCAATTATTTCAATTATAAGTATTTGAATAATGCTTCTAAACGTTCTCGATTTAGGTCTCTGCTGTATTAAATTTTTGATAAAAATTGAGGTTTCGACTTGTCGACAGTATTTGTGAAAATATTGATTTTTTATAAGAGAGGATAGACAAAATTCGCACAATCTTCAAACCCAATCAGAAACTCTTCCACCTAATCAGTGCATTCATCAAAGAACAGCATGCAGTCTATGAAATCCCCTACGCAGATTGCCCCCGTTCCAATATTGGCCAGACAAATCGACGTATTTCCGTCAGAGCAAAGAAACACTTGTTGTCAAGGATAATTCGAGAAGCTATCGAAGTAGAGAAAGTGTCTGAACACAAGGGACGATAGCCATAGATTGCCGGCAACTTTAAAACACCTTCTTCATCCATTTTGCTCCAATACCACTTCAACCATCAACAAAATTTCCTTTAAAACTATACTTCCCACGCGCGCCAAAACCTCTAAATCCGCCAATAGGTCCCCTATAATTACAAGGTCCAGGCGACTAGCTCCCCAGTTAGCTCAAGACCAGTAGTAGGAGTGTTAGTGTCAACAGTGTTCTTCATGGTAAGCATATTATTTCTATTTTAATCCATTTATATTGTTTTTGTTGCAGCTTTTCATTTCCTCGGTAAAATTCCAAGGAGTAGGCAGATTGAGGCGTTGAAATTCGTTTCGTGGAGTAGACAAAGTTTTATACTTATACTTAAGTCGTCATCTATCACTTAAATATGTCCACGTTCTATGATGTTCTGTTCCATACAAAAAGAAAGCTAATTAATTCATGTGGTGTGATTGGAGGAGGATATTTTATTCAAAAAATTTCATTTGACAGATTATCCATTGTACACGATACAAATCAATATAACATTAATTTAGACAATTTCGCAGTTTTCCTCTATGCATAAATTAAATTTGTTTGACATCTGTAAGAGATTATCTAGATGAGTGAGAACTGGAAACGTGTTATATTCGTAATATGAAGATAACTCTCAAGTTGTACGAAGTTGGCTATAGGTCTATTAGCACTTGGTAACATTCATTCGTTGCCAAATTTATGGCATTGTTACAGTAGTTTCAGTTCATGGAACACCGAGGAATATATAATGAGGCTCTATTTTAAATTACATGACTGCCGAGAATAAATCTCAGAAATGTCACTAGCAAACATTTGCTTCATGCGGGAAACACAACAGTTTATACAGGCCAGGACTTAGATAGTTCCATACTTGTTTAATTATAATTATCGTGGAAAGTTAAACAGTTGCAACAAAATTTGTTAGATAATTTTTGCATAAAATGTTCATAGTATTTTCTGAGGAGCTAGGCCCAGAAGTACAAGAATAACAATTAAAATTATTCTTTTGCATTGAAATCGTAGACATGGTGTATGATGCAGACAACCGGTGATACCATATTTGGGCTGGACACTCTCTTGGTTGGTCATTGTCCCGCATTTTTCAATTAAAAACATTCGATGGTTCTCCTCTATCTGAATGTAAGGTGTCAGTGACCACTCTCTTGGTTTGTTCCATTTTTCTAAATCCAAAGACGGATTCCCTGCAAGAGAAAGTCGTTTGCTTTCTGTCTAGCCTGTTCTACATGAATTTCTTATATAGGGTTCGTTAAGTAGTCTTGGTAAAAAGTGTACTTTACTATATTTGGCCCTATTGATAATCCATATCTTCTTTAAGATATTTTATTAAACATCTTCTACCCTATCCTCTACGCCAGTATCAGAGCAAGCTCCTACTTTGTTGATGAAATGTTCTTGCTCTAAAAAATTGTACAATCAATAATTGTCGCTGAAAAATGAGTGGAAGATAACTCTAGATTATGATGAAGGAAGTCAAAGACAATCGAAACAATTTATATCAAAAGAATCGCCAAATTTCTTAATAAGTAAAATTGAGAAGTTTTCTATTGAACTGTTTTTAAGTCAGTGGAGGCTTGAGGTAGGAAATTTTAGGTTTTCTGCAATGTTTTGAAAAAAACTTCACTTCCAAACATCATCAAGTCAATGTCGAGGCTCCTTGTTAATACTGAGTTAGAAAGAAGACTTAAGAGGATAAAGCCGTTTGAGTTAGTTTGAAGTTTCAGTTAAAGTGAAGCTTGTGTGTGCACGTTGAACTTCGTACAATCTATTCTACAAAATCTAAGGAAGTATATCTTAGTTTTAAATTTCAAACTTTTATTAGATTAAGTTAGAAATGAACTGCTCATTGATCACTGTTAACCAGATCATGCTTGAAAAATATTATTCAACAAAGTACTACTTTCCATCTTTATTGAGGTCTTAACTATATTTTACCACTCTACTTTTATTGTCTTAAGTAAACTCGCAATGTGTCAGTTTCAAAAAATATATTAAAAAAATTGATGATTTCCATTCCGAGTCCGTGCAGGCGTTCTACTCAACCGATTTGCTTAATTTTTTTTTTTCAATGGAAGGTATTGATGCACAGATCAGCCATCAATCATCGGATTTCATCTAATTTTCACCATTCTCAAGTTATACTCAAATGCGATTTCCCCCTGTACATTACTTGTGGGAGTTTTTCACATACACACGTTCTATCCTCAATATCTCAGGTTCTATTCAAGATAGAGACTTCGTTTTGGTTTAAGAACACTCGCTGAAGCATCTTCTTTCTTTTGAGTTTTTGAACACTTGAATCTGTTGAGTTGGAGAGGAGCTAGGCGCCGACATTCAATGTGGAGTTATGGATTTTTGTAGGTTTTTGGCAATTTTTCTACATTCAAAGATCTATATCTCAGGTTCTAATATAGCTACAGAGTTCGTTTTGATTTGAGAACACTCGCTGAAATACCTTCTTTCTTTTGAGTTTTTGAACACTTAAATCGGTTGAGTTGGAGAGGAGCTAGGCGCGGACATTCGATGTGGAGTTATGGATTTTTGTAGGTTTTTGGCAATTTTTCTACATTCAAAGATCTATATCTCAGGTTCTAATATAGCTACAGAGTTCGTTTTGATTTGAGAACACTCGCTAAAATACCTTCTTTCTTTTGAGTTTTTGAACACTTAAATCGGTTGAGTTGGAGAGGAGCTAGGCGCGGACATTCGATGTGGAGTTATGGATTTTTGTAGGTTTTTGGCAATTTTTCTACATTCAAAGATCTATATCTCAGGTTCTAATATAGCTACAGAGTTCGTTTTGGTTGAAGAACACTCGCTGAAAAACCTTCTTTCTTTTGAGTTTTTGAACACTTAAATCGGTTTAGTTGGAGAGGAGCTAGGCGCGGACATTCAATGCGGAGCTATGGATTTTTGTAGGTTTTTGGCAATTTTTCTACATTCAAACATCTATATCTCAGGTTCTAATGTAGCTACAGAGTTCGTTTTGGTTTAAGAACACTCGCTGAAACACCTTCTTTCTTTTGAGTTTTTGAACACTTAAATCGGTTGAGTTGGAGAGGAGCTAGGCGCGGACATTCGATGTGGAGTTATGGATTTTTGTAGGTTTTTGGCAATTTTTCTACATTCAAAGATCTATATCTCAGGTTCTAATATAGCTACAGAGTTCGTTTTGATTTGAGAACACTCGCTGAAATACCTTCTTTCTTTTGAGTTTTTGAACACTTAAATCGGTTGAGTTGGAGAGGAGCTAGGCGCGGACATTCGATGTGGAGTTATGGATTTTTGTAGGTTTTTGGCAATTTTTCTACATTCAAAGATCTATATCTCAGGTTCTAATATAGCTACAGAGTTCGTTTTGATTTAAGAACACTCGCTGAAACACCTTCTTTCTTTTGAGTTTTTGAACTTTTAAATCGTTTGTGTTGGAGAGGAGCTAGGCGCGGACAGCATTTGCAGACTCTTACTTCAAATGGAATGTCTGAAGACGCTATTTGATTCCACATTAATATTTTTATTGAAGATTTTATTAAATATTATGAATTGTTGAACAATATCGCTCTTTTCATAACTAGTCACGTAAATAACCTATTTTTAATTGATACTTGAACGCCAGCATGAAAACCACTTACAACCGCTGCTCCATCATCACTCTGTAATCTGTAAATTTTGGGTATATTATAGATTCTATAAGAATTGTTTTAATAAGTGACTCTGCATCATATAGTTCAGGAATTAAGTAGTTCAATAAGCGTTCAATTGGCTCAGCATTGCGAACACATCTAAAAAAAATACTAGTTGATATTTTAGAATACCGTCCGTGTTTCATTCTCCTTGAAGATCGTCAAAAAAGAAGAATTATCAATTTCCTCAACTATTTGTTCATGACAAGGTACAAAAATGCGCGGCAACAGATCGCTTTGTATTTCTTTGGAGCCTCCGCTGAATATCGAAGAATTTTTTATGTACTTACTGACTTAAGTCAGTTCAAATCGTCTCAAAGGATTATACAGCTCAGTAATTTTAAAATGTGATGAACTACACCGTTTGAAGAAGTCAATTTACTCCCCAAACAGTCGTCGACCGCATGATCGGAGTCGAATCGGAATTGTGTCCCAACCTAAACGTGGGTCATCGTAGGATATGAGGAGAGCACGCAGAACAATTTCGTGTATCCGAAATGAATTATAATACTCAGCATGAATCAAAATGTGGGTGGGTGAATCCTGGTTGCTTTTACTGAACATCCTTCACTAGCATTTCGCTTGCAGTTATTTAAATTATGTATTTATTATTTTTATTAATTCTCGATTTTTTTTTTGGAGCTCTAGTGACCCTGGGTAAAATTTAAATTATTCCACGGCAATCGTTAAATAAGTGGTGATCGACTTTGAACATATCCAGTTTAGCAATTTAAATTCCGTCCCTGCAAAAATGATTGGATTACAGAGTGTGTTTCCAGGAAACGATTTATTAATATTCAGGAAATTAAATTCGCTCGCCGATATAACCTAGAGTTAAGTATGCAATTTCTCCTTTTTGGATTTACAGAGAGAAATAAATGTAGGAGTTCGAATTTGGGTTAAATGGACGTAGCTGAGAATTGAGGATAATGCCACTTAAAGCGTTCTAAACTGGATATGAAGTATATCCTGTAAATCGAGGATCACACAATTACACAAACATAATCTACTGGGTATTGGTCTATTCAGGGACAGGAAATTTATTCTACTCATGACATAGCGATAGATAGAGAAGATAAAAAAAGCATGAATAAACGTCTTGAAGTTTACGAGGTGTGGTTATTAAATAAAGAAATTGACGCCGTAAAATACTTCCATTTTTTGAAACAGTGCTCGAAATATTCTTTCAGGACGCGTGCCATTTTCTCTTTTGCTCTCGGCTCATTTTAATAATCGTTCAAGTAAAAATATATAAACTTTACTAATTTATCATTTACAAAACATTTTCTAATTTAATTTTATATGAAACACCATCAATTGATGATGGCAATGTGGGCACGAAAACCAGCTTGGTGTGGGATGGTTTAACAACAGATAATTTTTATTGTACAACTACCGAAACATTTTTTCATTGTCGGTACAAGAAATTTGGAAGAATTAATTAACCTCGGTTTAATTAAACGTGTACATGAGCAAATGTGTTTCAGCTCGCTCATATTAGAAAATTACGTTTCAATTAGCAAAATGGTAACGAAAAAGAGACCATTATTATAATTTAAATCATTGTACAACTGTTCATGCTCTCAACAGACATTAATTAATTAATTAATTGGTTTCAATTTATCTACAGCGTTTATTACATGGAAATATATTTCTAACAAATAATTTTATTTATTTACGAATATTAACTATTCGAAACCTGAAGATATTTGGATTTGGAAGTTATAAATTTTCTCCCTTTTTCACCTTTTCATATTTTTAGTTGCTAAACCGTTCTGATTTCTGGTCTTTTTTGCTTTAAAATTAGTTTTTGAGAAACACAATGAAAATATAGACGTTCCGACCTACTTCGGTCTGTATTAAAATATGAAATTGACAGAATCAAAACATGAAAACTTATAACATTTTTCCTTATCATATGTATAAAGGTAGGATTCTTAAGTGACGACTGTAAGACTACAGTCGTACGACTGTATCCACGAAGACACGGCTATTATTGCGAGATACATTGCAGCGAATAGAGTAGTTAAAGTTAAGTGTTGGACGTCATGGCAGAAATATGTATTCACTTGCAAGAAAAGAAAGAGGTGTTGCTGGCTAAAGTCTCATCCTATCTATCAAAGAGGTATCTTCTACAGGTTGAAAAGTTTTTTTCGTTTGACTACTTATTTTCGTTGATTGGAAGGGATTTGAACAGAAAATATCTCTAATGAAGTTAAACAGCTTACGAGCTGGAACTAGGAATGACGCAAAGGTAAAAATGAAACGAAAATAATAACTAAAAAAAAAGGGGTGAATATCATTATTATTAACATTAATTAATTAATCTAAAGTATATATTGAATCACATGAAGTGAATGAGAAGCTGGTATCATTTAGAAGAGCAGTGTCTGATTCAATTCTGCTAGCTCCAATTGACTCACTCACTTGCTTGTATTTGTTTGGTTGCAGAAAATGTTTAATGCTCTTTGCCATACTTTTAAAAAAAATACATCAATGGGATGGTCTCCTTCTTTTTTTTTGGTCGTATCTTTAATATTTCGTCAGCATTTTTCTAAAAACTTGGAGGATACTGCCATCACCTCATCATTATTAGGCATCTTGGGTTCTTGTAATTGAGTGATTTTAAGAATTTATGGATCTATGCCCAGTTATTACCAGTTCGCTCTTCTGGTATTCATTCTTCAAGCTCCACAATTCAGTTTCAGAATATCAGCAATCTATATTAGCCGGATGGTGAAAGTAGTGGGGTCGTTTTGTATATTTCAAGTCCCTTCATACAATAAAAGTAAAGGGTGATTTTTTTAATAATAACAATGAGTGTTTTAAGAGAAAAAGTAGACACGATCAGTAACAAGCCTCTGCCATCAGTAAAACCGAAAATTATTTCGCCAGATGATGTGTTGAAATTAACTAAAATTACTGATACATATTTATGTGATCCCGATGCAAACATGTACGAAATTGACTTTACACGCTTTAAATTACGAGATTTGGAAAGTGGAGCTATACTTTTTGAAATTGCCAAACCTGTACCCGAGAATATTGATGATAATGCTGAGAAAAACACTGAGAATGAAGAGATTCTAGATCCCAATGCTGGTAGATTTGTGCGTTACCAATTTACCCCACAGTTCTTAAAATTAGCTACTGTTGGAGCAACGTAAGTGAAAAAAAAAATTTTATTCGGTTACTTCGTTTTTTTACCCTTTACTTTACTATAGGGTGGGCAAAATCTTTTAACATGTAATGTGTACTTCTCAACTGAAGTGTGATTGTTTAACTACCCAATAGTATTTGTATTAATGCAGCTAAAGACTTCCTACGCAATTCATGCCTACTTCAACTACGAACTACCCCATTTCGATGTCGAAGAACTTCGAAAGCTTGTGAAATTTCCCGAATTTTATAATAATATTCAATGAAAAACATGAGCGCATTCGTTTTCCTGGAACAAGGGGATTTCGATTCTTTTGAAAGTTAAAAGTTTGTTATGGTTGACATACGGGCGTGAAAGAGATAGTGGAATTTAGAGTTTTTTCCTCTCCTAGGGAATACAGGAACAAAAGAGTTTCCATATAAAATATACTGTCCAGAGCTAGGAGGGTGTTAGAAAACACCTTTGCGTTGATGTCGCAAGTTTTCCATATTTTTTTAAGGCCAACAGCGTTCAACCCAAAAATTACAGTCAAATTGATATCTACTGACTGCATATCTTGAAAAATTTGGCCATTGATACATTGAAGTTCCTTTGCTGCTGGAGGCGGATTTGGAAAACATTGAAACATGATACATGTAGGTTGTGCAATCGCTAGCTTTAATCCAAGGGATTAAACGGCATGGTGATGATGATACGGACAAAAAGTCGCCTAATAATGTTATATTAGTGCAATGTTCTTATTTATATAAACAGTATTCAATCACACACAATATTTTTTTAACTATTCACTAACCCTAACACACCCTTGACTATTCACTAATATGAAATTGTTGACTGACTTACGGCTGTTAGACCCACGCTTTATATATTGTGAAAACTTCGGATTCTAGAAGTCTCCAGATTTCAGTTAATAATAAAAAGTTGTTAAGAGAAATTCTTTTCATAAAAAAAAAACAGTCACAAGAAAAAGTGAACAGACCTTCTAAACTGCCCGTCGCATATTTAGCTTCGATAACATAGTAGAACAGGACCAGCTTCACGGTCTATATCAGAGTGCGAGAAGCAATTTTATAAGATATATTTGTACGTTGTTAATCATGATGTCTCATTTCATATTCTTTAAAACTGGTAAAGGGGGTTTTGTTTAATATTCAGGAATGATGGGACTGAATTTAGGGGAATGTTTGGTAGAAGCCGATCGGTAAACCATTTTCCTAATAATGTCAAATCTTCGTGTTAATCTGCACACAAATGGAAAATATTTTTAGCGGATGAAACCAACGCATTATATATATATATACAAAAATATCTTGACTGCGAGCATAAAAAAATTACTGAGTATCAAAACAGGTTTCATGTTTCATAAAACAAAAAAATCTACAAAAGAATTCTTAAAATAACTAAAATCGTGTTGAAGCAAAAGTATTCGTATTAAAAGAGAAAATGCTGACTGTTGAACTCACTTTAAATGAAATTCTTGTAAAAATGATTCGTGTGAAAAGAAATGTTAGTTGTATAAAATTTTGATGGTTAGAAATAAGTTAAAATGGCGCAAAATGAGTTGTCAATTTGATAGAGGTAGGATAAATGAAGGTCTCCCACGTCTCCAGATTGCTACTCGGTTGAATATGATACGGAGCACAGTCAGTAGAATAATTAATCGTCTTGAAGTGGTGATCAGGCATGGAAGTAGCCAAGGTCGGCTTCTACAGAAAGATAAGATCGATATGTCAGACAGTCAGCTTATAGTAATGAATTAATGACCTTTTCGGCATCAATGTATCAATATAAAAAAACTTACATCATTTCCAGTGCTATAGTGCATATAACGATAATTTGATCTAGACGTTTCAATACGAGAGTACCGAACCTCTCGGCTACACTAACCGTGGGTTAGTGGTGGATCTAAGAGTGAGTGGATGAATATGGAGTCGAAACTACTAAACAGTATAGCGAATGGCGCTCTGAAAATTTAAAACTGATGCTATCATGTCCAAGGAGTACCATATTACCTTTTTAAAACGTTTACATAAAGCAATTCTTCGTAAACACCGGATTTGTGGGCAGACAATTACTACGATAATTCATCGTCACATTTCAGTATGATTGCCATTGATTTTTTGAACAAATACGAAACGAGAGTCAGCGCTCAGCCACCGTAATCGACAGATTTGGCACACTGTGACTCTTAAATCTTTTGGAAATTCAAAAGTGTTCAGTCTGTTGGAACCATCGAAAGTAATTCACTTAAAGTATTGAAGACCATTCCAGTCAAGTATTACCAGTGTATGGGAAATTTGATTAAGCGTTGGTATGCTTGTATGGGCTTTGATCAAAAAAGCTCACTTGCAGTGCTGCAACAAAGATACAGCGACGCTACACTACCTAGGAACTCGTGAGACTGGATGTGTCAGAAAACAGCGACGATATTAGACACATTAATAGAATTAATGAAAAAGCGAATAATATAAAATATGTCAAAGCTTTCCTTCTACACCAACAATACATTTTTAGCTTGTTTTCAATTTTTGAATGAACGGAAATATCTGCGGTCAATAAAATATTGAACGTTTCCTTTGACATCCGGTGAAATGACTGAAATCCGACTTTATAACATAACATTCTCCGCTTTTCATTTATTCTTAAGTTCGGATGAATGAAGGCTTCTCATGTAGGACTGTCAAAAATGCTATCAGGTGTGCTGGTGTGAATAACGAAGCAGACTGTGAATTTTTGCTGTGACCCAAAGGATCTATTGTCTCCCCTTTCTTGCTGCGATACTGGAAAACCCGAGATCCGTTAATCCCACTCCTTTTAAAAAGTCCACAATGTGGAATGGTTGTAATTCTTCGTCTTCTATTTCAAGCGCTCCCAGGTGTAGTAGTCTGGAGTTCCTTAGTGTTTCATACTTCGAGAGTATGTTAGTATTCATAGATTGTTCTTACTTAGGTTGATACATGCAGCAGATCTTCTCTGGTTATAATTTCCCTTCGTTTCGGTGTATCCAGAAATCCATTGATTTTTCTAGGCAATCTCAAACGAGTTTGGATGCTATGATAATGGAGCTTAGAGCTCTAATGCTCCTGCTTGACTTTCGGACAGTATGATGATCTCCTGTTTGCGATAGTTCCTCTCTAAATTAAAGAATAGTATGTTATTTTCGGACGAGGGAACGTTTTTTGTTTCTAACCGGCAAAACACCAGTGATTAGTTTGATGAATCTCCAAGTTTTTGGTATCTCTGGGATATATCATCAATACTAGTTCAATTTAAATGATGCGTGTTAATGAGTTAATGAGCATTATTAGATATGCGTTTGTGGATTCAAAATTCAAATTTCAATTTCTAATAAGCCACTAGCTGATCAAACACACATTAGGGCGAGCAATTCAATCAACAGGAAATTTTTTCGAGTACGAGTAAAAAATGAATTTGCAAATTTTTGGCTTCTAAAGTTTGTTTTCTCAATATGTTAAGCAATTGTTAAGAAATTTTAAACTGTGAATTATTAAAACTAGTATTCCTGCGAAGGGGCGGCAGTTTCCCCTATCGAGTCGTTAAACTCCCTACCTCTCTCCATCAGCGAGGCGCACGTCGATAATAAGACTATAGGGGTTGTATATGTATGTCGCGCAACCCTAACACAAGTCTGCCTATTTGTACTTTTTCTTTAACAAAATAAGTGTAACAACAATAATTATTCAATTATCGAGAGTGTAGTGTACGAATAAGACTTTAAGAAGGATGTGTATTGCATTGAATCCATCAGGAATCTATTTTGAGGGATATCAGGAAACTAGTGAAATTGTAAAATGACAGCCAGCGATTGTACGTTTCGGGTTCTTTTAGTGAAAATCCAAAATTAGGTCCGTGTTATTAGTTATTAAAACCTTGGTGTATCTTCAGTATTCTTCGAGAATTTCTAGCGCAGTGAGCTTTAAAGTGTCGGAAGTTGTGTTTAGTGTTGCCATTTTCACAAGCAGTACGCCATTTTGCAATTTGCTTTAGGCGTATACATTTTATGTTGATGTCGCTATTAGGTTCGCATTTAGTGGTACAATTCCAGAATGTTTACGTGGATTAATGCTTTTTGAGTTTATTCTGAAGGTATTTATATTTTTGTATTATACTACTCGGGTTTATATCAATTGGTTTGTACTATATTTGGCGGACAGATGTTTTTGACATAATATGCGCAATTCTCAAGAATTTCTTTTTGATAACCTTGTGCGAATCTCAACTTTAAAATGTATAAAACCAAGAAATATTCACAGAACAAATACATATAAATATAATTTTCATGCCGTTATATGAAAGGCTCCCAAATATGCACCTGTGGACTTAAGGTCCTATGTAATATATGAACGTCAGATGAAGCAGCAGCAGCATAATAATTAATTATTATTTTTATGAATTTCTTGCTACACTTTTTGTGATATTTAACAACTCACTTCAACAACAAACGTCTTCAAGTTCACAGATGATATTTAGAAATGTTGAAATTTATAGGGAAAAAACAAAACTCTGTGATATTCATTTCATTTGATCGTAAGTTTTAACTTCGATATGAGAGCTCAGATAACTTTTCAGGTCGGGTAATAATTAATATCATCTTAAGGTGATCTAAATTCTCAAATAACGCGAAAATAGCTTGCGGCAGCTCTCAAATTTTCACACCAAACTGTTTGCATTTGATTGTAATCATTTAGTAAGGTATGAAAGTTTGGAAAATGGAAAAGAATTACAAATTCTTTATAGAGATTAATCCATAAAAGTATACCTACTATACCTACTTGTTTTGAGGGTTGTTCGAAAAGTTCCTACATGAATAAACATTTTTATGTTTCAACATAGTCTATAAATAAATCTCAATCTAGCGGTGCTTTAGAATTTTGAATGCCATAATGTCTTCGTCTAGTGAAAATACCTCTCCTGCAAATTAAACCGTTTTTAATTTAAAGTGAACAACCGCAGCAATGAGCTTCTTTGATGATATCAATAGTTGTCTCAGTTTTTGGCCGTCCCCAACGCTCGTCGTTAGTTAGCTTCAAATTTTACAGAGAGGTAAATGCGTTTTGCCATTTCCCCTCAAACACCAGATAAATATTTGTCTCCAAGAACTTGAAAATTGTGCTTTGAACACAAACTGTAACATCAACGTTCTGCGGGCATTTATTTCAAATTTATTTAGATTCATATTTGTTTGCTTGGAACAAAATTATATTACCGAATTCAGGGATGAATTGGGAATATGTGCATTATTACTTAATATGAAGAAGAGTTTATTCCAATTGATTCCGATTGTGTACCAAGCTGAAGAGCGTCGATCCCACGGGTTTCGTGGACAGTGCTTAATAAGTGTAAATAACAATATGTTGTTTGAGTTACTCTGGCTAATTTTCGTCCGCATGACTCATTATTTCGCCGAACAATTATTATCTGTCGATGGTTTTGAATCCCTTTCTGCGACAAGTTACATATTTCTTTCTTTCTCTTAGCTTAATCATTTATTTTTGATATTGACCGTTTTCTTATGAAGCACGAATCGAAATTTATTTTAATAAATGGATATATTCTATTCTGTTTGTGAAATCATCAAGCATGGATTTAGATTTATCGATTTCTGAGCATTGCTTCTTTTGTCTACGTCTATAAGGCGCTCATTATGTTTTGTAAAGTCTTGTTATGGTTTCTTTGTTACTCATTGGATTCCTCTATTATCAGCAATTTTTTTTTAATAAGAATCGTCTGTAGGTTTAGACGAATAACAGTAGAGAGGTATTCTGATTCTGGTTTATATGTACACGGTTTTTTTATTATTAATTTGGACTCATAAATTCTATTTTATAGCTTTTTTTTGTGTAATAGGTTAGTGGCTACTACTAGATGGTATCACATAACCTTAATATAACCCTTTAACACTTCGTTTGAGATTTCTTACAAAAAAAATGTTGTGTTTTTGAATAAATCGGTCTGTTTAAAAGTTTGGCGACAGGATTTGTAACGATAGTATTACGAGGCTATAGCTCAAGCTTTTGCAAGATTTGAGAGTTTCCAGTGGATTGATTCCTAATAATAATGGCGCGTATACGACATAAATAAAATATAATAGGAACTTCCATATAATGGATATGTGGCTAACGGCCAAGGTCTGTAATAGTTCATTTTATATTTGCCCTCGAAATATTTGCACCTAGTAAGAATGTATGTTGAACGTTTTAACGTTAGTCCAATTATAAATCAAATAATTCACCAGTTAGTTAATAACCTCAGAAGTTTCCATCCTTTGAACATGAATTACTAACATCATCATCATCATCTTCAAATTGTGTAGTGTTTATGTGTGAATCACATGGGAATCATACAATGCTTCTTAAATCCAAACAAGTATCACTTGTTAAGGTAATAGCATGAAATCATTGTTAAACAGAATAATAGAGAGAGACTTGAAAGCTCCTAGATCCGAAGAAGAAATCAGCAAATAGTTTTTCTTCAAATTTATTGCTATATTTGCTGATTGTGCTAATTGTGCACCCGAACTTGTTTGCTAGTTTACTGTGTAGATTGTAGCGTTTCAAATAAACCGACTTACTTTGCAGACTCTAAATGTTTTTGTATATACTTTTGCATTAGTTAGTTGGTAAGTTTCAGAAGGGAGGTTTTTATTGAAAATCCTCCCTTGATGTTGATATGTGTGGTAGATGCCAAATTTCTCCTGAGCAGTTTTGTTGTACTTGTGGAGAATTTATTGTGAAGTTACAGGCCAGACCATTTTGTGAACAAGGTTTATCTCATGTATTTTTGTATTGTTATTTCGAGATCAAGACAAACATAGATAGAGCTCCCCATGTGTGCTGTGTCAGATGTAGAATGTAGAAACGGAATAGATGAATTATGTCTGTTGAGGATCCAATGGTATGACGAGAGCCCACCAACAATATTAAGGATGACAAATACTGAAAGTTATTAAAAAAAAAATTTCAATATATTCATCGACAATAGCTTTTACTTGAATTTTTTAAATTTTAACACAAAAATGTTATTTTCCATCGATTCATAAGTTGACAAGATTTCATTGTTTTTAGGAGTATTTGTAACTTAATATTGAGAGTAATTTGGTTCATGTTTAATAATGTTCAATATATCCATAAAATT
Organism: Diorhabda elongata; assembly: GCA_026230145.1. NCBI lineage: Eukaryota > Metazoa > Arthropoda > Insecta > Coleoptera > Chrysomelidae > Diorhabda > Diorhabda elongata. The sequence continues at coordinate 345,582 of CM047928.1, forward strand.
TATGGATTTAAAATTTTATATTAAAAAAATTGATGATTTCCATTCCGAGTTCGTTCAGGCGTTCTACCCAACCGATTTGCTTAATTTTTTTTTTCAATGGAAGGTATTGATGCACAGATCAGCCATCAACCATCGGATTTCATCTAATTTTCGCCATTCTCAAGTTATACTCAAATGCGATTTCCCCCTGGAGTTTTTCACATACACACGTTCTATCCTCAATATCTCAGGTTCTATTCAAGATAGAAACTTCGTTTTGGTTTAAGAACACTCGATGAAACACCTTCTTTCTTTTGAGTTTTTGATCACTTAAATCGGTTGAGTTGGAGAGGAGCTAGGCGCGGACATTCAATGCGGAGTTATGGATTTTTGTAGGTTTTTGGCAATTTTTCTACATTCAAAGATCTATATCTCTGGTTCTAGTATATCTACAGAGTTCGTTTTGGTTTAAGAACACTCGATGAAATACCTTCTTTCTTTTGAGTTTTTGATCACTTAAATCGGTTGAGTTGGAGAGGAGCTAGGCGCGGACATTCGATGTGGAGTTATGGATTTTTGTAGGTTTTTGGCAATTTTTCTACATTCAAAGATCTATACCTCAGGTTCTAATATAGCTACAAAGTTCGTTTTGGTTTAAGAACACTCGATGAAATACCTTCTTTCTTTTGAGTTTTTGAACACTTAAATCGGTTGAGTTGGAGAGGAGCTAGGCGCGGACATTCAATGTAGAGTTATGGATTTTTGTAAGTTTTTGGCAATTTTCCTACATTCAAAGATCTATATCTCAGGTTCTAATATAGCTACAGAGTTCGTTTTGGTTTATGAACACTCGATGAAACACCTTCTTTCTTTTGAGTTTTTGAACACTTAAATCGGTTGAGTCGGAGAGGAGCTAGACGCGGACATTCAATGTGGAGTTATGGATTTTTGTAGGTTTTTGACAAATTTGTCTAAATTCAAAGATCTATATCTCAGGTTCTAATATAGCTATAGAGTTCGTTCTTTTCTTTTATAATGTTTTCTGATACTTATTTAATGGATTTGATGGGAGCGAAGCCGCGGGTAAAAGCTAGTTATCATTTATTTTGTTGGTTTTGAGCAGTGTGAACAGTTGAACATGGAATTTTCAACAAAATATCCATTTATTAGAGATTTCTCTTTTTTTAAAATAGCTTTGTTGGTTTTGGTATCACGTTATCATTATGATAGTTTGTTGGCGTACATAGACCTTATGACAGGCTCGTCGTGCTCAATTTAAAATTATAAAAGGCCGATGTCCTTTGAAAAGCTTGTCAGGTACCTAGGCTTGAACTTTTTAACTAGGCAAAACGGTAAGGTTTATTCAATTGTTTAAAAGCTGTTCGTGGCGTTCTAAATCATCCGAAAATCCCATTCTAGTAAGATGGGGTCTTAGATTACCTTGTTCCATTAGAAAGCTAGTAAAATGTCGAATCATGCTAAATCATGGAGCCCATTGCTGATTCTGTCGATCCCGTTTGCGAGACGAGCAAATCATCCAACAGGCATTTCCATCAAGTTGACCCTTGCGGCATCATTCATCAGTTGTTTCAGAGCTTTTTTACATTCTAGATTAAGCTTTAAGCAGTTTCTCACCACTATCACTTGAAGGCATTGAAAATCAATATTTTTTACGCCAAATAGATTCTAATTGTTTTATAAAATATTAAACCTCAATACATGAACTATAATTGAGACTATAGTTAAGAATAATTCACAAATATTATCTCATTTATGCATCACAGGGCCTGAAATTTACAGTTTACAGATTGGTCATTTCTTATGAAACATTCTGTACATCAAACATAATAGTACACGGTACAGTCGAGATACTGCGGTGTGAATGGTAGTGGAACCTTTGTCTCCAAATTTCATTTCGATGTCTCTACAAATATAAATCCAAAGATATTAATTTTATTTCACCACAATTTGTCACTAACCACATATCGAGTTCGTGATTGTTCGCAACTATGTAACTTGTCTGTTATTAATCAAAACGATCAACAGGGGTCCATGAATTTATTAGTGTCAAAGGTCCCCGAAGAAAAATATACATATAGTAAATAACACCATTATCTTTTCGTTTATAATCTATCAACTGTTCTTGAAAGTAATACATTTTGTGACTAGTAGTCGTGACACTTTTTTGCACAGTTTCCATTTACATAGATATTGAAGACACCCTGGGTACAAATATAACGCACACGGTACATTTTTATGTAAACGCACGTTTCTGCCATCTGTCGCCTATGTCGAGAACATAATCGATCCGTAGCAAATTCAGTTCTATTACAGTTTTGTACATTTTGGCTTCCGACGAATAGAGTCGAAGTTGCCAAATTTTTTGTTGCCATCGTACCGTACACGGGAGAGAAACGCTCGTTTTGAGTGCGCCCGTATTTCGAGAACAATCGATCACTTATTCGAATTCGAAAGTTGTATCGGTTATATTATCGACTGCCCAACATTGCGAAAGCTCCAAGCAATGCAACAATTTTAGTTTGGCGGTACAAGGACGCCTGGAAACATTCAGTCGGTAGCAGATTCTGTAAGCCGACAGCCTCGATTCAGCGTCAGAAAGTGTGATTCTCAACTGGGATTATCAAGAGCGTAACCTAACCTAACCTAACCTAACAAATTATCGCCAAAAAGTAATAACCCTCAAAGAATTTGAATAGTCAAAAACCCAGAATATTCAAATTGAATAAATAACCGTTTTAAGTTTAAATTAAAATAATTATAAGCTGCATTGAATACAACACTGAGACTCCCCACTGCCAAAACCAAACGAAAAATTCTTTAATGGGACGGCTTCTTTACATAAATCAGCTGGCTCTATTGATTTGTGTGCTCTTTGATTACTTATCGGGGTTACTAACAAATAAAATTCTCTACTTTTCACGTTAAAATGAGTATAAAAAGCGTATTTTTTTAATTCACACCCAATTGTATCAGTTTTGCGGTGGGAATTACTTCTAGTATACATATTGAGAGAATAACTTTCTGAAAAAATTGTGCTATTTAATTATACATTTTACGAACAAGTATTCAGAAAATAAATTCATTATATTTATCTATTTTCGATATTCGATATAAAGTTCGAATTGGGAAGGTAGATATAAAGACGAATGCAAAAATAAGAATTAATACACAATTTGGCAATTCCCAAAATGATTAATGAACTCATCAACGGTGATCGCGATACTTTAGGGGAGATTCGATTCCACGAAGAAGAAAAAAGCGGAGAATATTAATGGGAAAATTAATCAATCAAAAATATATCGCATTAACTATGAAAGGTTATTAGTGATGACCTAGAGCTTTTCTATAGTTATAATCCTCATAAATGTCATTGTACAAACTGATTTTAATAAAAAATATATTGAGATGAATTAAACATTATCGACTCAATAAACTTACTCAAAGGCTAATTCGTACATGCTAGTGTACTCGGCCGAGTAAAATGCGTGTGACATATTTACCGGTATGCTTTTTTGATCTAATGTTTTTGATTTTATTTTTCACATCTTGAATTGTTAAGTTTGCGTCCTGAATTTTGGCATCAATATGCGACCACTGCACAAGCATCTTTATTTTTATAATCACCACTTTGTACACTCAAAAAACATACCTCATTTATGTAAAGCTTAATAAAATGAAAAAAATTTATTTTCATTCCACTTGCGTTGTCGTCCGCTCATTCATTCATTTTTATTTCAACACGATTCGCAAAACAAACGGAAGAAACGTGCTTATGTTAACTAGTTAACCAGTGCACTGGTGCTTCGGAATCCCCATTGTTCGCTAGTACGAGTCGCTCGCACGCCAGTGAACTAATACCAGTGACTGTTTACACATATTATTTGAATGCTAGTGGCTTGCTAGTAAAAAGTACGAATACACTAGCATTTCCAAATGAACCTTCAGATGTATTCACAATTAAGGCACAAGTAAGACTTTCATCGCCCTGATTTAGAAGTCCTCTATGCTCATTATTTCCAGCTTTCACTGCTCCATGAATTTTTCAAACTACCTCGAAGATAAGGTCATTTATCTTTACTGTTTCCGTATATTTTATCTTTTACTCATTTATTTTCAAATCCCTCAGATGAATCGTTTTTTTGTTATTATTATATTTGCCCTAGAATTTAGCGTAGCCATTTTTACCAATCGTATCAACTTTTGGGGTGTTTTAGTTTTTCCTTCCTAGTTCTTTATAATTGTCTTCCTTTTCAGACTATCAAATGCTTGTTTGAAGTCGATGAAAAGCATTTGCATAATAATGTTGTGCTGTTGATTTTCCTTGTCTAAAACCTTTTTGATATCCACCTATTTCTGGTTCCATTACCTTTTTCAATCTTTCATTTATTAATTTGATAGTATTTTATAAACGGTATTAAGCAATACCTCTATAATTGCTACATTGCTACACTCTCTCGGCATTGCTTCCGTTTCCCATACTCTTTCTATGATCTTGAATATTTTGTATCTTAGGTTATCTTCCCCCCTGTCCCCCTGTTGTATTTCAGCTTATTGATTATGTCGCAACATTCCACTTCTTTTTCTACTATTGTACCATTGTCACTTATATCATCTTCTTCGTATTCACTCTCTTCTTCCGTTAATAATTTTTTCAAATACTTATTCCGTTCTTTTCCATTAATATTTTTGTTGTTCATTTGTTTTTTTATAAATTGATATAATTTTACATTATTTTTATTATCATTTTCTTCCACGTCTACATGGAGCTGAAAATAGGAGTCGCAGGAATCAGTTTAACGCGGAAAATCCAAGACCGAAACTATCTAGGAGACTAGACTAGAATAACCCCAAAATTCAATTACGTCTGTATCAAATATTATTATCGAACTATAATGCTATTGATTAGACAATATCGATTGATAAGACACACAACTTTTGTTTCAATATTTATCAATGAAAAAAATGGAGACATGCTCGAAGTTCATTCTTCATGAGCCTCATTATTCTTATCTTGGGTCGTTCATCTATTAAAAAAATATATCGCAGAGGATCAACTTGTACAGAATAAATAATTAGTACTTGCCTAGGGCAACCAAGAACTCTTTATTTAATAAAAAAATAGAAAAGATGCTCGAAGCCTATTGATTTATCTGTCGAGGAAAAATATCAAACCATACAGGCGTTGTTTCAGAAAAATTATTCGGCTTAGGGCATCCGTTTTATTCAGTAAGTTGACTTTCTTTGATTGTATTTTTGTAGTTCACAATAACTGTACCTACCAATTTGATCAATATCAGCATTTATTATTTGAATCATTCTCAAAGACCAATCGTACCAAAAAATAGTTCATATTATTAGTGCATTTCAAATAAAGTAGTTCAATTAATTACCGCTATCAATTGTTTCATGAATTTCTCATTTGATCCATGTATTGTAAGCGACCGTGTGAAATGGCAAGTCGTTTGAATTTTGGTTGAATATTGATTGTAAAATTCAATCAAGACCGACAAACAGAAGTGAGTTGTGTTTCAATCAATTTTATTTCATAGGGCAACTAATGAATGCTAAAACTCAAAATAAAATATTTCTTTTCTTGGTTACCGTTACCCCATTGGTAAATACAGCGAAGAAAAAAGTTTTTAGTGGAAATATCATTTGTAGATAGATACGCAAAGTCTAAATTAAACCGGAGAAACAGTTGTGAAAAATGGCCGTGGAAAACGCAAATAATTGCTTGAAATTTGTTTAAAGACTTTGCATGATCGTACTATATCATTCTGTAGATATAAATATCACGGCAAGAAAGTGAATTGATGAAGCCATTAAGAACCGATGACTGCTAAATTTCTTGTTACCGATTCCGTCTTAAATTGAGTTATATTATGAGATAAGTTTTCAACATCTTGTGGAAATTTTCGACAGAAGCAAGTTAAGCGTGAACTATATCCTTTCGCCCGGTTTTCTCGAGAAAATGGCAATAATAAAGCTCTAACCCAGTTTTTAATCATGAGTCTCAATTTTCAGCTCCTTATTATTTCTATGGTTACACACTTTTGTTCCGTTCTTAATTAAAATTTTTAGAGACAGTGAATATTTGCGCACCCTTCTTTATTCCAACTCATATTATTATACCCTTAAAAATTACACACAATAAGATGCCAATAAAGATGCCATAAGTATTTTTTAGATTACAGGAAATTTTATTAAGTCGTTGTGCTACTTCTATCGCTTCAAAAATTACTTGGTATTTTTGATATTTGAGAGCGAAACGAAATCTTCATAGGAACAGGGTTCGTTCGTCTTACAAATTTTAAATGTATCTATAAATAAAATTACTCGAGTCCAGTAACTAATACTTGACTCTGGCACTGACTAAATTGAATTTGAACACTAGTAGTTATGTAAATATGGCTGACTTGGTGATTCTAAAGTACACCTTGCTCAAGGGAACAATTATTCTTCACGCTGGCAGCAAAGATAGTTTTATACCAAATGCATTGCTTTTATCCGCTGAAAACAGTTATCAAATCTTTAATGATTACCATGAAGACATGACATTTATGTTAATTAAGGACATTTGAAAACCTAGTATGTTATTTATAATATAGTGGTATGAGCGATGATCTTTTGCTTCAAAACGAATAAAAATGTGAAAAAAATTTGTTTTTTCAAATAAACGATTGGAGTAGTGGCACAATTTTGAATATCGAAAAGTGACCTGTAAAATGGACCAACTGATATCTTTTCGTGTTTGATTAACGAGGCTTTGTACCCTAAAAGTATATATGTCAACATCTGTATTACCTACTTGCCAGATTTAGCACCATTCTACTAGCTGCTCACGATATTCTCGCAAACGACATTTTTGAGCTTTTCGAGAAATTACCACGTGGACTACTATCACACTAGAGTGTTATTGGTTTGGAAAAACGAAAGAAATTTGGTTTGATTACGTGTTCCATTCGATATTTATTTTAAAATAGCGAATCGACATTATAATTTTGGTAATAGCAATAAGTTACGACAATAATTTTTTAAAATAAGGTCATAAATTTTATTACGAAATATAGAAAACTATTTAGCAGCATCGGCATAAATATTTTTACGAAAGAATCGACGATGCTATTTTGCCAATGGTTATTGCATCAATGAATCAGTTTATTGACAAAGTAGAAAATAAAATTGTTTAATAGGATTTCTAGGCAACCCAAGATAAAATATTATCAAGTACCATATTTCATTTAAATCGTAAATTAGAAACGCTACCACATGGGTGAAGAAGGATAAGAATCAGTCTAGAAACTTATGAATATATTAAGTTAATCGATGACATTTTAAACTCATATTTTAATCGAGATACCTCCAAAACATGTGATTTGAACGCTACAACAGCTTCTTCAGGTGTAGAAAAACGTTGATCTCGCAATTTATTTTTGATCTGTGGGAATAAGAAGAAATAAATCAAGGCCTGTAGGCAGATGACCATCAATTCAATGTTCTGACTGTTCAAAAACGTTTCTTTCTTGAACTGATATGTGAGAGCTCGCATTGTTGTGGTGGAGAATGATTCATCTTCTGCGATTGGTTTGATGATATTTTGAAGAGGCGAAAAAATAAGTCCTGGCTATTTTGTATGTTTTTTTAACTTTCAGTAGATTTATGTGATTTATCCATTTTCCCCTTTCTTCTTTGGAAACATATTTTCGATTTTGTTCCGCTTTCGTACTATATTAACAACAAAACTTGTACAAGGTTCTAACTATACTAATATTTTAAACGTAACGAGATGAAGTATACTAAATGTATCATAATACAATATCGTACTAATAATTCAGTTAATGACATTGTAGAATTCTTCAATTGTGCAATATGTCCTTTCTTGAAGAAATGCCGTCGTCGATATTCGGAACTTTTTAGCACGAAGGTTCTAAAAGGTCACAGGTCTGTTGGGCAATAAACATCTTATAGCATTATGCTTGGATTTTCAGTTAAATTGTAAACAGACGTATTTCAATATAAATAGAGTAGGATGAGTTACAATTTCGTATTTTCAATACAATGTGAAGTTATGAAGTACCTACATTATGAATAAATTGAAATAAATGAATGTAAATAAAAAAAAATGTTAGATTTTGGCATAAGCGTCAGTAATTACGGATTTTTGCTCTGAGGTAATTGCATCCTTCATATTAGAGAACTAAATAAAACACTCAAAGTTTTAGTAAATGAATTTATTAGAAAATATCGAACAGAAATATTAAATAAAGTAACAATAATAACTACACTTTTTATGAAATTGTTGATATAAAATTATAATAATTATAGACTGAGCGTTTGAAAAAATTATCAGAAACTACAAGTAGTGCATTTTACAGCTACAACATTGTTAGTGGGAAATTCGAATGGCCAACAAATTGAATGAATTTATTGTAATTTTAAAACTTTTTCAAATTCTCAAAATGCTTGTTAAAAAGTGTTGCTTCGGAACATTATTCACATTCTAATGTTTTTGTTTTCTGGAAATTATTTTTTTTATAACCAGTACCCGACCCATTTGTGGACTATGTGTTATCAAGAAAATATATACAAAGTAGTTTAATTATTATTGGTTATTCATTATTCTTTTTGTTGTTGAATATTGGAAATCAAACCACAATCCACACAAATATTTCAATATTCACCTTTTATCGAAAATATAATCTACTGTGAATGGACCTTGAAAAATGTACGACAATTTTTTGCATCAGTGTTAAACCATCTTATTATATATACTAATATATAATATTATTGATGTTCTAGTTTTCGAATTTTTTCATTAATGTCAGCTAGGGACCAAACAATTTTATAAAACATTATTCTTCATAACGGTAGCTGGATCAACGCTACTGAAACGTTGACATAAAAAAGATTCTGTATTGATTTACCAAAAAAAAAAAAAAACAGAAACAATATACTTAAAACTTAAAAAAGTTTTACAATATTTGAAAATCTGAGTTCGCAATAATAAATTGAAAATGTATTGCCATGACTACAACAGATTGCATTTGTTGCATACCACTCGGGAAGAATTTTTTCTATTTTTCCAACAATTTTCTTTTTCAAATTTAATATTATTTTATTATCTGAAATTAGGTAATAGGAATTTTCCAGTTGTTATAGATTCTTAATAGACATTTCATCGAACATCAGAATACATTTCTTCTCGTAAGGCAGCATCGTATCAGCCTTCAAAGTAAGGTGCAAAAAAAATTTTTTATTGAATCCTTTTTGTTGCAAATATCTGTATGTCCTAGGTCCTTTATAAAATAATGATAGAGCAGTTTTCTATTTAGATAGTAACCATGGGGATTTCATCTTATGTCGTAATTGTGCGACTGGACAAATGTACTTGAGGAGCTTGTTGCTACTTTCTACTTTCAGAAATTATATTTTACAATGAGACCATAAATGCTTACAAAACCATCTGTTTGTTTAATGGTATAATTAATAAAAGCAGGCAAAAGGTCTACTTATCTGAACCAAGTATGTATGGTCATAAAAGCGTGTACTTACTAGCAAATACAATTAATCTCTTGTTAAATGTGTTTTTTGCAATATATATAATAAAATTGAAACGAAAATTCATTTTTATTGAAAATAATCAACAATATATATGGCACAAACAATGCACAAAAATGGTGATTATATTATGGAGAGACATTACATTGGTTGGTTAAAAAAGTTCTTTTTTATATCGAAAACACCAGGTAATATTTAAAGTAAAGCTCTCAGCTTTGATTTTTTGACAAAATCAAAACGAGTATCTACGACAGAAACGTATTTAAGAATAATCATTAGTGATGTTAGTTATTCGAGATAAAATTGACTAATAATTATAATAAATAAGCATATCCTCATTAAAAACCTATATGTTTGCTTCGTGAAGGCACGAAACGTCGTATCGAAGATTTATTGGTACATGTCTATAGTAAATTTGTATTCAAATAAAACTAGCATTTGATATTATTTCATTCAAACATTCTATGCTGGATAAAACAAAAGCACAATTTTCATGTATTTTCTCCCTAATTGTTACTATTTTGTCAATTTGTTATGGCACAGAATATAGTATTATAACCATATTATAATATGTGATGAAAAAAGCAGTCTATATACATTTGAACAGGTGAAATTTTTGCCTCATTGACAGGATAATTTCCAAATATAAACACACAGACACACTAACTTTTAATTATTATGTGCTTAGTTCATAAACATAAAAAAATAACAAAAAATACATAATTTTGATAACCATATTTGCCCTTATGTTGTTTATAATACTTATCCCGCAAAGAACAAGTCTTCCACAATGATTTATGTAAACCTTGAGTTAAATCGATTAAACGATCTGGACATTTTTAAATCTTTTTCATAGTCCATGCGCTATAGGTTAATTTACATTCATCATTTTGAAGGAATCATACAAAGTGACAAGAATCATTGATGATTCCTTTAACAGGAAAGATCAGTGAGAAAATGTACACAAACTATCTATTCCGTCCATTAGTTGACAATCGAACAGTGGACTCTCTACCGTAGTGAGTTAGTGAATTGGTCCTCGTTTATTCTTGAATGGTTGTTGCATTCCCCAAGATTTTATCCTGCCAATTCTCTTGAAACAGTACATGAAATTCTTAGTTTTTCTCTTGTGGCTATCAATGGTTTAACATCTTTGATCACGACCAATTGTTAATACAATTTTTGATAGTTCCTGATAGATCATATTATATTAAAATTATTGAAGATTTTCTGGAACGAGATGATAACCCAGTTGCCCTTCAGCTACAGACACAAAAACAGTCTACCCCAGACCCCATACCCAGATGGATAAAAATATTAATAAAAAAGGATAAACACTGGATGTATAACAAAAGTATAACAATGCATTCGAAAGCATTAGAAATATACGTTTAGAATAGCTGATTTAACAGATGCTACTTCTTTTTGTTGTTCTTTTATTCCTTTTATTCTGGCTCTAGATTTTCACTACATCTCGGTCGTGGTCCCTTGTTTCTTATGTTGTAATACATGATCTAACTCCAACATCAAACAAGCATCAAAAACGAAACATATTTCTGGCCTTGTTTCTTGTCTCAAGTGGTTTGTTTTGCAATTCTACGTAACTGCTAGTTATAATGAGAAAATTAGTTCAGGTGTACACTTATTTGTTGTAATGATTGAAACATTATTCCGATATTTTTTTTCTTATTTCTAGATACTAAAGGTCATCATGTGGTAGGCGGGGCTAGGGGGGCCCTCCCCCCTATAGACCTGGCGCCGCCATCACGGATCACAACGGCGACCGACACAGGTAATTAATTATTTTTCTATAATCGTTGAGCAGTTCTATAAACCGTTTTCGTATCGTATTGGAAGTTTAGGACAATGTTCCATTTCAATACTAGTCAAAATCACAGTAGAGTAGGTTTCATAATTTTGGATAATTTTGAAAAATATAATTAATATATTTATATGTGTCTACATATATATTTTCACTTTGATTGATACTTTTTTACCTACATCTATTAACTACCACGAAATTTTTGAATAATCATTAATTTCATTTCGATGTTTACTATGTCAAGATATTATTTGTGTACATCACATAATTGTAGTCTCGTCATCAACTTCGCCTCTCCTACAATTACCTAGACTTTTTTTATGATTCCCTTGTCACTGTTGGGTGATTTTCATGCCCCCCCAAATTTTATATCACCTCCCGTCAGTGATGCACGTTTTCTGCTTTTCCTGTAACCTAGTGAACATTGTCGTCAGCCAAACAGCTAGTAGTACCCCTAGTATCTCTATTCCATCCAAACTTACAAACGAAAAACCTACCAATGAGAATCTCAACGCAAGCCCTGTAATCTGTGGCATCTATTTCTGCTTGTGATTGAACTTCTTATGAAGACGGTGTTTTTTCTCTATGCACCAGTTGCGCTCCAGGTTATCCGTGTAAAGATGGCATCTTAAATGACTGTGTCGGAGAAGACGAAAGCTTTGTATTAGTTTTTCTCATGCTAAGTGTCTCTATCAGACTCTATCTTGGTAGTTAATACGGTAATAAATATATTATCTTATTTGTTCGGTCTGAATATCTTTCTCAAAGCTTACTAGTTATGTGACTCTATAATTATGACGTTGCCTCCGGTATACATTTTTTACATTTTCTTTTTTGTACCCAATTTTTTTTTTTGTTCAACTATACGTATCTTTGAGATGCTAATAGAGCTGTCAGAGTAGTCACGAGTAGAAGTTTTCCACAAAACGCAATCATCAAATTCTTTTCTTCACAATAAAAAGAAACGTCAAAATGAATTAACTTTCTTTATATAGCTATCACAGTTAAATTGGATTTTTGCATTGTCTGATATTGTCTGCAAAATATGGGTATTATTGACATTCAATTGGAAAAATCTTGATAGGACCGAAACCTTACTGAACTCTTCAATTTGAGGGTCTTGAATGTCTGAGACTTTTTTTAAATTGGTTATTCTAAATATCCTGAATACACACTGGAGACACGGTCGTCGAAATTTTCTCTATTTGTTTATTTTTTTTTTTAATCACTTATTTAGATTTAAACACAGAGAAGGAGTTTAAAATGTAAATTTATTTGATATTATTTTCTACTTGACGACATAGGGTTGAATTCAGGGATTCAGGATTAGTTTTTCTAACATCTAAATGCGAAAAATTGTCGTAGAAAAGTAGGTTCTGAATGGATTTTGACAAACACATCGTAGTCATCAGCCGCAGACAAATTTTATAAACCAAATCTTCTATTTCTGCACCTTCTGACACAAAAATATTGATGATAATGATGATGGAATAATTCATTATTAACAAACGAAACTTTTACAGATAGTCTTCAAGAAAGAAGACTAAGTTATAATTATATGTTTGTCAATATTTTTTCGTTATGAATCTGAGTATGAATGAAAAAAGAACTTTATCACAAATCTTAGTATTAGAACGATAGAATAATAAAATACCACGCCAAACCTAGCAATAGGAGCAATAAAGGCAGTGAGACGTACTGAGAGGGAAATGGACTCCTTAAATCGAATTATTACCATGGATGAGACTTGAATACATTTCTACGATCCAGAAACAAAGCAACAATCGATGGAACGGCGACACTCTGGTTCTCCAAGGAGTTTTGTGTCCAAAAATCTGCTGGAAAAGTTCTTGCTTTTTTGATTGATTGATTGATTGATTTTTTGGATAAGGGTAGAACAATACCTGGAGATTATAATCGACATTACTGACTACTCTACGGGAAAAAATTGAAGAGAAAAGACGCGGAAATCTATCTTAAGGTGTTTTGTGTTTGCAGGACAACGCTCCTGTACACAAATCTCCAAATCTCATGTTGCCATACGCTTTGAATTACCAGAACACCCCCCTTATTCACCAGATTTGGCTCCGTCCGACTATCATATCTTTCCTCAACTGAAAAGAAGTTTGAAAAAGTCGTAAATTTTCTTCCAACGAGGAGATAATAAGGGTTGTGGAGGTCTGGTTTGCAGAGCAAGAAAAAACATTTTTTTTAAAAGGACTAGAGACGTTGCAGGTTCGCTGTAATAAATGTATCCAATTAAGAGGAGAATATGTTGAATAATATAATATTTTGACACTGGAATTTTTCAATATATCCATCCTCGTATATACAGAAAACTAATGGAAAGTTGATCATATAAGAACTGTAATTTTCTGCTAATTAAGCTGAAAAAACTGCTTAAAGTAAAATTATTCATGAATACTAACGTTAAAGTTAAAATTATCAACAAATCGTTTTAATTATTGAAAAAATTGTTGAAACGTTGAGAACATAGTAAAACCATTGTTTTAAAATTTATTTGGCCACCTCTACTATTATCGTGAGTTTTGTATTAAAAGTGATTTCGTTTTATGTTCAAAATTGAAATAATTGATTTCCTTTATCATCAAAGTTGAATACAATTTCATTACACACTTGTGTTCAAGTAAGCTATAGAAAGAAATTCATAACGTCCTTCAATAATTTAAATTTGAACACAACTTCGATCCGCGTCATTTCACATACCAAATTTGAGCGAGTTTCACTGTTTAGAAAACTTTTCACATATACAAGTTTTCTTTCTTTGTACAAGAGCTGTATCAACGCGTATATATGTACTATGTACTCCTATCGACGTAATGTAATATTACCAAAACTTTATTTGGAAGTTTTTAATGTACATAAAACTTTTGATATACCTACCTAGTTATATTTCGGACTATGCAATTATGGTCACTGGAAGGGCTTGTTAAACAAGTTTTGAATTTGTTCGAGATGAGATAGTTCGCTGTTGGCTCACGCTAATTAATATTATTTTGCTTTGGTCTACTTCATGAGCGGTAGTATGGAAAATAGTCTGCATCCAAGAATGTGGAATGAAATAAGTATGGCTAAGTGGATATTAACATAATTTCCAATGTAATGGGTAAACACAAAAAAATAGAATTGAAATTCTTATTGGAAAATGAGAGTCATTGGTCGACTGGTTGCACTGGTTCCTCAAGAAATAGAAATCTAAACTTGAATTCGTGAATTCTGTGTTTTTAATAAAAAAACAGTAAGTACAGTTTAAGTTCAAATATATTTCTAATTTTAACAGGATAGGGTGAACCTCCTCAGTTTCTTTCTCCTCTTAGTTTTCATAGGAATGGCCTATCGAGAATGTCTGTCTGTAAGAGACCTTGAGCATATACGAAATGATCTCAACTTTTGGGATAATGATGACTTCAATACCATTTATATTGTTAAATTACCATCAGAAGATATAGATGAAGTCACAGATTGTGAGGATTTTGCCCAAAAATCTATTAAAAGATGAATCGTTACCTAGGGCAAAAAATTTCTTAATCTTGAAATTCAATTCAACAATCCCTGATAGTACCGAAACACAACCAGTTAGGAATACAAAATAAAAATAGAGTAAAGGTAGTTTCTAAATGGGAAAAAATAGAACAATCATTTTCTGTACGAAAGAAAAGTACGAGCACAAAATGGATTGAAAAACACAACAATATAAAAATGAAATTTTTAAGCACATCGTCAGTAAAAGCTCAAAGTTTGCTGATCAAAATAACAACCATCAATTTTTTGTCCACCAACTGTTTGAAAAATTCGTCGCAAATAACGCAGAAATAAAGAATTTTGCCAAGGACCAAAGACACAAATTGTTCAAGATTCGATCGTTAATTGAGCATTTAAATAAAAAGTTCATGACCTTTGAGTGTTCAACCAGGACCAAAGTATTGATGAGCAAATGGTAAGATACTTCGGAAACCACTATCTTAAACAATTCATCAGAGGAAAACCTATAAGATTCGGGTTCAAAATGTGGGCTCTATGGTGTTCAGTTAGTGGTTATTGTTACTATTTTGAGGTTTATGAAAGAAAAAGAACGGAAAAACCTAAAGTATCATATGAAAACTCAGACTTTGATTTAAAATATCGTTCAGGATTTATTCATTAATATTATAATCGCTTTGAGCTCATACATAATTTAAATACGAGTATAATAATTAATGAACTATCTATCCAAATTTAAAATTGTTTGGAAGAGACATCGTTGGGTCATCGATAATGAGAACGTCAAAAGCATTTCACATTTTCAAAGTTCAATCTCTTTCCGCTTGTCTCTACGCTACGAAGACAATTCATATTCGAAAGTTTTATGATGAATAGTAGCACATCAATGCCGATTTTTCAGAATTGAATCACTGTTCCCTTTACAAAGTTTTTCTACTTGTGACAATTGAGTTTTTTTGGTGACTTTATAGAGTTTTCAAACTAATTAGAAGATTTATTATAATGTTTATATTTGCAAAGTGCAAGAGCTGGAACAGTAGATTAATCTCATAATTAAATGCTTCCGACATTGTTTTACTGAAACATAGTTGCCCAACCATCAAGTTAACGTTCTAAAACCTTGTACAAGGAGGGTAGATATAAACGTAGAACAAACATCATTAACTCGTCAAACTAAATATATGAGGAGGGAATTTCCAAAGATAACATTAAACAAACTGTCGAACGTGGAATAAAAAGAAAACTACTTTATTTTTGTGAATTTATTGTTATTCACCTAAAGGTATGATTATAAACATATTATTTGGAATCGTGGCATTTCCAAGTAACTCAGTCTCGATCATTAGTGATATAATTCAAAATAACATCACAGAGACGCCAAACTCAATTTTGCAATATTAAATTTTGAATTCGTAGGTGGTCCAGATTGAAAATAAGTTATAAAACATGGTAGGTAATTATGTTGAGCTCGAGGAACCAGATATTCGACTTCTCTCGTGTTTGACAAACTCATTGATGTCATTGGTTAGTAGTTATTTTAAGAATTGATTGGAGATGTTCATTCGTAAGTCTTGTGCGATGTTCGTTCTTAAATATTTTCAAAATAAATATCATTTGCTATTGTAATACTTGTAAATGGAACGCACATTCCAAAACACGGAGCACCTAGTGACATTATTGTCTTATCAGATGCGTACAGATGGAATACTCGACGTATTCCAGCATTTTCGTAAAATTTTATGGATACTTTATAGCCCACTCTGTATATTCTAACAATTACCGACTAAAATTGAAATCTTAAACATATTTCTACATTCATCTCAAATTTACCCAATTCATTTCCACTAATAGACCTAAATTTTTCACACTCCAGATGAAAAAACATTATTCGATTAAAAACTTTTAAAATGACATAGTTAAGAAGAATAGTTTGCTTGAAAAAAGTTCAAGGGAACTAAAGGGCCTAAAGTTTTATTAAAACAGTTCTTGGCGCTCGCTGAAGGAAGTTGCAGAATTTAATTTCGACCTCGGCGGAAGGAAATGATATAGAGGCCATTAAAAGGGTTTTGTCTCGACCTATTATACTTAGTTTATGTAGAATGTCGGAGAAATCCATAATTTCTAGTCAGGGCTCGTCGTTCCTCGAAAAAAGACGTCGTAGTTATTCGATTATGAATAAAATGGAATACTACACATCGAAACTACTGAAAAACCAATTTGGATTCAAGAGAATATTTATAAATATTTAATAATTATTATAATTATTTCTGCATGAAATCTTCTTCTCTTTGGGTTCTGAAGCTAATTATTATAGATATATAAATTAACTATTTGTCGAAGTATTTAATAATTTATTTACTGCAAACGAATTTAAATTTTTATTCGAATGATTAATATTTAAATATTCAGAGTTACATGATATGTATCACTAATTGGTTCCTTCTATTAGTAGGTACTAATAAATCAATTACACTAACATTCAGTTTATCATTTGATGATCCATATATACTATTCTCCCCTTAACAAGGATCTTTTCACCCCGCCATCCAACAGGCAGCTTAACCATACGTTCTTCTTCTCCACTCATTTTGCCCTCGCACTCTTCTTCTCGCCTTTCTTCTTTTTTTTTGTTTATGATCTAACGCTCACTGCCATACAGCCCCGTCGATTGTATAACTGTCTTGTAAATGCGTAGCTTGGCGGCTCTTGAAATATCTTTCGATCTTAATACTCCAACTAGTACTTCAAACGTTTTGATCCCGTCTCGCCAGTCTATTGTCGATTTCCCTGGTTTAACCTCCTTCGTCTCTGTAATTTTCTTTATTCTCTGTCGTTTTTCTATTACTATACTAGCCTAATTCTCTTACTCTATATTATGATTTTGTATTATAAAAATTAATAAAGTTATTGACAATTTAAAACTTAACACTTTCTTACCAATTGGTATAAATAGTATAAAAGTGTAGTAATAAAAGCAGATTTGATCGTCGGTCGAGTCGAATCATTCCATTAACTCGATCTGTGTTGATTTATGTTATTGAAAACTGTTTTCAAAATCCTGTCTTCGTTGAAGAAGAAGAGGAACACTACACATTCTTTCCTTAATCAAAATCCAATCACAGCTTGCTTACACTAATTTTCTGATCGTTTTACTAATTAATTTATTCAAATTGCCTGAAAATTATTCTGAACTACTCGACAGCTGTATTACGGATTGTTGTACCATCTGTTTTCTATGCTTGTAAACATTTTATTGATCATTCCTCCTAGATGATGGTCGTTATTTCACAATAAACTTTTAATAACCGAATGCATTTTGTTATAAAATAAGCCGGTAATAATATATTATAAAAAAAACTAAAAAACCATACTTTATAAAGGTTTAAACGTACACTAAAAAATAAGGATTAGTGACGGATAAAGCTAGTGTTAGAAATTGTATTAGTAAAATGTTTTAATTAATATTTCGATTAATTCTCATGTTCTATTAATTATCTATCTTGTTTGAAATTGATTCTTGGCAATTACACCAGGGCTCTAAGTCTTTCAATCCAAGCTAACGTTTAAATTTGTATTTTTATGTTTCTATATACACGGTGTTTTAAAATAGGTTTCTAAATACACATTTATTACGATTTTTCCGCAAGTACTGGCAACTTTGCATTGAAATTTTAAACGAATATGTTTCGGAAGCTGATACATCGAATTAATTTGTTTTTATGTCTCTATGACTCTCATAAAGGGGCTAGTTACAAGGTTCGTACCGAGTAGTATTAAACATTAAACTTTTTCAATATTAGATTTACTAAAAAAAGGTACAAAAAGGTACTTTTGATAAAATTCGATACTGTGTACCGTCTACCGGAATATTTTGGTTCGAATATTACGAAGTAATAACTGATGTTGGTACGAAGTAATGATGAATGTATTAATCAAACAAAAAATCACAAGAAGAAAAATGTGTATAATTTTTTGTCTTCAACGCCTTTTATCTCAAATATAGATGGCGCTACTAAAACTTTTTACTCTCAAATATTTTTCAGTTTTCTATCTATCATAGAAACACCCTTATTTTTTATACGGAATTCAAGAGGTTTATTTACATTGTTTCTTTTGGATAATTTCTAGGAAGGTCTATTTATTTATTTGTTTTGTTTCTCTATGTTGTAGAAGTTTGGAGAATTCTATTTGTGGCATATAAGTAACTTTCCGTAGCGCAGATTAGTTCAATTTATAATAAATAGTCGTAGAATAGAACGAGTTTATTATAAGTTAGTGTAGTGTATAGTGTTAAATAAATTAATTAAGAACATAAGACACCTATAACTTCTATGAACATGTACGTAAATGATCCAAATGAAGAATAAATGATTTTAAACTAAATAGCTTCTTTTATTAGGTACTAACTACTAACTGAATACAGTTTGTTTACGAAATTCGGCTAAGACCAATCCTGCTCTCAATGTGGTAAAGTTCGATTGCGACTAAATCCACTTAAATTGTTCTTTTCTTTCCCAGGTAGTAGCAATCTACAAACAGATTGCATCCGCAGGAAACTTGAAATATATAGGTTTTTATAAAAAGGATTTAAACTTCCAAAGTTTAAGTTGAATTTATTACTATGCGATATCGAATTTCATAATAGATTCATTCGAATCATTTTTTAACTACTAGAGATATGTTTTAAAAACTGGGAATGAGAAAGTATTGTTGTAATCAAAGTTCCGCTTAAAAATGGACTGCTTTTTAATTAAGAGAAGAAGTAGAATATGAAGTGGAATATTTTCATTGTCGTATTATCCATTAGTTTATTAAACCATATGAATTATCTGAGAACAAAGAGATATTGCATACATGACTAAAACAAATGCACTACCTTAATGGATATTAACCCGTTGGAAATTTTAGTTAGGTGACTTCTAAAACAAATTGATAGATTACAATGTAACCGTTGTGGCTTAAGTCTAAACTTTACTCCCTCTAGAATAATAATGCGGACAAAGGTGCTAATCGTATTATTTACGGGGCACTCTCCAAATTAGATTTTCTCTCGTATTAGAACGAGCAACAATAAACTTATTTTATATTTTCTAAAATTGTCAGTTAAAATAAAAACGGACCATCCAAGTATTGCTATGTTTAATCCCTTTATTTTGACACGAGAAATCAAAGCGAATATAGACACAATTTTTTTTGTGTTGAAAAATATGAAATATTTGGTTTGTGCGATGATGGATTGTGCGATATATTTGACCTTTTTCGAGTTAATTAACAATATCTTTTAAATCGTATAAATTTATCATCGGTTGTCGTGGTTTTTAGATTTTAAGGACATGATTTTTGGTTTTGTATTTAATTGCTAATGAAAGAAATCTTGGCCTATTCTTCGGTTTGGATATTCATTCAGTGATTGCCTCACATAACACAAATATACTTAGCATCGTTCATCAACTGTTAACTCATAATATGTCACCGATCGTTATTTAAAAAGTTCTCTAGGCGTGAATATTTTCCTCATAAAAAAGAACAAAATTTAGTATACGAGGTCTGGCTATTAAATAACGAGACTGCGCGCCTAGAGAACGCCCTAGACGGATGGGATATAAAACAAATAGTGCGTTGAGTATCTAGATATCTTGTTTGTGCACGTCTCAAAACACGTTTCCGTCACTATTATAGTATTTGTGCAGTAGCGGTTTGAAACGAACATGCTTTTTTTTCGTGCCGAAAATTGATCTCAAATTTCTCGTTAAATTGAAAAAAACTTCTAATGAGTGCCATAAATTGTTGCAAGAGGCCTATGGGGACAATTCTCTATCTCGTGTGCGAGTTTTTGAGTGTTGTAAGCGCTTTAGTGAGGACCGATAGAGCGCTGAAGATGACTAGCGCCCAGGTCGCCCTGTGACTGTTTCAACTGCGGAAACAGTGACCAAAATCAACCAAAGTTGGTGTCAAAAAATCTGACTCCTGACCGCTTTTGCGTCAACGGGTGTGCTCAGATTTCCTTGAAAGGCTAGAAAGGTTAGAAAAAGATCTTCTTCGAAATGGACCCGATTTGAGTTGATGGAAGCGGTAAAACAAAGCTTCTAAAGGCACTCACCAAAGAAGACTTCCAGCACTACTTCGATAAATGGAAAGAGTGTGTAGCGACGGGATATTTCAATTTTAATTTTCGGCGAAAAGTATCGTAATATGCCCTGAATAATTTCAGAGCTGTATATTTTCTTATTTCTATGAGAAATTTACTTCAAACTCAAATTCCTAGTTGTTATTTGTTTGACAACATTTGTAGCTTGTTATTTGAGATATTGTCTTCACGAAACATTTTGGTTGCCAGAAAAATTATTCTCTTATCGACAAGATTGTGAATGACAAAAAGTTCATCAATACCTAATTCAATTCGTGATTTCTTCTTGTGTTCGGTGGAAATGTTTTTTGAAGAAACATTCTCGCTAGATAAAACGAGAAATTTTCTCTGCGAGTAAAGAAACCAATTTATCATTGGTGTCTGAATCAATTGATATGTTTGAACATGATCATCTTAATCTGAATCTTCAGGTTTATCATAATTTTATTCTGATACTGATATTCGGGCGCAGGAAAATAAGATCATGTGAATTTATCGTTCCAGGATATTATTTAGGGCATATTGAACCAGGAGTACACTTGATTCGGTAATATACAATAGCCTATTTTTCAAGAAACCTGTAAATAAAAAAAAATCTGTCAGATACATGCAGGATAAGGTCAACATTATAAAATTCCTTACCTCAAGTTTAAATGCGCTGTCTAAACTCGTGGTTACAGAAAAGTGTGAATAAATTGAGGATCATTTTTCTTGTTCCGCATAAATCCATCTGGTTTCTGGCTCTTGAAATATTCTGCATGAAAAAAAATCGCGCGTGTAATTGGTTAGGAAGTTAGGAAGCTTTTGGAAAAAAATAATTACAATCGAATAGGGGATGAATAATGTTTCTAGATATTTTGTGGAGTATTTATTATTCGCAACGGTTTGTTAGACAATCCAAATAATCCAAGATACCGAACGGAACAATGGAACTAATAAATACAATATACAAATCATTTTAAACTTCACAATAATACAGAAGTCTTCAATACGCGAGTCCTTTTTATAAATAATTGCGGATTTCAATTCTAATTATGTTTATGAAAACGTTGCGTGTTCCAGGCCAAGTTTTGAACTTCTACTTTCTGCTTCTTATTCTGACCGCGACATGATGCAAAAAAGTCTTTCCACGATCCGTACAAATCCTACTGACTCCTTAAATTATGGTTTCTCGTGATATAAATCGTTTTTTAGAAAACACAAATAACATAAATTTATTCTCACAAATACAAAATACTGAACTGAAAAATGGAAAGAAAGACAACACCTATACAAATCAATATACTTCACGATAATACAAAATTCTGAAATAGTAGTTCCTTTCTTAACCAAATGGATAGATAGTATTATTTAGACCAGAGCAGAACACGGATGATGCTGAACATTCTGGTCAATTATTTATTTCAATTACTCCAGAAACTCATGTACTCAATGATGGTCGATATAGCTAATGAAGTACATAGTTTAACTGAAGGGATATGCGTTGTTTCACGTTAAAGCTTTTCACATAAAAAAGCTACCTGCAAAATAGTTTGATGGTGATCAAAAGCTTGCTAAGTCGATATGTCATAGTAAATATAACTTGGGTTCTTCTTCTTCAGGTGCCATCTCCATTTAATGAAAATTGGTGACAATTTCGGCATAGTTATTTCGATCCTGAGTGGTGGGAATTAAAGAATGTTGTCTGCGACCAGGTCCACGTTTTCCTTCGATTTCCAATTTCATTATACTTGTTGTTACGATATATGTTTTGGGTTGAGCCCCATAAACAAAACAATATTCGCTGACACATTTTATGCTGGAATATGCACCTGCCTGATCTGGTTCCATTCGATTTCTTGTTGTTTACAAACTCAAAGGCTTGGTGAAAAGTCATTTCAGACAATTGAAGAAATCATATAAATTCTTCGTTGCGGTAATACATTCAAATCAATTCAAGCATATACACTATTTACCCGCACCTTATATATAATGCTGAAACTGAATTCAGTTTGACAGTTTAAGTAATTACCAAAAATGTAATTTCACATTTTAAACACATCACACATAATCCAGCAAACTCCCAATTTTGTCAAATAATTTAAAGTTTAGATAGTAGTCACCCAAACTATCGAACCACCCTCGTAAAAGTGTATTTAGTTTGAACATTGTATTTGAGCTTCGCTTGAACAACATCGGGTACATGTACTAGAAAGATTTGCCAACTGTTTACGCACGTTTCAATGAGATGCGGGTTCTTAGTGTATATATATATGCCCGAATTGATTTGAATGTATTTCCGCAACGAAGAATTTAACAAGCATTGAGCGCCAGCCAAATTAACGTTCATATGGTTTAGCACTAATCTCTTTATGGAGGATTTGTTCGCTTAAATGTTTAGGGGGATGTCCTTGTAATGGTTTTGTTTGACTCGCTTAATTCGTTCTATGATTTCTTCTACAGCCTCCTCTTTTGTTGTTTATTTCCTTTTAATCCTATCTCCGCGGTATAAAAGTATTTTCGTTAACAATATTGTGGAGAATTATTGAAAATTTTAGTCATTTTCATCCTTTATGCCCCAACTATTCAGCTGCCAATGTTACAACTGTAGCACTAATTTATAAATTCATTCATAATTCATATTAACAATATCAAATTTTGAGCTTTTTGACCATTTCCATCATTTCATTTTCTAATACTGTTATTACCGCAGAAATCTACATAAATTTATAATTTATATTAACAGAGAAAATTCAACTAATGCATCAGATATACATTTTATTCACGAATGAACCACTCTACGTAAAAACGTCCGATATCATATAATTTGTTTTAATATTTGTCGTACAAAAATAAAACAAAGTTTAACAAATCTTTGAGTTTTTCACTAATTATATCAAGGTTTTTGTTTTCAGATGTCCTGACAACGGGCCCAGGGCCACCAGAATGCCTGCGGACGACGACTATGGCCGAAGACAGATCTCCTTACCACAATACGCCTCTCAGTGCCAGTCGCCTTCTAGGTCCGTTCATTGTCCTGCTGGTTGTAACTCTACAGAGAAACAACAAGATACTATCGCCTCCCATCGCTATCCAAACGACAAGAATATCCTGGATGCGACCTCGGCAAGTGACCGCGATCGATACGTTAGTACGGAGCGATTCGTACAGGATCGGGCGATCGCTACGGAACACTACGGAAGTGATCGGTTTTGTTCGGAACGTAGCAATTCGGATCGACTTCCTTCGGGTGAGCGATATCAAGGGGTATCGGAACGTTATCCTCTCGGAGAGCGACCGCAGACGTCTATTTCGAATGATAGACTTATACTCAAAGAACCATTGCAAATCTCAGGGCATTGTCAAAATGAGAATAAGACGGTTTATCAAGCAGAGAGGTAATGAGAATTTTATTATCACGCCTTTCATCTCCGGTTTTCTATTTCATGAAAACAAGCATTTATGATCGACATTGTTTTACAAAATGTCCACTCCAAAACGGTTTCTTCTGGTGTCGACCACGCAATTTATTTTTGATGAGGGAGTCACTGGGTGTTGAATCAGAACTGTATAAGTGACGGTCCGTCAGCTTGCCTTTGTGGTTGGATAAAAATTCAATTGTTTGAGCATCTCCAATAATTTCTGGTATTCATATGATTATGAATAATACGGTGTTAACTATTTTGTATTAATCTCACACCATATGATCGGTAATGCCAAAATATTGGGCTCTGGGTATTGAATCCGAGATGTATGAGGGATGGTCATTCAACGCGGCTTTGTGTTTGGTTAAAAATTCAATTTTTTGAGCTTTTCCTAATGTCTCTAATAACTCGATGCTAAGAAATATAAGTGCGAGAAAGTGATTAAAGTGGTTGTTTGTCAAGAATGTTTATTTGAGAAATGTCAATGCTGATCAGAAACAGTCAACATCGCTAAAGCAAAAGCTAGCAACTCTGAGCAGTTTATTGTCACGAAATTTTCCTGATCGGTCAATGAGTGTTAATATATTGATTATATCCAGCTTATATCGGCTAGTAAGAAAATGAAATATAGATAAATAGATAATTAGGTGGATATATGGATAAATATAGAGAGAAATAGTGAATAATCAACTTTGATTGATCAACTTTAATTACCTTATTATGCTAGCTGGTTGGTGAACTATATGTGAGAATTTCCAGGCTATTAGCCGTCTTTCATAAATTTTTTTCTATATTTTTGAGTTTACAACAGCAATAAGCGAGAAGGACATCCCGCATCGATTTGGTTTTTTTAGACAAACACTCTTTGAGCTATTATAGTTAATAAACTATGCTATTTTTGAAAATAGTACGTACAATTCATCTAGTAATCTATATTTTATTCTGTAACTTGGTCAACATTTGTTGTTTTTTTTTTTTTCAGGTATAATTATGATAGGTCAACTAATACAAGATTCCCAGAGAGGTACACACCGGTTCAAAACGTTGGTAGCCTTGATCGGTACCACTCACATAACACGATTGATAGGTACTCTAGGACTAGTACACCTACTGATAGATACCACACTTTATCGACTGAACAAGAAAGAAACGCTAACACATCCACCACAGAACGACACAATAGTACCGGTTCTAAATCAGATTTGTGCAACAGTAGAGAACGATCGGCGAGTTCAGATCGATCAAACAAAGAAAGAGATTACCAGAATAGATACGAACAATACGTTAATGATAGATTGGGAGAAGATAGGTTTCCTGCGATACCATGTCCCGAAAGATTCGCCACTCAAGAGAGAATTGAAAGACCTGAGAAAATGTCGTTTTCGCAGGTTTCTTATTTGGAACCTCCGTCTCCAGCACCAGCTAGTGATAGGTTTGTTCAGGTTTTTATCACGAGTTTACGAATGAATTGAGGATTCTGATTATATGTCTACTTAGTTTCGTAGCCTTCAGCCTCCGTATATAAATAAATTCTATAGTCATACTGCAAGTTGAATATAATTTCCGAGAAAATTCTCTAGCACAGAGACTGTCCAAGACGTCCCGGATCTAACTCATAAAATTTTTAAATTGAGTATTTTTTGTAAGGTGTCTAATTTGTGGGTCATCAAATATACTATCTTTAATGTTTTCCATAGTGAGCCGAGGAAAGTTTGGCAAATGTAAGAAATCAATTCCCGGCTTGATCTATTGATTTAACAAATTATTTCACGATGCCCAGTTTTGAATTTAATGGTGGAAAGATAATTTCGTCGCGAGCTACTAATGAATACTGGACCATATTTTCTTTCCAGGCTCCATATTTCCTCCAGGGCCAGTGTTTTCTCGCCCAATTCTCTTGTTTAGCTCCTACTGTTCCAAAGACATATAAAACGAGGAAACAGTCGTTGGGCTCGTATTGTTTCAAGCATTTTATCAAAAAGTTTTTATATCTAAACATATGCTAATACCGTTTTCTTAGAAAAAATAATGACGTATTTTTTTTCAGTATCGATATTAGCAATTCTGAAGCTTGTTTAAAAATATTTATATCTCTCACAAGACTCACTTTGGAAAAAACATTTCGGCTCATTTGACATACCTTCAAAATAGTTGTTGACCCAAATTTAAAGGCACACGAGATTCCCAAACACATCTGGGATCCCAAGACTTATTTGATATAGAGAATCATTTAGAATAATATGATATATAAAAAATACTTTATTTGTATGTGGTTATTGATACTGACACTGTTTCTTTTATTTATTACAGGTTCTTTCCACCTCCTCCTCTGTCGCCTGAAAATACTCCTAGTCCAGACTGTTTTTCGAACAATACTTTTCCTTCACCAACTACGACGGTACCGCCATCGGAAAGATTCATACCACCACCACCACTATCACCGTCACCAACCGAAACTTTTGCTCCCAAAAATACAACTGAAAGATATGATAAAATCCAGAGATATCAAGGATATTCGTCATCGCCGAATATATCCACGGATAGGTTTTATAATAACGATCACAGGTGAGTGTTATTGTTTTAATATTTTTATAAAGCGAATATATTAAGTTTGAATATTTTTGATATTTCTTCCTCATTGTTACAGATATAAAGACCGATATAATCATAATTACACGGGTAGATATCAACAGAATAACCAACAAATTTATACAAACGATAAATATGTAAATACGGACGGAAGGTTCAATGGCGATAGGTATATTCCACCAAATGCCCATATGCCAGTCGAGAGGTATGTTCCTCAACCACAAGAACCGTATTTCTCATCTTACCAAACTTACGGATACAAACAATTCAATTCCAGCGATCCATATATGCGTAGAGATCTTGCTTTCCATTACCGCTTACCAATACCTTATAGTAATAATTACCAGAGAATCAGATTCGGAGCTGGAACTCCCAGCAGGTTCAAATGTTGTCAGTATCAAGAAGGATATCAAATATGTAAGTCGAGTCCAGGATCTAGTTCCAGCAGTTCTGTAACCAGTCAAGGGAACCAAAAAGAAGTACCATGTGTCAATACCAGTCTTCAGGAAATTCAGTGCCAAAACTTTCACGGAAAGGAATATTTTCAACAGGAGAAAGGTATACAGTGCGGAAATGCGCAGTGCGAGAATCGCGTTAAAAACACGAAAGGACAATGTCGACATAGTATATGTGTTAGTCCTTCGGTTGAATATGTCGGAGCTTCCGGGGGAAGGCACGTTTGTGCTACGCCACCTCCTAGAAGTGGTGTTACTCCAGAGACTGTTGTGTGCAATGAAGCTTGTTTTCCCAGGAGATCGCAAAGTACATTTACTGTTACTGTTTGGTAAGTAATTGTTTATATAATATTCGCCACATCTTTTTATGTGAAACATTCTAAACAAATTTGTACGATGATTTGTACATATTAGTAATATTTAAAACATCATTATTATTAAAGCTTCTTTCAATTTGAACCATGTATTTAGTTCGATCCTATTTCCTATCATCATTTCTGCTTTATCAATTAATTTTTCTTGGATGCATTCCAATACATAATTGTTAAGGTCTTGATCATTATAGACCGAATTTATCACATCTATTAATACGGTTTTATATTTTCAAATTTTAGTTTAAATAATTCCCAATTAAGGGTTTTTGGATTAGCCGTTGTTGCCATTTTATCGTAACCTGAACTATCTATCAAATTTAAATTATCAAATGTATTTAACAACGTATCAAAATCGTTCATATGATTGATTAAAAACAAATTAATAACTTATCTCTTCCTTACTCGGAATCGATAAGGATAGATAATAAAAGGAATAAAAATAGGAACTTGACACAATTACAATTAAGTCCTGTCCCTCGTAGAGTTCGTGGATTTAGTCGTGAGGTACTGAAGTACTTAGTTCGAACTTTTATCGCACTTTGCGTAAAACTCGCGACCGCACTATCCTACTGACTGCGCCAAATATAATTTTCGGTAATCAAAAATTTATTTAATACAAAAATCTTTTATTATTGAACGGTTACAATATTTCATACAATTGCGTTTTATTGAAATGACCTTCTAGAATTTTCGATAAATATGAAATTCGTTTAATGTTAAGACATGATTGAAATCAGAAGCTCAAAGTAGGCGCGGCAGCAATGGAATTATGTCTTATTTAGGGAGGAGTAGTGGGGATTTGAACAGTCGAAAATCAATCTAGTACCAAAACTCGCCGATTATCGACTTTCCTTAAACCCTCCAAAGATACTATACATCGCAATTTAAAATCTATAAAAGTTGTTGAATAGTGCCACACGCTTTAACCAAAGCGAAACCTCGAATAGAGTTCCTTGCCCTCGTTATATTAGTTGCAACATTAACATCGAAAATCGGTGGTTGGACGAAGGAAAATTACCGGAACCCGTCGTATTCGATCGGAAAGTTTTGATTGTTCGGTCTGGTAGAATTAAGAAAGTTTAGTGTACTTCGAGATGATTCCAAATGATCGAACTATCAACACCGAGGTATATAGTAGAAAGCCGAGGTGAATACAATGCTAAACTATGGTATAGAACTTCTGCTTTATCCAGCATTCAGTCCGGGCCTTGTACTGTCAGCTTAGTATTTATTCAGATCCATGGCGAAAGCCTCGCGTGGGATAAAAAGGAGATACAATAAAAATACAGTGCGGCAACGTTTTTCTTTTTCATGTCTTTTGGTACCACAATATGAAACAAGTGCTGATCCAGTGCAAAAAATTATTGAGGTTATATGAGAATAGGTGCATTGAAAATTATCTGCAGGCGTATAATGTTGAGTATCCTAGAACATTTTAGAACAAAAAAATAAAACGGAGAAAACACGAGATCCTTGGTCATGTAGATAGGAAAAACGGTCTTCCCCAAAGAGGGAAAGATCATCACTCTGGCTTCAATTCGCACCCGACCAGTACTAACAGCAAATGTTTTCGTACAAAGTTTGTAATTACATATAAAAATTATTAGTCTGGTTCGTTATAGACGTCTGCCGAAGCATTTATCCAGAGTATCTCGAACGGATCAGTCCCTCCAATATTGGTTTTACAAATCCTTCGCGCTTATACATTCAATATAAAAAAAGTTTTAATAATTTTTTTAAATATGAATTGTGACTTTCTAAATCAAAATAGAATATTAAAAACAAAAATACATACATTCATTTCAAGTAAGTCTTTTATGTTTAAAAAGAATTTCAGGAGTTTAACCGCCACGTCGAATTTGGTAAGCTAGAATTATGATGTTACCAAACAGCATACTAAAAGTGATTTGATAGAAGCATCGCAGGCTCCAAACACTAGCGATTCACTTTTTTTTTTTCTCAATGCACAATCGTGCAGGTATCAATGCTGTGGTTCTATATCTGTTCAACCACAGTATTCTTTCGGGGGAAATTCAAGTTTATTTATGATTTGGAAAAGGGTTTGAATTAAGAGCACATGAGAAATCACAAAGAAAACTCACGGATTTCAAGGGATTCTCACAAGCACACACATAGTTTATTTATGAAACAGAATCGTCAAAGAACAATAATTAAATATTGATGTGGAATTTGCTAGTTATTTTCAGTCTGTTTGTGATAGTCTGTGAGTATCTGTGATAGTCCAGAGACAATAATAAATTAAGAAAATATAAATTGAGTGTTTGAGAAATATTTGAGACATTAAAGTGCCTACCTCAAAATTCATATAAAAGCTGTGTATACATTTTTATGTAATGGTTTAGTGACTTGCTTAGCATTATAACTTAGACGGTCATCTGGTTTTTTGGCTCTAGAAAATCGAAAAATGGATAGATTTTAATGATCTTGGTCTCAAAATGTTCCATTTTACGGCGGATTTATAAAAAAAAATTAGTAGAAATAGCTGGAATGAAAATTTCTCATAGTTTTACTGTTTTAAATCGTAAAAAAAACGGTTTTGCAAAATAATCCTTTACAAAAAATTATCTCATTATCATTTTTTTTTTGTATTCTACATAAATTAATAAACAATTTAAAAAAAAAATCCAAAAAGAATGATTTTTTCAGTTTTTATAGCTTAAAATGAAATCGATGAAAAACAATCAATTTTTGTGAATAGTTTCGGTACTATATTCTTCAATGTTAATAGTTTTTGGACCATTAAAAATCGAAAAATAGGTAAATTTTATAATTTTGGTCTCAAAATGTTCCATTTTACGACGAATTTATGAAAAACACGGGGGTAGTGGCTGAATTTGCGGTTTTTAATAGTTTTAAACCTTAAATAGTAGAAAGCCTTTTATTTTTTTCAAAATATTCATTTTTTTATGTAAATTGCGAAAAAAAATATACGAACTTGATTCCACGACGTCAGAAACAGTTACGAAGGATTATATATAGAAAGTCATTTTTTTTGCATTTAAAGTCATGAAACTGTAAAAAATATTTATTTTTTTCAATTTTCGTATGTTTTTTTATAAATCCGCCGTAAAATGGAACATTTTGAGACCAAGATCTTTAAAATCCATCCATTTTTCGATTTTCTAGAGCCAACCTAACCTAACCTAACCTAACCTAACCAAAAAACCAGGTGACCGCGGCAGTATATAATTACCATAATTTTTTGTAAAGGATTATTTTGCAAAACCGTTTTTTTTACGATTTAAAACAGTAAAACTATGAGAAATTTTCATTCCAGCTATTTCTACTAATTTTTTTATACATCCGCCGTAAAATGGAACATTTTGAGACCAAGATCATTAAAATCCATCGATTTTCCGATTTTCTAGAGCCAAAAAATCAGGTGACCGAGTGTATAATTACCCATTATAATTGGAATTTTATAATAAAATCTTTTACTAGACCAAAAGATATTTATTTATTTATACAAAATTGAATTCGTCTCCTATCTTATCTTTTATATTCTACGCCTATGTACATAATAATTTCAGATGTTCAATTTGTAGCCAAGCCTATTTCTTTCTTTATCTTTTATACAGATTCACTGCACCTGTCTCAAGTCACACTTTTATGTACATTGTTGTGTCATCAATTAATAGTGTCAGTGTCCGCGTATGAAAGTGAGAAAACCTTGTGAATGGACTCCGGCGTAATTGTGAATTATTTTTAAATCCGTACTTTGAATTGTTGAATGTTGAAAGTGAATTAAACCATATGGATACGGACGATGGAAACTTTTCAATGGAACCTCTGTGAGTAATTATAATATCTTATCGTTAACCGAATCGAAACGGTTTTAGGTTATGTTATTCACAAAACAAAAACAAATACATTTTTGTATACTATTTTGTCATTATAATTTAAATTCTTTTATTAATGGCTTATCTGAAGATATTTAGGGTAAATAAATCAAAAATTCTCTCATTCTCAATTCTCTAGTCGATAATTATAATGTTCACATGATTTTCATTAGTTGTTTAATGGCTACATTCTCAAGTGTGCTTGATTTGGTTGCTAGGTAACAAAATCCTGAAAAACACGGGCGTACCTCATTTTATATTACAGGATAGATACCTGAAAAAACACAAAACTAATATAATCTTGTTTTTAAAAAAGTAATCATATTCACAGCAATACAAAATCGATAGTTAATCAACCATTTTAATATCTAACCGAGATAGGTCGAACATGTTTGTAAAATTTTCATTAGTCGCCGAATTATTTTCGCATATTTGAAATAGCCCCAGGTATAAATGAATAAACGTTACCTGTAAATTTCCAATTAATATTCATTTTGCTTATATGTCTTCATATGAGGAATGCTTTTATGGGGGATAGGATATCGAAATTTGAAATAGCATTTTTTGCATCTGTTAATTTGAAAATTCATTATAATCCATTAAAATAATTTTAGTATAGTTGTATAGTGTTCGATAGGTTTAATCTGCCGACCTTGACAAATTCTCGGAGGTGATAACCAACACCACTACAATAAATTAGTAGTTTGCGGTGTATGAAAAATCAAAGATTGATTGTAATTTAAATAAATTACATGATAAGGAAATCTTGTACGACCACTCATTTCTGAGTTGTTGGTTTTTAAAGTTACAAAATCAGAACTTATATTTAAGTATATTTTCTTAATTATCCATTAGAACATTATGAATTTTTAATGGTGGATTACGTGTGCCAATGCAGTATCTTTGATGGAATAAATGTTTCTACACTACTATCTGAAGGCCAAGGGCGGCTCATGCCCACTGGTTAACAATCCGTAACTTTTATAGGGACAACAAGAAAACTCTTTATTTAACAGGATAAAATTTATCGTTTAGGAGATATGTAGGTTTTTAGTACATGCTAAGGAAACCGTTCGACATTCTGATGAAAATTATCATAACTTGTAATTAATTATCGAAAATGCTTACAGGAAGGAGGTATTAAAACACAAACATTTCTAATTGAACTGCATTCTGGCGAAAATCGTGTTAATACATAAAGAAAAAATTGAAATGTTTAAAAACTTAGTTGATTACCATACAACTAAAAACAAACAACATGATAATACATTTGCTGGAAAGTTACTGTTCACTGATGAAGCTGACAGTTTTATTAATTCCCATAATTTACATTTATGGGCAGATGAAAATCCTTTCGATACAATTCAAACAAAGAATCAACATCGATTTCGTGTTAATGTGACGGCAGTACCTAATAGTGGGTAATAATATAGTAGGTCGATATTTTTTGATAATCATGCGAATGGTTAGCGATACTTGGAAGTTTTCCATACTGTAAATTGTCAATTTAAGAATAAAAGTCGACCTGATTCAAATTCTTTTCACATAGTATATAATAACGCTAAAATTGAATTTATTTCATACATATTGTATATCAGTTATGGAAGAAAATTGTTAGGCGTAGTCAGATTTAATACTAGGTATTATTTTGAACATTATAATCTATAAACAAAACAAAATCATATGATTATAACGTTTATTCAATTAAGTACAATAGAAAACACGGATAACAAAATCATTGCAGTCGGCCAGATTTAATTTCGTTAAATTCATTCATTTATTTATCAAAATCTACGGCCGCGTCTGGAATTTGCGGCCATTGCAACCATTCGAACCAATATTTCTTGAAATTTATCTTATCTTGTTTGGATAAGCTGTTCACTTCACTTGAATGATTGCTGATTCTGATTTGCCGAAATATCTCGATGAGTGTTAAGATTTTTATCGACTTAATGATGCTGCACCGACACACACACACACCTTCTTTTACCTTCTAACATAATTAATCATTATATACACCTTTTTATTATAGTTGAATCGATAAAATAACACTAACAGTAACAGATTTTTAATTTATAAAAAAACAACTTAATTTAAAAAAAGCCGGTGAGCAGCAGAGCTCCATCAGGAAATTCGAATTATTCGTCGAATGAAGAATTTAACTAATACACATACAAATCTTTGTATAAAATGAATTTTTTGGAAATGATATCAATTCTCAATCTTATTTCTTTATATGGAAAATTTGCTATTCCTCAATAACTTTTCATTTCACAAGTAACCCGGTAACGTAACTAATACGTAGTTCAATACCACGGCTTGGCTAACTGTATATCTCTAGCTATCAGAATTTGAACTTTCCATATCTCAGAAATAAATAATTTGATATTTTCGGTTGAGCAACTGGTAATTTTCCGAGATTTCCACTTTATCAGTCTTAAGCTTTTCTCGTTCCATTCTAATACTGTCGTGTCGCGAAACAACTGAGAAAATCTTGAGGAAACATTCGACTAATATCATTTGTTACGTTGCTATAAAATTAATGGTTGTGGCGTTGAGGTCTCGAAATGTCATTTATACCAAGGGAACAATCTGTTGTACTAAACTTAATCAACTTGTCCCTTCTCACCCATTTACCGGGCCATTTGTTCTTTATTATATACATTTTCAGTAGCTCAACTTTTTTTATATATCCTGACTCGTCCTTCTATCTCAAACTTTTTGTTACCTTCCATTATATTTTGGGTGGAAGTACAAGTTTTTCATACACGATGTAATAAAACTATTTTTACATCAAATCACTACTTTGCTCGACATGTATTAATACAAAATAAATGATATAACATATCACGTTAACTTTTCAATTCATTTAATTACATTACATTTTCTCGGGATTTTTTTAAAATCTTTAAGCACATTTGTACGTTTGTGTATGTATAAAAAACTTGGGAGACAAATTTCATAATTTCTCTACGTGATTCGTCTCAAAGTATCAAGATCCGTTATTAAATGGAAAGTTATATTTTGACACAACAGGTCCTTGTCCTTTGCGACCGTCACATATATAGAAAAAGGATTACTCTGATTCCGGATACATTCTACATCTAATCCCGCTCAGAAAAATATCCTTCGTATGATTATATTAATCCTCCCATACATTTTTATTTAATCAGAAAATATCCATTCAAATCATGATCTGAATATATATTGAGTCATTTGTCTTATCATCCTTCCTTCTCTATGCTGAATCTCAATTAATTGCTTCCATGCAGAGCACTACTTTTTGGCTTCTTTCCGTTTTCCGTACGCATTCTTTTATGGTTTATATGTTTTTAAATGTGTGTATAACCCCATATTTCAATTTAATGTTTGTCGATGAATAAAACTAGACTAGAAATGTTTAAACTACCTACAAAAGTTTTTAATTTCCAATAATTTTTTTCTCTCTATAAATATTGATCAAAGAATTAAGAAAAATTTGTATGTAAACTATCCAAAACTATTTCTTTCTACCCTATTCTATCAGTTCCTTCTTCCTCCTCGTAAACAACGTTTTTATTATTAATTTTTCCATCATCTCCCAATTGTACATAAAACATATTCCACTCAATATTTTGAGATGATACGAAACTTTGAGGAGTGAGATATAGCAACATTCCCTTTTTGGAATACCACTATCCTTAAGTAGTAAGCTCTGACTGCCAACGAAATATGAATTTTTCAAATGGGCGCTATGATCTTTTTTGGTTTTAAGATTGGTCTAATTGAACAACACGTATTTGGTGATGGAGTTTGTTCACGAGCAACTGTGTTTTGTTGGTATAAAAGTGGATGTATATCGCTTGGTGATGAGGCACGTGCTGGTAAGTTCTGTTTTGCAGTTAATGTTAGAAATACTGGAAGGCGGAGACACAAGTACAAGTATCAAGCTAGTGAGGCAACTCTTGGTGTTGGTATACGCAACCAGAATAATGTACTAGTCATAGAACATTCACTCTATTTGTTACGTGTGATCTTTGGTGTTTGTCTACTTTCAAAGATTTAATCCCGTCCACAACAAGTATAAGGAGATCTTTTGGTATCTGGTAAAACTCCTTACAGAAGTATTTAATTCATCAGAAATTACTTTCGGGGAATTAATTTGTCATTTCTTTTGATATTTCATGCACCCCGCTAACTGAGGCTATAAAGGAAAAATATGATTTAATTATTAGATACTTAACTTATCAATAGCTTTCTCAAAAAAAATTTGTGGTACATCGGTTTTGGATTAGACTGGAAGTACTGAGAATATTTGAAACTGTTTGCTTTTCCGGCAGAGAAAAATGACAATTATTCCTTGTTAGGGAATGTGAATAAAATAAAACCTACGAACTTAATCTATATTTATAGATAATTTAGCATTGTCGCTATGTGATGATCTTCCAATTAACTCTCTAGAGCGGCATTGTGATGTGAGTGAGACACTCAAATTCACGAGAATTTTTAATAGGGAGGGTTGGAATAGTTTGAAGTTCGGTCGGCGAGAACTCGTTTGCTTCTTTACTACTTTAGGTGCGTGGGTTGTTAGCGATATCTTCTACAACTGCTACCACATGCGCCGGCGAAGTGGCTTCATTATATTCCTATTGTTTGTTCACTTGACAATTAATTTTTTGCCGAGTGACAGTCGTAGTTTTCTAAGTTTAATTATTCGATGTTAATTTTAAGTTAATCCGAAAATTATTTATAAATATTAGCATTTTATATCATTGTACAACTTTTCTTATATCTACCTGGTTCGCATTTGGAGACTGTTTCGCTTTTTCAACTATGAATGTTAGTTTTTCCTTATATGCGTCTGTAAAGGGATATTTTTACATGAACTCGCTATGTACTATTTGTATTCTCACAACAACATCGCCATACAGTCGAACAATTAATATGCACTTAAAAACACTTAAAAACCCGGTCAATGATAATCACGGCGCTCTGTAGAAACTGGTCTCGAGGTTTCAAGACCAATCACCCAATAAGTCTTGTGACTGATTAAGAAAAACACATTTTTGCCAAAAATCGGTTTTATTCATCAATGTAATTTCCTTCCAAGACGATACAATCATTCCAACGCTTCTCTAATTTCTCGATTCTGTGCTTACAGAAGGATGTCTTGTCTTTTGCTTCAAAATAGACTCCATTTGAGCTGAATTTCTTACCGGCGAATAGCCAGTAGCCCCCGGGGGCCAAATCAGAAATGTACGGTGGATGAGGAAGCGATTCGAAATGTAATTTCGTTCGATTTAACCATCGTTGCCATCGACTTGGGAATCGGCGCACTTTTTTGGTGAAACAGTGGTTCTTTCTTCGATATATGAGGCCGTTTTTCCTTTAAAGCCTTTAAAAAAAAACCTGGGCAGTCGGTGAC
Source organism: Diorhabda elongata (assembly GCA_026230145.1). Lineage (NCBI taxonomy): Eukaryota > Metazoa > Arthropoda > Insecta > Coleoptera > Chrysomelidae > Diorhabda > Diorhabda elongata. Next base: position 382,676 of record CM047928.1, read on the forward strand.
AACGTCGCACCTGGTCTAAATAAATATGTGAACCACTATAAGTAGTGTATCAATCGAACCGTCTCCCTAAAATACGTTCGTTAGAATGATATTTTTCCCTCTTTATGTAGATTTGTCACGCTTCGTGCAGGAAGCTTTCATATCAAAATAATTTAATTCAGTATAAACGCTTTAATATTTCAGCTAAAACGAGATATATTTCAGGTAACATTCTCCCGTTCCTTTATCATTTTACATTATATCTTTGACAGTTCTTTTTGTTCATGTGTTCGTTGCGTGCTACTCTTGATTACTATGAATTTTAAACCAGGAACATTTCAAATTATTTGGTCCTGTCCAGGAAACGTAACCATCAATTAATTTCTGTAAACCTTCGCTACGTGTTAATACCTTCCAGATAAAATGTTTATTGACATGTCGATATTATTTGATTGATATTTGTCAGCTCATTGAATACTTTGAAGTTATTTTAAAATTATTTTTAATTATTCACTATTAACCCTGGAGTACTAAACCTCAATTTAGGTACCTTATTACTAAACATTCGTCATTGTGACTAACAGTATCTAAAAATCAATTAAGAGAGTTGTTTTTATTGATGGAATATTAAAAACATACACAGTCTATGCCGAATATTACAAAAGTAAATAAGTGCTACATAAAATGGCTTAGAGAACACAAAAATTATATAAAAATCAATATCTTTTTCAATTCACATTTACTACCTTTCTTCGAAACGATTTTTACACAATATCACTTGATGTACGCCGCATATTGCTAAGGAAGACGTTTTTGTCATGCGTCGTTTCTGCTCCAGAGGAACTGAAGTTGTAGGTCCAATCCTATCATTGACACTTCGACACTGTTGTCCAGGTAGATCCCTTCTTTTTCTCAACCAAGCATCAGTCAGTTTGTCAGACAATTCACACATGTAATCAATCCTTGTCAATGGCTTTCCTTTCCGCTTATTTTTATACAAATTATGGCAGTATATGATATATGAATTTAATTCCGCCGAATTAATATCTCTATATTGGTAAAACGAAGAACTACTTCCATAAATGAATCGGTAAAAAAGGTTTCGGACACTCCAGGATGTCGTCACTGTATCCAGTTTGAGCGGTAGGGCCTTGTGTCTTAAGTAGACAATATCAATACTCCGCGTTTTTCCGGATCTCACCAAGCTAGACATTTGATTCGACGGGGTCATTTTTTCACACGCTCATGCTGGGTTGAATGGGTTGAACAAAACAATTCTTATGCATTTTATGTATATATTTGTTAATGAACAAATTATTTCGGAATTTAGTAATAAAATTGTCATAACTTTTATTATTTGATGACGATTGTCGTTTGTTGAAATACCCTCTACATCTATACCCTCGTGTATTTTTATATATCCCAAAAAGGCATATATAATTTATGGATCCAAATTCCCTTAGGAACTGCGATATGTTTGTGATGTAAGACTGCTTCTTCAATCTTTATATATAAAGAGGGTGTCCCGGGTGTATTCGATATCGAATGTTTTTCTCTTTTTGTAAACTCTTGCGCAAAAACTCAAATACTAAACTTACTCTCTTTATTTTTGTCATTAAATGGATCAGGTATGAATATCACACACGGTATATATTTAGAGAGATAGAGAGAAATGCTTTATTGTCAAAAATTTGTTACGATTTGTAGACAAAAGCTTCTGAAAAACTAGAAAACAAATATAAAAATCACTAAAAAATAAAGATACAAATACAACAAAATTTCAATATACAGAAGGATACCATAATGGGTAACAAAATTGTGGGTAATAGCAAAAATTAAACCAGTATGCAGCATTAGTCGTTCGCAGAGTAGAAAGCACTTTCCAGTGAATATGCCCTCAAATTATTGCAGAATGCGGGAAAAGATGATATCGATGGCAAGTGATTGTGCATCTTTTTGCATTGTAAAATATTGAGCCCTTAACTAATTCTGAACGTGGAGTGCAACGATCTTTCTGAAATTGGAGAAGCGTGTTTACGAATTAGGCAAATGGATTCAAAGATTAATAAGGAAGAAAGAGTCAAAATTTTTAATCTTTTAAAGAAGTTCCTGCAGTTTAGTCCGAGTAAATATCTAACAGCTTGTCTTTTGTAATTTCAAGATTACTCAATAAGGGCATAATAAACTGTTAAGGAGATAGATAACTTAGAGAACTTAATTTTTTAGATGAGGCGACAATATGTAACTCCCATTAAAAGGAATTGTCCACGACAAGCCCTAAAAATTTCACAAATTTTTTTTATGAAAAAACTTTGGTTTTAGAAGCGTTGGTACAGAAGATTAGAATCGCACCCCGATTTAAGGATGTAAATAGACATATTTTATCACTCATGTAGACGATGCCGTTGATAACCAAAAAAAAAAAACGAAATAATGCCTTGTATTAAGCCTTGGGGCACTCCACATTCTATTGGCTTGCAAGAAGACATCGTTGGATCAAACCTTACAAGCTGACTTCTGTTGGTAAAGTATGACTTAAACCATGCGAGAGATGATCCCCTGAAGCCGCAGTACTGCAATTTGTTAATTAAAATATTTTGATTAACACAATCGAAAGCCTTAGAAAAAACACCAGAAGTTATTGCAGTGGAGTGATGGCTGCTTAGGCTAGAGTACACATTATTAAGGAGGGAGAAAATAGCATAAAACTTGTATTAAAAAAATTTAAAACAACATTACGCCCAACAACATCCTTTGCAGTATTGTGTAATGATTCATCCTAAAATGCTAATGTAAAAATGGGGCTCAATTCCATATAATATCTTCCTTATTTCCATTATCTGTGTGAATTTTATTTCGCATCGAACCATTAAGATTTTCAGGAATTTTTTATTTCGCATTGTCAAATTTTATTAGTTTCCGTTTGCCTTTTTGTCGTGTTATATATTGGACATAAAAATTGTTATGTCCAAACCAAAATGCGTTAAATACAAAAATACCAACCGCGACTCTCAACAATCTAAACCAAACATTTTATTTGATGAAAATAGTGAGGCGGCTCAACTGAACGTGCTTTTTGATTAAATAATCATTAAAAAAAGCCTCAATATTCAAAGTATAGCCCATCGTATTCTATGGTTTTCATACAACATTCAGCTAGTTTATTGAGACCTTCTGCTAAGATACATTTTCAACATCTCCTTTGGACTCAAACGGTTACCCACGGAAAAATTTTGCCATGCATCAATATAAATTGTAATCTGACGGTGTACGCTGTACTAAATTTTGAATGTAGTAGGATTTGGATTCGAAGTTCTTAGATATTCTTCCTCGCAACTTTCGCAGTGTGTGGTTACTGGATATTTCTCCTATGAAACCTCATAACATCGGCTTTAGACTATATATCTAAACATTCATAGCTCGACGATCAGGAATACCTCCTGCTCGAATTCTCTTTGTGAAAGATTCTGGTAATTGTCCTTTGTGTCTAACCTCTAATTTACCATGTCGGTTATCATTGCAACTTATAATGCGTCTAATAAAACCTCTATTCGACGATTTTATACTTACCTGATGATTTTAAATGGCGAAGTATGGTATGATTAGAAGATCCAAGGTCCAAGTCCGGTAATCGCCGAATGCTGATAGTACGAACGCTGTGAGGTTCTTTCCCTTGAATGCTGCTTTAAACTTTTGTTTCCAATAATGTCTCAACAATAAACGGATATCATATTTTTATTGCGCACCATACTATGTATTATAACAACGAACTACGTCGTCAATAAACAAATAGATAATGTTTAAAAGAAAGTAATGCAATTGCACTTTTCATAGAATTAGATATCAAGTTACGATATGTTTCAATTAAAGCCTAGGAATTTTTTACATATATGTCGTGTGTGTGTGTGTGTCGGTATTTCTTCAAAACTCGCCTCGGTATATCAGTGTTTGTTCGCGAATCCTAATAACGGCCGTATCTCACAGGATTAACGTTTTTTTTTTTTTCTCAAATACATTTATTTTTCCGGTTCCGAACGGAAAATTACTTTCTTCTTTATGGAAGATTTGATGAGTCCTAAATAAACAAATTGATATTAACAATTCTGTTGATTATTAACCCGAAATTGTTATCTTTAAAAACAACCCACGTTTGCTTTTATCTGCGTTACGCGTACATATATACTCTTTTCCTTTCCACCTAAAAAAGACTAGGGTGATCGATAAGGTCAATTTTCAGCAAACGGGGTCACGTAATGACTCCGAGGACTGATTAGCTTTTGGATAGTTATGTGAAGAGGATAGTGAATTAGGTCGAAGACATTTCTTGTGATAAACATCCTCGCTCTCCTCTGTTTCCTCAGATTAAGGATTGCACATACATTTTATTAATAGATCGCTTTATTCAACCCTAATATTGGCACGTTCACTGTTATTTGCCTGTTGAATAACCCTTCTAATGAGATTTCTACTCAACTTTTACTGAAGCTTAATATATATATATATATATACACGTAGGTTTATTTATTAATTGTGCTTATGATATTAACAACGTTCAATTTTCCAGCTACTAAATTAGTGAAAATTACATTTTCCCCATAACCCGTGAAAAGGCTTTCTGAAATATGACTGGTTATTAGAGAAAACGTCGCTCAAATAATTGAAATTTTGATTTTAGTTGAGTAAGTAATGACGCTATTACTCATAGCAATTATTTATACATTACGAGCGTAGGAGGTGGAGGAGGAGTACTGTTATACTAGTCTTCAACAAAAGCACTCGCACGAGTCGTAGTACCTATTATTCATCTTGAACGCGGGGCAAACAAAACTCAAGTTAGAAATTCGCCCAATGAGCCACACTTTAAATGTCGTTCTCAGCCACCACAGGATTTATAACAGGCTGGAAGAAGATATAACAGATACAAAGTTTTGTTTAGAAATAGTTTCGGGACAAGGGTGGCTTTCTTATATTATACTAAGGAAGGAATTTTTTAAAATGAGAAACAATCAATTCATAAAAGCCCTAGAACCAAAAAACCTTGACGCAAGCTATATACAAATAATAACCAAACTGTACCTGAATCCAACTGCTTCTGTTATAGTCAGACAGGGGTGTGCTATTTTTCCAATCTTTTACAACGTCTACTCACGTGCATCATTTATGAAGATTAAGAAGCTTCTCTGTAGCCGCAACATGAGCTTGGGACTGAGAATAGGGATGCTTAAATGCTATATATTCCTAGACTTTTTGTATGGCGAATAATAGATACTTTCGAGATGTGGGCATACCGTAGGATGCTATGAATATCGAGGACAGATAATGTTCTGAGAAGAATGGAAAAGGACGTACAGATCCTTCATGAAGTGGCCAGAAGAATATCTTGGCTTAGGTACCTGTAAAAATGGGGTTTAACATCGACTATTTAGGGCCACAGCTTCCAAAGTAAAAAATAACTATGAAAGCACGAAATAAAATCAATACAATTTACAATTATACACCAGACTTCACGCATTTATATGCAAATCAACCCCTTAGGACAAAATGACCGCTAATTTAAGTCATAATGTGACGGCAAATGGTCAATTCCGTCGATTTGTCAATATTATTCCATTGAAAAGGATAAGAACTGTCTTTACCTATGTAATCCTTACACTATGTGATAGTTGTAGATAAAAACGGAAACCCCTTTTTTTAAGTACGACAATTGTATTGCAATAATGGTAATCTGATTGTATTTATTAGCTTGATATATATATGTAAGTAACTCGATTTTATAAACGTCGGATTTATTTCAAATTTTGCTGTTTTGTAAATAGCCGATGTAAAATCAATAATCTTTAAAACTCGTACCATCAGTAATTTCAAGATATCAATTGTCATTTTGTATTGAGCATGGCCTGTCCACTAGAAGGAAGGTTGTACGTTCCATAAGTTCAGTTAATTAAAGGCAGGTCAGGGCACGATGTGCACATAGGTATTCTGCTAGACCCGTTATATTCCATATAAAAAAGCTCAACAGGCACCTTGGCCTGAATCTGTCATCAAGAAGTTTTCAATTGGACCATTTGTCTGATCAGACAGGCGCAAAGCCCAATTAAGTGTGCCTGGTTTCATGCCGGGTGTTCTAGCCATCTTGGCAGAGTTTGTCTTGCGAGCAGACTGATCATCAAAACTTATGTAAGACTTTTTCACATTCGTCTGAAGCAAGCTATTGTGGCCGTTCTGATTTTTATAGAAGTTCTGTTGTATAAGCAGTTCGTTCACATCCCATAAAACTTTGGCTTAGAAGACGGTAGCATAATCCGTAAACGAGAAAAATTACATCTATTACGTCTACTGTTCTCTGTCAGTGACGTGTGCTTCCAAACCTTTGTTATTAATGGTGACAGGCGCTATTTGGTTGTTGCTTATCATGAACATACACCGCAGCCTCCGTTACGTCTAGATTTCCGTATGGCCGTAGCTGGGTTTGTACGCATTTACCCCATGATACTGAGACGCGCAAGGCGCTGAACTCTGTGAAGTGAAGTGAAGTGAAGTGAAGTGAACTCTGTCTAGTTGCACTTTATTTTCTTCCTCTTTCTCTGTACATGGCCACCACGCAATGACTTCGTATGTGTTTGTGTTTCACCATTGAAGTTTCTATCCAGAGAATAATCTTCACACTCAACTCTCTTCTATGGTTAATCGAACTCAAAAATAAAAAATAATTTTTAATATGACTTAGAATGAGAAGATTGGAAATTTAGATATAAAAAATTGTCGTACAATGCATCCTTTGCTTTTCGAGCAGTGCAATTAATTTTCTGATCAATAATTTTATTTTTTTTTTTTTTGTTAAATTTATTTCGTTCATTGTTTGATTAACTATAAAAACATGTTTCATAAACAAAAATTCATTTAAATCGCAAATTAATTGGCAATGCGTCAATATCGAATTATATTGAAATTATACCTAGAAAACATCAACGTTTTCATTTATTTTTTTATTAATTAATACCTGGAAAATTAACCCAATGTTTCAACTCGAATTCATTTCAGTGGATAAAAGGTAGCTTTTAAAAAATAACAAACAATGCAATTTAATCTCTTTTATTACAGTGGGTAGAAGAAAATTTATTGAAAAATAATACTTTATTCAATTATAAAACATTGCAATTATGGAAAATCGAACTTAGAAATTACAAATAGATTTTTCACGATATAGTATAAAAATATAGAGTAGTCAAGCAAGATTACAAATCCTGATAGTTCAGTATTTAGAATTATTGAAAATAACCAAATAATCCTGAATTAAGTGCACGGAGGAGTTATGCTGTTTATTTCATATTAAATCTGAGAAATTGGGATTCGGTACGTTTTTGTAATCAAAAAATTAACCGCTTAACCAGAGTAAAGTTTCAGGTAAACGGTAAAAGTGTGCCATTACAAACGACTTAATAGCGCATTCTATAAAACAATCAATCTGCTTCATTATTGACGCCCGCCGAACTATCTAGCCAAAGTAGTTCAATATTGGTTGTATAGCACTCTGCGCTGGTACGAAATCAGCTCAGAATGTTTTGATTGTTGTTTACTAGAAACTGAATTCAATACTTACCCTAGAATATTTGATTTGACAGACTGACACATGAAAAAGATTCATTTTATTTAAAAAGGGGAGAGAGAAGGAGAAGTATCTCATATATTTGTAATATGGATGTATATATAATTGAAGTATGTCGAGTTTTAATAACATCGGTATTTTGGATTTTGGATAAATCAATTTTATCAACTATTCAATTATATTTAACAACACGGAAAGATTTAGCCTTTCAACGTGACGGAGATGGTGTCATATGTCTGAATACACTGGATAAATGACGGTGAACAACGTTTCTGGTAAACATGATTTATCATTAATAGGAGTATTGAGACATGAGATGAAAAAAATATTTTTTATAAATATCCTGCAAAAACTTTAGTTAAATTGGGATGATGACCTGGGGTTTACAAGATTCCATCGATCTCATGTGTGCTAAAAAAATTACTCAAGGTCAAGTCAGAATTTTGGCTCTTCGAACTTTCCTTGTTTTATCAACAAATAGATCTGACAAAAATCATAAAATTATTTACAAAAACTGTTCTTATACATTTTTTGGCCCAGAATCGCCATTTCTGAAATTTTGATTATATATAATAAGAATTCATATGCTTTCGTCAAATATTTGATATATTTTTTTAATTATGGTTTTTATAAATTTATTCCTTACTCGAATAAAATCTGTCTATTGTACGGATCTCTACATCTTACGGTAAATATTCAAGACAAAAGTTTGGATTTATTTTTTAGTTTGCAATAAACTTTTGCCTGAAAAAAGTTGAGTTATTACTGTTATTACACTTCACATTAGAGCACCAAGAAATTCTTTCATTCAAAGAAACCATTTTGGAATAAACTCGAGGGATAATTGATGGTTTATATTGATTGACCTGCAGAGTATTCGCTAAATATCATTACTGTATTTGTAGATAATTTTGTTATCTACAATTTTTGTCTGATCTTTTTATTTACCAAGAGAATCGAAAGAACTAAAAAAAATTGACCATCAGTAACTTATTTTAGCACACGTGGTATTGAAATAAAATTCTGGAAATTCATTTCTAAAGGTAAATCCATGATCCACACGAAAATTTAGGTCTAAGTTACTCAACGATTAAGTCTGAAAGTAATTATTGTTTATAGACAGAGAGAGAAAAGCTTTATTGTCAAAAATTTGTTACAATTTGTAAACAAAAGCTTCTGAAAAACTAAAAAACAAATATAAAAATCATCAAATCAAGCATTAGTCGTTCACAGAGTAGAAAGCACTTTCCAGTGAATATGCCCTCAAATTATTGCAGAATGCGGGAAAAGATGATATCGATGGCAAGTGATTGTGCATCTTTTTGCATTGTAAAATATTGAGCCCTTAACTAATTCTGAACGTGGAGTGCAACGATCTTTCTGAAATTGGAGAAGCGTGTTTACGAATTAGGCAAACGGATTCAAAGATTAATAAGGAAGAAAGAGTCGGGATTTTAAATCTTTAAAAGAAGTCCCTGCAGTTTAGTCCGAGTAAATATCTAACAGCTTGTCTTTTGTAATTTCAAGATTAGTCAATAAGGGCATAATAAACTGTTAAGGAGATAGATAACTTAGAGAACTTAATTTTTTAGATGAGGCGACAATATGTAACTCCCATTAAAAGGAATTGTCCACGACAAGCCCTAAAAATTTCACAGATTCATCGACGCGACGCAATGGTGGTGTTACCAATAAAAGAGGCTGCAATGTATTTTTTTTATGATAAAACTTTACATTATTATTTAACCAATGTTCAGTGATGGCAACTATCTCTGGAAAATTAAGCTCGTCTAGAAAATGTTCAAAGCAGTTACAAATCTAGAAATCAAATGAAAACGTTTTTTTATGTGAAACATAATTCATAGTATGAACAGAGGAATTGATTATACAGAACAATAAACGTAGAAATTGAAGACACCTCTACGTTCTGTTCTCCAAATTTCGCAAATTAGAATAATTTATATTTTGAGAATAAGTACAAGTAACCAAACAATAATACTTTTGGAAATAAGTGTGTATTATACATAAAGCACTTGGTTTGCTTATTCTTCGTATTTCCAGGAATAATAAACGTAAGTACGATGTTTGAAGTAATCAAATCAACCCAAGTATTTGAGTGGAATTACTCCTAGTAGGTACGTAGGTACATTCTTTGTTTTCATCCCACTCACCGATTTATTTCCTTTCAGCTATTCAATAATACTATAGTTAAATGAAGATCCTTGTTAAGTGTCCCTAACATATAAGTAGAATACTGTTCGTCCGTAATAATTATCCTATCGTCAAGTTGTAAGCTACATATTATACAGAATGTTTGCCAAATTAATTGGCAGCCAGGAGGTATCATATGCTACTCATTTGGCCCTCATAAATTCTGCTATGCTCTAAGTTTATTTTTAATTCCAAATGTTTGCCTTATTGAAATGGAAAAACAACAACAACAAGGTTAGAAAGGTTAGAAAAAGATCTGCTTTGAAAAGGACCCAATTTGAGTCGATGGAAGCGGTAAAGTAAAAAACGGCAGAGCTCCTAAAGGCACTCACCAATCAAGACCAATCCAGCGCTGCTTCGATCAATGGAAAAAACGTATGGAAATGTGTGTATATATATATAATAGCCAGACCTGGTAATGTGCCCCTTTAAAAAATATTCATAACTTCCAATATTTCCAAAATATTGCTGAGCATCTATTTTCATCTGCACCAACAGAAAAATCAGAAGCAATTGTCAAAATAAGAGGAAGGGGTTTGAATTGAACATTTACATTGGATGAAAAATTGAAGAAACTAAGGAAAAGTTGGGCAAATATTATTCTGACGGTGCTCCGTCTTCAAGAATGTGGTTCTCTGCTGATTTCAATGCCAGAATGTTTGTAGAATTTCAAAAGTCATCCAATTGTTCCGTCAATGTGTCACAGTAGTTAAAAATTTGATATACCATTATGCCTAGAGAAAACAATACAATCGAAACATTGGAATAGATCTGATGAATGTACTCCAAAGAAAGCGAAAACCGTTATTCCGACCAAAAAAGGTCATGGTCACAGTGTTTCGGAATTTCAAACAAAGAACGACGGTAACGGATTATTATGCTGAGTTCGATATTGTGGTAGAAAAATTAACTGTTTTCTGCTTTAGATCTATTATTATCTCGTCCTCCATATTCCCTTAATTTGGGCCCCGTTTATTTCGGTTTCCAATATTTGAAAAATGACCTCGTGGTCACTGGTTTTGAGGATCTTCCGTAATAATATTTTTTGTATGTTTTTTCACAGTGAAATAACTTTTTCCTTGAAAAGTCATTTTTCTTTGTACTGCCCTAGTAAATTGACGTGAATTGACGGCATAAATGATTAAAAGGTGCAGTGGAAAAAAGAAAGAAATGTCACTGGTTTCTAAAAAAATCGTGTATTTATGATTATAAATTTTGATAATTACATCTAAACAAGCCCTTTCATTAAAGTACTAAATAATACGCTACTTGACAGACAAACTAAAATATTGTACCATATCTGTCAGCCATTTACATGTTACATCTATAAAATGTCATGGATTTATTTTTTACGATTTCATATCAAAGATAACCGGACCGAACGTTGTCGGAGGAAGATATGACGCAGTTGCAAATGGTGATTTAACTTTCTTTCAGAATTCTATTTATTATAAATCAGCGTTGAGGATTTTATTTCCATACTTTAGAGAAAATATGTGATCGATCGATTTCCTCCCATACATTTTGATATTCAAGATTCACTGCCATGGTAGAATATTTGTCGAATCCGAGAGAAGTTATTTGCTGGTTAAATATAAATAGAACAATCAACAAACCCAAAGAAAATTGCATTCTATACTATGGCATCTGTAATACTTTCAAATATCTTGTTCACATAATTGGATTGATTGAAAAAAATATATGGTTATTCCAATCATGTAATAGAGAATATTTTTTTCCGAATCCGAAATAATTATTATATAAATTACAACGTAAAAAATATTTTATTATATTATACTGTATATGTCTTAGGTTTTCCATCTCTAAAATTTGGCTACCGGGACAAGAGGCGTAAAAGCCTTGGATATTATTAGCTAGAATTCGGACGTGCTAACAGGATTTTTTAAACAATCGAAAAAGTCATAAATCACTTTGCCAATTTCGAAAGAAGGGGCGTGAAGACAGTGAATATAGTGGGTCGGTTTTGTCGGTTAATCGCGGCGTGCAGGCAGAGCAAGAAATTTTTTAATCCCGGTCTACAAATGATGCTTCACCTGGACACTCTCGAAACTAGGAAAATCCGGGGAAATCCAGACGGAGGGCAACTGTATTCACGTCTATTTTCAATGACTTTGATTAATGGTTTCACTACCCACTACCCGTTTGGATGTGTTCGAATTTCAAAGTGCATGTCCACACATTCACGCTGCCTCGCGAGTAACTCATTCTATTCAAACTTCGTCTAACTTCGAGGGAAAGTAGCACGAAGCCAAGTGAAGTGCTGACCATAAACTGGTTGTGGGTTGTAAGGAAGAGGCCCTATGCTCCTATTTGAATTGTTCTTACATTTAACAATTTCAAACCTTTCAAATACATTCAACAATTTATTGTGGGATACATTTTGTAACAATTATTCATATTTATTTCGTTTCGGCTGATTCTTTCCATTCCATCGTTTAATTCTCACTTCCCTGTCAACATGGAAAGATACAAAAGAAAAAGTTGAGCAATAAATGAGAAGTTTCCCACAGGAGAGGTTTTTCCGCTGGAATTATTTTTCGTAAGAGAAGGTTTATTGCTGGAAAAATTAGGTATAAAATAGGTAAAAGTCAAGTAGATACTTTATAATAGAAGAATAAAAGTTAGTATTGAAGTTGTTGTGGTGTTATTGAAACATGAAAGCGGACTAGAAAATTCCCAAATATTATGTATGGTATTTCAGAGGTAATATTTGATTCACAAGTTGAATATCAAACCGTTTGAGTACTAGAAAAGAAAGTCTGTTAACATTGCAAACATCGGTTCATGATATAATTACTACTATTGCAGTCATCCATCTGACTATACCTTATATCCTAACAATCGAATCTAACATCATACTATTTTCGCTCACGATGTATACAACAAGAAATGCTGGATGGCACGGAACTTGAGCAACTGTGTACGTGCTGACAAGGACTGTTGCCGCAGGCGTCTATTTTCTTTGAAAAATACCGATTAAAGTGGCACGTGCAAAGAAAACTCCCATTATTCTTATTTTATTACTTTTTTAAGGTCGGCTTTTTCCCAAAACTCCGTTTTAAAAAGTCGAAGGAAATAAAATTTGAAATATATGTCATACCGTCTTAGTTTTTTCTGTAATGGAATTAAAATACTTTTGATCGTTGTAAGAGCGCATTTTGGTATTTTTTTGAAATCTAAATAAAGAATCGCTCTACTGACAGCCAGAGACTCTTAAGCTAGCTACACACACCACCGCTTGCAAAAGTTGTATAGTAGTATATTAAATTGAACATTTCTGACGATATATTACGCATTTCAAAATCAATTACAATGATTACATAAATGCAAATACTTGAAAGTAATTTCAGTTTAGATTCTATTATAGAGGTATTACATAATAATGATAAATTGGTACAAAAAAGTCATACCAACGTGATTCAAAAACCAAACGCATCATGCAGATTGGAAAAACAGTGTATCAAAAGCCTTAACTAAAACTGTAACCCGGATTCAGGTAGATCAACCAGATTGCGGATCCTAAACCAGAACCACATTCTGATTCCGAACGTCGCATTCAATTTTCACATGCTTCTTTACTCCCATTGTCTCTTTTTCTAACAAGATAATTGTGATATTGACTATTGACTAATCAAACACTTTCTAAACTTATTTGAACGAGAAATTGAACGCAATTGAACTGACAGAAGTAAGTCATTTCAACATAAAGGTGAATAATATTACTCAATCAATAAGCCGTATGACTAAGAAAAACACATTTTTGCCAAAAATCGATTTTGTTCATCATTGTAATACAATCATTCCAACGCTTCTCGAACTTCTTGATGCCGTGCTTGTAGAAGGATTTGTCATTTGCCTCAAAGTACGCGACAGTTTCAGCAATTCTTCACTGAATTTCGTACCGGCGGGTATTTTTTTGAGATTGCCAACATTTTCGTGCGATGACTTTGTATGATTTTCGACGTGGATTAAGCCAAAAGCAGTGTACCGATCAATTCACTTCGACTTTTGGTGATGAAACACACCATCTTGAGCCACTGTGTTTCGCTGGTTTTCCGCACTTTGCTACTGAATGAATTTCGTTTCTGTTTCTCCAGAACAATCGATGCTGTACGTAAACTGACATCGCAAGATCCTCATGTGACATACCGTGAGATGAGGCATATTTGAGCATAGTTTCACTCACTATTGCATGAACCTTTGGCTGTCAAAAAGATTTGTTCGCGTTGGATACCACGCATAATTTGACGATTGGTGCTGAAAAAATTCAAACGCGGTGCTTCAAAAGATGTGTAAAAGATCGGATTAACTGGACATGTCGCCAGTATTCCATTAAAACAACGTAGAACGGTCAATTCTGAATAGTAAACCAGAATTTGTTTGCCAAAAGTGTACGAAGAAACCAATGGCAGAAGACAAATCATTCTTCACTATCAGTTCAAACAAAAACGTTTTTGAACAGTCGGAACATCGAATTAGTCCTTGTTTATTACCCAATGATATCTTATTATTCCCGCAGTTCAAAAATAAATTGCGAGGTCAACTTTTTTCTACAGCTGAAGAAGCGGTTGATGCGTTCAAGTCACATGCTTTTGAGGTACTTTAATTGGAATGGAAAAAATGCTTTGACAGAAAAACCATGAAGCCACATCCGATTATATTTTTTTCAATTTGTCTATTTGAAATTTTAAGTATCAACCCTCGTAACCGAATCTTTTACAAATTTGTTATTTTCAATTAGAACATCCTGAGATGTTCATCTGTTTGTCCCGAATAGCTGATAAACTGTTTTACGTCGATATCCCCGTAATATTTCGAAAAAAATAAACATACCTTGACCCTTGATTTCAAGTTTTTTGTCACGGATTTGTGACGGATTAACGGAACGGAAAGAAAACGTTATTATCTTTCCATTTTTGACGAATGAGCAATATCACGTCTTCACTTCAATAACCTTTGGAAAATAAGAACAATGTTATCTCCAAGTTTCCATGCCACTTCATGGAAGTCTAAAATATACTTACAAATACTAATATCAGATGCGGAGACGATATTTCGCGTTAAGGCATGAGCAACGTATTTGATGTGAAAATTTAATATAGAAAAGTATGGTCGGAGAATTTATTGCCATTTCGTGAAAAACTGGAAAAGCGGTGATTTCGAAGGTGAAAGTTTTCTCGCGTTTTTAAATATAATGGAATAAGTGGAATACTCACCATAAAACCACTTTTCATCATAAAGTGAACCTCGAAGAATTTGATATCTGCACCTTTTTAAATGGAAAGCTCTGTTCTGTAGATAGATAAATAAGCAGCTTCCATGAAGTTTATTTTTGAATTTGATATTATAAAGAACAAACGGCATGGATTCTTAATTGATATTTTTACTTTGCCATACATTTGAACCAAAACCATTTTTTCTAATGCTGAGAACGGTTGACCACGCAGCATGCACATAATGTGCGGGTACAAAGGTAAGTCATGGATGAAAAAATTAGGGCCGTATGCTGGATGGTTTTGGGGTCTTATGTGTAAAACCATTCACCGATTCTGATGGTATACAAAGCCTTTAATGCACCTCTATCAAATTTTTCGAATCACTAGTCGACGCAAGCCTTCTTTTCGCATTGGTTATGTGGCGTCCAACACGAAGGCAATCAAATGATCATGTACTATCTTGTTTGTATATTTTTTGTTCAAGCACAGCATTGACGTTTTCACGCAACCCGATTTGAATTTTTCGTGAAGATCCGATAAGGACCTTATCAGGTAATTCCGCAATGTGGTGAGATTTAGGTCAGGATAACCGGACAAGGACTTGTTGAGGATGTAACGCAGATCAGTAATGAGGCTTACCTAATATGGTCCTTATCAGGTAGATTCTTCTAGTAACCTTGGTTCTGATCAGGATTGCTTTATATAGTCCTCGTCAGGATTGTCACCTAACCTAACCTAACGAAGGTTGGTAGTTTTATGGAAATTATTTCAAATTTTCTGTCACCTCTGTTATTTTTAATAAGCACCTCTTTCTTTCTTTCTTTCTCTCTTTTCATCCCCAAATAACCGATTTGTATGAAACAATAATTTCTTTCTTCTATATTTCATTCATTTCTAATCAAATAATTCATATTGTAAATACTCGAATTCACTTTCCATTTCGTTTCTTAAAGTGTGTTTTCTATTTTACCTCTGCGTCCTTTGTACATCACAACGTTTGATACTTTAAAAGCGCCGACATGACAAATTATGTCTGTTTTCGACAATTTATCTTTCAAACTGCGAACGGTAGCAGTTTGTATTAGAAAAATTTCAATATAAAGAGAATGAATGCGAAATAAAAATGAATATAAATCCACGTGACAAATCCTGGATGCTATGTTATATTTGTGGATTAAATAAATTTTGTAAAAGTAGTCGAATCGTTGACAAACATTTCCTACAGGACGAATTGAAAAAAAAAAAAGTCCAAGAAAAATGTTACTACCAATAATAAATGTTTATTTTTTCGTAGATATCGATTCTGACTTTTGTTTTATACATTATCAATTTATTTTTATTCTATACATTATCAATAATCATACTCTCTAACCATGAAAATAGAAAAGGTAGGGAATCAATTGAATTGTGATAAATTGATTCCCAGACGATTAGAGTTAGTGATGTTTAATTTTGTCACAATCCCACTACGAAAACGCTTATAATTTAGAGGATACTACAAACAATTAAAAAACAAAACAAAAACGAAACATCAAAACATAAAACATTTTTTCTTGCCATATGTACAAGGACTTTCCCAACAATTATTTCAATAAATATGATATTAGTCATAAAGAACATAATACATTATCCAAATATTTCACTAAATTAAAATCCAAAACACCAAAAAATAAAAGAAATAATATATACATTGAGTGTCTTGTATTAATTGTGACGCTCTATACATAGGGCAGACATCTCAGCTTTTAGAAATTAGACATCATCATCAATACGATAAAAAAAACCAAAAATTGCATTAAAGAACCATGAAATATAAAAAAAATCAATTTTAAAGATTCAAAAATTCTTGAAACGGAATCTAATATACGAAAAAGAGAATGGGTCACATTCGTAATAACGAAAAAGCTATAAATGATAAATTATTTTGTAAATTCTAAACCACAAATAATTTAATTGATTACTACATATTTGAGGTGTAAGGACTAAGGAAAAATTTATTCCTATTCCGATATTCATGATGAAGGTGATCTGTAGATCATTTTAAATAAGCAAATTGTCAGTTTCAATATTTATGTTTCTTTTAAAAACTATAAAAAAAACTAATTTTGAAACAGAAGGGATCAAACATGAAGAACATTTAAAGACCTTATATTATTTGTTTTTCCTTGTTTATTCTCGATTTTATTTCAGTGTCAAGCGTCCCTTCTTTATTAAAATTCACTCTTCAATATCTATAGCTATTACATTTTTTTATTATTTCATTATTTTCCATATCAAGGGCATTGGTCTTTTCACCAATGCAGAGATATTGTGTTTTAGTGATATTGATTTGAAGACCACATTTTCGTAATCGGCCGTTATTCTGGTCATCCAGCAAAGTTTATCAATTAAAACGAAATATAATTGTTCTAATATTAACAATAAAATGTCCTGATTCGGCAATTCTTATAATGATTATATCTGGAAAAAAATAATCGTAAAACATATATCAAAAAAGTGCCTCTACTATCTATTCTTTCCATCTCTCGAATTCTGCTGATTTATGTTGGAAATGAACCATTTCTACAAAAGGATAATATCCAGAATTCGACCGGAAGATAATAAAAACGAGCCTGCTAAGAAATACTGGCCGTTGGTGGTGGTATTGTGAAAAAAATATGATAATTTTTCTTGTCCTGTTGTAAGAAATTATTTTCGAAAAAAAATCAGATTGGAAATATTCCAGTTTCATTAAAATGAAATTCGCAAGAAAAAGTTCAAACCCACCCCTATCTTATGCTTGAATTATGCGTGATAATAGTTGAAAGAAATGATTTGGCATTAGAGCCATTATTTCATATATTACAAATTCAACCGGCAACACCGTGTAATTCCCAAAAAAGTATTTATCATAAGCGTTACAGTACAAATTTGATTTTAATAATTGAATCAGGATAATCATGTTCAAATAATTTTATATCGTAATTTACTCCAAGTTTTTTTTATCTATTTACTTAGCGATATCTCTAAACTGGATTTCAAGACATTCTACAACTTCAATAACTCTATTAATCATTCCTTGCATCGGCACTCAGTCAATTCAAAACCGAAATGACAGTATCTTCAACAAATATATTTTTATTGGGAGAGGTAAGTTGTTTCATAGTTTTTCTTTGAGAAGTTTGAATTGATCTCTTTCAAAGAATGGCCATCGGCTAGCAACTTAACATACTTCCGATACCATTTTCTCCTCAACAGAATTTCTTTAATTCTTGATAATTTGTTTTAATGATTTTAATGATTATCGATTATCTAAAAGATTATCCCCCTTTGAGAGACCTATTGAATCAGCTTGATACATGTTTCTGATGAGTAATTTGTTAGTCAGTGCTAAAAGTTATGAATATTAAAAATAAGCGAAATTTCTGGACGTTGTTTACAGTGAATATGCAGCTCCAGTAAGTGTTATGAAGGTTTTTGAGGTGGAAATTTAGTTACGAAAGATTTGCTGATGAACTTTTGTAATTTATAGAGATAGATCGGCACTTCAACTGTCATATTGAAATTTATAATAGAGAGATTAATAACATTGATCCAATTATGAGAAAGTTGAAGTGATAGAAACGTGGTGAAGTGACATAAAAGACCGCAAAACGCTTTGATAACGATGATGGTGTATGTACTATGAGGAAACCTTGTAAAACATCACAGGAGGAAATTCAAATCGTTCGAAGTTGGTCAATAGATGATGGGGCGTTGTGTTATGATGTTACGATCACTACAACGAACTTTTACAATAACGTAAACGTCGAAAACAAGTTATTTTCTCTATAAAATTACGTGAAAAGTGACTAAAGGTCAAGGATGCTGGCAAAATATGTGATTGATTTTGTGCCATACATTTTTATTCCATAATTTCGTACTCCTGTGATTTTAAAATTATAGAATTTCGTTGTTGATGTTTTTTCACGTTCTTCTCTTTATTTAGCTTTTGTACGTGAATGAATCCGCAAACTCACGACACCATTTCGACTCACACCTCAAATAAACTCACACCACTTATTTAAAATGGATTTTTTTTTTAATTCCAAGTATTCTATTTTGATTGATAAGCTCTTTTTAGCCACAATAATTAACTGAAATGAACACAATTTTTACGTAAAAATGAATATTGATCTTTTTACATCTGACACTTAATATTCATCGTTTCGTTTAGGATTTGATTGAAACGATTTTCTTGTGACCACACAAAACCTGTTTCAATTTTTTTTTATATAGAATTTTATCGGAATTATTCTTATTAATATAACAGAATCATCCATTAACCATTATTTACATAAAAGAACGTATTGAAAAAAAAATTAATTTTAATAAGGTCTTATTTGGAATTATCTCAATAATCATATAATCATTTTTCCTTATTTTCATTGCTACGAGGGTGAATCAAATATAAACAAGACTTATTTTGATTTTAAACGCACAAACAATCATAGTTTATTTTTCTACATAATCTCCTGATTTAGAAACACATTTTTCCCAGCGTTTAGGTGATTTTTTAATTCCTTCCAGGTAAAAAGAGTCAGGTCGTGTTTGTAGCCAATGGCGCACATATGCTTCAACCTCGTTATCGCTGTGGAATTTTTGCCCTCCCAAAGCTTCCTTGAGAGGACCAAAGACATGGAAGTCGCAGGGAGACAGGTCTGGACTGTATGGAGGGTGTTCCAGTGTCTCCCAACCCAGTTGCTCCAATTTTTGTACTGTCAGGGCTGCCGTATGGGGGCGAGCATTTTCATGGAGGAGAATCACTTTTCTCATTGGAAGGTGTCGTCTTTTGCGGCGATATGCAAGTCTTGCATATCGCAATTGCAATATCCGAAGTTGTTAGACGCCTATCACCTTCAACAAGTTGACGAACACTGTCGATGTTGCCCGCTGTAATGCTGGTGCGGGGTCTGCGGTCATGGCTCTCATTTTCAACACGTTCCCGGCCCTCTACGAACTGTTTATGCCAAGCAAACGCTCTAGCTCGCGACAGCGTCTTATCCCCGAACTGTGCAGTCAATCTTCTCAAGATTTCGGCCGGTTTTACACCTTCTGCAGCTAAAAACTTTATAACAATACGTTGCGCAATAGAGGGAGGTACCTCCTGCTCGGACATCGTAACGATGGACACTGAGCGAGTCTATGATGATGAGTCACGTGCTTCCCCCACTCCTGACAAACCAACCTAACAGCCAATAACAGCGGAACGTTCTTCCATCACTATTGCGCGCGCGCGCAGGTCCAAAAGTCTCGTTTATATTTGATTCACCCCCGTACATATTCTTGATTGTGATATAGTTACATCACTTGAAATACGTTAAAAATAATATAGGCATTTTTATGTTATTCCTTAATAACGTTATTCTCATTTTCTTAAAATAATTTCAATATATTCTAATCAAGCATATTTCTAATTATTTGCTACCCTAGCCAAGAAAACGGTCCGACTGGTTTGTGTGTGTGTGTGTGTGTGTGTATAGCATCAGCACATCCATCTTACGTCCAATGCATTCAAGCAGAGTATGGTCAGGGCTCATTGAAAATTCCATCAGATTCGACCCGACCATAAGACAGCATAGAATAGCATATTATTAATTCATTATGTCATTTCATCACGAAGTGGATATTGGAATAGTTTATCACCTACGTATAAAACGGATTTTGTGGAAAATTTACAATACAATCCATACAAAACTTCAAGTACCTAAGTCCCTACTCTTAATGACTGTTCCTTGTAAGTTTTGTATGATAATTTCCAAGTCTAAGCTTCCAATCCATATAAATAGATAGTCCATTGGATTCTCCACATCTGGATCGAGCTAGTCTATTATTATAGAACCAAAATACAACAATTTGTGTTCCCTCTCAATTGAGATATTATTCAATTCAACTGTAGCATCCGGATGTGGATTACGAATACAAATTTACAAGATTTACTTCTAAATACACAGATTTAATTTACGCAGTATACGTTTGTTGAACTGTTAGATGCTTTTGACGGAACTTATTTTTCTAACCGTAGTCGAATTAAAGCGCGAAAGCAAAATTTCTAGAAAGGGTATCCTTGGGTGGTATCCAAGAAGTGACGTTTTGAATATTTACGACCAGTTTCGAATTACCACAAAGTTTAGAAATGAAAATGATTTGGTTGTTATCTATTAAAAAATTTATTGATAAGTGATTCGCATACAGATAAGTAGTTACGCGGTCGAACTCCGGTACGCAGTTTAAATACTCAAAATTGCTTACCAAAACATTATGAATTCGAAGAATTGAACCGGTATCTTTTCTTGGGTGTGTACTCCTTGCAAGGCTGAGCAATGTCTGTCCCAACTTTCGACGCCTAGACGTTGTGAAAAGTCCTCTATGAATGAGATTCTCGATTTTTGAGTACTGAACTACAACACCTCCACTCACAAGTCGCGACATCGAGTTCGATTTGCAAACAATCTTTGAAACGAAATTGTTACATTCGCCACAACTCAATAATCTAACTAGTGTTCTCGTTGGATGTCAATACTATTAAGAATATTCTATAAGTTAGTGGAACTTCAAGTGTCTAAGGGACATATGTAACCGCTTAAGTAAGACGTTGAGGACGGATAAATCTTAACGATTATAATAGTAAGTATATAAGACAGAAATTAAGTAATCGGAAAGCATTGTATAACTTATTGTATGGTTAACAGATCTTAAATGTTCCCCTCGGGAATGGCGAGATAATTAACGATTATATCAATCGACTTGGACGTTTGAAAAATCTAGTTTTCAAGAAATATATTTTTTCATTTTAGAGAAGAAATATTTATTATTTATGGCCTATTTGCTGCATCCAAAATTTGCACAATGTTAAAAGATTATGATACCTACTCCGTATAGCGCTTTTCGGCAATAAATCGTATCGCCTTATTTTTGTGGAGGTAGTAAAAGTCGCTCGCCTTCGCATAAAGTAAGAAAAAAGAATCGTGCTTTTATTCTTTCGCGTATCTTCTATCCCCGACGTCGAAAACATTCTTTATAAATACTTAAATCCTGGACGTTTAACAAAAACTAATGTATTATGTATGAATATTTTCCGATGTCGTTAAAAAACAAACACCAAGTACATAGACTCAATAATTTACCTTTCGAAATATCTGATTTATACATTATATACAGTTCCTTGGTATTTTCACTAAGTATAATGCCTAATAAATTCTAACTACTAACTATTATTTACCGAATAACCGAATAATCGGTGTCTTCACATTCTAATAAATGAAACCTTCGAATAAATTGAGTTATTTGACAAATAAGTTAATAGGCAGTCACAAGTGTCAATTAAAGAGTTTAGTAGAAACTTAACCTATATTTGGTTAGTTCATTTTTGGAAATATTCGTCATACAAATAATTAAATATTTAATATGAATGCTTTCGAAAATTTCGAAAAGATTTGTTTGATGAGTAATTGATTGAGGAAATATGGCAAATGCCGGAAGAACGAGCTTATTCAGTTCGTCATAAAATTGATCATTACAATTTTTGGTCCGATGATGACTTTTATAAACAGTTCCGCTATTTTTCAAGAAATAAGTTTCAAAAATTTTTTACCGTTTTCGTTTACCTTTCGCATCCATTATTTTCTATATCAACTCTAATTTTGAAACCAACACAACTTTCTCCAACTAGCGAGTACTTCAACATTAACCTACTAAAACACGTGTAAATAGAATTAAGCACAGATTGTTGTCACAAACACAGACTATAGGAAACCGCGTTACCAACAGTAGACTATATTCCTTTCTTCCTATTCCTAAAAAAGTTAAGACTACTTCAGCGGAAGTAAGGTACAAACAAATATTGGCTATGGTCGGATCAAAGACGAGTGAAATAGTTTATAACAGAGCAATCGCCGAAGTTCACGTTAACAAACCAGCTTATGCTCGATATACATCTGATTAACTTGATAAAGACGTTTTTGTTCGAATTCTGTCGAGGAAGAAACTGTAAACCACATATTAGGGTCACTGCGATAGTTTCAGCGTGCGAAGAAAGTTAGACGCAGCTACCAATCACCATTGAATTCTTTTTATGTATCCAACTTAACAGTGGAAATTATTGGAACAAAATAACAAACTTTAAGTTGGAAACCAATTTAACAGCTGATACGTTATTTTGTTAATTTGTTTTAACATTACATTATGGATAGACTCAGACTGGATCAATGCTTGCAAGTTGTTGAACGCGAAATCGAAATAATGGCTCCGTTCTTCAAACATATCGCGTACTTCGTCTATTCGATGTGGTACATAATCGTCCGCCAGAAAGGCTAATTTGGTTTTTGAACTCTTAGTTATATAAATAATGTGCATCATTGAAAAATATCCAAACCAATCATTAACTTCTCAACAGCTGGAGTTGTGATCTTAGCTTTCGAGATTGGTGCCAAAAAATCTGACTCCTGACCGCTTTTGCGTCAATGGGTGTGCTCAGATTTCCTTGAAACGTTAGAAAAAGATCTGCTTTGAAAGGGATCCGATATGAGTCGATGGAAGCGGTAAAGAAAAAAACGGCAGAGCTCCTAAAGGCACTCACCAATCAAGACCAATCCTGCACTGCTTCGATCAATGGAAAAAAAGTATGGAAATGTGTGTGACGAGTGGAGGGAAGTATATTGAAGGGGAGCATTCGAATGTGGAATAAATTTTTATATTAAAACCCTTTTTCGTTATCAGTCTCGTTATTTAATAGCCAGACCTCGTATTTTTAGTTTTGCTTCCGTTTATATACAAATCAAACTTCCGTGCTTTCTCTTCTACATAATTAATTTTGCTATTATTATAGCATCCGGATATGAATTCTGACTCTTGAATTTGTTAACGTTGTTCTAGGATGTGTATTGCATTACATGTCAGTTTTTCTTCTTTACTTTTTATTTCATATTTCAACCATTCTACATTCAACCACTCTTTCATCGTCATATATTAGTTTACTAATTTTAAAAGACATAAGCAGTTGAAAAATGGACGCCGATAGGGATTAATAGCTGCGAGTCGTTGAAAACTATTTTATTTCTTAGAACACAACTACTGCAATAGGGCTTTTGAATAATATGTCTGTCGATTCGAAGGAAACATTTTCGATCTTTTCTTTTATCCGACTTGTGATCCAATTTTTCTAGCAACTCCGAACTTTTTTCTTCGTGAATATTCAGGATGTAAAAAAATATCATGAAATAACGACAACCTTGTTCCAATACAACGTTTGTTTATAGACATTATAAAAAATATGGGGTGTAGTAACCTCGTAAACATCTCAAAAAAGCAGAAGAGGCTGAGAGAATTTAATTTTTTTCGTTCGACTTCATGTTATTCGATGTGGCTTTTACACGTGTTGGCTCCTGCCGGAGTTCGGTTTCCAACAAAATAAATGAGCTTCATCCACAACAAAATCACTTTGGAAATAACAAATGAAAGTAGAAGTTTACGTCCAAGAGGGATGCAAAATCGATCTGGTAAAATGTCGCTAAGGAATTTTTGTAGTCTAGATAATAAATACAATTTTAAAAATTTTCAGACTCGTCCAACAAATGAAATGGGTTAAAAAAATTTAAGAATTTTCTTTATCTATCTAATCTCCCGTAGTGAAACATCGAAAGCCTCGTAACAGTCAAACACAAGGCTCAGTTGAAAGGGCCAATCAGGATATACGGAATATGCTAACTGCATGGATGAACGATAACGATACAAATAAATGGTCAGATGGTTTATCCTTTTTTTCAATTTGCCAACAACACTACATACCACCAAGGAATACGCCATGAAGCCATGTTTGGCGTTAAAGCAAAAAGAGGCATAGCATCGTCTTTTTTGAAATTGTACAACAACTCGAAGAAATTGTCAATACTTTTGAAACCGAGGAACAGCTTGAAGAAACTGTTAATGCTTATAAAAAAAAAACTTGAACGGTGGTCATACCAAAGAAAAATATTGAAGAGGACATATAACCTACAACGTCTTCACATCAAATTCTGACTGAAAAACACGATTTGATTTCTACAAAAAGAGCGGCCGCGAAAGGAAATCTTCTACTGCAAGCAACAAAAATGTTGCAAACCTCACAAAAACAATTTCCTCCTGCTCAAATTAGTGATAATGTACGAATACAAGTCCCTGATGTCGACCGTGGTCGAACAGGTACCCTCAAGCAGCTTTACACACGTAATTTGCAAAGGAAAGTTACTTTCCATAGATGAGATTTCTTTTCAAGAAATGGCGCTGAGAGAAGCAGCTGCAGCTAATTCGGAAAGCGGTGTGCAATTCAAAGTGTCATAACAGTTTAAGTTGTTGCAATAAATAAGATTTGAATCACATAAGTAAGTCATGTAGAATGTATTGTGTATTTTAAATTCTTGGTCATTCCTTTCAGAAAGAGATGCGAAAAAGTCCACTATGTGTGTGGCCATTAGTGCATGGTGAATGTCAAAATTTACCGGTGTAAGTCAGAAATAAGGGTATTTAGCAAATATTTCGATCTTTCACCAAGCGACTGTTGACGAATGTTGACATTCACCAGATTTCGGTGAAGTGGGGAGAGACAAAGAAAAAAAGGAAAGAAATACATGGAAATAGATCGATATTGCCAACTTCATATATGGAACTGAGGTCACAAGAAATAGGAATAAGTAGTAAAAAGTATAAAGTGCGTCAAGGCGTGTTTTATCTTTCTGCATAAAAACCTCTGAACAAAATGAAATGCGCCTATTAATTTTGTCTTTTTGCACCTCCTCTCCAATAGCCTTGAAGGCTATTGAGTGCACTTACAAGTTGGAGTGGAAGTGCCGACAAACTCAAAAAATAGTAGTTAACAAACAAAAAGTGATATAATCCACTATATACATAATTGTGGTTCAAAAAGAACATAATGGAGGGTACCACAGACTTGTTGCGAGTAAGAAAATTTGTTTAAATAAGAAGAAGAGAAAGTTTAACTGTCAACAAAATGTTTGCTGCAGCTGAAAACAACGACGTAATTTCTAATATAATTAGCAAAAATTTGTATAAATGTAATTTGAACTCTGCCTAACATATCAGAAAATGAACGGCTACCAAATCGAAATCGTAGATAGTTACGTTATTTCAAGATCACACTGTATGTATTCATTTACCGTTAACGTATGTCAGATTCTAGCTTTTTTCCATCGATAAATTCTAAACTAAACTAAACAATCACTATTCGTTAATTTTCGTTTCTTTTGAAAAATATTGCCAGGTCTATTTGTACAAATATTGAAAAATACGTTCTAGTAAAAGATGTTGAGAATTTTTGCAGGTTTCATTGATGATTAATGTCGCCATTTTCTTTTTGCAAGTTATTTGACAGTATTGGAGAAACGTTGAAAACTGGAACTCCGTCCTTGTGAGTTGTTATTGTTAGCTGGAGCAACGACTATAGAATTACAAATGTTTACTTTTTCAACCAGAGTTTTTCCGAGGGTTTTGTTATTGCATGTATTGAAAATAATCATTACACGAGATATTTTAATTGAAAGTTTCTGGAAAATATTACAGATTTTTCATGTTAGTTTGTTTATTGTATATATCCTTGTCTGAACATATTTCTATGCGCAGATCAAGTTCAGCCGATTGTTTCATGCAAGATATCGCACTTTTTCGCAACTTTTTCAGTTTTCAAGTTGCGATAGAAATAAGTGTATAATCTGCTGATATTACGTTTTATTTTTTTTACTTAATTATATCCGAAATGGTCTACAATTCCATTCTGTAAATTGTGCAAAAAATATACATGTGGGTGTAGAAAAAAGTTTCATATCCGATGGTTACAAGTTATGCTTTATATTGGGAATAATTATTTCTCGTAATATTGATAAATACATTTCTCACAAGGTGCGAACGTACATGGATACAATTTACAAATTTGTACTTGTTGATTATCTGCCAATTAACAACTTGCTCCTTGTTGCCTAATTTTCTTGAGAAAATGAAAAAAAAAGAGAATGTAAATCATATTTCCCTTCGGAGTTGTTCCAAATGTGATTAAAAAAATGGCAATCTCTTCCAAGGTAAACGCTTTTCCTTTGATTGACGATCAACAAGCATGAAATTAACTTTAGCAAGATTTCTCCAGGATAATACTCGCCAATAAATCTGGAAATTTCCCAGTGCTTATACCTGCTGAAAATTTACGCTTTGAATTACGTATTTAGAGAGAGATGACAGGCGATTTTTTTGCATTTTCGTTTCAAGTCTCACGGATCTTTCTTGTGATTCGTTTTCCCGGAGTATTGGAAAATTAAGTGCACATATTCAATCTTTCGTCGTTAATTTTTAACTCTAATATTTTACTTTATGTCTATGAATAAACAGATATTTTTAGATTATATAAATGTAGAGATTTTGACACAAATTTGGTATTGGCCAGTGCTATGTGACACACCCTTAATTTGTTTTGAAAAAAATGCGCGCATTCATTTTTCGAACATAGTTGCATTCCTCTCCCTTGTTCTGTGGGTGATTCGTGAAGGTTTCTCTTCTCGTTTTGGAAGAATTAGATTCTTTCTAACCCTTATTTGGGGTCTGTATGCTTCATTGATTTTTTTATATTTTTAAATTTGTGTAAGCTATCGATCGATTGTCTCCTGTATGTTGTATCGGACCTCAAATTTCTTCGTGTTCGTGCCCCCGTGCCAATACCGTTCTTTAAGTTATTATGATACTCCTTATAAACCTGAGTTTGGTGTCTGTATATAGATCGTTTTTTCTTTTGAGTCTTGGTTGCTTCTCTTTGCCAACCGTGTTCCTAACGGTGTTCGTTAAAAGTAAATCCATGGTCACTACCAGTTTTTTGGTTGATTTTGTTTGTCCACTGGATTTTTTTTCATACATTTCTATATTTTGGTCAGGCGGTTCTTTTGTTGTAGAGGACGGCTCTACTTTTGTCTCTATTTTCCACATTTTACACAATTTTATGTATTATCCGGGATATATAATGAATCTTTCCTTTCCTAGTAATATATTATTCTTTTTTTTTTTATTTTAAAAATCATACAATTTGCGCGACTTTATTGGAATAGAAGTATCACTTATTTTCTTTGAAAATTGTCTAGCCTTGTAAAGAAAAATCGATTGTCACTACGCAAAACTGCATTTTTCCATATACAGTTTCGCTCGTCGTCGTTTCTGTGAAAAACTAATTTATTAAAATTACATTTTCCACTCATAATTTAATATTTCAAGCTTCCTGGCTTTTGAGCATCTAAATTCGCTTATAGTGTCTCACTCCACCACTCCTATTAAGGCACGGAAGGTAGATAAAATTTGTATTGCTACATTTTCTAGAAGTACACCGTAATAATAATACACCGAGATGGAAGAATTTTCGTCCGATTCTTATTAAATTATCTCGAGACATTAAATTTGAATCTATGTAAAGAGTTTGACGTGAAAAGAATTTTAATGGGATAATTTTTAACTAGTAGAAGCGAAAGAATCCGCACTGGATTAATAAAAACATTGTCAGAAATTTCAATATATTGTTAATTACTTAAAATTTTGAACGATCACCTTCACTAAATACACTTACTGAGAATACTGCTTCTCGATATCTGATATACACTGAAGATTGGATACCTCACTGTACTCTGCTTAGTATGTGGTAACTTGACTCAAATTGAGGTAAAATCGAGTCAGTCTGGTTTGTATTGTTACAACTTGAATGGCATTTTAAACTTTATTTTACCCTGTCTTGTATGAACCGAATGGATAATGGCCGTGAACGAAGTCGATGTCCAACTACTTTAATATGATTTTTCAATTTTACCATTCTTACTTGAAAGACTGATATGCCTGGGCAAGTTTGTACCTATTCGTAGAAAAGGTAGGCTCACAAAGGGTACTGACTGGTATGGTTATTTCAACAGAGGAAATAATTTTTTGAAGAAGAAAATTAATAAACAGAGCCATCAATTTTAACGCAATTTCGCAAAGCCATTAACTGTGACATCAGAATTGATCGTTTATTCATTTTTCATCACCAGTGATGATTCTTTCCAAAAAAAGGATCGTTTTCATTTCGTTTAAGTTGCATATCTCAAATGATTATTTGCGTTGAATGAATGTCTTTCAATTCGTGAGGTATTTGGGTATAAAGCTTCTTAACTAGCCCAAACATTTCAAGTGTTTTTCAATTGTTGTGTGCGATATGACAATTCTTTTCAATTATAACTTTGATTTGGTTATCATTAACTTCAGTAGGCCGACCAGAGCGTTGCTCATTTTTGAGGGCAAAAATCTCCAGCACGGAATTTTTTCTACTAATTCTGATACGTGCGCTCTGTTAAGCAATCACCACCATAAACTTCACCGTATTTCTTTGTGAGCCTCTTTTCTTTGCGGAAATAAAAAAGTAAAATATAAATTAATCAAAAATGAAAGCAAGGTTCTCTATAAGTAAAAAGGGAGTTTCACTTGCCAATTTTTAATTTTGCATACGTAAATAATTATTAAAAAAGAGCACACTGCTTTAAAAAAACGAATTGTTTCTATTCTGTGAAGAACCTGAATAGACCTGCGTGCCCCAACTATCAATTCAAACTTCTAACTCGGTGTGAGCAACTTGGTTTAAATTTGGTTTTACGTAACTTTTCAATTCGGTCAAATAGATTTGGGAAAGAAGCGAGTTTGCTTATCACTTACTCTGCTTTTTCAAAATAGAATTTTTCAGTTTAAGAAATAAAAATTTTACGTTGTGAATCGTGTTTTTAATTATTTAAATACGTAACATGTCTCAGTATTGAACATAAACGATTCCGATAAAGATAATTCCAGTAGCGACGTAATTCATAACTCCTGGAAGTTGCTGACTATCTATATATTGGATTTGTGTAAGAGAGCCGCGACCTTATTTCAAAATTTATCTTTGCAGTTATTGCGCGAGTGGAAATATAACGGACATAATATAATAGACACAAATACGCTTCGACCGATGCGATGTTAGGATCCCAATGTTCGATATTGCTGTTTTAGAATAATTATTTAAATTCGAATTTTCCCTATTGTGAATCGAACTTATATGATCAGTGTACTAATTCGAGTTAGATATCCATATGAAAGTTAGTGCTTATTTTAATATTGATTCTAATAGTCAGGGAGATGTGAAACAACACCGAGTTCTTTCAAAATTCAAAAACTACCACTTCCTCTACCCTATATAATTACCTTCAACTTCAATTGTCCATTAATAACCATAAATATCCCGGAAACAACGTCACAACGACTGATATAGCTCAGGACTTCCTGTGATAAGTCTCCATTACGGTTTACACATTTTTACATCGATTTTGTAGCATTTCTAATGTGTTTCGAAAGAAACATAGTTCAACCTTTACAAATCAGTTGTATACCACCCCTGACTTAATTATTCGGATGATAATCGGATAATTACGCAAGATTTGCATACAACGGTTTTCACTTCTTTGGAACTGAATCAATATCTACGTGCACGTAATCTAGTGAAATTTGCCAGAACTATACCAAAATACGACTAGCATATCCTTTCCTGCTGAATGTCTATTTTTTTTTTTTTTTGAAAATATTTTCAATCTTTCAATCTACATGAATTATGCTTTGTCTTGTCTGTACTGCGACGAAAGACAATTGCAAATGTCTTTTCGAGTTTGCTTCTATCAACGGTTAAAATCGTGGCAACCATCATGAAAACAATCGATTCATTATCTATCTTTGTAATAGTCACACATCGATTTTTTAACAAGAGATCACGGACTTTTTTAGATAGTAACTGCTCCACCATCAACTACAACTCTTCTAAACGCAAGTATTTGATCACCGCGCTGCTTAACACAGCATTTTGAAACTACCTTGTGAATCTTTCGAACGGGCTTCGACAATTTCAAAATTCTCAGTTTGTAGCGTGCCGTAATATGATTATAAAAATATAGTTTAGATTTTATAAATGGGCCAGGGGCAAAACAAAAAAAGTAGCTTAGGAAAAATATAAAATAGAGGCTGCTACTTAAGTTTTGAGAAAGATACATAAAAACTGGATATGGATATTGTTTTTAAAAATATTTTTCATTAAGGGTTTGAACCAATTGTCGAAGCATTCTTTCCATTCCAATTGAGGTACTTCCAAAACATGTGATTTGAACGCTACAACAGCTTCTTCAGGTGTAGAAAAACGTTGATCTCGCAATTTATTTTTGAACTGCGGGAATAAGAAGAAATCATTGGATGTCAAACAAAGACTGGATAACCCATCAATTCCATATTTTAATTGTTCAAAAACGTTTTTATTTCTACGTTGCTTTAATGGAACGGAGTCCAGTTATTCTAAAAAAATAGGCAACAATTTGCTTCGAAGTGCTTTATGCGCGAACAATTTTTGTTGGATTTGGCTCCTCTTGAAACATCCATACAGTCGATTTTTGTTTAGTTTTAGGTTCATATGCACAGATCCATGAATCGTCGACTGTCTTTTTAAGAGCCGCAATTGAATTTTTCCGTCATTTCTTTCACCATTCGGCACGAGCTTTGTTCGGGCGATTGTAGAATTATCCAACGCGAACAAATTTTTTTGACAGCCAAATTGCAATATCTGGCACAACATCCGATTTTGGACGACCAAGAACTTCATCCTGTACAACCACGATTAAATTCTCGAGTTGGTGCTTCATCACCAAAAGTCGAAGCGAGTTGATTCGCACACTGTTGTTGGTTTAATCAACGCACGAAAATTTTCGGGATTTAATTCCACTTTTTCACTTAGATGAATGTTCCAAGTATCTGTAAAAAACTCAAACGTCACTCGTACGAGTCTGTTCACCATTAAAAATCTCACAGTTTATGAGGAAGTGTCAGATTTGACATATTCGCATCAGTGTATAGCAACCCTCGTACACATGCAATTATATTTTTTTGTTTTTTGTGTTTATTGAATTACAGTTTATATATTTTAATATTTTTATCGTTCTTTTATTGATGAATTAAAGATTTCAGTATCTTTTAGAAGAGAAAAATTCAAACTCAGCAGCTCAATCCCAGTTTTTTTTTTAATTTCTGATATTAATTTCATTAGAAAAGAGTTGAATGGATCGTGATCACTTATCAAATAGATTTCTCGGTTTATTTGACAAAATAAGCTCAACTAAAGCCTAAAGTCAAATTTTCAATTGAATTTTCTCTTTTGAGCAAGTCACCCTTTAAATCGACAGAAGCGCGAGGATTATATCTTCCTTTTTATTTTCGATATTTACTCGATTTATCCGAATCGTTAAACTCGGAATAAATTTGAAATTGCAATCCTGCACATATTCCATCGATGTTGCTGAATACATAACTAGCTTAAATAATATTTTAGAAATTGATTACGCTGCAATATTGCAGATGTTTGTTAATGAGTAGACGTAACGTACTTAGTAATAATTGAGAGTTTCGAACAAAATTATGTAATAAACTTATTTACATTCTTCACAATCCTTCATGTTAAATATCCCGCAGACGTACAAAAGGGCGGTTCGCTTGTGTGCCCAAGAAAAGGTCAGTTGTTTCCTGAAACTTAGGGAAACAACATCTCTGTTCAGGACCTTAAAAACCATTAAAGAGTCATTATCAAACATGACATAAGCGGTCCGCAGAATGTGCTACAAAAAACAGGAGAAACTGTAAAACATATCATATAACCAAATGGCGAGAAAAATTATACTCAGCAAATTGTAAAAAAGCTTAATCAAAAACTCTCTGCCATACGTAATGATTTCGAGCTGTGGAGCGAGCTATGACAAAACACCTAAAGTTGAACGTCAGTCGATTTGGCTTATATGATTACTCATACTCAAACCAATGCGATAAAGAAAAGCTGCATTTTTTCAAATGTGCAATTTGACCAAAAAATTACCAAATGATGAAGGATAAGATGAACTATATTTAAAAACCACTGCGAACCATGAAGTTGAAATATAATAATAATAAATTCGTGTAACCCAACAGCAATTTTAACGGGATATTTTCGAATACCCCCCATACGAATAAGTTTTCTGTATATTAAACAAACCGTCTTTTCTTTAACATTTCCCATCGGAAGTTGAACAAAAAACATCTTTCGTAACTCTGTCACACTCAATTACGAAATCCTGGAGAATATAGAACCCCGAGACTCACAAAAATAACTGGGGATCTTACATATAACAATTAACCATACAAATATAAAAAAAAATTAATCAAATTATTGAAACAGATAATTAATACTAATCGTATCTTTTTTAAAGTGAAATAATGAATTGTCTGTAACTGTTAATAATTAATATTTTACTTTCAATAGGTTCATTCATGAATTATAACACGAAATATATAATTCAAATGATCGTATGTTTTTTTTTCACAATGATTTTATGAAATCGTCATTCAAAGATTTAGAAACAGTTAAATTTATGTTACATCATCTCCTATAATTCTCTTTCACATAAATTTTTCTTTCGACGTTCGGAAACTTTCTAGCATTATATGCACATATCGGTATTGGATCAGTTCGCAATTTGTGAGATAACCGTAAGTCGAAAGTAATAAAACAATTGTTATTCCTAATTTGATGGCACTAGCTGACAAGACAATTTAAATGCATAAGTTGGCATAGTCGACAACTGCATCGCAATATTCATAAAATCTTTATTATTCGCATGTACCAAACAAGTTTCTGTGGTTTGGTTTGTAAACAAGTTTGCAACAAAACGTGAGTTAACAGCATGCAAACTTAACTCTGTGGAAGTTTATTGTTCTGCACTTATTATTCCAACCTTCACATCCTAGGATACTTCATAAAATAAACGGAATATACGAGTGGATGTGTCTATTAAATATCGAGACTAAACAGTAAATAATTATATTCTAAATTCCCTGCAAGACTCCAAACTCACGTACTCTTTTGGAATTCTTATGTAGACGAAAACAGAGCTACATGGTATTCAGAGGCTGACACGAACAGTGATGACGAAGAACAACAACCACCACCCGATGTCAACCACTAATAGAACAACATTACATGTTATTCATTCTGGAACTTTTTTTTAGTGTCTGAGGAAAGCAAATTTTCTCTTTCAGTCTTGGTGCTAACAATTCTGAGGCTTGTTTAGAAAGATCTTTCCTAAAATAATCTCATCAGCTCATTTTAGGAAAAGCATTTTGGCTCATTCGACACACTTTCAAAACCAGAATCATTTTTGTGACGAGCTTGATCCGTCAATATCTCATTCTAAGGCCTCAGTAGTATACTGGCATTTAGCTCGATTATTAGTGCCTACGTCCACGCTACAATCCTCAAGATGATTATCCAAGAGTTTTCCAAAATATTCTAAATAGGTATTTTCCACCAACTTTGGTATAACTTTTCAAAGTCTCTTTGAACTACTAATGAAGCATCTGTTATATATGCTTATTTGATAAAAATCAAAAACAAAGTAACTCAAGCTGTTCAAAAAGTTGAATTTTGTTAACTAGTGATATTTATTCAGGAGTTTTCCATAAAATATGGTTGTCAAGGAGCTACGGACGCTAGGAACGCTGTTGGGCGAGATTGGGCAAGGCTGTCGTGTATTTTGACTCCCTTTCTCCCAGTTTCCGCCCTACGAGCTGTCTACAACGTTCAATCTTGTCTTGAGGTGTGAGGTGTATAAGCAAAGTGTAAAAGTGTGCAACATGTGCGCAAATGGAGCAGAGAATTCAATGACGGACGAATACATTTGGATGGAATACTATCTCACACCACCCTTACAGCCCCTTATAACCCTACAGACTTGGCTATCAGTGATTACCATCTCTTTCTCGAATTTAAGGAACATGTGTGAACGCATTTCATCACTGACGAAGAGCTAAAAGAAGTACAACTTAGAAAAGAACACCCTCTATATAAAAAAAATCGTATCTTTAATATGTTTAACTACTTTTGGGACATTATGTGTGTCTGTTAATAGTTTTAGATCATATCCATGCATTTGGTGTTCGTATGGCTATGTAAATGTTACGTGTGCCCAGGTGATTCACCCTGTATAGTACTTTCATTTAATATACACCGTTCTTCGATAGCCGCTGGAATTTATTTCATTTAATCACGATATTCCTTTGTAGAAAATTTTCAATTCATTTACATGATACTCTTGAGAAATAAATTCTCAACTTTATCTTTGGGAAATTTCATAAACTAATTATGTTGATCGAAACTTTAATGATAACGTACTGAATATTTAAAGCATTCATAAATTAAGAAGGATAAGCGGGACTAAATTTACAAGGATAAACATTAAATGAGAAATGAATGAAAAACGAATTAAAATATTTGAATACCAGACATGGAATAATTACGTTATTTAGAGATACTCGTTATTTTCTTTTGAATACATGAATAAATATGAATTCATAATCGCCAGTTAACGACTGTATAATAATATACTTTGTTCATGACAGCTGTCAATAACACATCAGTTATACCAACTACTTTAATTTTTAATTTAACGCTACCCCAGCCGTGTCTTCTGAGTGTTTTGTTGGTGCACAATGGACTGGACACAACAAAAATGCATCGCAGTAATTGATTATCATTGAAGAAGTTTTCTGAATAGCTAGACATCCACAATATTAAAACAAATTAAAAGAAACAAGGTACCTAAGAGGAAATTTTCCAACTTTTAAACAGTTGTGCAAATTTTATTAAAAATGAATATTTTTATAAAATGAGACACATTGTCTAGTTCTTCCAATTTCAAATGTAGAAGACAATTATGCGAGGAACAATGAATATTTAAGATTTAAGAAATGGAAAATAATGGTCTACGTGGACTCATCATCTCCACTGTTTACCAATGAAAACATCGAATCGTAAACATAAATACATTTCTATTGGCCGAAGATATTGGAAGGCGTATGTACACAATTTCTACGAAATACTCCTGCCAGACAGTCTGCGATAAGCAGTGGTGTTAATTGGTGAGATTCATTTAATTCATAAATTTCTTTAAATAAATAGAAATATGTCGTTCTTTAGACCATGGCCGAATGGAGACAATAAAATTGCAAAATGTAGTGAGAATAAAGACAGGTTTGAATTTAATAATGAAGATTTAGATATACAAACGCAGCAAGTTATTTTAAATGTTTAAAAAAGGAGAATTTTCAGCAATCCGATAATGCAATCATAATAAGAATTGCTGAATTAACTAGAGTGAATAAATTTTCAATTTATCGAGTAGTCACGAAAGGGGTTATTGTGGATCGTTCTCAGAACCGAAAAACATGCAAAGAAAAACTGAAATCAGTTGACAAAGCTGCTCAAGATTTATACGTAGGACAATTTTTAGTTTATATAGTGTTGCGATATTTGAAGTGATACAACAAAAGGTAGCAGATTATCCAGAATACAATGATACCAGTTTAGAAACATTAGGTACGTCAAGTTTTGTCAGCATGTGGTTTTAAACACTAAAAATTGAATAAACGAATGGCAATAACCGAATCGTCAAGGTTGGGTTGACAATAATAAAAATTGCTTTTTGAATGGCCTATGTTCTAAAGGGAATAGTCACTCTGGAAGCAAAAACGGTTTCGTGTTTAATGTTTTCTTGATAAACTGCTAAAACCTGTGCAGCTTAAAAGTGGTTTAATGAACAGCTATAAAATTACTTTTGAATTGAAATGTTTCTTTTCTTTTGTTTTATTTGCAAAGAATTCATTTTTCTTTATGGTTTTTGGTTTGAAATTTCGTTTTCCAAGGAAAAAACGAATGGAGTACAAAAAGGGCTCAGTGCACGTCTGGTACCCTGTTTAAACCAAACTCCCTTACGGGCAGATACATTTTACTCGTCTATTTACGTCTTATAATCCAATATTCAGTTGTAGCAAGTTAACGAGGTATAATAATGATTTTTTTCCAAGTAGGACTACAATTAAGTGCAAATAAGTATAATGCCGTCCAATTTATAATGATTCGAATGCCTTTTAACGAATACTTTCTCGTATAAGATATACATATTTGTAAAATTATTTATAAAAATGATAGATTTATAAAATAAGGTATCTACGCCTATGGTAGATCAAACAAAATCGTCGGCAAGTTACTAACTGGTTTTTATAAGCTGAAATTGATATTGGAAGACCTGTAGCAAAGTACAATTGATGGATTGATTACTGCTGATCTTGTTAATGCTTTTTTTTTAGTACCGGGTGTCCCAATAAGAATGGCTCTCGGCCATATTTTGTTTCGAAATTATAATTCTTACATTGGTAGAAAGGATCTCACTTTAAAAAGGCTAAGTTTGCATAGATAGGTTAAGTAGAACTGGACTTACAGGCGTTTTTTCATAATAAAGTTCCCGCTCCCTCCCATCTCTTATTTGAAGAGATAGACTAAAACTTGTAAAATCAAATATACACTGAATACGATAATCATAGTTTAAATGCATCTTAATTTGGCCAAATTTGTAAATTATTCATTTTATAATTCTTGGTGGTGGACCTACAACTCCGTAAATAATTTCCAGGTTTTTCTCGAGGTCTGTTATAAATTTTTTTCCCGAAGCTGTACTATAAACGGTTCCCGAGATATGGCCGAGAGCCATTCTTATTGGGACACCCGGTACAGTGTTTTAGTTTCTTGATATTTGTACTTTGTTAATAATCATTGTTCGATTATGGTATTCTCAAGAAATTTTTTTAATATCCATTGTGCTTATAAATTTATCGCCATTATCTTATACGTGATTGCTTCTTGACAAGTTAAAAAAAAATTAATATTAAATTATTGGTACCGACGGTTTGTTCGTTATTCGGCTTATTCGTCAAGACAGGAAGTTCGGCATTCCATTCGTCGTTGTGTTTTTCCGAATACTTTCTCGGTGGCACACCTGATCGTAACGCAAGCAGAAGCTTCCCCACAGGCAATATCTCATTCTCTTAACTGTGCCAAAGTTCTTCTACAGTTGAAGTTATCCTAATAAAACACTATGTATATATCTTAGTCTCTTTGAGGAGTTGATACTCTGCTGCATTCAAACGAACTCTTTGGAGTGAACGATATTTTACGAACTTGTCATTTTTATGTTTCCTGTGCTGGAATCGCCCTTTCAAAATACGCTCTGTCGATTGAACAAAAAGAACCAACTTTCCTTTATCGCAAGCGTCATAAACAAAAAATTAATGTGACTAAACGGGAGAATAAAATAATACTTTTTCCATTATGTTTCAATAATCCGAAAATGAAGTGGGGCTTTCAAAAAGCTTTTTTTTTCAGACATTTCAAAATGGGTTTTCTCACTCGAGCATAATCTATAACGCTAAATTAGGTTTCATGTCGTTTAGCTCAAAAAGGAGCTTAACACCGTAACAAAATATAAAAATAAATTCAGACTCTTCGAGTGAAAACAATTTGCGGGTTACTTGTGATTTACGTCTTTAAAAAGTTGTTAACAAAAGTCGATGCTTAAAACTTTAATCCGGTTAAATTAGAATGGGTAGCGTATTACATTTTGAAAATACGGAATAATTAGTTAGTCCCGTTTACGCTTAGCACCTGTAGTGATTGTTTTAACACTACGGAAACGCTTATAGCTATGTTCTTATCTTTTGCAGTTGTTACAAGCTCTCTAAAGCCTACATACCATAGATAATGTGCCAACTTCGATAACGAACGATGAAGATGTTGTTCACATTATGTCATCTTCACTGATGAAGGAACCTATCCCATTAGTGAACTAACTCGTGAACTCTTATGATGTGTGACTCCGGGGCTCAGAATTTTCTCTCGCAATAGGGCTAATTAACAGTGGAGTTGTATTTAATGCATGTCATAATTATTTTGAAATATTAAGAGATACCAAAGTTTAAACGGATATACAGTGTATTTGGACAAAACCCGGTATGATACACATAACGTAGTTGTCAAAATTCACCTGAAATCTTAATTATATTATTATATATCCCAAAAGAATTCTCAAAAGTTCTAGAAAACAAATAAATAGATCTTCCTAGAAATTAATTAAAAGAAACAAAGTAAATAAACCGCCTGCTATAATGAAAACAAACATCAAACGGATTCCGGATATTACGCTACAAGTCATAATATTGACATAAATATTAATAATGTAAAATTGTTAAAAAATGTGTCTAATAATAAATTGTTGGATACATTCGAGAGCATTGAAATTGCTAGATGTAAGAGTAGCTTAAATAGAGACAAAGAGCCAAATCCTTACAGCCCACTTTTTAGTTTAGTAGTCAAAGAATGAACATGAATATTCCCGCCAAGGAGTTTTTTCCCGCCGGAATTAATTTTTGCGAGAGAAGGTTTATTGGTGGGAATGTTTTAGTTTACCTTCAGTCTCTGAAGACTGAAGATAACTTGGTTATCGAAACGCGCGTCAGACAGTGTAATTGTGTGTGTGTTGGTGTTCATTATATTTCCTCTCTTAACAAAAGTTGCTGGTGGAAAAAAAATTAAATTGAAATTCGAACAAGCTTCGCCATAAAAACTTCGGTTTGTAAAAATAAGCATCTTTTCATTATCCAAGCGAGTTATGGACAAGACAAATATTATTATTAATTTAATAATAATAAATAATTTAATAATGAATTTTGCTCCTCAAAGTAAGAATAGAACTAAATAGACTAAATTAAATGTTTGTTGTACCAAACCGCTGGATTTATCGCAAGGGACCTACTGTTTTCCATGGCCTCCAAGGTCACATGATCTGACATTGTGTGATTTCTAGTGTTGAGAACTCTTGAAAGGATTGTACATATATACGTTCACCACTAGTTGACCTAGTTTTATTTTAATAAATAGATCGAAACGTCAATTTTTGAAACTTGTTTCGCAACGAATTATCTATCAAAAAGACCTAAAATCAAGAAAAAATTTAAAAA
Source organism: Diorhabda elongata (assembly GCA_026230145.1). Classification (NCBI taxonomy): domain Eukaryota; kingdom Metazoa; phylum Arthropoda; class Insecta; order Coleoptera; family Chrysomelidae; genus Diorhabda; species Diorhabda elongata. The sequence goes on from CM047928.1 coordinate 422,648, forward strand.
AAGCAAAATGTAAGAGAAAAATGTATATTTTTTTAAGAAAAATAAATGTATTGGTAAGTCTAATAAGTACCTCGTTTTCATTTTAATTCAGTTTAAAAAAAAATAGATTTTCTCGGACAACTAATTAGTTCTCAAAACAAATATTGATAACATTGTTCAAAACAATAACAAAAACAATTTCAGAACATCCAAAGGTGGGTGTTTTTCTTCGATAACAAGTCAGATCATTAAACATCGACAAAAGCAACAGACTGAAATTATCGGTTTGATTAGTTACAGTGTAGTTTCAATTTCGAACAACACGGCGGCCACTTTTTATCTCCACACGTGAGCAATCAGACATCAATTTCAAGAACGTCAGAGAAAATGCCATGAAATGGGGATCCGTCGTATGCAGACATGGAACGAATAAAACTGAAAATGTATTGAGAAACAATGAAAGAGTTTTCCCCAGTCAAACATTAAATTTATATTTATTGGGTCTCCCAACGGACAAAAGACGACTTAGTCATGTCAATGACATATTTTTACATTTACTTCTAGTTATAACATTAATGTACAAAATGTGGAAACTATATTTTGAATCAGTAGTCAATTCTCATGCCACATTATGAAAATATAAAACACCCTGGAGGAAGTACAGGTACAGAAGGAGATAACACAGGAGACATGGATTAGATATTTCAAAAACGTGTAATGGTGCGCCCAATGATAATGCATCGACTATTGAAACCACGCCAAATGACGATAACAATGAACCCGAAATAACGATGAAGGGAGTTCAGGAAACATCAAAAAAACTGAAGAACTTATTAAGTATGGAGGAACAGAGTTAAACAAAAACTCACGCGACTATTCCGGAAATTTATAACCTCTGGTTCTATCCCAGTTCGATTCTTAAACTTTTTACTAATATATTGACAAATAGAATAAGGAATAAGGTACCAACTTCCGAAGAACAACAAGGATTCAGGTCTAATAGATCAACAGTGGACGCAATATTCATAGTTCCTCAGTTGGTGGAAAAGTCGATAGAATTCAATTAACCCATGTTTGAAACGTGATTAGAAGTCTTGAAAAACAACATAAACTATAAATACCAACGAGTCATCAAAGAACTTTATAGAGAACCGAAACAAAAATTAAAACTAAGGTAGGGCTCTCTGAAGAAGTTCAAATTAATACTGGTGTTCGGCAGGGCGACAGTCTTAGCCCAACCCTATTCAATATCATAATGGATCAAATTAGCGAGGAAGTCAAAAAAGTCAATGCAGGATACAGAATGTGTCACCGCTCCCTAAAGGTATTGTTTTATGCAGACGATGGTATTGCCTTAGCAGAAAATGAAGACGACTTACAATATTTACTATATAAGATGAAAATATCTGCCGATAAATTTAATATGAGCATCTCAGTCAACAAGACACAATCAATAGTAATATCAAAAAATCCTGTTATAATAATACAGCATGTATCAAGATTCAATTACTATATCTAGTGAAAGAAACCTGACAGAGGAGGCACGAACACAAACGGTGAAAGCATCAAAAGTCAGCGGCTGTTTGTAGACAAAAAGCGATGAGCTCCAAGAGAAATGCCAGAATCTATAAAACGTGTGTTTGACCTATTCTCACATCACATGCCTCAGAAACCAGAGATGAAAATACTGCAAACCATCAAGGGAGTCACCCTCAGGGGGGTCCGAATAAGGAGTGATGACATAAGAGAATAATTGGGTGTAGAGGATGTGGTGAAATGGGTCAGGGCACGAAAGAGATTCTGGAGGGATCACGTATAAAGAATGCCAGAAGACAGTTGGTCTAAAACTCAGACTAGCAAAGAGGTGGTACGAGAGCTGGAGTTCAGCTCCTCGGGAAGATCCAGGAAGAGGGCCAAACGTACAGGATTGAACCTGGTTGTATTGAAAGAGGATCCCTACCAATTTCAAAGAAGCAGCTTTTTAAAAATCAGAAGTGCATTTTCCGAACTGTGTCATTTGGACATCAGTTACAGATACTGCCATGTTCGAAAGTTCTAATATAAATACAAGATGACGGCCCATGGAAAGTCAAGTTGATTTATCATAGAATAATTTAATCGAAACTTCTACAGAGATTATGCTACACAAATGAAAATTTTATTAAATCAAAAATTCCCTAACGATCGGAAGAAGTGGACTCTCCTTCATCACCAGATCTAAATCCATTAAATTATTTTTTCCGTGACATTTATAGACGAGAATATGGCAGAGAGAATTCATGATTCAACGATAAATTGTGCAATTGCTCGTTTTCACCATTCATATTTGAAAAAGCCGCGTGCGTTTAATTTAAATAGTTGAATTTAATTTCAATTCGAATACCTTGATAACCAGCCATTTTTTATAACTGCCGAAATAATGCACTTGAAAAATTTGAAATTGAAGTAACAATATAAAATATCATTCACTAAATGATTTTAAATTTAGTATAATAGAATTTATCGGTCTAAATGGGACATTGTTTTCATGAAAATCTACTATAACACGTTGGAAGCAGTATTTTTTCATTTTCATACATCAGTGGATGAAAGGATGGATTTAATATGTTATATTCTTCTGAGATTTACTCGCCCGCGTATTCTATTTTTCTTATCATCTAAAACCAATTCGAGATGGAATTTCTATCAATCAATTCCATCAACTTTTTGAGCTTTTTTGAGCTCTTTCTCAAAGATTATATTACTGTTATATAATCTCATGATAAGTATATATCAGGAACGTTTAAACGAAGACACTACTGTTGTACCCATTCATTTATTGTGTACTCCGGACTATTTACCATTGTGAGACTTACCTCTTCTGGTTCCAAGAAGCGTGAAGATAAATATCATAGTCTATGTCAATACACAGCTTCGTACTCAGTACAGAAAAGATGCTGGGCTGTTTTCTAAGGTCACTTAGAGAAAAAGAGCTGGCGGGAGTTTCTCTGAAGGTGGTAATTACCCTTAATAGTATCTAGTGAGCATATCCTTTTTACTTAATGAAAGGACCTTTTGGACCTTTCAATAGAATAAGAAAGAAATCTCTTCAATCGTTTCAAATCTAGAGTCTTGCTCCATATCTCTGTTTTCTAACATTTTTATTATCACAACTTGATGGAGTTGGAGGAAACAAGTTAAAATGTAAACAATTCAAAAATAAAAAGTTGATAGATTATTTTGGAGTAACAGTGTTGTAAAAATTAATCTTTAAAATAATTTTTTATTATGTTAGAATAAGTCGAAAACGTGGCAACGCCGCCCAACATAAAGTTTTTTCTATTTTTTTTTTGTATTAATTAGAAATGTGTTGTTGATATATCGCCATTAAAACCCAACTAACACATGTTTTAATATTTTAATAAATAATACAGTCCACACATCAACAATTAGTTTATTTGAACCAGCAAAGAATTTTAAACAAGTGTAATACTTCTGATCAACATATGCTTAGCTTTTTTAAGAACTAACCTAATAAAAACATTATTTTGAGCACGTACTGTATATTTATTATCGACCTATCTCTTAATAAGCACATTTAATGCAATCGGAATATAATTTAATACAAGGAGGAAATGGGGATAGGGTTCCATAATGAGAGTATCCGTTGCGGTAAACGACAACTAGGCAACTAGACGATTATGTCCAATACTAGTTCACCAACAATTACATTGCATACCAAGTTCGGAAATTGCTATTATTAGTAATAAGAAAATTGTTCACTTGATGTCGGTAAACAACTTAGAAATAGATTTATAAGATGATTCCACTAATTTCAAAATAATTAATGATAAAATCCTGAGAGAAATATCATTTGTTATAGAAATTTTTCTTTCCATTTTATCGATAAAATAGGTTAGATTCCAACGTGGTCAAAGGTAGATATTAGTTAGTATAAAGTTTATTATTTTTTCTGTTTCTGGGGTAAAACTATTTTTGGGACAATCTACAGGATTGAGACAGGCAAAGACACTCCTGGAAAGCTATAACCAGAGAAAATCTGATGATCTAAGACAGAACAACCTACAAACACTAACACGAGTCCTATCGGGGCACTATCACCTCAATAGACACCTGAAGATGGTAGGCTTAGCATATAATTATTTACCGAATATATTTTCTTAATTGTTCTCTGCTGTTTCTCAAAGTTTATTATAATAACTATTATTAATCAAAAATATTGCATGTGCCATTTGTATTATGCAATATAGAATCAACTGACTGCTCTGACCCACTCTAAATATCACTTTCCGAAGCATTTAAAAAAAAATAAGAGAAAGAAGTAGTTGGAAAGTTCGTCAATCTCTGGATTACGACAGTAACTTAACAAACTCACAACACGTAGTTTCCTTTGTAAAGGAAACCACACCAAAGTAGTTATATATCCACGGAGAATTCCAAATTAGGAAAATATCTTAGAACGGCAAAAAGTTGCACATCGGTTAACTTAGGCATTTCCAAATTGATTTTCAAGAATAGTGGATTTTCCAACTTCCGAAGTATCCTGTTTAGGATCAAATTAAATGAAATGCGAAATTTGCGGCATTCCTTTAAGGAAGTTTTCAATTGATTTTAAGATGTTTAAAATCTTTTTTATATCAACAATTAAATGAAGTTCATTTAATCCTAACAACACGTAATCAATTCATTCATACTTAATAAAAAATAATCGTACTACTTTTAAATTGAGATTCAGTCAGTAAAAATGTCATGAGTATCACTCAAATGATTCCATTACGTATTTTTGGCAAATAAAAAACACACAATCTCAATTTCCCAATTAGTTGAAAAAACTTTAAATACTTTAAAAGCGTTCTTGGAAATATTTTAAAGGACAAATACTCATACATTCCTCAAAACCTATTATTAAAAGAAAAGATATACTTTATTGCGAATTGGGCCAAAATAATAAAGTTGTACTGATTTGTGTCGAACACAGATCATTTTTTGCCTTGCATGGAAACCAACACCAAACGAAAAGCGGTCATGCTTGAAGAAGCCCCTTTCAATGAGAGGAAAAATATGTTGCGAGTGAAAAAGAAAGCGTGCAACTACAAGAATTTCGTTATTTATAGAAAATTGTGTTATGTAGGAAGAAAAATTGAAGTGGATTACCTTAACTGAGCAACTAGATTAAAAATCCTCAAAGGTTAATCTCCAATTTTCCGCTTATCCAAAAGTGATTTCTGAGGAAGTCTTTAGAAGATAACTTTGATTAACGAAAGATAAAAGAAACTTTGCTTGGAAAATAATTATTTTTATCTTCTTATTAAAGTTTTCAAGCCGTAGATCTTTTTGTCTTAAAAATCGTTTGAAAATTTCTATCGGTGCTATTAGCCAAAGCCAAAGGTTATTTATTCGCTATTCAGGATTTTATTACTGTTAATTTAGAGCATAGTTTCTTTCTTATATCTTTTATATTCTTGACTCTTTTATATAGAACTACGAGCTCCATCACGTATACCTGGCGACGAAATATGCCATCTGCTAATACCAACAAAGATAATGAATGAGACAAATTCTTCTTAAAACATCGCTTAAAACTTTTTTTCCTAATAATTTTACCGTAATGGTCTGTCATTGAGTAAAGTGCAGAAATAGAAATCTAAAAATAGGGCGTCGATATTTTTTGAACCGTACGAAGATAATGTGTAACTCATATAAAATGGCCTCCTGCAGACAAAGTGACCCGATGATGATACATTGGGTTTTGGAAACGAAAAATAAATCGGAACATCAGAATTGTGGCCATTGGGATATTATAAAAAGAAATGAATACTAACTTATGAATGTTCTTAATATTTTTATTTAATTATCAAAAAATAATGATTTTCAACGAAATGAAGTTTTTATGGGGGTAATTTAGACAACCTACTGGTAGCAAATATGCGAGTTACAGCGAGCATATAAGGGATACAAAGATGACACAAAAAGAAAATCCTAGTCCTCCATAAAAAAGATTTATATCTGTGTTTGAAGCTTAATGCTTAATATATATTTACTTGGGATAAGATAGACTGTTGATATTTTAGTTAATCTTGAAGATCTCGACCCATTTAGAGAGTAGAGAGGAAAATTTGGCAGCTTACTAGAAATGGACGTGAATGACACAATTCTGCAATATGTTTTTTTCGGTTTTTCAAAATGATATTTTTATTGTAATGTTTGTAATAAGTATAAAAACTGTCGCATAGAATCGGAGGATAGTGAACAAACAACCGACGCAATGTGAATTCATACATATGATGTTTCTCACTTACTTAATTTATTCAAATACATTAACTATGCACTAAACACTTCATGCACTATTTATAATAATCATCCACTAATACTTAACTATTTACTAACTTATATAATTTACTGGGTTTGGTTGGAAGTTGGACCTGACTTCTGCAGACCGTGATATATATGCCGTTGTACAGTAAAAGTTGGTGAAAATCCGGGGAGTCACCAACTCCAAAGGATATCATTTGAAAGCAAAAGTTATACTTTCTTATTTTGCTTAAAAATTGCTTTGTTCACCAAGTAATAGAAGTGAAACTTTACCACTATAACAGCACATTCCTACAGTTTCATCTTTTGTATTTGAGAGCATCGCAATAGCGACATTTTTTATTCGTTGAGCCAATGACAATCATTACCATTGAATACCGACCAATCCTTACGCATGAAATTTTGACGGCGCGTCTTATCGACTGCGATTGTTCTGGCGTTTCTATCGCTCTTCTGGCTGCCTGCAGCGTAGCTTGTCTTTCTGAACGAACTCGTTACCGAAGAGGAGTTCTGCTCGTTGTCTTCTCAGCATTTTGTGAACCGAAGATTCTTGATTTCGTGCAACAAAAGTTGCACGGGCCCGCGACGAATTTAAAGAAGAACAAAGTAAGAATTAAAACCAAAAAGTAAGATCTAAAACAAAGAATAGCATCTAACCTCAAAAATTCGAATAGTTTTATACTGCATATAGAAAAATTCCAAACAGACAATTTTTAAAATTACTTTTATCCATTTCCAGCGTGTAATCAATACGCGTATTCAAATATAAACAGACATTTGCAAATAGACAACTCCCTTGCTTTTATAGTACCCGACGACGTTTATATAGCATAGCCTTTATTGCCAATAAAGACTATGCGGGCGAATAAATATTCGCTCAGTTGAATTCGCGACAATAATTCCAGAAATTGTAATTGAAAAAGTCGTTTGTAAAACGTTTTCTACTTAAAATTGTAGTTGCAACAACTGTATAGCTGAACAATTACAATAATTACGGTATACCGTTTAATTTAACAATTTTATTTTAAATCGATTAATCGACTATGTTTAATCTACAATAAAACATCTAATATTTAAAGTACACTTGATTTTCATCAAATTTGAGATTTTTGTAAACAATTGGATAATTGAATCCATGACTGTTATTCTTCTGGAAAGCTTCCTTCTTTCATCTGCTCTGTCGTGAACCAAAAGTCGCATGGCGCTAAATCTGGCGAGCATAGAGGATATGAACGGTGTCATGATGAAGGAAAAAAACTGTTGGAACAATGATCAGGCTTCATTTTTCGCTTATTTCCCTACAAACGTTCCAGAACTCCAAACTCCAATCTATCAAGTCTATTTACTTTTTGCGCTTTATCATCCGTTTTTGAAGTCGAAGGACATCATGACTTTTCTTGGGTCTTGAAAGTTACTAAATACTCACAATCAATATATGGTAAATTTTTGTTTTAATCTTGAAGCTACGTTCCACGACAAGCACTAGAAGCGGAGTCTCACTAAAGCGGCTATAGTAGTAGATTGATATGTCAGAACAAGATCGAACTTGTCCGATGATATAAAAAACACTAGTTCAAATGGATCACTTTTTGATCAGGAATAAACAAACTCGGACTGTTTCACCGAGAAAAAACTTTTCCGGGTGTTACATTAGATATCCAAAAACATGAGAATCGGGATAATTATATTTAGAAAATTGATTCACTTCATTTTGTTATCTATAAGTTTAGAGATATTTGATATGTAATAACTTCGATTTGAAATAATTGACGAGTTGAATAAGGAGCGAAGGAAAATTACGGGAAATGCGTAATTCCGTATATTTGAACAATATTTTGTAAAAAAGCCTATTTTATTGAAGATGGAATCACAAAATATATATCTTTTATCAAAATTATGTTTGATGGGAATTTAGATTATGCTTCTGAGTTTTTGATAAAAATTTACAGAATATTTTTCATCTTTAGTCGCATTTACGAAGAGTTTTAGTAAATAGTAGTTCTTTAAAGCGATTAACATTTCTGCAACCTCAAATTTATGAACGAAACCTCCAATTTTGAAAATTATTAAATAAACGAACTATCTATCCGCTTATAGCTTCTTCCTCGAATACAATAACGTCTCACCCTCAATATTGTAATTCTTGAGGTTAACAAAGTAAAACAATGAAACTTCAACTTAAGCGGTAACTAATATTATTATTTCGGTAAACACACTTGAAAAGTTGATATGCTAATTGGAAACAAAAACTGAAATTATTCAAGGTAATTTAACTTTAGCTCTCAAGTAATTTATTATTGTTGAAATATTCGCATCAATGAGTCACACTTTCTTGCTCAAATACAGTACTCAAAAATTGATTATAAATCTTATTTAAAACTTTTTAAATTTCTTACTATTTTTACAAAACTGCTCAAGATTTATACGTAGGACAATTTATATAAGGTTGCAAATTATCCACAATACAATTATACCAATTTAGAAACATTAGATACGTCAAGTTTTGTCTGCGTGTGTTCAAGAATATTTCGATGGCGACAAGATTATTTGGGTCAGACTACCGAAGTTCTAATAGACGAATGAGGTACTCAGTTCACGTCTGGTACCCTGCTTAAACCAAACTCCCTTATAAGCAGATATATTTTACTCGTCCTATTTATCTTTTATAATTAATATTTAGTTGTAAAGGTATAATAATTATTTTTTCTAAGCTCCAAGAAGGACTACATCTGTCTAAATAACGGCGTAAAATCCCCTCCCATTTATAACGATTCAACAAAATTGTCGGCAAGGGTTTTTTAATCTGTAATTCATATTGGAAAAACTTTATTTATAAATTATTTCAAATTTATGTAACTGTGGTTCGAAAATATCCATCACCATTCACATATTTTACATATATAACAGTTACTGTATAGCTTCGTGCATTTTCCAAAAAGTTCGGGCTAATTATGCCCTTTGAAAATATTACCGTCGCAACCGTCAGTTCGGAAAAATGAAAAGGTCTTTAGAATTTTAATTCAGGGTTGGTTTTCTCTACTCCTAAATCTGCAGTTCTGTATGTTGACATGTGTATTTGAAAGAAATTGGCTTTCTTACGAGCAAAAAATGTTATTAAAGTATCCAACGTCGTATAAATCATTTTCTGCCAATTTTTGCACCAACTCTATCTTTATCTTCGCATCTCCTTCTCCATGACCTCCCCTTCGGTCTGTTATTAATCACTTAGGGACTGATTAATAAAGTATAATTAGTGATATGATCGAAATAGGCGGCAAGTAATGACGTGAGAACCGTTATTTTTGTAAAATTGTTCAAAACAGGACCCAAGTTTTTCTCCTGTAAAGCGACTAAATTTCCTTTGATCTGACCCCGTCGAAAGCAAGAGTCCTCTTGTCGAGGACGAAAAAGGAACTCCTGATACTGACACACCATTAGTTGAAAACGAGGGTGACCATGCTGAAGAAGGCATTACATCAAAACCTGTCAAATCCGAGAAAAATTTTGTTTCTCCTGATACTGATTCACCAACCAAACCAACTGACGATAGTTTACGTGTAGAAAATATAGGAGATATTGCACGTGTAGATATACCCGGTGTAGTGATATTCCTCCCGATGAAGGAGAAACTAGAAAATTAAAAGTTGAAGATTTGGAGTTTCCAAACATCGACTGCGGTTGTAGAAAAGATAGGCAAACCTTGAAGGAAACAAATCTCACTGTTATCACTGTCATTTCATTGATTTACCAAAAACCATTGCCGAATATTGTCTATTAAACCAATCGTTCAAATCTCTATGACATGAGACACAGCTGGTGTGTGGTACCCGATATTTATCCTGGTTGCGAATATCTAGGTTAAAATATGTACGATAGCACTCGTTAATTAAATGTGTAATAGCCTTTTTTGGCTTTTAGGTGCATATTCACCGCAAATATAACAAAATAAGTGGGGAGTATTAACACATTTGCGAAAATAATTGATGATAGCTGTGAGTTACTTACAGAATTTAACAGGAAAGTGACAATTTAGTGAAAAAAATATTGAATCGATTATAGACGTGTATGGTAAAAACTAATATTTTGTGGGGTTACCAATAAAATGCACAGCAGGTTTGGTTCGAGTAATTTTGAGTGTTGCATAATGTTATCGCAGTGTAATTTTTGTTCAAATTTGTATTAATCATGAACCAAGTTATTTCAGACTTTTTTCAGCAAGTTTAAAACAGAAGTTTTCTTATTATATCGTTCACCTTCTTTCCCCTCTTCGTTCTACTGCTATGTTGTGAATTTAGTAAGAAAACATTTTTGACACATGTTTCTTAATAACAAATTTCAACCTGACGTTTATATACGAGTACAAAACATTTTAATCAGCGTCATTTGTAACATAAGAATGTATTGTATCCCAACTAAAATTTCAAAGGATTGAAATTGTGAGCGAATGTTTTGTATGCCAAGAGACGTGCAATGAATATTTGGAAAATCAATCTGTAGCATACCAAAACGATCCTTCCCATTCTTGGAACATACATAAAATAGTTTCAGCGAATGCATTGTTTGTAAATTATCCAAATGAACAAATGGCAAGGTTATTACAATGTAATACTATAGTTTGCGATATACTGTAGCTAGATAACAATTGAATTATTAATAATTGTAACGAACGTACACAAAAATATTTTTGAATGAATTAAAACGAGTATTCAATTGCATCTCATATTCAACCGATCACTGCAAAACAGTAACAAATAACAAATTATTACAATTTATTCACACAAGCTTCCAAATTCTCCAAATCACCAATTATGCCAACTCTTAACGGTAGAGTTTTTCAACGATTCTTTGCTGTATTAACTATAATGCGATGCTGATTCATCCGCTTCGGTCCCTGACCCACTCAAAATAAATAATTGACAACGATATTTTATTTATTTTTCAACATAATCTGAAATAAGGTCAACACATTTTTCACATTAGAATCCTAGCGTTTCTAATATCACCCAAAAGAAATATTGTCCATATTCTACAACCCATTGACCCGCATATAAGAAGTGTTATTTTGAACAGCCCGCTATTTCGGTAAATGTCACTTTTGAAGCTGTCATTTTTTGACATTTGACAAGTAGAAACTACGCCATTAATGAAAATGGAACGATACACGCTTCAATAACGCATTGAAATTATTAAAATTCACTAAAAAATGGTGAATGTTTGGCAGAGTCGGTTCGTAAAACTAAAACATTTTTGGCTCGACGTGAAGCACCTTCTCGGACCGCAATACAGAAATTGGTGGAAAAATTTGGGCTGTTGGGACAAGTTAGTGATGTGAAGAATAAAACCCGTGCACGTCGCTCGAAAACAACTGAGAATATTGCTGCTGTAGCTGAAAGTGTTGAAGAAAACCCAGGTTCGTCCATTCCTCGTCGTTCTTTGGAATTAGCCATTCCACACAGTATTTTGCATAAAGACTTGGGTCTTAAGGCCTATAAAGTTCAGTTAACACAAGAACTCAAGCCGGCCGATCATCAACAACGTCGTGTCTTGGCTGATTGGGTCCTTGAAATGCATGAAAATCATCTTAACTGATGAGGCCCGTTTCCACCTTGGTGGTTACATCAATAAACAAAATTGTCGAATCTAGGGCTCGGAAAATTATGACATTGAGATTTGACTGTCTCGAATTCGGGCTCCTTCTGTAGGCACGCCTCAACAACAGGTTCTAACTTGTTTTTAGCTTATTCATATGTCATCATCTCATGTGATGGTATCAGCATGGGTATTAATTTCGAATGCATTATATTATGAGCTACGGAAATCAAAATGAAATGAAATATTTGCATCGTTTTCAGTACCCGAACTTAGTAAATGGTTCGTACTACCATTAGCAATCATTTCTTTTGGTACTAATTCGATTTAGTGGAAGATAAAAGCCAGATATTATTTCCTGATTATATCTGAATCATCGAGTGCTTTCTTTTTCCAAATATGTCGTAAATATATCGTCAGAGGTACATGTACATGAGAAACTCTTCAATTACCTCTCACAATCATTTCTTTGACACAAAAAAGTATCATTTTTCAGGTTCTCAGTTTGAAAATGAGTTGAATCTAAGAGAAGACATTAGTGATTTCTGTGAATTTGTCAATTTTACTAAAATATCAGTTTGAAACTTGAAATAGTTGAATAGAAAGGAAAATAGAGAATCAAACCACATATTCTGCTACCAATAACTGGTTATACAAACATGTGAACTATTTTTTTATTGTATGACAGCCCTTACTGCAATAGTTGCATCATTCAACCCGTCCTCCAGTATATTACAGCACGAAAAGACGTTGCTTAACGGCGCCAAAGTTTCACAAATTGAAAATAAAGAAGAAGAACGGCTCTAATTACATGCTAACAGTTTAAAAAGTTCCGAAAATAATATTGTCACAATTGACCACTTAGCACGTAATTTTTGTTGTTGATACTCCAGTCATAAGAATATTTTGACGGTACTTTCCACTTCCCACGAGGTTTTTTCGTTATAATATGAGCTGTGACAATAAGAAGACTCCGTATTACATACACCTAAAACTTACGGTTATTTGGTGTTGTCTGCCAAAATTTTTACATTGCTGTGTCCGTCTAGAACTTCTTCATCGACTGCATACGACAATACCATCAGTTTAATATGAAACCCAACCTTATGAAGACCATCAACTGCCCTACAGGAAAAGTTTTGAAGTTACCCAGAAAATATAATTAATATACTTATGTTGTAATAGTTTTGATACAGTCCACTACGTGATTTTCATATTTTTTGTTTCCGTGCAAAAGTGCCTTGTACATGTGCTATAAATGGAAGTTATCCATTTGATTTTATCAACATTATACTATACCGACGACAAATTTCTGTACTATAATGAGAAATAGTTTACCGCCATAATTTTAACATAATTTGTGCATTCACCAACTTTTTAAATTTTTATAAAATATATGAATAGTTTATGAATGCACGTGGTATATAAAAGGAGACGTAAAAAAATTTTTCAACTTGATTTTAATTGAAATGCACTGCAATGATACGCCATTTAGCTTGTTACGTTTTCTTCAAACATTTTGAATATTCCTTTGTTCACGTATTGTGGCACAGTAGTCATTTCTGATTTATTTATTTCAACATTCGAGTTTTTGAAGAAATTATTTTTTTACTGACCTCCCATTCCATTTGAAGAATTCGATAAAACTCCAGTTTCGTTGCTAAATCGTCCTCTATCTACACTTTAAAAATGTTTAAATCAAAGTAAATTTTTCTCATATCTTTTTAACGTAAATTCGTATTTTCTATTTATTCGGGAAACAGAACGAATAGAATATAACAGATTCCTGTTTGGATATATTTAAAAAATATATTTAAATTCAGTTTTTTCATATGTTAGAACATAAGTACGCAAATCTGTTCTATCTACTCATTCCTTCTTTAGTAATATCCGTATGTGTTCCCGTTAATTTTCTCCCGCAGTTCTACAGCTGCCAAGTTGGGAGATCAACAATTTTTTTTTTAATCTGGGATGGTTGCCGTATCAGGAAATTTGATAATAATATGTTCACAATGATAATTTTGTGGCTTTGATGTAAAGAAACATTTGTCGCGCCTCAGGAATATTTTCATTGTCTGTTTGAATCTCGCGATAACCCACAGCGAACTGTCAGCATCTGTTTTTGGTTTTGGAAAAATTATAAATCGCCATTTAAATTTTTTGACTGGTTTGCATGATTAATTCATAAACTATTCTCATATTCTCTTTAACTGAAATGAGTTTTATGCATGTTTTCGCAGAAAATTCAGCTCTTCCACGATCGTTTAAAATGGAACAAATTGATTCGTGGGACTTGCTCGGACGATTTTCTTGAAAAATCTTGATTTACGTTCGAATACATTGACGATAGGAAAGATCGAGGTAAATCTTTAACGACATGAATGTATTCTCCGCTATTCTGAATGACAGAAGATTTATCGCAATACTTAGATATCTCTTTCACCATAGAATGCAAAATTTAACAATTTTTTTGTTCCATAATTACTTTCATTTATTGTTAAACAACTTCTTGATCCGTGGCACATGTTATAATTACGAGAAATAATTATTTCATGTCATTGTGTATTGTTCTCATCCGCAAAAAATAAGTTGTAGATATGTTAGAAATTTGTAACATCATTTTTAAGACGTAAACACACTTTTTGTTCAATCTACTCATACGAGAACGGACAGAAAATCAATAATATACGCTATATATCGCTTATATTGAAACTGATATTCTCATGTCCTCGTCTTCAATGCATTCCAATGCATTCAATATACGTGACATGATATTGACGTGGATTGAAACGGAGGAACTCGACCCCTGTAATCCTTTTTTTGGATACGACGCGACGTTGACCTCTGAACCTGGTAAATAGAATTCCAAGAGCCGTATCGTTTGACAGACAGTGCTGTATCTGTTCTTCCGATGATATATTATTTCCTGTTAGAATTTTGTTTGTACGTTTTCCGTGGTTATACTTATATCTATATTTCATCTAGACTCTCATTATTTTCAGTCAAGCGTGACTCATCGCTAGATTAAACGTGTTCAACGGCAAAACTTTATATGGGAAAATCGAGCAACACGTGTACCCAAATCGTTTATTGAACTTGTACGCGAATGTCCAACAACTTCAGATAATCTCGTAGTAGTATTCGTTGAATCGCGAACATAAATATTTTGAGAAGGTAATTTATACAAAATAATGAAAACTACGTTATCAAGAATCTGGGCATTGGATCAGAAAATTCGGAAGATTTCAATTTGAGGAGCATGTTAGTTGAAATAAACTAGCATATCATATACATTCTCCAACGTACTCCCTGTTTGAGTTTAAACATTTTCCAACGATGCTGCAACCTTTTAAACCCTTCTTGCTCGTCTGATGAAAATATCTCTTTACAAGTAGAACTTTAAGGTTAGGAAAAAGATAATAATTCCTGGAGGTTGGTGGTGTATCCAACACCACCGTAGGCAAAAGAAAAACCCGTCAGCTAATCGCAGTTTCCGAACAACAATGAAGGAAAATTACGAATGTGGGATAGCTGTAGCTACGTTCGGGTGTCCATTGAGGCGACAAGACAAGACCAGACAAGATAAGATAAGATCAAATATTCGTAAATTGTTCTCACTTTGATACATAAAGACTACCGACGTTCTAATACAGTCACGATGTAGTAAATTTCGGTTGAGTTGATGCCATGCTCTGTGCAAACTGTGCAACTGATTATCATAAAGATATGACGGCGGCATCATTTTCTAAGTGGTTTAATGATCAGCTTTTACCTAACATTCCACCACAATCAGTACTCGTTATGGATAACGCATCTGACCACTCGCGGCAATTCCTTAAGATACCAAGTTACTAAGATAGTTACTATGAATTGCTTACTGTTATTAAAGGTGTAAAGTTAGAGACAGGGTCATACTCTTCTCAAGCTACCTTCTTATTATTGCATATTTCACCCTATAGAGTTAATATGGGCAAAAGTAAAAACAGAATTACGAAAATGAAATCAGTCTTCAGAGAGCTCGTAAATAAAGTTCTAGCAGCAGACCGCCAAGAGCTTTGGAAAAACTGTGTTGAACATGTTGTGGTATCACCCTCTTTACAATCCTTCATAATTCAATCTAATGATGACTACCATCATTATTTATAAAGATACCATGAAATTAAAATAGTTTTTTGTTTTATTTGCAAAGAATTTATTTTCATTTAAGGTTTTTGCTTTGAAATTTCGTTTTCCAGAGAAAAAAAACGAATGGGGTACAAAAAGGGCTCATTTCACGTCTGGTACCCTGTTTAAACCAAACGCCCTTACATTTTACTCTTCTATTTACGTTTTATAATTTAATATTCAGTTGTAGCAAGTTAACGAGGTGTAATAATGATTTTTTTCTAAGTTCCAAGTAGAACTACAATTAAGTGCGGTTTTTATAATCTGTAATTGATATTGGAGGAACAATAGACGATATGGATAACATTAGTTATCATCAATCGAATGTCATTTTATTATAGTTCAAAAAATTCAAATGAATATTATTGCATTATATTTCATAATTTTTAAAACCAATTTATTTCTCTCAATACGTGACGCTTTCACAATTACTCTAATAACTAAACACTTTTTGTAAAACAAGTGGTGTGGTTGTTGTATTGAATTTTCATCTAAATCAAATGTTCGTCTAGCGACTCAATCAGGTTTTAAAATAATAATTTGAAAAACAGCCTCGATAGGAACCAAAATAAAAAGTAAATATATGTAATATTTTCCAATAATTTCAGAATAAGGTTGAACTACATAATTTCAATGTAAAAATAGCGTATGGTTCATGATATCAATTGATATGAATATTTTTAGTTCTTCATCCAACTACAAAAGCGAATTTAAACCTAAGAGCTAATGTAGGTGTTAATTCATTTAAATGAAGTTTGTAATTTGTAATTAATAAATACTAAGAAACAAGTACAGAACTTTAATCACACATATTGATAACAACAATGATTATTATTGATGATGATATAATGTATTAATAATTTGACTGTAAAGTTTGTGGAACTAAATAAAGTTTTTTGTTTCTTTTGTGTTTGTCGCATATATGTGTGATAATCAACTATTCAATAGATTATAGAGACTGCAACTGTATATCACGCTGACAAGCTCACTAATACTTGCCAAGGTATTTTATTCAGCCATGGTAGAATAATTAACTGGGCTAAAGGAGTTTATTGGCATAATTAATATGTTACGAAGACATTGACTATTATATTTGACTTTGTTATATTAACACTGCCTCAATTTATTATTTTATATATCCTGTTGCAATTACTAATTCTGAAATAAGTCATTATCATGATAATATATGGAAATATGAACGAGGTGGAACTGAGTTGGAAATTTGAAATTTCTCTTAGTTGTCATGTCCCAAAACTAAGTAGCAGTCATCAATTAAATTATTCATATTTGTATTGAAATTTATAAAATTGAGTTATAAAGTTGATTCAAATTATTTAGATCTTTTTTTTTTTAGTGACAGTTTTCTCGTTTCTATGTATGTAAACCATATCTAAAAATTTGGTTCCAATTCATTAATTTTCGAATTTTCATGTCTGAATGTATGTTTTCTATGGTTTTTAATGCAGCTCTATTATCTTTTATCGTATTGATGACTTCTTAGTCTATTTTCTAAATACTGAGATGTTTGTCCTATGTAAACAGCGTCACAAGTATCTATAAATGTAGTTGGAACAGATTTTTATTTTCATATCTATGCTGATCTATTGATTAATTATACAAATTGTCAAGTTGAAACGTCAATATATTCAAAAAGAACTTTCCCACAAAAGAGATCTAACATCAAGACGATTTATCATCAAAACTGAATGAAAATATCTAAGATATAAAGAATATGTTCAAGAAAATAATTTTCTGTTATAAAAAAAAAACAATCTCTCAATCAAGCTTTCAAGTTCTAAATTGTTGAAAGAAACTCTTCCTGTTTTACAAAATATAATGAGATATTAAAAAGATTTATCTGTGATTTTCGCTATTTTGTTACAAATTCTGAAATCTACATGTAAAGCTTCAAACTATAACATGTTGCGAAGAAAACTAGATTCTCGAGGAACTTAAATTACGCTCCTTAGCGTGCACGTAACTAATAAGGTTGTTTCAAAGTTATAACTTTTACGTCCGTGGAAAATAATTGTTTTCGACAATAACAAGTTTGCAAAAATCGATCCATCAGGTCCGGAATCACGACAGGAGTTCTTTCGAAACTAAATTCTCACCCTTACCCAATTTACATTTAAAAAATAGATCAACATTCCTAAAAACAACTATTTGCAGAATATTCAAAAAGATTCTCGATGATTATATCATTAATTTCATCAATTTTTATGATCAATATCCAATTTAAACTCAATCCAAATGAGAAAAATCAGTTTTTTTGTGGTTTTGCCAAAAAAACGGATTGCTCCGGCGGAACTTCATTCCTGAGGGATTGATTCAACTCCTGTTCCGATGGCATAAATTCGATTATAAATAAATGAGAGCGTGCTCGGATACTTCGATTGCTATTTTTAGATACCCGCTCTTCTTTCGATAACAATTTTTTATATATATGCTGCTTGAAGACAGGATCAGAAAAAAATGAAAGTGGCATAAAAATAATGAAAGATTTGTTTCGGCTTAACAATGGAGATTACAATATTTCATATTTGATATCAGGATCCGAGTGGGTTTAAATAAAACTAACTTGATCCTATTACATCTTCGCAAAAACTGTCAGGTTAGGTTCCTCATCTCTTATGGTACAAACACTGGCCTCAACCCCCCATGCCTGTTGAGGCCAGCAATTATATTAAATAAATACACGATTGATGATATATATATAATATATTTCATACAATTTATGTGTTCATAAATTAGTACATTACGTCTGATTTAGTATACACCGACAAAAAATCATTTTCGGCTACTTTCGAAATGTATGTGGACCAGTAATTCCCAAAGTGGTTCAGGTGTACCACTAGGGGTGTAAGAGTGTAAATGAATTTACATAGTTAGATCTTATTTTTTGACGAGTTGGTTATATGGCGAAAATGTATAAACTAAAACTAATAATAAGTGTTTTGAAAGTGGTTTACGAGAAAAAAATAATTTGTGAACTTCTGATAAAGATATTAATAGTGGAGCGTTAATTAGTAAACACTAAAAATTCATATTCATATTCAACCATATGTATTTTTTTAATTTGACAAATATATTTTGTATTATTCATACTTCTTCAAAAATAACTTATTTAAAGGTACTATAAGAATGTCACTTATGTCATCTTTTCAAGCAGATTTCCACAGTAGAATGATTTTACTTTCATATTTATTAGTAGAATCTGGAATTTATTCGCGATCAAAATATTTTTTACTAAAGAACCTTCAAATTACGTTCAATAAAAGACGGGAACATCTGTCTACATCTGAACAATAATTGGAATCACGAATTTATTCCATTTGACTGCTTTACATTGTACTATTTAGTTTTTTTGGAAAGAGAAGGAAAAGAAAAAAATAAAAGGGAGGAGTAATTAACACCTCTACGAGTACATTGTTTCCATTTAAATGCTATATATTGTATAGGAAAATTATTTTCTCTAAATGTGGTTTTTACTTCTTCGATAGTTGTGTATTGAAATACAGTAAGAAATTTTTACCTGGAACATGTTTAATTCTGATATTGTTTACATGGCACAAACAATTCAATATTTGGAAAATAGATCATGAAGTCATCAGCATGGAAAAAATAAAGCACACAATAACCACAAAATAAAAAAAAAGCAAACAAAAGTACAAAAATCGTTAAAACAAAATCAAATGCTACTTTTTTGGAATAGTTTATTTAAAAAAATGGAAACTATAACGGTAATACAGAGGGACTTAGGGAATGTTAGTAAAATTTATGATTCGCTTCCATACATTTAGATAAAACCATTAATAATTGATTATTTTTCATATTACATAACGTTTCTCCAATAATAGTTAGAGCAAAAAAAAGTTTACCTCTTAAAACTTCATTACACCGTACTTATCACACTCTATACTATAATACTATATATGAATTTGTACATTTCATACTACACATTTTTCTGGATAGCTCTGACTTTAATATTTTGTTCAATTCCTTCCTTCCAGGTCCTTTAGGGTCTTCCTCGTCTCCTTCTATTCTGCGGTTGATGCATCGATGCTTTATTCGGTCACTTGTTCTGCTCCATCCTCATCACACGTCCGTACCAAAGCAATTGCTTAGTCTGTATTCTCTCTGGAGTCGTGTCGTAGTACAGAAACATTTAGCAAAATGGAGCCACTCACCATCTTCTATAGTTTCCATTACATTGAGCTATGTCCGTCGGCGCTAGATGCCACTGAGTCCCCGTTGCAATGTATTAAAATTTGTATTTTGACACATATTTATTGGTAGACGATCTATTAATTATATAAAAACTGTCTTAGATCTTCAGAGCGGTTAAATATCTTTACAATTGGAAGCTCTAATGCAAATCGAAAACAACACCAGCCAGCACTACTATTTGACTCGTGTAGTTATATTTTGTTCACTAATTAATTTATTCATTCCAAACCTACATTAACTGAATTTTACAAATAAATCGATATTTTACTACATTTTAACAAGGCTATTGAAGTATGTTTGTTTCGATATTAACTCGATGACCAATAAAACTTGTTGATAAATAGTGAAGCGTACATTTTACACAACGAAACTATTAAAACACTCATGTCTATCGGTGCCACTTTTCAATTAACATGCACATTCATCACTTGAGTGAGAATAATCACTCAAAAATCACTCAATCACGCAAAAAAATATGGCTGTGATTGTAGAATAAATAAATTAGTTATTATACAAGCATGTAGTGATTGCTTCGCTCAGTTGGGAAAACAGACAAGGTCTTGAAAGGGTCTAATGAATATCTGGACCTAATAATAATAACTTTATAGTGTTTTCCTTTAATACCCTTACGAGTATAGATTTAGGATGAACGACGTTTTGGGTTCAATTTTGCCTTTCTATTTGGTAAGGCAACAAAAAAGATATTTTGGATAAGATCATGTCAGATAATCATAATGCACTTACAACCAAATAAAGAAATAAGACACTTATTGATTATCGAATTATATCTAATAGATAAAATTAACCATGGTTTTTAAGTATATATATATTGTTACTATGATTTTGTGAATACTTCATACATGGAATGATGTTTGCTCGTACGTCGACTGAGCATTGTATGAAACCATCTAACCATTTCGAATTAAGAGGATTTCATTAATTAACGCAGTTAAGTTTTCTCGTGTACGTGCAACTGATGGAGGTAAACTGGAAATAATATTCGGTGCTCTGAACTTCTAATCTAGTTTTCGATAGACATTTCACCAATTTCTGATATTATGTAATATGATGTATGCAGTATAACGTTTCGAGGTATAACAACCAATAAATTATTCAGGTATCACAATATCTGACTATGTAGATGTAGAAACAGGAGTAAAAACAAATAACGTGAAGCTATCTGAAGCGAAAGCAATAATATAGAGCCTGTCATTTCCAAAATAGGAATACTGCAGAAATTAGAATACGGGGAAGAAATGTAGAAAGAGATAATTATACGTTGAATATAAAGTAAAGACGCAGTACAAACGTACAGAATCATCTTAAGAAGATGAGTAATTTGTTTATACTAAACATTAATTTATTCACATCCTGGTGAAAGCATTTTGATTGCTCTTCTAAATATGCCCCAAAGTTATCTTTGAACTAAGTGAACAGCCATGGCACTGCTCTAAGGATGAGACATACTTTGCATGTCGTGGTACCTCAGTAGCTTTGGGAATTATTAACTATTTTCTTTTGTGGACCGATGAGAATACTTTTCAACTATTCCCACCAGAAAACCTTCTATCCCGAAATCTTTTATCACTTGCTAGACATACTCTTTAGAATTTGAATTACGTCTGTTGATTAAAAGAAACGCAAATGATAGAGATTGATACTATAAACCTTTCACAGCATCGCAATAACAATCCAGAAAAAAGTCGTTCACTCATTGAACAAATACCTCTGTTTTTGCCCTAATGTTAAAATTTTGTGCTCTAAGTTTAGGTAGGTTTAAGTCTCTCACTACGTACTTACTACTTACTACAAAGTCAGTAAACTTAGACAGTAAATTAAAAAGATGTGGTTCAATAGACTCAAGTCAAAATTCGCTGCATCCGCTACTTCTAGACATTTATGATAGCGGGAGTTGTTGCTTCGGATTTGAACGAGAAGGCACAAGAATTTATTCACTATGGGTACTAGTTGTTAACGGTAGTACTAAATATTTTTAACATTTTTGCCAACCTGACGCTTCCGGTAATCAACTTCACAAAAGTAGCAATCATTGATGTTATCCCTTCCTCTTGGTACTACAAAATTCATCCTTTTTCACCCGACTGAAAAAAAAAATAAGTTCAAAGAAACTCTATCTGCCTATCACTGTGAGTTAGGCACGCATTCATATTTCTAAAGTTGTATTAATTATTTCTTCTAGATACTTCTATTTAATCCGTGTTTTCTTTATTACAGGAGAGGTACTCCACCAGCATCCATTCCTCTGACGCAAACGTCGAAACCTCAAGACCAACCTCAAACACCTCCAACACAAAAGCAAACTATTCAGCGACCGACCACTCCAGTACCACCACCATCAGAAGCAGGTAAACAAGAAAGTGGGGATTACGCCCCCGTTAATGAAAACCCTCCAGTCATGAAATCTCCTCAACCAGCTACAACTCCAGTTAGAACGCCGGTACATCAAAGAGCAGTTTCACTTCCCCCAGCGCCACCAATCGAAAGGCCAAGACCTGCGCAGCAAGTGCACCATAGACCCGTTGGTTATTCGCAAAGTGAAAGACTACATAATAGAGAGAGACCAGCTTTGAACAGACAAATGAGTAGAAAGGATATGATTAAGAATTATATTAAAAAAGAAACTGCCAACTTTTTTGGGGTTGACGAGGAGAAGGAAGAAGAACAACAATTAAGGTGGTTGGACAGACGGAAAAGAATGGCTTATAGGTGAGTACTGATATAGAGATGCGGGGTAAGAAAAACTGGCAATGCTCTTAAACTTACATCCAAAGATGAACTCCATTGTGTTAGTTATTAGAAATAATCTTGTCGCCATCGAACTTTCCTTGACGGTACGGTTGTTGCCATTCGTTTATTCAGTTTTTTGTATTTAAAATCACCTGTTTACATATTTTTTGTTTCTGAGAATGATACACAGCAACCCTTTTCGTGACCACTCGATAAGTTGAAAATTTATTTACTCCAGTTAATTCAACAATTCTTATTACGATTGCATTATCAGATTGCTGAATATTTTCCTTTTTTAAACATTTAAAATAACTTGCTGTGTTTATCTAAATATCTAAATCTTCATTATTAAATTCAAACCTGTCTTTATTCTCACTACACTAAGCAATTTCATTGTCTTCATTCGCCCATGGTCTAAAGAACGACATATTTCTATTTATTTAAACAAATTTATGAATTAAATGAATCTCACCAAACGACGCCACTGCTTATCGCACGTTTTTTGGCTGGGATATTTTGAAGAAATTGTATACATACGCCCACCTACAGCTTCGGCCAATAGAAATGTTTACCATTCGATGTTTTCATTGGTAAACAGTGGAAATGATGAATTTTGATACACATTCATTAAGTCTACGTGGACTGGCGGTTTATTAGATGTTTGATTGTTCCGTTCTGCAATTAATATTGGAAGAACTAAAACTAAGCCTTTAAAAACTGCTTTATGACTGATTCATATTAGGTAAAAAAAGGGATTGGTATAAACCTTTGTTTTGTCGTTGTAAATATTGTCTCAAAAGTCACCATTGCTATCGTGTTCGCGTCTTAAGATCAAAGGTCATCAAAATCGGTTTTTTGCGAATATCTCGGTTCCTATTGCTCAAATCGGATTTGTATTTATTATAAAAGTTGTAGAATATAAAATTCTCTTTTTGTTTTGTTAAAACTTTTTTTCCATACAACCAACCATTTTTGGGGTAGAGCGCGAAGAGCGAAGAGAAGCGTCAGTTACGGTAATTTTTAAACAAAATTCTGGCTTATATATTTTAAAATAAAAAACAGTAAGGAAATAGAGGTCAGAACCTCAAGAATGGGGCTGGATACTTGAAAATGAAATCCTGGAGCCCATAAGAACGTTATTACCTCCAGCACCAGCCGACTACTTGTGGCCAGTGCAACGAACAAGCTTGTTTCAATGCCCCACTATATCCAACTAATCCCGATGAGGAAAGCACAAACGATCCTGAAATTCCGGAAGGTTTGGAGATGAATATGACCGATAATGAGGATGATATTAATGAATTGAACATTTTTGAGCGACAACAAGAAGAAGACGACGAAGAAGATGAAGATAACTAGCTTCAATTGACAATCAGTTTTAATATTTAATCTCACATTTCAATAAATGTATAATATGCCATATTTAATGATGAATAAAAATATGTATAAAATCTATTTCCTTACTATATATAAAATCCAGAATTAATTATATACTATAGTTAAATAGTTAAATATAAATAATTAATAATTAGTTCACAAATAACGGGCATTGTTTAAAAATTACCTCAAACTCACGCTTGACTTTGCATAAGCTCATATATGACTATACCCTGCGGAAAAAAAAAGTTTAAACAAAAATTGTAGAGAATTTCATACTCTACAACTTTTATAATATATACAAATCTCATTTGAGCAATAGGAACCGAGATATTCGCAAAAAAAATGTATTTTATAAATTATCCACCTACCAATCGATAAAATCACAAACCACAAATATATTCTGTGTACATCTACCATCCATTGCTGAAAAGGGTATTATACCAACCAGTAAAATTTAAAACTTCCAACTAAAACTCCCATAAATTCGATATTATTCTTCTTTTAAACCCAGCAAATGTTGCCGTTAATTTTTAATGCTTTGAGCTTAGAATAAAAATCACTCTTATCGAAACAGTCAATTCAGAATTATAGCTATTGGAAATTGAGCTTTGGACTAACATTTTAAAAGTTATTATATGGTGAAACTGAGGAAACAAATACTAGGATTGGTTTGTATTATTGATGAAATTCTAGTCTTACATTTTCAATTTGCTTAAAAGGGGTATTTTAGTATACTGGATATCGTACGTAGCTGTGTATCATTTTTATAGCATAATTAGGTTACAAGTTTTTAAATATTCCATTCAACTGCTGTATACGCGTTCTTCATTTGAAAGACAACATAATCAGTATAACCGAAGAATTTATAACACAAGCTGATGCTCAAAAAACTTTTTAATAGCAAAGTTAGAAATTTTCGTTTACAATTTTTGTTTAAAAGTCATGAATCTGTTACGGTGATTAACTGAATAAGATAAATAAGTACCTGAGGCTTTTCATAATGGAAAATCGTCTGCCAATTGGCGAGAAATTGAAAGATCGTCTTCAAATGAATCTAGATTTTGTTGCTAAATTAATTATTTGAAATTAAATTTGACCAAAATTTAGATCTCGATAAAAAATTTGTAACTCTAAAAAGCATTAAAACATCCAGTCTAATATCAAGATCATTATTTTCTTCGATTGTTCATAACATACGATCAGAGTTCGTTCGTTCACAAATCGCTTCTGATTCAAGTATTGTCGCTAAAAGTCTTCATGGACATATATGTCCACTGTCGTACTAAATGGGAAACAGAAATGTTTGCGGTTATTGATTCATCGTTGCGACAAGAGCGTTGCTAACAAAGAATAGTACCTCATTTAATCTTTGTTTTTAATAATAAAACTTAAACATCATTTCATCACATCTCGAAAATGATGTTTTGACATTGATAACGTCATCTTTTGTGGAAATAGACTGTTCAAATAGCTACATCATCTACATTCAAAAAACAAGATTTTAAGCCACTTGAGAAAAAGTTTAGGGCTCAGTTTAAGTATTGTTTTGTTCATAGCCTTCACAAGAATTTCCCATAAGTTCTAATTTAATGTGAAAGAAGAACTTTTGCAGTTCAATAAGTAGAATATACTTAATATGGAAAGTTCTCTATTTGGCAACAACAAACATTGATAGCAACAATAAACTACCTTGAAGACCCATTCATAAGGCTATCATCTATGTTTAGAATAGTTACCATATTTGTTTACAAAGTTTCTTCCATTTTGAATCTTTGAAAAGACTCCAATCTGATGGCTCAGACTGCTTATCTGGTTCCTTCCCTTCTATAAAACTTTTTTAAAATATGTAATAATTGTGCCGAAACTAACTTTGGTTTCAATAGATTCCGCAACTAATCGTGTACACTAAAAATTGTTATTTATACAATAAAGGCGAGAATGATAGCAAGTTCTATACTAGTAAATATACCCATGAAGTATAAGATGTCTCTTTCCCGCATAATTTACTCTTGGATTTTTTTAAATTCAATTGGAGGAACATACAAATTGAAATTCATTCGATTATCGGAAATCGATACCAATAAATATTTGATTTTCAGAACTATGGGACCTTTAAAAGAAGAATACTGTACTCCGAGTATAAGTCGGTTTTCCGAATACCATCGAAGAACTCTATCCGAAACAGCGCCTCAACCAGCCCATGTTGGTTCAGGTCAATTAACCACTGAAAGGCCAGATGTTCTTCCTGGTCCTTCTGATATAACTGATTCTTATTCAGACGTACTTCCCGAACAACAAAGAAGCGAACCCTCTATCAGAAGAAAGGAATCTGTAGCAAGGATGACTTTGGATGGATTATCATATGTTGTAACTGTAAGTATTTTACATCATCAAAGTTTCTCCGATTAGATTTTGATAGTTGAGAAAGGTTCTAAATGATACTAGATAAGTAAAGTATGAAAAAAAAAAACAAAAGCAGTGTCAAAATTTTTATGGATCACCTCATTCTGATAGTCCATAAAACCTATACACCTGGAATAAATCCTCTTTCGAATCCAATTAGAATACGAGTGTCTTTACTAGGTTTCGGTAGGAATGGGTAAATCTTTTGTAGGATCTGGACCATTCTGTAGAAACGGCTACAGGACAATAGAGGAAACAATGAAAAAGGGTGTAAATAAGAAAAAAATCATTTACTGGAATAATCTACAGGGTTTGAGAGGGTTAGTCTAAAATTTCTACCAGCATTTATGGAATGGAATAAAGATTAATTTCATTTGTCT
Source organism: Diorhabda elongata (assembly GCA_026230145.1). Taxonomy (NCBI): domain Eukaryota; kingdom Metazoa; phylum Arthropoda; class Insecta; order Coleoptera; family Chrysomelidae; genus Diorhabda; species Diorhabda elongata. The sequence continues at coordinate 449,833 of CM047928.1, forward strand.
AAATAAATGCTTCTCCGATTTATCTATAATGCTCAATATTTTTAAGAACTCTAGGTACTTATCATACTCGAGTTATTTCCACAGTTTTATGATAATTTAAAATGCTGCGATCGGGATTTTACCAACGTCATCTAACATAGTTTTTTGCTTATTTCCAAGTGATTAGAAAACGAAGATACTTAGTATTTTTCTATAGGCTCGGACTTTCCAGAGTTCCCTATATTCCAAAAACATCTGATACCCGTTCACTGATTTAAAAATTGAATCGTACCGACTTCAAACTTTATTATAAACTCTTATATAGTCTTGAAACTTAAAGCGAAATAAAATCGGACATAAATAACTAAATTTACTTTTTACAACATTAACTGAAAGGGCAAGTAATACCAGACCAGATGAGCTTACAGCGGAATTTATTATGGCGCATCTGTGCTCAAGGTCTACTGCATTCTCTGTCCACGGATAGCTCAGCAAAAAATGCGATATAACGATGTGATAATTTGTAAAAACTTGGAAATCTGTCGACTCACATTAATTTGAACTGATAACGGCGTCTCTGTACATCGATAATAATCGGTGAACCGGTATTAATTCAATAAAAAATGTTCGTTGTGGTGGTTGTTGAAAATATTCCATTTGATCGTAACGGATTGAACAAATTGTAGTATAATAAATACCTGCCACCTTATTAATCCATTAATCTATTTTTTTATTTAGTATAAATTATACAATTATATTGTACAGAGATTTCATTGACAGCCTATTATAAATTACAAAAACAGAATGATTGTTTTTCTTCGTATAGTTGATTTCACAATATTCCAGCTTTTTGTCGGTGTTTTCGTCTGTTCTTACATTCTTTTCTACACATTTCTTTGTTATTTGTTTGAAGAGTGAATCCGCAATTCTATTTTGATTAAATAAGCTTTTTTTCAGCCGCAATAATTAATGAAAATGATCTCTAACATTTTGAATATGTGCATCGAGCGCACATTTGCAGATATAAAGACGGTATCTTCCATTCCATACGTTTTTTTCCATTAATCGAAACAGTGCTGGAAGTCTTCTTTGGTGAGTGCCTTTACGAGCTCTGCTTTACCGCTTCCATCGACTCAAATTCGGCTCCCTTTCAAAGCAGATTTTATCTTCGGAGTCAAAAAAGTCGCACACTGCCAAATCTGGCGAGTACGGCGTGTATTCGAGCACGCGTTATGGGCAAGTGCGTTGTCCTGGTGCAAAGTCCACGTGTTGTTCTTCCACAACTCTGGCCGTTTTGCCAAAATTGACAAATAGTAAGTCTGATTGACAGTCTGACTCTCTGGAACCCATTCAGTCACCACAATACCTTTAATGTCGAACAAAACGATTGACATTGCCTTGAACACGCGTACGAGATAGAGAATCGTCTCCATAGACCTCTTGCAACAATTTGTAGCACTCGGTCGAAGTTTTTTTTTTAATTTAACGAGAAATTTGTGATTGCTCCTGTTTTTCGACACACATGGTGAGAAAAAAACACGTTCGTTTCAAACCGCTACTGCACAAATACTATAAGAGTGACGGAAACGTGTTTTGGGACGTGCATAGACAAGATATCTAGATATCCAACGCACTACTCGTTTTCTACTCCATCCCCTAGGAGCGCAGTCTCGTTATTTAATAACCAGACCTTGTATACTATCCTATATCGCCGTTTTTGAGTTTTTGGACCATTATTTTAAGATTAGCGCTTCCTTTGAATGCTGACTATTGTTTTAAAGGTTGGATTTGATACGAAAAACGGTAGTACTGAGAGGCAGAATGATTTTTTGTTCAAAGACATTTGTATAGGTCTGTTAGATTAAGGTAAACTTATGATACTGATCACCAGCTTGCTTTGCCAGCAAGACAACTAACGTCCATATATTACAGGTCAAACTTTGGAGTTTATCTAAGAAGCTGGCGTTAATATTTTGCGTGGTGACCAGGTTTAAAACCCTTCTAACTTGTGTGACTATCCGACAGACTATGGAGAGGTTGATACACAAAAATAATCAAAATGAGTTACACTTCGACAACGAGTAATCGATTAATTTTACCTTTTAATTTCACAGACATTATTTCTTCGAGAACTTTGTAACAAATTTTCTACAATATCACATATCCTTCAACATTTATCGTTCTCTGCTATAGATTTAGACTGCTAGTGATATAGAGATTAATCTATTGCCACGGATTGATCGAACTTCAAACTTTAATTACTCCAGCAACCAATTTGTTTTTATTTTCAAGTAGAATAGATATACCTTTAGAAATTGCCTTTGAATTTAACTCCAGTTTCACTACTCTCGATTCCATCGAAGTGGTATAGATCGAGAAAACCCTAAAGGAAACTCTTAACTCGAATTAATTGCATGTAGTTTCAGTACATAATTTTCATCGACGAAACCCTCTGCCATTTCGTCTCGAAACTTGTATGTATAAGAGTAAATAGGTCCCTTACGTGACTGTCTAACCCTATAATTATATTTTGTCTACCAACTACACAGAATATATGAAGGATCCATTTACATTATAATAAATTGAATTATAAATTTCTTAATTGTACTGAGTCTTGAAACTATATAATAAAGAAAAGAGAAAATATTTTATAAATGATTATGATGATAAACGATATTGACCTTGCTTTGTCATCATGTCCGTGATGCAGAAGACACGAAGCGATTTGGAGCATCTGCAACCAGAGTATATTGTTTCTAAGACAACCCTTATATTTGGGATACTGTTAAACAACTAAGCCCAAAAACCAGAGAAAGAACGAATATAACGTTTGCACTAAAAGTAAACCAAAGAAGTTACACTCAGAGAGACAGTCCCTAACAATTTCTAAAGAAATACGGGACCATTCAGTGGGTGTATAAGCTTAAACCAATAACACTAAAATTCCACTATTTTTCTGTTAAATACCTAAGTGAATGAACTGCTATCATAGTAGCTATATTTACAGACAATGGCATAGGTACTAGCCTCAACTTCCTAGCATCCATCTAAAGTTGAAGAAGTACCAAAGCGAATTAATTTCAGTACCAACAGAATAAACTTTACAAGGAATTTCACATTGTATAAACTCCTGCTTCGTTTTAGACGCCCACCGAAGCATCTAGCCAAAGTACCCGGAACTGATCAGTTGGGGTTGGACAAAACAGAGTGTTTTGATGTGGATACTAAAAGCATAAGGTTAAGGTGCATTTGTGTTGGAGCTGCGCATAATTCTATTACATTAAAATTGAAAAGTATAATTTTGTTTCTGTACTTATGTGTTGATTTATATAGAAACGTTCGCTTCTTCCACAATCCGAAACTGTTCAATTTGTCAAACTCCACATTACATTTTAAGGAAATTTATGTTCAATGTTACCCCGATCGTTCATTTAATTGCCGCCATAGATTGTAACGCCTCAGGAAATAAACCGAACTACGGATTCATATCGAATATATTAATTCCTTCATTTTATCTGCCAGTCGTTCAATTTCTTGCTTCCTTCCTAATCTTTTGTTAGAGTGAGGCTTGACAATCAGATTCGGAACGAAACGGTAAAAACCGAATGAAGCCAAATACAAGAAATGTTTGTTTTTTGTTTAATGACAAGATCTTGAAATTATTCATTCGCGTATATAATACGAAATATTCATGTCAGTCAATTTAATATCGTGTCAAGTTATTCAGTTGAACAACTGATATAGAAACATTTATAGCATTATTGAATCGTCTGAAGCTAGTTACATTTATTTCGTTCGATTAAAATAAGAATTATTAGATTGGATAATTGATCAAAAAAGTAGTAAGTAAAAGTAGAAAATATGCAAATGATTTTGTGCACGGTAGATTAAATATGGTTCTATTATCATGACCCTTAAGCAAAACAAGAGGCTCAGAGTAATCGGAACCCGGTACTTCCAAACCCAGCTAAAAGCCAGAAATTGGGCACGAAAGTTTCAAGATATAAACGGGCTTTTGCTTGCGGAACGAGTTACGAACTGTTGCAACATTTGCTAGACCTAGTATCAGCCGTGAATGCCTAGACTAGATTCCAGATTCTCACTTCGTAGGTGGATTTCATAAATAAGAAAATCCCTGAAACAAGTCCATCGAGGTTCGAGGAGGTTATATTGAATATCAAAATCTCTTCAAATCATAAAATCGTGTTTTTCGTATCGAACAACTGGTGGTTGGTACGGACATCAACAAAATTGCCGCAAAATACCCGGCCTAAATGCTTAAAAGTGATAGACCAAAACAACTATGTCAGAAGTAGACTGACCAGTCAAACTCAATAGAAGATTTTGAAGTTTTTCATATATTTATCGGAAAAATACTAAACAAACAACATTGTTATATACACCAGTACGACCAACATAACCCAACCATGAGTTTGTATGTATTTCCATGTTTATTTGGTAGCATAAATGTTTTTGATTAAGACTTATTATCAAAATATTTTTCAGCATTGAACATTGGGATGGTATAAATCAATAAATCCTCAATCACACGAATATCAGAATACAATTTATTTCAATAGTGTGAAATTAGAATTTAATTGTTGAAAGTTTTATGGTAAATGGTAAAATAATTACTAGATATCTTGGAATAAAATGGCATTAGATCTTTTCTGTATTTTACATATTGTTCAGTTCTATTTACATGAACCATTAAAAATATTCTGTCTTTTATATATTTGATTCTATTTCTAAAGATTGAGATATCTATCCTTCCAAATCATCTGATGGCTTGTTAAGTATTTGCGGGATTTCTGAATCTGTAGGAATTAATAATAATTCTGCACGCAAATACTCCGTGCGCTAAATTGATGTAAAAATTCTCACGTTAGAACAACAAGAGGGTTACAAAATGTTTGTACTAATACTTTGAATACATTCAAAATCTACGATTGTGTAGCTTAGCTGGGTTTCGAACTGAGAAAAGATAAGTCATAAGATTGTTCATCACGAAGATGCGCTTGCTCATTTTAAATTATCTATCAAGAGGTTTCTAGCCAAGTTAAGCGTACCAGTGTAAACTATCTATTTCCTGAGGTGTAATCCAAATTAACAGGGACAAGCCTTGAGTCTGTTGAAGTCGGGAAAGACAAAGCTACACGCGTTGATAGAAGAAAACTTCCAGCACTGTTTCAAATACTGTATAGAGCTTTGTAGCTTTGTAGGGAGAGATAATAAATAGAAATATATTAATTCCAAACAACCTAAAACACCATTCTCATATTTAATAACCACAAACATATTTTTCGAAAAGGCTTAATGTCAATAATTTTATTTTTTATATTCCCCAAAAATTTGGAAAATTGTGGATATTGTAGCACACCTCAATTTGCTCGCAGTTTGCTTTCGTATAAAAAACTTGTAGGGATCAATACCGAAGATCGAAGCTGCCAAAAATTACGCATACCATGATCAAAAAAGTACTAACAACAAATTTTAGGATCTGAAAATACAGACTTATCAAAAATTCTAATTTGTCATCCACGCCACTGCATATTTGTTGGAAGAGGCCTTGGCAAATCCTGGAAAAGATTAATATCCTGAAATCCAATATTCCCGTGTACGTCGACCAAGTTTGGCGTGTGACTTCTACAAATTAGTATGTTTCTTCTAACTTATTATTTTGATATTTGATTTAAAGTTAGGTACAACTGAATTTGTATAGATTTAACAAATGATTAAATATTATAAAACCGTCGAATATGAAATAGTCCTCAAGAAAATGGTTGAAGCGACAAAACTTTATTTTTATTTCTTCATTGTCGATTGATTCAATTTGAAAAAGTTCCCTTGTATTCACAACACGGCAGTTTGTTAATTTTAAGGTTGTTTCTCATTATGTCTTGAAAGGTGGATTCAGAATCTAATACGAGGACGGTCCCGTAAGCACCCGGCCCAACAAAGAAAACACAAAAATTTTGGAAAAAAATATATTTATTATTCAATGTAATTTCCTTTTAACTCCTTACACTTTTTGTCACGCGTTCTCAAATTAACTGCCGACATCATCTCTTCATTGCTGGAAAATCTTTGACCACTGAACCTTTCTTTCAATCCACTTATTTGGTTATTGGAAGTTTTAAAAGGCTCATTGACATTAAAATCAAGCAGTGCTACATCTTGCATAATTCAAAAGACTATTTTGGAGAAACTATAAAGTTTCGTCATTTAGACCGGTTGTTTAGTAAAATAACTGGTCTAATTAAATAATGATCGATAAGGCCGACCCAAACATTAATGTTAAACTGACGGTCTAGGAGTATTTATTTGAAAACTCATGATAGTTATGCCTATTTGTAATACCCCTAAGAGTAAAGCAAGCCTGTCAATAATGACACGTTTAAAAAACCTACTCTGATATTCTTCCACGCTTATTCTACAGTTTCCTTCACAAAACCATAATACCAACAACATATCTACTCGCTAAATGAGAATTATCCACTTATTTAAAACAATTATAACAATTTAATTACTAGAAGAACTGAATTGGTAATTTGATGTATAAATTGTCAATTCTTGACCTTTTGTAAATCGTCAAAAAAACATGTTTTTGGTTATATGACTTCTCCTTTAAATTGACAAAGTTCTATGATTACGAATTACAAAAGTAAAAAAAGTTTTGAAAGCAAATAATCCATGGTATGAAAATAAAACTTCTAAAATCCAATGACAGATAAAAAACGTGTAATTTGGAAGTTGCATTACCCCTAATCAACCTCCCAGAGTGCTTTGATCGCCTTCTACTTACCATTAGTTAATACCCATAACAGTTTTATACAGTGTACCAAATTTGGTTAGGTTGCAAATAAATTAATTTTGGTCCCTACTTTGTTACCCATTAACTCCTCGGGGATGTAATTTCGTAAAGAGGTAAATTGCCTTCAATAGTTATATTTTCGGCTCTTGACCTAATGATAATACTGTTTATTTGTTATTCTCAACAGCTGTTGAAACGCTTGCCATTTGGCAATCGATGAGCATTCGCTCGGTACTCGCCGAATCCTGCCTTGATCCGTATTGTCGTTTTTGCAAAACAACTCACAACCCTTTGTTAGTTATCTTCGTTTTCAGATGTGATAACCGCATCGTCGGAAAGCATATTTTCGCAATATAACGAATGTATCATCATATGCATTAAGCAAGTCTTATTGTTTCAGACTCTTACGAGGCATAGACCGCGACCAAGATCACAGCAATCGACATATTCCCGTAGTTTTCCACCTGATACACCAATGGCTACACCTCCGCCAGAAGAACAAACTTTCTTCGAAAAACCCGTCATACCTACATCGCCGCGAACACCCGAAGGTGGAGATACAGTAGATAGAGCGGAAGCAATAGTACCAGCCTACAGGTAAACAAAAAAAAATAAAAATAATGTATTGTACTAAACATAATAGTACCTATCATATATGAGTAATGCAGTCATCTCGTAATCTCGAAATTATTCATGATTATAAAAAAAAATTGTTGATGAAAGTTTGAGCCATTAATAATAATATTAGGGCGTCTATCGTTACGACTATTAGAGTAATTGTATTTTTTACTCAAAACTCGTTAATTATCAATCTGAAAAATTTTAGCGATTCGCATTCTTATATGAAATTAAATTTTCTAGAAAAAAGCTTTGTTAGTACATTAATGTAAAACAATCCATTTCCTTGTAATCGGACCTCAAACATTTATTTATTGATTTATTTTTTCAATTTGACCGAAACGCAAAATTGATATTTTCACAGTATCGTTTAAAAACAAATAGTCGTTTTTTTCGCCGAGTCTAGTGCTCATATTTATATTTATACGGCACAAACCGAGAATTTCAACGGTTTTCTCTTGGGCTATAATATACTAAAGCTGAAATATGAACGAAACTGATGCAAAATTTTTAGCGTTCCGGCAATCAAACTGCCGTAAAGCAAGTAAGAATACTGCATCCACAGATAAATTAAACAATTCAATTAGTCCACAAAATAATTCGCACAATAAATTATTTTGTGACATCAAATTCTACAGACCTGAAAGTGTTAACCCTGCGGGAATGGAATACAAATTCATAGGATTTAAAATTCAATATTCAATAGAAATATTGATTGATTGAAAAAATAAAAATTTTTGTCCTTTCTCATTACTCCCATTTTTGTTTTCAAGCATTGTCCCTTTCTTATTTAATTGGGAGTGTCAGACTTCGGACCCAATCGACAACACTTCATTTTTGCTTCTTTTAATGTCATCGTTAGTAATTTTATAATTTTTCTCGGTATTCGTATTTTGCTTATTGCCGCATATACGAGTACGATGATTCTATTTATTCTGTAATATGCCGGTTTGAATTCTATGAACAGTGCACGAGTTACGTTGCTTTCATATCAATCGGTTTGCAATTCTAGTTCTAGTTCTAGCTTGATATTTCCCTAACACTACCTCTGCGTATTTATTCTCTTGTTTATAATTATTGTTAGCCCTTTAAAACGGGTTATAATACAGTTAATAATAGTTAGTAATAGTTTTGAAATTATTTAGATTATTACAAAACAAAAATTTGATTGGTACAAATGTATTATTCTGCCCCAAAGATTTCCAATGTTGCTTTTAACAAATTAATATTTGCGTTTCTCGGTTGCCCCAAACAAATTATGCTACAATTACATTTTACAATAATTACTTTCGAGGGACGGTAGCTAATGGAATGTTTTTGATATGAGGCAGCAAAACGAAATAATATATTTCAAATAAACATGCTGGCTAGTTGAGTTCAATGATTTGCTATCGGATATTTAATTAATGTTTAGGACAGATCATTATATTTGTGCGGAGAGAGAAATAAACCATTATAATATTACTAATGTCGCAAATTTAAATAAAACTTATTTTCCGACAACTGTAAAAACAATCTACTATAATATCGACACTAATCTTCTTTTGATTAGATTAGAGATCGATTCTCGAGCCAAAACCAGTCCAACAACATCTTTTTAATTGCGTACCAAGAAATAAAAGGAAAATAATTGATTAATTTTCATGACATAAGAAGCTAAGAAGTTGGTTTTTTTATGAAAACGATTTCAATTTTGTTTGAAAAATATCTCTTTTCAAACATATACAGATTGTTGTGAACGCACCTCGTATATTTATGTATATTTCTTTCATGTTATTAATCTGTTCGCCGCATATACTGAATTTTGTTACCGTGGCAACAAGCTGTATTTTGATTTTTATTTTAAAACCTTTTTTTGCTTGTCTAGTCGGCGAACTCTGGGCCGTAAGATAAATAGAAAAAGAAATGTAACACTTGCTTTTTGGCCTTTGTAGCGTGCGTGTGATTATTATTGCGCTACTATCTTATAATAATATTTATATTTTATGTATTTTGGTTGATGTCAATTACCAAGAGGGGATAAATGTTTTAATTTCAATGTACAATTTAGTTAAACAGTAAATACTGTCCACTACTTATTGGTTTATGGTTTAATGATGTAGTAAAGGTGAATAAGAAGAAAGTTTAGTGTTTTATTTGCCATTACAAATGAACTAAAAAATAAGGTAATCAGGAATATCTTGTACACAGATTGTTTATAGAGTTTGTCAAATAAAGCATTTTATTTCGAACGATATTTGAGCAGTGATATCCTATAATCAATCAGGACCTAACAATCTACCTCACAAATCGTCTATTTTTCCTCAATGATTGGATAATATGGGGTAAGTCATTAGGAACTTTACATACTTAGAATCCCTCAAAATTTATGAAATTTGTTTAAATTAATACCTTATTATGCGATACGTCATTGCGGTTGTTCTATTTTTGGTAAAATTTGATCGTTCACTAAAAATTAAATTAAAATGCTACATAATTGTCGCATATTTCATTTTCATTGGTTTTTTATGTAGTTTGCAAATCTTTTATCAAACTTTTTAGTAGCCTCATGATATCCACCCTAAGGAGCTCTACGTATCGTAACAGTATGTAAAGGTCCTCATGATTTACCCTGTGTATTGTATTAAATCGGTGCAATGTTTGGATGTCCGATCGGAAAATATCTGTCTATAATATAATACATAAATATATTAAAATATTCCAGAGAAAGAAGTGAAAATGTTAGGTACGCGGAACCTACAAGTGCCTCGGGTTGGAGGATTGACCATGAAAACGTAGTTTTAAGGCATGGAGAAAACAGACCCAGTATAGGACGGACTCGTATTCTATCGAGTAACTTAGATAGGGTTCTTGACAATTCTGACCGAAGACAATACGGAATGGGATGGGTCGGAAGAATGTTTGGGTGAGTAATATTACTCTTCATTGATTGAAATTTGACATAAATATATAAAGTAGAAATCTTCTGAAACGCCAAACATTTTTATTATAACTTTATTATATTATATATCAACATAACCTCATTTCTTACACCCTTGCGCCAAAATTAACGCGCGGTTTCAATATTCTGATTTGGCCGTAATTAATAACTTTTTTGTTTTGTAAGGTTGATTTCAGAGCACCTAAAATAAGACTCTGGATATTAGCAATTCATTCTCAGAGCACCAGTCAAAAGTAATCCATGATACAAAATTCAACTTCCAAATCTCTCAACCGAAATCAAAAGAAACAAAAACTTTTTTTAACCAACAGGAGCGAGAAGTATTTGAAACTTCTCTTAATTAAAAATCGTTCTAGAAAGATTGATATTTTATGTAAATACAACTGTTTCACCGAAATACATTCCCCGTTCCTTTAAACTAGTTTTCCTTGCAAGCGATTCAAGTAAGTTGCTAGGCAAAATAGTAAACCAAAGACTCATTTAGCTTTCATAAATAACATTCCAGCAGAACAAAATAGCTTCATAAAACTAAGAATTCAACTTAAATTAACTCTTTGTCTCGAATCACAGATATACCAAAGCAGCTTTCGTTCGATAACGGGAACGGGCATTGCTGCTACATTTTTGATATAATTCTCCCTTAAACCGTGTACTAATGAATTTTGGTTTAAAAAATATTCTCCGGAGAATGCATCTATTATTTTTCGAACCCGTATACGTACAAACTTAATTCATTTTCAATGAAGGAAGTCAAATAACTGTTTCCTTTGAATTTAAAACGTTGTTTTAAGAAACTATACACAGCAAATTGTATTACTTCTATTTGTAAACTTGTAATTGAAACAGTAAAGTTCATATTTACCCAAACGGCTCCGTCCGTGTAATTAATCTACATTGATACGGCGTGGATAATAAGTAAAATGTATTAGTTCATTTAGTCGAACTCGAAGTTGAAAAATTTAATCAATCGAGTAACAGTGAACAGGTAGAACCATTAATGAACATAAATTCAAGTTTTCACACACTATCTATCATTTATTCATAACAGAAGAGAAAATTTGATAAATCTCAAAATGGCAAAATAATTCAACAGAAGATGCTTTCTCTTCCAATGCCGTAGAGTTTTTCACTGGCCATTATTTTATTTTGTTGTTATTTGTTACACAGCAGTGTTGATTAAAATCAATCTAGGTCTTTATATACATTTTATTTACATCTTCATATATATATACATCATCTATCACTTATTTCTTACAAAACCAGGCATGTGCTAAAAAACCCGGTAAAACCATATATTCACTTAACCTTACTTTTCTTAATAATAATCTACTACAAAAACAAAACTATGTACATAGAACATTAAACTACTATTTCTACAAATCAAGCGCCATCTCTATAAGAAAGCATTAACTTAAAATAACTCCTAAAGATTTCTATTATAACATATTTATTTGTGGACCGACGAAACTTGAACCTGTGATAATTTTGGAGAAATACTTTGTATATTCATAAGCTTTAGAGAAAGAAAAGCCTTCATAAATCGCTTCAACTCGACATTATGTTTTTCACAACACTCGATGCGTTTACACTGCTGATTAAAATGAAGTGCGTCGGGTCTATCATTCCATAAGCAAAGACAAGATGGATATGTTGTGTTTCCGCCTTGCATTCCCACCAGAAAAACTACCTCCTACCACTGGCGAGGCATATTCTCCACACTTTGAAGTTTGGAGCTCCATTTTAATACTTTGCTAATTTTCTTTGAGCAATGGAAATTAATTTCCATTGTTTAGCTTTTTGTAGAACTATCGATGAAAAGATGCTACTCTGGAAATTCCTATTACTACAAATAAATGTTTCACACTATTACAATGGCAATGACGCTTTCTTTGATCCTTTACATTAAAATCATTCTTAAGCAAATTCAACTATTTTCGACGAGAAGCTAATGTTTAGGTAGGTTTAAGTATTTTACTAATTAAACCCTTTTGAATTCATAAGATGTGGTTCAACAGACACTCAGTCGAGTATAAGAATTCGTTGCTTCCGCTACTACTAGATATTTGCTGATTCTTTCCGATTTAAACGAGAAAGCACAGGAAAATATGTTCGCTGTGAGGTACTTTAGCGGTTGTTTATAATAGATCTGGATACTGAATATTTTTGGCATTTCTTTCAGCCCGACGTTTGCGGAGATTAACTAACTTTCCTTATTACCTTCTAATGTGTTTGGCAATTCCAACATGATAATTTGGGTGCCCATATTTGATCTTTGCTCTGAATGGGAAGTTCATAAGCTACAGAGAGTTTTATAGTTGCCAAAAAACTAAATTTCTTTAGCTTTTACTTTAATGAATTCTCCGCAAATGTAGCAATAATAGTTTATGTCATTTTTACAATTTTTAGAAACCATTTTAGACATGGCGCAACACAAATGAAGTTGAGCAACACAAGTAACGTTCACTCCCCATTTCACACTCGTAAACTCCACTATTCCCGTCTTTTGGGTGTTAAAACCGTTGCTCCCCAAACTCTCTGCCAAAATTTTGGGATATTTATTATTGATTGTGAAAAAACAAACTTTATTTGCTATACTACACCTTTTTTCTATATATTAATTCAACATGACACTGGTTAAATAAATAATAAGTAAACTAACGTCTCACTTAAAAAATTGTCGTGTTTTTCTAAATAATACTCGTAGAGCTTCTTTGCCTAAGTAATAAGTTTTCTGATAATTTCTTTTGTATCGATTTTCGGCGCCAAGATTACTACAGTTTTTTTTTTTTTTGTAATCTTCGTGATTGTTTTTGAACCTTAAACTACCACCAGCGACGGCGTTGAATATAGTATTTTACCATACCGAACATTCGATGAATTTTTCGTTTTTTGTTACTGTAATATCATACAGCAAACTCTTATTTCCGTTTACAGGCATTCTTTTAGAAAATCTGTTACTCAAGACGCAAGAATTCAAGAACAATTAGACGATATGGAAGACCATCGACCGATGTTTACTTATTGGGTAACGACAGTGCAAATTTTGGTACTTTTCATATCTATAATTTGTTATGGCGTCGGTTCTTTTGGAATTGATTTACAATCGAAATCGGGTCAAGTTCTGGTGACTAGTTTATCACTACAACAAGTGGATTATTTAGAACCCGCTAATTTCTGGTAAGAAACCAATTTAATACTTTAGATGTGTCACATTGTAACCTTAAATTTACCCCTTCCTTCCGTTCTAACTAACTTTTTCCAATATTATTTTACATATCAAATTCGATAGTTAGTTAGTATCTTAGTATAGCGGGGATGGGATTGTTAAAGGAATTCATTCTTTCAAATTTCCGTAAGACTACTAATAGTATCGAAGGGCTACGAAAACCATTGTCGAAGGAGCAGAGTTTATAGTTCATGTGGGATAAAAAAATGGATTCATAATAAAGATTTATTTTCAAGTCAAATGCAGATTGAGTAATTTTCATGAATTTTATCAACTACAACTACAAAAAACAGCTTGAGACCAAACTAACCTAACCTAAATAACTTCTCGTTAGTGATAGTGTACCATACCACAAATCTGCTACTTCTGCATCTCTAGATTCATAAACCGAGATCAAAAAACTTATATACTTTGAGATTCCCACCATATCATTGAAACATCCATATGAAATATTCCGACTTGTACCTATTTAGTTTTAAAAATACAATATATAGTTAGTTGAAAATAGTGGCTTTGGTAAAATTTCTCCTATGAGTATATATATATATATATATATATATTCCACTTTAGATTATTTATAGTGTGGTCAGTCAAAGTGAAATTAAACAAGTTTTTCCGATTAAAAATAATTAATACCTTTTCGTTGGAATGAACAGAATCTTCTGAATTCCTTTCCAACAAGATGTTAGGTTAGTGTTATCCTTGATCAACTGGATAGATTTGTCATCAGAGTAAATATAGTAAAATAGTAATTTTCAGGCCGATATTATGTACAAGTTGCTGTTTAAATGAAAAAGTTTCAAGATTTATGTAAATAACAAAAAGTCTTAAAATCAATTTCACTAAATATAAATCTGAATCATCTACCTATCTTTTTTTATTGTGAATAGAATTTTGATAATAAACTGTTTACAGGTTTGGACCCAGAGCTGGTGATCTGATCCATTTAGGAGCAAAGTTCGCACCTTGTATGAGAATAGACAATAAAATAAAGAAGGAAATCGACAAAATTCAAGCTAAAGAACGGGAGACCGCATGCTGTATCAGAAATGATGACTCAGGATGTGTCCAATCTTCACAAGCAGACTGTTCGGTAAGAAATTAATAATACAATAATAATTGTAATGTAATGTAAATAATTTAAGAATGTTATAGTGGTGAATAAAAGTAGGTGGAATAATGCTTAAAGGTACAGTAAGCGAACTTTATTTCAAGAGTAAGGATGCTCTATTCATGACTTTGGGAAGGGGTCATAAGAAATTTTGATCCTTGCTCAAATAACCACCATCTTGCTTCAAACACAGGTGAATTAGAGACAGTTTTCAACATTAATAAATCTTCAAAATGGGTTTCATAAAGATTTTAGATTTTGGATGAAAATGTCACTTCACTTTACGGAAACCCGATAGATGAAAAGGAGACGTTTTTAACTTCTCATTAAGATATATTAAAATTATCTTGTGACAAAGTATCTGCGGTTTTTAATGGACGATA
The DNA here is from genome assembly GCA_026230145.1 of Diorhabda elongata. Lineage (NCBI taxonomy): Eukaryota > Metazoa > Arthropoda > Insecta > Coleoptera > Chrysomelidae > Diorhabda > Diorhabda elongata. The sequence continues at coordinate 464,905 of CM047928.1, forward strand.
ATTAGAACAATGATTACACATTCATCTGCTGATCTTTTGCATATTATCATACGAGGGTTGCTACTTAACTATTTGAGATATGGCAACACTGATGTCAATATATCAAATCTGACGTTGCCATCATAAATTTTGATATTTTTAATGGTGAACTTACTCAAAACGTGTTTTTATACGAGTGATATTTGAGTTGTTTATAGATACTTGAAACGTTGATCTTAGTCAAAAAATGGAATTAGATCTCGAACAATTTCGTGCGATGATTTTTTTATGACGTGGATTAAACCAGCTGCAGTGCGCCGATCAACTCGCTTCGACTTTTCGTAATGAAGCAACAACTCGAGCCACAGTGTTTCGCTGGTTTTCTGAATTTAATCGTGGTTTCAATCGATATTTCAAGATAGTTGTGAGGTATATTTAGGCATTGGTTCCAATCGCATACATTTAATATTGCATGAACATTTGGCTGTCAAAAAGATTTGTTTGATTTGACAATCGTTCAAAAAAAAAGCTCTTGTCGATTGGTGCAAAGAAATGCTAAGAATACTCAATCGCGGTGCTACAAAAGACGGTCTATTAGATCGTGGCAGGCGAAGAATCATGCAACTATATGGATCTTTCAAGATGAGACAAATCCAACAAAAGTTGTTCGCGCACGATCCATTTTGAAGCAAATGGTTGACTGTTTTCTCCGGAATGACTGCCACCGTTGCATTAGAGCAACGTAGAACGATCAATTCCGAATGATACACCAGCATTTGGTTGCCACAGTGAAAACATCGAATTGATGAACAGTTCGGAAGTATGTTGATCTAAATAATAAATATTTGCACCAATTACACGGTGTCAACGAGACTATCTAGTGTTTTGGGAAACGAAAAAATTGTAAACTATCGAAATGTATTCTCTATAAAATCAATATTTTTATAAATGGTGCATAGATAGATATAAAAAATAACAAATGTTTTGGTATGACAATATGAACACTATTATTTTCTAAATTGGAACATAAAATATTCATTCGATAATTTTTACTTTAATGACGGTAGATATAATCATAAACTTTCACCTAATTTATTAATTATAATTTATTGGTTAATACAAAGACTTATATGATTCTTTTTTTATTTTTCAATCTTTCTGAAGTTGAGAGGATTACGACCAACGGTAAGTTAACGACCCTAAGGAAATACCTGATTTAGAAATAAATTGTAGTATGCTCTAGATACATTAACGGAAATAAATAAAAACTAAGTACATAATATTGTAGGTATTTTGGCTTTTATTGCCTCGATTAAATACATGATTTGACCAACGCTTTCGTAATTTATTTCAGAAAACACGTAAACACGAAAACGCTACAGTGTCGTGAAATGGTCTATTAAAGTAGTCTAAATATTTTTCACAATTTCTAGAAGAGCACTTTAGTGATATTCGTATTTCATGCCACTTTCAATTCTAACCTAACTTCACATATCACAACAATACATCTTATGGGTATACTTTGAATCAAGTTGTTCAATAAATTTTGTCCCATTTCTACCCAAAGTGGACGACAATGACGTTTCGTAACTGATACCGAGCATAATCTACGGGGTATCACAGTCTATCTGGAAAGTAACGGTAGATGAAGATAACCTTTTATATTTCATGTAAAACCACCGTATCTCGATATGGTTTCACATTATTGTCAATAAAAATGAACTGAGGCATGAAATTTGTGTCACCACTTGATGCCTATATACTCATCCTTTCCATTCAATATAATCAACTCAGGCGATTGAAACAAATTCATGTCCAAACTGTACCTCTTCCAAAGGAGTGAAGCTCTTGATGAAGTGCATGAATGGGTTTATCCAAATTCGTTCTCGTCTACTGGCTGAAAACATTACATCTATGATGATCACGTTTCTCTATCCATTATGCAAGTGTTGTTGTTTAAATCCCGTTAGCTAAACTTTGTTACCTATGCTCAAAAGTCAATGGTACTCTCTTTAAATTATATACATATACAACTAACTACCCGTTTCTTCATATTTGGTTAGGTTAGACTTGTTTTCTAACTATGGAGATCTGGACTGTTCAATATCAATTTAGCAAAAGCTCTAGATCCTTGTTAATGAAGAAATAGTTTAGTAAACATATCAGAACGTAGTAAGCTATACCTGAACCAACTCAGAACTGATTCTTTCTCTGCTTCCTAGGTTTATTAATGACGCAAAGGCTCCTAAATATGTTACTCGCAAAGAACTATGGTCGATTTAAATTTCATCAACAATAAGACCCCGTTTGCTACAAAAAAATGAACACGGAAATTTGCTAAGTCGAAATCTGATAAGAATTATTCCTTTAAATCTAACGAATCGTCCACAATAATATTTCAGATTACTTTTTCGTTCAAAGCTATTCATTTCACGTAAAATGGAATTCTAGAGGGAAAAGTGGCTTCGATGGAAAAGTTGGACATTTACTTTTTACTTAATGAACTACGAAGTGGACTGTAAGAAAACGGTAAATTGGTCTCAATCAAACTATTCTCACGTGTAAGGATTTCTTTACGTTTTATTGTTTGATACATTTCCTTTAAATTTCACATTTCGTATAAATCGAGTCGAATTCACAATTTTATTTGGAATGTGACTAAAATTTTATAAATCAGTAAGTCTGAACACTTCTTATATTTCGTAGTCTAAGCTGGCGATTAATGTGCGTCATAACTAGTACACGTACATCATAATAACGGGATACAACAGTCGCAGATGAGAAAATTTACGACAGTCGGCTCTCCAAGCTCTTGTGAACACAAACAATTTTCTTGTAAATCATATCTCGTAGCTTTTGCCAGATGCAATTTGATACCATTGAATAGTTTTTTCTGCATTGAAATGATGTGTGGTTTATTTATAGAAAACGATTTCTACCTGGAAGAAATGGAAAATGGGAGACTCAGGTCCTGGGGGCAGGATATCTGGTTCAGTATGCGGTTTGGATCCAAAGTGAGTATTTTTTTTTTTTTTCATCTCGAAAACAAATATCGACATTTTTCACAACTTATAGAAAATCATTTTGAACTGACGGTCAATTGATTACGAATTTATTACCGATATATATTTTATATAAAAAATAACCAACAATAAAATAAATATTTTTATTGTAGAACATAATCATATTAGTACACTTCGCCGAATGTTAGAAATCCACTAAAACCGGACAGGACTGGCTCCAGTCGAAATTTCAACGCTTTTGTGACAATACATATTAAACATATCCTTCCAAATATACATCTCTGATTGTTTCTGTTTGTTTTTAATCGATTTTAAAGATTTTTCCTTAAACTTTTTTTCTGTCTACAGATTTTGTGATGCCCCTGCAAGCGTCCATCCTTACGAATGGCCTGACGATATTACCAAATGGCCAATTTGCCGTAAAACCAATACTCAATTTTCTATTCAAAAAAATAACGGACCACGCGACAAACTTGCAGAACATATGGTGTGTGAAGTTATAGGCCATCCATGTTGTATAGGGATACATGGTCAATGTAAAATAACAACTAAAGAATACTGTGATTTCGTTCAAGGAACATTTCACGAAGAGGCATCATTGTGTTCACAAGTAAGTAACCATCATACTCCCTCCTTCCTAGTCAGAGCTGTCGCTTAGGGTTGGTTGAGTAATGCCTAGGTTGAAGTTGTCCAAGCCAAATATACTTGATATCCGAGTTTGTTTTCTGTTTGAGTTTTCTTGACTAGTGTCCAGCCTGCAGTAGTCTAGGTATAGAAATAAATGTTAAGTTTGTGACATAAAATTGATTCTGCTCATGAAAGCTATAATAATGATAAAATGAACAAATAATCATTTTTTTTTCTAGGTTTCGTGTTTAAACGATGTCTGTGGAATGATTCCTTTCTTCTTCCCCGACGTGCCTGACCAGTTTTACAGGTTATGGACATCGCTGTTCTTACATGCCGGTGTACTTCAACTTGTTATCACAATTCTCATTCAGTATTTTTTGATGAGGGACTTGGAAAAATTGACGGGAAGTTTGAGGATTGGAATTATCTATATTGGTTCTGGAGTTGCCGGTAATCTGGCCAGTGCTATTTTTGTACCGTATCGTGCAGATGTAAGTAGTAAAAATTGAATTTTAAACAGTAATGTGTTACAATGGTGTATCTTTTTTCCCAGGTTGGCCCATCCGGTTCCCAATTTGGACTACTAGCTTGCCTCATAGTCGAAGTCCTTAACGCCTGGCCAATGCTAAAACATCCGAATCAAGCCTTATGCAAACTACTCTCAATCACATTAGTCCTCTTTGTAGTCGGTCTCTTGCCGTGGGTTGATAATTACGCCCATCTATTCGGTTTCGTATTCGGCTTTCTTCTATCTTACGCCTTTTTACCTTTCATATCTTTTGGTAAATACGACAGACATAAAAAGATATTTTTAATATGGGTATGTCTGACTGCCGCTTCGATTCTATTTATCTGTCTGGTGCTCTTATTTTATATAATACCGGTTTATGATTGTAAAATCTGTTCTTACTTCAATTGTTTACCTATCACTAGAGATTTCTGCGCATCTCAAAATATTAATTTTAAAAAAGAGGAACCCATAGTATGACAAAAGAGTATACGGTTTTTAACCGTATATTTTGTTGTGTTCTTTCATTTTTCCGAGCTCAAATGATTGTTTCGATTGTATTTTGAATGATTTTTCCGTTTTTCACATTACCACAGGTATAGTTTAGAAAAGTAAGTCAACTAATATAAATTTAAAGGCCGTAAACATATTTTTCATTATTAATCTTGTCGATCCTAGATTACCGCTCGATTTATGAAATTGTCATATAATTTCTATGGAAAGTTTTTATTTCCATATTTAATAACATGCTTAATTTGTTCGAAACTTTTCCTTTTCCTAGCTTAGAATGAAAAATATATGTAATGTTTTTGTGAAGTATGTCTGCATTATTTAATCAACGAATCTAAAATAATATCGTAGGAAAAAAATTCTACTACCTGTAGAAAGAATCTTTTCCTAGAGTAAAAATACAACTTTCCGCACTTATTAGGTCAATAATTTCCTCGTTTCAAGTTGCTTTATAGAATTCTAATAATAAGTGATATAAAATATCTACTTCTGAAATTGAAATTCTTTCGGCAGTTACACAGCATAGGGAAACTCAAATTACTATTTTTAAAGTCGAGTGAATGGACATCATTATGTCAAAATATGCGGTAATCGTTTTGAAATTATCCAATTTAGTTATATAATAAACAAACTGTATGGAAACAGTATCACAGTATTATTGAATAAAATCATTCAAAATATAATTCAATTATGTATTTTTTACTTCCAAGTTTCACGTTATGTTTCTACTTATTTTGCCCAATAAATATAATTTCTGTTTTTATTTATTTTGTTTATCGTTTTTCGTACCTCCCTAGTGAATGTAGTGATAAAAAAAAACTAATGAAACGTGGACTTGATGAGACGTTTTTGTGACGTATGTGTTGAAAATTACTTTTACTTGTTTTGTGATCATTTTTAAGAAAAGACAGTTTGATGTACATTTTCGGGCAGTGTTACAAAATAAACAACATTAAGAATATGTGATAAAACGACTATATATCGCGATAAAATATATGACACTTCTTATTTCTATATAAATATGCAATGAATATTTGTTTTTGTTGGCAACGAAAAAAATGCTACAATGAACTTTTTTGCTGTTGATCTGCTTAGTTGAAAAATACCCTGACAAACATTGAATAGCTTTGAATATTAGGTTAGTACTCTGGTATCTAAATAGGAAAGGATCTGGTGAATTATCGAATTTTTGTAAATAATACAATCTTCATTTTTTTAACTAGATTTGAAATTATGAAGTCACCCTCAAAACCCCACAACTATTGCATCACACATAGTAAAAAGAGGTGAAGTAATGAATCTCCATGAATCTTATCTCGTCACAATTATTGTGCCATCCAGGTTTGTCAAAATTCATTTTAAAAAATTATGGAACAGTTTTCATTTTAATTTCTCCAGGCTGGTACATACTACAGCTATCGGATTCAGAAACTGGTCATTATTACTAAAAACATTCTTATATCATATATTTTATTAGTATATTATGGTATAAATAATAACTCATTATACGCGAGTAGAATACTATCCTCTATCCACGACTACTAAATATTTTTGTTAAAATTCATGCAACCATTCCCCCCATTATTAAAGCCACCTTAAATCACAGAATGTAATGAATTAAATATGTGAAAGATTTACTAAATATTTTACCTTTGTTGATAGTTATTTATCATCAGATGCTTTCATCAAAAAATTGTTGATATATTCGCTAGAAATAGTTACTTACTTCTTAATAATTCTCCTAATTTTTTATAATTTCCCAAGATTATACCTTGATGTAATGTGATCGTACTTCTAAGTATTGAATGATAGAGTTGATGATTTATATTTTAAGGACAATTCAGTAAATTTTAACAACAGAGTCGATTCAGAAAATGGAGTGGTTTTCTTTTCCTTTTGCCAGTTGAAAAAAGGTATTATTCTATAGTTTCATTGACTTTACTGGTAATACTCAGATATCTACGCACGAACAAAAATGTTGGCAGGTTTGAGACAAATTTATTTTGTTTCAAAACTACTTTTAAAAACATTCCTTCAAACTGCGGGTTCGAGGTCCCAATCTGGCATAGGAAAATCACTGCTGTCAGATGCTTCCTTGATTTATCTATATTATTATGTTGTTACACAAAATAGTTTTTAAAGTTTTATCGTGTAAACTACTCAATATTTTCAATTTATTTCTATGCACAACACAAGTTAAATCTTTTTATTTGATACCTGGGTACTAGCCTATCCGGTTTAACAAATCTTTCGAGATTGGCAATACAAAATAACCAAAAAATAAAAAGAAAATGTTAGAATGTGTTCTTGTATTGGCAATATCTTTTGATCGACTCTTCGAACTTATGTATATTATATCGTAAACATTCCATAGTCTTATTTCTATGTGTTATATTTAATATAAATACAAAAATTATCAAAAATATTTTCATGATATAGATAATCTGTAAAAATAAGAATGAGTGAAAAATGAAAATTCAAAAAAAAAACAAGGAGTATGTATATATATGAAATATAAAGCAGTATGATATGTGTTTTTCATTTAGGTGTGGAAAAATAATTGATTTTTGTAAGATTGTGACAAAATAATTAATCTCTTCCCAGAAGTTCTTTATTTGTCTACGTAAGTACATTACAAACAAAGAATTTATTTCACATTGTTGTAATATTTTAGAAGTTGACTGTCATCCAATAATTTTTCTCTTTCCCTTAAATGGGAAAAAAAGTTGAAATAATTTAACCAGAAAACATTCACTTCTCTAATAGGTTTTATTGGAAACCATTATTAATAAAAAAATTGAAAACGTGAAGTCTATCGCAGTACATAAAGAATATTAATATTTTGTGGCATGAATGATTTTTCCTTCTGACCTTGTTACTTGAAGTATACAAAAATAATTTCCAATATTCATTCTTAGCAGTATCCAATTGAGAATGCACAGTTTTGGAATACTAAGTATTGAAATTATAAAAAACAGTTTCGCATTGATTTCTTCCAAACTTTTGGAAGTTTTGAATATATTAAGGTTCCTTTCAAAATTTTAATAAAAATATAAGTTTGTCTTCCAATGAAATATTTTCTGTTTTATTTGACTTTTAATTTACAAGTAAAAATTATAAAATGAGAAAATATCCAATTACCAATTAGTTTAACTGCCTCGGTGACTTTGAGAAACATTTGATAAAGCACTTTATGAATATTCATGGATCTTATTGAAAACTAGAAAGTAATCACGAGCAAAATTAATTACAAGACTAACCTAAAGTATCCCTAAGATTCAAAGTCAAAAAAGCTGTTTCAGTGCTGAAAACACCGAAAAATACTAATAATTTGTTTATATTAATTTACAAAAATAAATTGTCAACTGAAAAGTCCTATTGGAACTTCAAATTATTTGGAATGCAATTATAGTTGGAAAAAAATGAAATTAATCAATATCAAAGTATTTGATTCCACTTACTACAAGAAATTCATGTAATAGGTAATATTCCAAAAGACTGGCTTATCTGTGTATTTATTTCCCTCCCTAAGAAATTAAATGCCAAGAAATGTGTTGAGTTCAGACTGGTAAGGTTGATGAGCCAAGTCCTTAAGATCCTAGTTAAAAATATACAAGCCAGAATCTACCATAAATGTGAAGCCAATCAAAGCGATACCCAATTTAGATTTCACAAAGATCTAGGAACAAGGGAAGCACTAGGTAGCTTATTAATACTCTTCCATAAATGTTAAGACATGAGGAAAGATGTCTATGCCTGTTTCATAAACTACGAGGAAGCCTTTGATCAAGTTAATCATACCGTCCTTCTGACATTACTACAGAAAAAAATGTTAGACAAACAAGACATCGAGTTTATTAGAAATATTTATAGGAACTTAGAAGCAACTGTTAGATATGGACAAAAGACATAGGAACCGGTGTGTATAGAAAAGGGGGTACGACAAGGTTGTGTTTTGTCGCCAATACTGTTTTAATATGTACTCTGAGCACATATTTAACCAAGCAATAGGTGAAGAAGAGGATGGAATAAAAATTAACGGCAGAACATTAAAAAACATTCTTTATGCAGACGACACGTTTATCATTGCAATAGTATCTTTTCCATCACATATCACACATCTACTATAGGATTTAAATGAGGTGACTTTGATTTATGTAAGGTAGTGAAGTGGTTAACTATCATGTTTCGAATAAGCACCATTGGTGATTGACTACCATAGCCAATAATCCCCCATATCATTACTTCAACTGTGCTGTACTTGAAGCATTTTGTTACGCGTAACACAAGTTGAGGAACTTACGTTAACTAATAATACTAAGAGACTCTTGTAAACAGGTTTCCTCAGAAAAAAAATTGTAATCATGGCCAAAGGTGAAACATAGTTATGATCATGATGTAGCCAAAAATAAAAATCGGAGAATTTTTCTTACCGGATTGAATACTTCTAGTGTCACAAATGAACTATTATTATTAAGTGGAAGAATTGACATGTTACATTCAAATTGTTAATCCTGAAACAATAATACAGGAATAATTCTTATAATTAAGGATATTTCTTTAGTTATGTTTGTTCAAGTATTGAAGTTTTCTGAAATAAAAACAAACAAAAAAATGTTCTTTTTACCATGTTATTCCATTTTGATAAAACCTATTTGTAAATTCTCGAATTTGCTGAAAAATTAATGAATGACTATCTTGTTTGAACAATTTACCCAAGATGTATATTATAATGTAATAAACGCATTGAGTAATAAAGAATAATTCTTTATTACTGAATGATAAGAAAGTACTTCCTTAATAGTTTCTCGTCATAATGATAAACATATACTACACAATTAACAAACGTGATTCAATTATATGCAGATTAATAATCTACCATTAATTTTAGTTCATATGTTTGATACCTTGTATAAAAAGTTTTCGTTAACTTTGAACAGCACAAAATTTATGAAATGCATCTGCCTTTATGTGAGGAGAAAAGCTGCTCAATAAGGAGATAGTTAAAGCTCGATTGTTTCTAATTTAGTATTTAATAAATAATAGGAAAAAAAATGAGGAAATTTACTATTCGAGAGCAATATTTTAGTTCAGTACTGAAGACAAATAACAGCATATCTTCAACAAGATTAATAAAAGCAATAGTAAGTGGCACCTTGAGATTGAAGATGTACAATAAATTTTTTCAAAATATTTGCGCTGAAAATTGTCAAAACAAACGAAGTAATATTTTAGATATAGTAAGAAGGAAGTGAGGAGGGAGAAGCCGGTATCAAAAAAGAAATCAGTGAAGATTGCAGCTAGTAGCAAATAATCTAAAATAAGTAAACCATGGATCTAATGTACCATTATAAAGTCAAGGTATAAAGAACTTTTAGCTCTAGTTAGTAGAATGCCACTTTTTAGAAGAGAACTTATAGTGAAATTCAAGAAGAAATTTCAGCTCAAAAAAGAGCTACTTAAGCTTTTTGAACAAATGTGTGTTTGTTATATAGAAGTTGGTCCAGAATTATATGCATTAATTGTTAAAGCTGTACGTCCAAAAATAAGTGTACACTTTTTTCTAAAACATAATAACTGACATTCCTTTATAACAGTGAAGTGAGAAATTCACTTTTTTCAAGATTTATAACTGTTATTATGATGTCAATACCTCAGACAAATAAAATTACACATTCAATAAAAGAGATAATATTGTGAAAATTTTTTTTCGAATAAATTATATTCAATCGAATTATTACAAAAGCATCTTCAAAGAAACAATTTTTGAAGTAATTTCTTTATATAATTAATAAGTATGGAAAAATACCATAACCTACCCGTTATTTATATGAGATGGAGTAAGTGAGAACATCAAATTAATAATCCTTATGTCTCATAATCCCTCTCAATATATGAACTCAGCAACGAAACCATTAAATAGATATTTGAATAAATAAAATTCTAATTTGTTATTCCACACGGTACTCATTTTGTATGCAAAATCGTAGTGTCGAAAACACAACCATCCATGTCAATTGCTACTAAGCGACTGAGCAACCCGCCAATGTGGAGCAGTGTTGCCACAATTTAAAAACTGAATGTAAAAATTGAACTAGATTGTACCAACTTCAAACAAATTTAATAAAATTATAGAAAGGTGTATAAACATAAGTTTAAATTAAATTTTTTTTTCCAAAAATGTTATAGTCTGTGTTAATTATTATTTTCAGGATGAAAAATTTATCTACAGTTTACCGATAAAATTAGCAATGCAGTACAAATTCTAATTATTGTTACAATCTAGTACCATTTCTAGTTTATTTTATTAAACGAAAATATAAAATAATTTTATATTTGCGAACGCAGGGAAAATGTATTAGAAAAAAGGTAAAATGTACTAGCGTATAAAATACACTAAAATGTACTAAAATTGTACAATTGTACTAGCTCTGGCAACACTGTGTGGAGTCTTGTCGTGTTCGCATGCGCTTTCATTGTGGTACAAAAACCGAAAATTGTTTTCAAAGACTCTCATAGAATTTTCTATTAATGATAATTGTCAGCCATAAACTAGTAGATAGTAACTTTGGATTTTTAGTTATTTCAGATACATACAACGAATCATTAGCTACAGCAGTAACAATAAATGATTTTTCAAGATTCCAAACGAATTAATTTTTTGTGTACATTAACAAACTATCGGAAGGTATTGTTTTATCTAAATGCGAGATTTAATTGTTTCAACAGACCACCAAGCTAGGTCCTCTAAAATGTGGCCTTCATTATAATAGCTTTGATTTTATGATCACTTTTTAAATTGAAGTTATTATATATACAATTTCATATCAAACTATTCGAATACCGCAGCAGTTAGATAAAGGAAGGTATTTAAATTATTATCCGCACAGTAGTTTATGACCAGCTATAATTACTACTGCAGGTCGTCTTCAATCGAAGATATTGAAAAGACCTATAATATTTTCAGTCAACTTTCAGTTTGCATTATAGATAATCTTAAGACTGATTTTTTTGATGATTGTTTTTTAATTATGACGAGAATTTATAAGATTGGCGACGTTGAATTTATATATTACGACTGATATTTTTAAAACGTTTAAGTTTAAAAATTGTACATTTACATTGTAATATTATAACATCAGGTGTTACCACTAAGACCAAGCCTTAACATTATAATAATGTAATAAAAATACTTCTGCACATATTAATAACTTGTTGATTTAATTACCTACCTGAATATGAAAATACCCCATTCCGACCAAATAGAAAAGGAAATGAAGAAATCCTAAGTTCAGCTACCTTTAAAACACGATAAATTCGCCCCAAGTTTGAAGTTGGTGAAACACGGTCAGCGTAACCTTTTCTCTGCAACGCCCTTCTATAGTCGGACCAGTGAAGCTTCCCAATTTTAGTATGTTCTGTGCTTGTCCTTGCCACACAGTTCATTATTTTATCTAAACTGCTGCTGATGATAATGAAGAGAATCATCAAAATAAAAAAGAAGAAATTGACACTTGTAATAAACAATAAGGGCACGTAGTAACGTCAAAAATATAACCTCAAATTTCCAAACTATCATATGAAACAAGAGCTTTCAGATTAGTTAATTCTCATTGTAAAATGTAATAATTTATCAAAAAAAATTTAATCACTAACTCAAAAGTGAATGAAAATAAAATAAGTGGTATTTCAAGTCGGGCTCAAGATTTTCAACATTTTGCAACTGACTAAAATAGTCCCATAAACGTATTCTAATGGATTTTAGAAATGATTGATAAAGTAATACTAGCAGAGAAAAGGTTAATTACCTTGAATGTGTTAAACAGAAATAAGTCTATAAATGGTTGTGTATGCTCCTTTTAATATCACAGTATATACACAAATATACATTGACATGACCTGACCTGACCTGAATATACATTGATATAAAGTAGAATAGATAGAATATATATAAAAATAAATACAGCGTTTCATGATTAGACTTTTAAAACCACATTCAATAAAAATTAAAAATTTTATAACTTTCTACACAAATTCTAATGTTCTTATTGCTTTTATAGCATACAAGCTTTTCGTAGATATTCACTATTTGTATAAAATTGGTTTAAAGACCTCCTACTTTCCCTGTTTGACCTAAAACTAAGCGATGATATGCGCCATTCATTTGTTCCAAGAAAATAAATGTCAAAACAGTATGAGGGCCCAGTCGTAAGTAGTATGGAAGGAAGCCCTTCCATAGGGAAAATATTCCTTCATTCTTTATTACTTTGCCCAGTACGTCTATTGGTCCAGAATATTCAGCGACTCCTCCCAGTGATTTCATATTTTGTAACCTATAACAAAACATTAATGCAGTTAATAAAATTGTGTATTTTAGTATATGAATTTTATAATAAAATCGATAAACGAATACTCTATTTTGGATTACATAAAAAAAATGCAAGTCAATTCAGATGGATACTTATTGTTTTCTGGTTTCTATATATATTTTGCTTCGAATGGTTGTTATTCATATTTGAATTCAATACTTTTATAGATGATTTTTTGCAATCACTTATATAATTGTATTAATTAAATGGTCTAATTTTCATAATGCATCAACACTGTCACACCTGTCTACTGACATTCCCTAAAATTGTCTGTAGAAAGGTAGATATCTGTTAACAATTGATGAATGATGCTTAAGTATCTTTTTTCAATAATGTATCTAATCAAAGTGATACATACTGATTTTAAAATCTTGTCAACCCATTCCTTATCACATTAGGATTCTGAAAAGTCAGTATCCAGTAGAACTTGAATGAAATTTGCAAAGAATAAACCCTCTTTAATTATTATAACATAATTATAAAAAATGGTTAAGAATGTTACAGATATAATGCCAAAAAAATGTGAGATGAACTTGAAGGTGTAATATAAGAAAAAATAAATATTACAATGCAAAAATATACAAAATTATGTGTCTAATCTGATATATAATCAGGCAATATTCTTACCTAGTTTTAGCAATATCCAAGGGCATCGAAACTATAGTTGTAATGAGCCCGGAAATCATGGAAGACACAAAATGTAATGGTATACCATCTTTCATTTGGAAATATTGGACAATTAACTGTTTGGCTTGGGAGTAAGTAGATAACTGGGCTGCATTAACTGCTACAGCACGTCCCATAGTTGGTATAGCTCCTCGCCATAAAGTGGAAAGACCTTCTTCTCTATAAATTCTTATCAACGCATCATTTACACTTTTATAGTTTCGTCTTTCTTCTATAGGTAGACGCCCATCAGCTGTCATGCGAATTAAAGATACTTCAGCAGGTGTTCCTAGATACAAAAGCAATAAATTTGCATTATTTTAAGAATGTTAAAAAAATTTGCAGTATATGGCGTAAAAAAGATATTTACCATTATGTTACAATATAGTTATAATACATACTTACCAACAAATGCTCCCGCGACACCAGCTGCCATACCAAATAATAATTTGGTGAAGAAACCGGGAGGTGTTCCATCAGGAGATTTGAAAGTATCAAATAGATAGGTATATACCCCCAATCTTGTTCCTGTGTAAGTCAATTGTCTCAAAAGCCCAGCAGAGAGACCATTGTACATAGCAAGTACTCCCTCTTGACGTATTATAACTTGGCAGGCATGGAAGGTACTTCTATATTCTTTAGCTTTGCCACCAGCACCACTCAACTGCATGCGATTTTTAACCAGGTCCAAAGGTTGGACAAAACAGGTGGCACCCATTCTATGAAAAAGTAAACTATGTTACAATGAGTTTAACTATTTGTAAGTCATATTACCGGTTTTAACCTCTAACTTTAAAAGCAATTTCTTAATATCTCTTCTCTGCCTGATTATTTCATATGGAAATTTTAGTAGCCTTAAACTTATTATTCCATCAAACATTTTCAAAATAAATATGCTCAACATCAATTTTCATGAAATTTCAATATTGTCGTGGTTCCAAACTTTCTTATAGCAAAATCATTTTCTATTTCTTTTAAATTTTCGGTAGATGCAGCATAAAAAAGTTACTTATTTATTGCTGCTCATTTTGTTTTCAACTCAACTTGAATTTGAGACTACACGAATTATTTTACTGCTAGAGTTTCCATACGGAGTCTAGATTTACAAAAAGGTGTTACAAATCCGTCAAATCATCGTAAAAGTGATGCACAAATCACATTTGTTGAGATGAACAACTTTAAACAGTATAATAATCAATTCAATAACTGTCCATTTGAGATCTGTGGCACACAATGTATCACAAATTTGTATTTTCATTATTATTGTATTATTTAATATTATACATTAAATAAAAATCTGTGTAGTGCTCTTCTTCATATCGATATCCATGTAGTGTTAATTTAAATAATTAAAACAAAACTAATGTCACAAAAACACATTTTTGATGAGAGCATAACATCAACTTCTGTTCCATGGAGGACAATGCTAGAATAAATTTTTCAAATGGTTGCAAAGAAGTATATCTGAAAACGTATAACATTCTAGCAAATGTCAGTCACTCCATTTTTGTACTCATTGTAGTTTTTTGTTTCTTCAAGGTGCTCAAAGTTTTGTAAACTTGAAGATTGTTTATGAAAAACCATGTAACATTATTATCATTGTGGTAAAACAATTTGAAAAACCACCATATTCGTCTTTTTCTTTTTTCAAAATGCTAGAAACAATGGAATGGACTCATTTTCAATTGATAGGACAAAAGGATTTTTTCAACTATCACTGTAGTCTTCTTTAGAACTCTTTGAGGTATCGAGATTATAGTTTTCATTCTCCTTTTAAGCATTTTTCCAATCTTTTCTATACTTTGCTACTAATATTTTCTCCTTTCTTCCTCCTTCCTATACTACTTGTAGCTACGTTTACCTGGGTCTTCCTTTTCTTTTTTTCTTATATCTTTTTGCTTCTGTCCCTTTTATTAGACTCCTGTTTTAGCTTTTCTACAATTACCTCATTTCTTATCCTATACATCCTCGTTTTTCTTGCTATTTTACTTCGTTGTTTGATCTATGCGGTTACCCAGGTTTCACTTTCTGATATTAAGTTGCTACTATTAGCGAGTTGTATACTTATTATGTCTTCGCCTATCAGTATATTCTTAATTCCTAAAAATACGTTTCAGAATGTTTTGAGAAATTAATTATTCATTGTTGAAACTATATTATTTCAAAAATTGCCTGTTATTGAAATGGGATAACAAATTGAATAAAACGTATTTTGTAATTCATGTTTAGCTGTAATTTGTGACCTAAAAATTTCTTCCTTTTTTTCATTAATAATTTCCATCACCTTTAGCTTGTAATTATTTTCATGGCCGCACTATTTATTATGTTCTACTTTACTTCAAACATTAATACGGTCATTTGTGATATTTCTTCCAACAGATTTTCATTTATACATTGAAATAAAACAGCAGGTTGAAGGGTTGCTCTATTTTAACTCATTTTATATAATTAACAAAACATGCTAGTGTTTTCTCCAGTAGTCCTCAATTGACGATACATTTTTTCATACTTTTGTTAATTTTTCAATACCCAAATTCTAAATAAGCATTCTCTCTCACCACTTCTTGATACAATGTCAAAATTCACTTAAATATATAAACATTAGATATGAGAAACAATAACTGATAACTGATGTAATACCCATCATTTTAAAAATCCCAAGACAAATATTTATATAAATTTCTACCATCTAATTTCTATAAAATATTTTTTTAACAATTTTAGTGGTCAAATGGAAATGTGTAAATATGAAAAATTCTTGATATATATATTACTTCTTTTCATAACTTCTTATGCAGCTATGAAGTATCACAGCCATGAATTCTTTTTATTCCTTATTTCTCTACAGATATCCTGTGTCTGATTTCCTTTCCTTAATTTCTTAGTTTCTACAGTGAAAATAGAATGCTGCCAGAAGAAAAGAGCTGACAATATTTCACTAATAAAAATATTCGCTTCATATTGGCCAATTCATGCCAAAGTAATATCAGTTGTTTTATAACACTAAATTGAATAGCCACACCTAAATTGATGTATGACCTTTGATTTTTTTTATTCTCTCCTGCCTATGTTCTTCTGTTTTATTTACAAAAGGTACCTATTTAAAATTTGCAATAGTCAACTGTTCTGTCTATAATCAGTGATATAAAATCAGTTTATGATAAAGCATGTTTACAATTGATAATTAAAAATATTTGTTATGGTAAACATTACAAGATAAAAATTCAATACATTGAATTATAGTGTCAAAATAAAATTTGAAACTTAACCCTTTCAATTCCACTCTTAATTTTTAAAAAGAACTTCTTTTACTAGATCTTTCACTCTCCAGCATCATGTTTCACTGCACTAAATGAACATATTTTGTTTAGCGCTGAATAAATACCTTCAAAGGGACATAATTTTCTAGCTATTAAAAATTCTATGCACGTTCCTAGTTTAACTTCAACTGAACTAAATACTGTTGAAATAAATCCGAAGTTTTGATTGAAGTCAACTGCCGTGAGGTGTACCTATTGAATATTGGAGTAAAAAACTGTGATCTCTGCAAGTTGGTAAGTATAAGAGTTATTTTTGATAATGTTATTAATATTTATGTGTTTATACATAGGTTGGAGCTATACAATAGACATAATTCTTTGTGAATGAAATGTGAATGAAAAAAAACGAAAATTCAAGTTGCAAATTGAAGAAGTAAAAATATAAAACCCATATATTTTGTTCCAAGTGTAAAGTTCATCTGTTTTCTATGAAAGGGAGGTTTTTCCAAATTTCGCCTTATTTTTGTTTGTATGTTTTCACTACTCTTAGACAAACTAATGAGCGACATAACAATAAACCAAGATATACCTTTAAAATGTGATTTTCACAATGGCTAGTTTGAAAGGCATGATTATTGAAGTAAATAATAAAATTAAATAATTTTTAATACTAAAAATAATTGATGCATACTTTAGGTATACTTGAGGTGGTGTCCTTCTGGAGGGGCAAATACACTGAAAGATTTATTCAAATAATTAGAACTTCAATACGGGATATTGATGATTAATATATAACTATTAATATTTTAAACATAAGGGACTCGCTGTTAAAATTATTTACGAAAAGGTTTGACAAAGATTTTATATATCTGGTTTAAATATATTGGTATTTAAAAGAAAGCTCTGATTATAACATTGGTAGATACAAATACAAAGCTTTTTTATATTAAAAAATAATTTCTAAGATTCTTTTGATGAAAGAATTTGCGATGAAACATTCAGTATAATATTTTTCAAACGTAACTATTACCTAATATTTCTATTATATATATAATAAAATATTAAACTCACCCTGCACCAGCTCCAAATATGAATTTAAATACATTTGGAATATTTTTTTGTTCTGACATTTTTATTTGCAAATATAACAACCGAAAATTCCAATCTTAAGCAGAATACCAAAATGTAACACCGTAAAGGTGAAAAAGGTCACAGGAATGAAATTTTCAAATCCACTTTTCGTAAATATGTGTTAAACTTATCACAAATCCCTACTATCCACTACCATCATAAAACATTTTAAAATGAACTTGATCTGTCATGTGATGTTCATGGTCTAATTCCAGGGTCGGGGTGAAGTTCAACAAGAAATACTGATATTTTTTTAAATTTTAAATAAACTAATAAATCGTATTGAGTGAACATGGTATATTTTAACTTGAAGAGTATAAATAGGAAATATTGTGTCATTAATTAAAATGTTGCATTCCGAACACTGCCGATTTTTCAACATTTTATTAATTGGTAGATATGTGATGAAATGTAGTGAGATACTTGTTTTGTCATGTTCACTATTAAAAAATAAAATCTTACCATCTCAAAAGAATACCAATGAAACAAATAAACCCTTTTTATTTCTTCATAAATTTATTGATGGAATGCTTCCCGTTTTATTAGTTATAATATTTAAGAAAAATAGACTGATTAGGTGAAGGAAGCTTTAAATCGTTTACGAATCGTATAACTCTGGTTAGTCTTTTCAGACATCTTAGAAGCTAAGCCGAACCTGTTCAAAAATATGTTTGCTAAATCAATTGAAGGACTCTTTCAACAGAGCAGCTGATTTTGACAATTGACGTAACCTGATTCGACTTGAAGGAACATTAGATGAATAGGCAATTTTTTATTCAATTTTGTTATGAGGGTTGCTAGAAATTAGGTCATGAAGCAAATTTCCTTCTTCCGTGTTCCAGTGATTCCAGTATATCCTCTACAAACTTGAAGCTCTACAACCAAACTACCTATTCACCATCTAATGAAGAGAGAAAAGTAAATGTAATACAAAACTTTTGTTTGTCTGATATCGTATTTTTAGCGCTATCAATCCTTTTTAGATAATTAGAAAATGGCAAGCAATATTCCAGACTTCAGTCATTGTTGTGAAATTTGTGGATTAGAAGGTCTTTCAGAAGATGAATTTAGAATTCATACCCATACAGCACACGTTGACGCAAATGGTGTTTGCCCATTTTGCGAATTATCATTACCCAGTGTTGCAGAACTTATTTTACATGTTAACCAAGCACATTTAGATTTTTTGACACCAGAATCCGAGCAAAATATAAGTTTTATAGATGATCCTAGTCCTACGTAAGTAAATGACATATTTATTATAAAAAGAGCAATGTTTTTACATGTTATAAATACAATTAACAAATTAATTACCTTGTTTAATTACATAGTTTGTGTGACAAAACTTCTCAACAATGTTTAACCGAGTTTATCCTTATTCTGAGATTAAACGAACATAGGTGATATCAATTAGTTATCGTTAAAATTAGAACTTTTAAATGTCATTCTTAAGACTCAAAATAAATATTGCTTTTAAAAGAAAGTGATCTTATTAGAACTTATATTTCTCGGACACAATTAAAAGCTATTGGAATAAATTCTATGATAAAAAGATATAACAAACATAGAAAGAAGTTGATATGAAATAGTATGTAGATTTATTAAATTTGATTTATCTCAAGTAGTTGAAAAAAAATTTCACTCCACTTTTTGACTAGAATCATAAAATACTGATTGACATTGTTTCGATAATTTATGAGAATATGTAATATCAATCTGTAGAAGTTAATTATGCAAGTTTACTATTTAATAGCCAAATTTACAAATAACTTGATAAATAAAACCTCAACTTCTATGTTCTGATCCTCATTAGTTATACTGCTTCCAATTCTGATTTTAAATTTACTACCACAATATAGAACATATTATTTATTTTATATAAATTTATTGTATAAACTGTTGAATTTTTTATTTTAATTCAATTTCCACTTACCTGAGAATGAATAAACCCCCACTAGTAATTGAAATATTAAAAATAACAGCTATTATTTATTCATCGAGTATTGATTTTACAAGTAACATTTAAACTTTTATTAAGTGATACTCAAAAATGAAAAACTTTACATTTCAATTATATTTGAGATATGAAATCCACCACCTGTGTAAGAAGTGTTGGTTCTAGTTTGAAATGCCAAATGAAATGAAACATAGTTCTTTGAAAAGGCTAGGGTTGTTAGCAATTAACTATGTGTTTCAATTTATATATGTATTTCAATATTAATATTTAGAGTAGATACTAACAAAAAAGAACATGTACAAAGTAACTTAAGGATAACAAATTAATGGGAAAAAGAACCAAACAGAGGTATTAACAGATGGTACAAAATGATATTAAAAATATTTTTTGGGTAATTCTTGAAGTAATCCAGTGTATTAAAAATTTTTAGTTTTTCTGAAAATGTCTTTGTTTTATTCATAGTATTAACAATTGCTTAAGTTTGTATAACATTTAAATATTTATCATTCATTTTCAAAACTATGTATTGTAATGAAATATTTTCCACTAATTAAATTGATAAAATTTGTAGTACAATATATCTATAAATTTACAAACTCACATCAAAATCAAGTACAAATTTGGCTGAATAAGTAACAGTAGTGATTTGAAAAAATAAAACAGGTTTAATCATTAAAAAATTTTATTGTCATTTGTATTAATGCTTCAATTAGGTGTAAACAAAAAAATTATTTTATCAAAGGAATTGATTAACGTGAAATAATAAATATATATTTTGCCAATTCAAATAAAAATTTCACAGAAATGCTTTGTCACAATCATGTAGGTGAAAATGAAAATTGTATTTCATGAAAGCAATATACACAATGTATACAGATATGTTTTTGTTTTCTAGTGAATATGGTGGAGGAATTAATGGGGAAGACCACTGGAGCCTCGCTTCATACTCTAGTCACAGTAATAGTACAAACAATGTAGGATCCTTAAAAAGTAACATTAATATAAATTCGAATCCTAAGGTAATTTGTACATTAGTATATGATATTATTAACAAAATCAACAAACCACTTCTGCCAAATAATGATGAGACTTTGGAAGGCTTTTTGGAAATCGAAATTCTAAATCAGTTCAATCTGTAATCTGTAATTTTTACTGCTTCGTTATTCAACTTCTTATGTTTACATCTTTATAGTTTTTCAGTAACGAAATTTACATCTATTTTTATGTTGAAAAGCCAATAAACTGCATGTTCATAAAAATTACCTTATAGATAAAGTATAAACAAATGATTTATAAACCCATTCACATGTTAATTTTCTGAACATTGAGTTTGATAGTTTTCTAAAAACCTTTATGTAGTTGAGAGTTGGCAGTTATTTTTTTTCTGAAATGTGTGATATTCTCATTTGAAAAAATTGTATCTGTACCTTAAATGCTGAAGGTCATTATTTAAATACATACATTCTCTTCAACTCTTTTTGTGATTATATATTTTATTTCTGAACTGTATTTAGTACTTTAATTCTAGATTAATTAGTTCTGCTTAAAATGTTTTCATGAGGTATTATCATTATCTGATTTTTTTATTTAGTTTAAAATAAACATTTGTTATTGAAGGTGAATGGTGGAGGAGAAGTTAGTCCAAATAAAGCCAGCCATGGACATGGATCTCCATTACGTACCAATTTAGATCTTAAACTGAAAAATTCTCCGTGCACTCTTCAGTGTCCGATGTGCAATTATACGAGTACAAATGCATACAAATTAGAAGAGCATGTGAACAGGTAAAATCATCATTCATTGAAATTTCTACTCCTCCACAAGTTTGAAAATGTTTTCATCAAATCAACTTTTACAATTATTATAGTTGCTGTGAAGAGAACTGAATTGCTGAACAGAAGATAACCAATAACCAATGTCATGCAGCCATTCTCAATTATTGTTCCTGAGATGTTGACATTATTTTGATCGAAAATCTGATTACAGTTCCAAAATATATTTTTTTTAATGTTAAAACCCAAACTTTGTAAACAATATTTTTCAAATCTTATAAAAATAATAAAATCAATTCCTTTAAAATATTTTGCTTACTAGATTACATAACTCCCGAAATAGGAGAAAATACAAGAAATTATTTTTTTGGAGGATATTCATAACTCCGTAATAAAGCACTAATCTCCATAAAACCTGAGGTGGCAAAACTCACAACTTTATTTGACTCAATTATACAACTCAGCCTTTTTTAAAATAGTTGTTAAAAGTATTAAATTACTTGAAATAATTTCAGCAAAATTTTGAAAAAGTTAGTCAGGTGGTTTTACAATTAAGTATTTGCATAATAAAAACAACTTGTCCTTTGGAATTATTTATTCTCTCATATTGATGTTTATAATATGCATTTTAAGTTGCTCAAGTTTGAATCTTCTATTTGATACTTATTTGACTTAAATTATATGTTAGCATGACTGTGGACCATGAAAAATGTATGAGTAAATACCAACAATAATAAAATGTGAAATATTTCAATGGATTGCAGGAGTCATTTTGATCTGAGCTCTCCTTCTGTTGATACCAACATGACATCGACCACAACAGAACAATATGTATGTCCACTATGCTCTAAAAATTTTGAAACACCTCCAGATTTGGAATTACATGTCAATATTGAACATCGTGATATACTTTCGCCTGCCAGTCCAACGACTCAGTCCTGTCCAGTTTGTGGCATTGCTCTTGATGGTGATATAAACGTAAGTATATAAAATCTATTAGCTAATATGATAATTTGTTCCTCTCCACACCTTAAAAACATCTCATTTCAAATCCTGTAAAATTTTTCTGCTTGCCTCTTTTGAATCTTCATTAATAGTAATTTTTTACATCCTTTAGTGGTTTATGATGATTGTGAAAGATTATTTTAGTATAGTTAAATAGCCACTCCTGTATTGCAATCCCTTTGATTCTATATAGATCATGAATTTTTAAATCTTTGGTTCTATCAGTTGGAAATTGAATTTCTGTGAACTGTTTTTAAAATAAAAAAAAAATTGTGAGATAATTGTAGGCTCATTATTTTTGTTAATAAATTTTCATTCTATATTTCTCTTCACTTTCTTATAAATCGTTATATTTATTTATTCACTGTTTTCAGAGTGAAAGAGCCGTTAGACACGTTGAATCCCATTTTCCTGCTGGATCTCCCCAACCAGCAGAGCGAGCGGCTCTTAGAGAGAGAGAGCAGCGGGAATTCGAAATGCTACAAGCTCAATATGGAATGGATAATCAAGGGAATTTTAAAGAACAGACAATAACCAACATGCAAAGAGCTGTTTATGCTGGAGAAATGAGCGTTTCGGATTATTATGAAAGAACTTTAGATTTGAGAGCAGCAGAAAGTTGTGGGATTGATGATGGAAGCTCGGTAACGAGAAGTATTGTAAGTTTATTATGTAATTGAATAGAATCAGTTTAAATATTAATATCTGGAATAATATGCTAGATATACATATAAATTTCAATACTAATTTTAACAGAAATCCGTAAAATTTTCCCAATATTCTATGTTACTTCTTCATAAGACATCACCGTGCAATTTTAAGAAATAAAGTTGTTTTCAAATTGATGCTTGGAAATAGAACAAGTCATCTTCAAAATTGATTGGTTATTACTCCAAATAATTTCACATATTTTCACCCATTATTGCAGATTACAATAAAAAGTTTTTTATTTCTTCTTCTATTTTGAGGAATAAATCTTGATATTATTTGTATATCTTTTTAATTCATACCTAATGGACTCAAATAGTCATTTTTGAAATTAGCTTCATAAAATACTAGTAGAATAGTAGAGTTGTTATCGATGAATTATTTTAGGTACCTAGAGTAAGAGCAATAAGCAATAACGCTACCAACGTGATAAGAACTCTCCTATGCACTTGTGTAGATCACTATGCATCATCGTATGGTGATAAAGGATGGGGTTGTGGTTATAGAAACACTCAGATGCTCATATCTAGTCTGCTTACACACACAGGGTATAATGAAAAATTGTACAAACTTTGGCAAGATCAAAAACCACCGAGGAGTTCTGTTCCTAGTATATCCAGAATTCAAGCACTCATTGAACAGGCTTGGGCACAGGGCTTCGATATTCAGGTTAGTTCACTCATTAACACATAATCCATATATCCACACATAAGAATCTATATGTACATTAAATTTGTGATTAATATAAAGTATTTTTTAAATATGTCCTGCTGATCATAATGAAACAACTTTTAAAATTTGCAAATCGACATTGGATTTGTTTATACTTGTTAAAAGATATGGACCATCATTATATCATCTGAACTTGAAAAGAAATTATCTCTTAATTCATAGTTGTGGGCGGCCAGGGAGCACATAGGCCTGTCGTGTCCAAATTCTCTCTCAATAAAGCAACGTATGCTAAATTCAAAGGTACTTGCTTAGCTTACGGTCATCTGAACTTCTACAACTTCTAAGCTCAGTGTAAAAATTTGAGGCCTATATTATATATGCATTTTTGGTATTGTATTCCTGCTTATTTGTACTCCTTTCAAAGTGCTACTCTTATTTTATTTCTCTTTGAAATTACAACTTCTGACATGGTGCGATGGTGTTATATAACTTCTGTATTTAAAAATAGTTCAAAATATGATGTTTAGGACCTGCACTATAAAAATTTATTCTCAGATCAAAGAATTGGGCTACAATTGACAATGTCGTAGTAGTAGATTAAGTAGATACGAAGTAAGTGTATTATGTTCACTTATTCTAGTTTAAGTTTAAAACAAATACATAATTGATGACATGCATCAATTTCTATGACGCCTGATCTATACCTAGTTTTTCTTTCTGCAATAAATTGATGATTTGGTTTACGTTATATAAACCTTTCTTATGGTATTATAAAAATGTTTTGATCGAACAGCAGCATCGATATGAGCCATATAGAAATATATAGCTATATAAACAGTATAATTTTTGTCTAGGAAGAAATGTCAACTTGATTCCATTTTTACTACTTTTCAAATGCGTTTGATATCATTAACTATGGATTGCAGAAATTCATAAATATCAAGTTTTCTAATGATTTTGTTAAATTGCTGTGAAGATACCTATAATGTAGGATTCCATAGTTGAATTTAAAAAAATACCTTGTTTCTGTAATACTATATTCTGGTGTCCCACAGGGACCATATAATTATTTTTAAATATATACATGAACGGAATAGTTTGGATTTCAGTTATTGTGATTATTTGTAGTTTGCAAAGGAGCTAAAATTATTTATGGAAATTCCTTATGTATCCGACTGTTTTTATTTTTATATGCAGTATTCTGTATTTATCATTAGTTTATATATTAATTTGATTAAATTCATTCTTGTACTATGATTTAAAGGGATCAGAACAGTTGGGATGCCGCTTAGTGAATACAAGAAAATGGATAGGTGCAACTGAAGTAGTAACGCTTCTCTCGTTTTTTCGGATAAAATGTCAACTGGTAGATTTCTATAAACCAACGGGACCTGGCGGATCCCATCCCGAGCTTTTCCATTGGGTTCTCAAATATTTCGAAAGCTCAATTGGTGGAGAATTTACACCACCTCTGTATTTACAACATCAAGGTAAAAATATTTTTTGTTTCTACAATAAATTTAATCTTGGAAGTGATTAAACTGAACTGTTTGATAAAAAGATCTTTAGTTTTTCAAAAATACATTTTTTCATATTCTTTGCATAAAAAATTCGGAATTTATCAGATTGAATTAGATTTATATGATATAAAAATACCATCAAATGAATTATTTCATTAAATATAAATACTTAAATATAAATTGAAATAAGGAAATATTAATATAACGTTTTAGTTAGTACCAAGAGGTTACCTAACCTAACCTAACGTTTTATTTATTCTGTTACCAAATGGTATTTTTTGAATGGTTTTAGGTCATAGTCGTACAATTATGGGCATAGAAGTACACAGAGATGGTAGCTTAATATTACTAGTTCTCGATCCAAGTCATTCACCATTACAAATGGCAGAACTTGGGGACACTAATAGTGCTTCGAAGGCTTTAAGGCTTTTAAGAAAAAATGAATCTGCGATGAAAGCTAGACAATACCAAATAGTGGCTGTTATAGGAATGATTGAAAGTGACCAACAATACCAGGTAATAAAAGAGTAGTTTTATTTCGAAATATAAATCATTTCTGTTTCTTTAAATATAAATAAAAATTAATAAAATCTAGTAACAATATTGGTTACATTCTGTATTTATAAACACACTTAAGCAGAAGATATCATATTGTTTTGTATTTTTGCTCCTATTTGGCATGGTAAGTCTTTTTCAGCAAAAAGTCCTTTTTAATTAGTTCCTATTTAGTCTTCTGTGTTTTGGAGTTGGAGGATAGAAGGGGACGAACATTAACGTTGTTTTGAAGTCTCTGTGTGCAGGCTGTATCAACTGAAACTGTACTGGCAAGCATGCTAACCGGACATGGATGCTTCTAACAGTATTTGTTCCGTTTTAAAATTTAGGACACATTTGTAATAGACGACGTTTACTAAACTTTTTTTGAGTGTCCCCAGTAGGATAAAGAAGAACCACCGATATGGAAATAGGCGATAAAATTTCACCTGACAATATCGTGGAGCATATTCCAAAGAGTCCACAAGAATGGAAAGTAATAGCAAATTTTAATAATATTATATTAACACGAAAGGCAGAAATCAATGCAGGAATTTTGAAGTAATGCCGTTCTTGATGCTTGTACACATTGCAAACATGTCAAGTGACATTCTTCATTAGGAATATCACTGAAATGCAAGTTGAGGAATTGAATTAATCTAGAATGTTATATAAAGTATTTCATATAAATATTTCAGTGTTTTGTTAGTGAAATGTAATAAATATGAATATTTGTTTTTCAGCAAAGTAAAATACTGCGGGGATATAGAATACCACAGGATCGGTGAGAATGGCATAATGTCACAATTAGGAACCTTCAATCAAATTTATAGTTTTAAATTCTTATGAGATCTAGTCACAAATTCCATCACTTCTGTTTCTTCTTCAAAGTACACGTTTGGATTGTTATTTATTAAGGAAGTTTGTAAATATATAAATTGAAGCATATAGATAAAATTTTAAAGACATATTGGAGTCTTATAGTTTTGTTTTTGATTTCCTTCAGAACTACTAACTATATTCAGTTATGAATTTCAATTTTAGTGTCGTAGTGCTCCTAAAATGTCTCCTTAAATTAACAAAATACTGCAATGAAGCTCGACAATTTCAAAGAGCTTTATTCAAGCTGATCAAAATTTTCTAACATTATAACCGACTTCTCCCACTTGACTAAAAGATTCTCATATCATTGTCGGTTTAAATTTCAACTTGTACTTGAATTTTAAATAAATTCGTGGCACAATTTTTATTTTATTTGGACAATTCCACTATTCAGTTTTTACTTAAGTGTGGCTTTACTGCTGGACAAACTACACTGAAAATGTTATTTAGAAAAAAAATGTAGATTATTATGTATACTTAGAGGTGATCGTTTAATTTTAGATCTAATTTCGCATGAAACATAATTATGAAATTAAACAAAAACAGGAGCTACTTTTAAAGAATATAGCTGTAGATACATAAACTGTTGCTTGAATGTATCATCTAATTCTTCGAAGTATTTTCGACAGTTTCGGTTTAATTTGTGAAGCTTTGTAAACAGCAAAGGGCCTAAACACAGACTTATAGTTTTTAGTAGTCTGCTAACTTAAAAATAATTACTGTCACTTCATTGGTTTCCTCTTTTCAATAATTATCTGAAATTCGACAACCTCTTTTGCGCGAACAAATATAACAAAAATATCTTCAATTTGTAGTAACCACAAATAATAATAATAATAACCCCAGAAATGCATAATAAATAGGACATTTCTTATATCACATATAGGCAAGAATGATTGTAGCTAACAGTACCCGTACCGGGATTGCACGGGAGTACACTAAAGTCCATTAAAAGAAGTATTTTTATCTTTTACCCTAATCGGCTAGTGTGAAATTTTATTTAAAATTAAGCGACCTTTCAATAAATTGTTATCTAAATAATTAAATACTAAAAAAAGATTTATATGAATAAAAAATCGCCGACTAAATTGAAACAATTTTCGATTAATGGTGCCTCCACGGGCAACAATGTTCTTATTATAAAGGATTCTAATATTGCAAGTGCCTAAAGGTATTTTATTTTCTTACTAGTCATGAATCCCTCAGAAGGAATAAATTTAAGCTTCAACAGCATTATCATAAGCATTTTAAAAACATTCTAATTTTATTATTAATTAGCTTTTTGTATTAATTTTGACGTGCTTGATACAAAACTAATAATTTTATTTTAGAATTAGTTTTCTTTTTTAAATACAAATTTTCTTGCAACAATTAATAGAAAACAATGCTTTAAAACGCATAAACCTTATTTTATTGAAACATACTTTAGCACACCATATATCATCCAGAGTTAAACGCTATTGAAAAAATATGAGAAAAGTAAAAAATGAAGTAGCAGCCTCATTTAAACTAACTGATGTGTGGCAATTAGGTTAGGTTAGTACGGGCTTCGACCTAGATTGGTTGTGGTGGGGTCAATGCCACGTGCTGCCATGATTTGTGACAATATATGGTAGGTGAGGTCCATTTATATTCCACAATTTGGGAAATTAATTAACTACTTGGCCACCTCCTATATTTTCCCTACAGCCAATTTTTAAGAATTTTTCACTTTTTGTATTTCTAATTCTGCTAATTCTTCAACAAACTTCAGACAATCTAGTGTGTCGTATTCCAGTATTTGACGTCGTTTTTCCGTCAAGACAAGACACCTACAGAGCACAGTTTATAGTTAATTGTTGTCGGCCCAGATGCCAGTGGTTCCATTCTGTAAATGTCTTCGGGATTGGGTGTTTTGTAATTCTGATTATCATTTTTGTTATATCTTCAATTATCTTTGGGCAAATCCTTCTGGATACAGTGCAATCACCATATACCTTTATGTTTGCCTCTAATTTTTGTATCAATAACATCTTTTAACAATTCCTCTGTCTCTTCTGCATCCCGTCCTCTAAGCTGAAGTTTACATTAGTTGCACAAATCTAGAACAACAGCTCATTGCCATTTTTTACTTTGTTATTTTTGATCAGATCGTTTTTAACGCTCTCTGGCTTTCTTTGTAGACTGTTGTATTTTTGTTCGATTCTTTACTTTCCTTCATCAGTCTGGAAGTCTTTTCTGTGCGGCAGCTAACAGCAGATACATTTCAACAAGTGACAATTAAAACTTGGCAAAACTATTGCATTGTGGAATGTATCAGAACTATTACAATGAAAAGGAATACGATAATCATATTAAAATATAAATGATCGTATTCGTATTAATATTCTTTTAATTTTTTTACGTATTTATTATTTGTACCAATTTTCAACCCAACTGATGTGAAGTTCTACTAATCTTTCATTGTTTTCAGTTTTCATTTTAATAATTTTGAACATTCACGTGCAGATATCTTGAATGTAAAAGACGGTAAGAAAATCAAACACCTTTAACAATATAATTCAATAGAAAATTCTCTAATAAATTTTGACCCGATTTGTTGACATTGCTTTGTTTGTGGTAGTTATCCTGAACATGTTCTGTCACCAGATTCGTACGCAGTTTGAAATTGTGCGTTCGCGGTGCTAATAAAACATGTTCTGGATTTAAAAACGTGTGTTCGTAGAGTACATATTTCTAATTCCGAACGTGTTCTGAATAGTCCAATGTATCCTCGAACACGAGTACGGATTTTTAATCTGGCGCATGTGCATTCATCATTTTTGTGATATTTACCACGAAATAACCTTTAACCTATGTGTGTAATTGTATTTCAAAACGTGGTGGTTGACTTTATACTTACGAATATCAAGAATAAACCTTCGGCCAGTTAATTATATACATTTTTTTCTCTATCTAGTTTTGAATGAAAATTACAATTTTAGATATTCATAAATCGTTCGTAGAGTAATGTATGTTTAGAATATATTCTGAACAAAACATGCGCATATTCAGAATACGTTCGGAATGTGCCCAAATTATCTACCGCGAAGCTATTATTCTAAGTATTTGGCAAGATACAAAAACCAAATACAAGGTGATTGATTAGTTTTAAAGTTCAGTGCCTCCTTTGTCCTTTTAGATATCAATTTGAAAATTTGAGGGATTATAGCCATCTTTAGTTTTCACATTTTAAAATCAAAATTAAATTTTTTAAATGACAATGTAAGAGCAATTCAAGAACGAAGATTTGTCGCATCCAAAGAATTCGAATAGTAGTAAACATTCTGTAAAATTATTTAATTCGTAAATATACTGATAGGTGTTTTTCAAATTAATCACCGTTGATTTTATGTGAGTATTGAAAGGTACTACAACATACTCCTTTTTTATCAAGCATTCTCTATACCTGAGATATTTTGATTTTTTTTGGACAAAACAATGATTATGTCGGAGTTAATACCTAATTTAATTGTCAGTGACAGATAATTCAATAATTAATTTGAGTTCATTTAAAGTAAAAGTGTACTTAATATGTACCTCCGTTGTTAACTGAAATCCAGAAAGCTGCCATTATTGCCAAATTGGAAGGTAACTGGACTGAAAGGGTTAATAATTATGAAAATTGTTTCGTAAGTATTAATCTGATATATATTCTACTTCTTAACCCGACGCGTGTCAATAATTTTAAATGACTAATGATGGCACTGAACTTTATCACACTAATCAATCTGGATGACATTGCCTTTCTACTTAATAAAACACTCTGTATATTCAGTCAATAAAATTACAAGA
Organism: Diorhabda elongata; assembly: GCA_026230145.1. Taxonomy (NCBI): domain Eukaryota; kingdom Metazoa; phylum Arthropoda; class Insecta; order Coleoptera; family Chrysomelidae; genus Diorhabda; species Diorhabda elongata. Next base: position 495,844 of record CM047928.1, read on the forward strand.
TGTTATGATACAACTTATCAACTTTTTTTTTCACTCAGGTAAGGTATTAGACATTCCATGAATTTAGCAAACTGTTTATATAAGTATTAAATATTAAAGGAGTAACTTCATGTGATAAATAATTCCTTTATATTTTGTCTAATTCTCCATTGTGAAATTGTAAACCCCGAATTGAAAATTGAGTATAGCATATGGACTACTTATGAAAATGTAGATTACTTGTTTGAATTGAAATTGGACAAATTAAATCTAATACCGATATTGTTATATCATTTAGATTTTTAAAAATTAATCGAACGCTTACCTTTCATCTTAAATAAATAAGTAAAGTTAATTTTTAAGTAAATATTAGTATAGAGAACGCAAATCTTTTCATTTATTTTTTTTTAAGAATTTCATAAATTACTTTTTGTTATAGGTAATACAGTAATTAAAACAACTTTTCATTTCAATATCATAAAGTCATATGTAGATCAAAATAGTAGCCCAATTTCAGTCTAATAGTAAGCCTGTATGTTAAACTAGGCAATTGTAGGTTCATTATTAAAAACTACGCAAAATATACTTTGGAATTTAATATTTTTTAAATAAAAAGTGTTCTTATCCTCTTTTCTGTCTTCTTCTTAGCAGTAAATTAACTGATCAAAAACGTTTTCAAGATTCAACATTCTGATCATTATTGCTAATAATATCATTTCTATGGTATGTTATAACCTATGGTAATACACAACATATTCAAGAAAAAAGGATGAACAGATACTATAATCAATTAAAAACAAAACAGAAACCAAATATCAGAACATAAAACATTTCTCTTTACCATATGTACAAGGACTTTTCTAATACAGTTTAACCGAATAAGAAAATAAACACCTCCATCGAAATGTTTAGATTTCCAGCTTCAAAATGCGTGGTTTCAATATTCCATTCCATATGTTAAACGTGCGTCACATGTACCCGAGAAAACTATAGCTGTAAGTGTAAGGGATCTTTTTTATAGAGAAAAACTTACCCTACAACGTAGTATTTTGTATTTTCTTCTAACTCTAACAGACTGAAATAATGGGAAATTTTTAAAATCAAAATGATTCTCGAAATTTTTTTTTCTTTGAGAAATCGATAGACCTCTGAATTTTTTCTTATATCAATTAGCCTACTTTAAAGTACTTGTAAAAAAATGTCAGCCTTTTTGCTTAGACTTGTACCTGTGGCCTCAGCAACTGGGCTAAAAAGACAAATTTCAGAAACGATCCTTCACTGTCCAAGTGAAAACGATATTTGTATGGCTATCATTGACATTGTTATTTTACATAGATATTTTAATATTAACGAAATTAATTTATTATCGTATTTACACTGTTTAAAAATATTTATATTTCGTTATTGTGTTATTCCATTCCACAGAAATACGCGAGTCCTAATATATATAAACTTACAGCCAAAAATTGTAATCTCTAGCAAACTTCTTTAAACAACAATAAATTATTATAATTCCCTAACCTTACTGCCGTATTTTTAATTACCTTAATTGTTTTTTAAATATATAATAAATGCTTGTTGAAAATTTTCTTTTGTTTTATTTTTTAGAATACATGATATCAAACAGGAATTGCTATTTTTATGAAAATAGCTTATAAACATGTCTTTAGAGCACATATCGAATTTTGAGAATTTGTGAGGCTTAAAGGTTTACTTCAATATTTTTTTTTTTAATCTGACTACATAGTATGATTATCTCTGTACGTATAAAATTAAATATTTTTTGGTCCGAGTAAAAAACAAACGTTTTAGTATGTCCGTTTAATTTTCAAACATTAATATTTATTAATATTTTTATCGCATGCAAGCATCTTTAAAATTTGTTACATTTAAAGAACTAAAATAGTCGTCATGTAAAAATCTAACAATATCTTCTATTTTACAGAGGTTTACTTTTGTGGTAACATTTACAATATTTTTACAAAAACTAACTTGCCTAGTAATATCTTTGCCATTACTCAAAAGCCTAAAATATATACCTTGAGTATTATCGATACCTTCATTTTGTTGATAAACCTCAAATACTATCCTAGCTGCATATCGTAAGAGAAAGGGGTCGTTTTGCAAGCCTAATGCTGTACTAAGTTGCTCCAATGTGTGATCGTGACCAGAATATACAACTAGATAAGGTCCACTATTTGATACCATTTGTAACATTTGTTGAACAATGTGTCTAACTAATCCGTAGGATTTTAATAAGCAATAACGTTTCCAATATACATTCCTCCATTTTTGATAGTTCACCCAATCTGTATAAGCGAAAATTCCCACAACATTCTGACGTCTACAAAAATATAAAAATATTAATAATTCTTCAAATATAAAAGATAGTTTAGAGTGGCACAATCCTCTAAAACTGCTTCAAAAATAACTTGTTTGCTTATCATGAACCCTATCAAAAACATAAATGTGAGCCAAGTTCAATATTTTGATGTTTGCCTTGGCTGTTGACAACAATATAAGTGAGATTTAAATGGGTGCCGAGTTCAATGGTCAGTCCTGAAATTTAATTATAACAACATAAAATATAATTTCTTCTTAAAACTATATATAATATAGTATATTGTAGCCTAAGGTCTGACTTGGCTAGTTTTCATATAGGAATTATTATGTTCGATGGCTAGTTTCTACCAGCAATCCAAATTTTCGAAATAATAAAATAAGTAACCGGTTTAGAACTTGCGAAGGCTATAATATAATTCGTATATGAAAACTAGCTAAATCAGACCTTAGGCTACAATATATTATCCTAATTTATAAGAAATTATATTTTATGTTGTATAAATGTAAATTTCAAGACTCACCATTGAACTTGGCACCTATTTAGATCTCCCTTCTTTTGTCGTTGAAGTCAACAATCAAGGCATATGAGCAGCTCAGTCTACACATCGATTAACTCCATAAAACAAAAAGTTGGGAAACGCGATGAAGTAATGTATATTGTTTTTAAAAAAACTATTCTTATAATATGAATATAATGCAGAACGAGTAAATACAGAATTATCTTTCCTCTAAAGGCATATAACATTAATAAAAAAGAAAAGCCAACAAATAATCATCGGTAATGTTACAGTTTTTATGTGACTGGTGAAGTTAATTGATTTGGAAACTGAAAAAAGTGATAAGTTAAATTTAATCTTCACATTTTTTAAGTTTTTGATTTATTCCTTTGAATTCACCTAAAATCTTTATGTGAAATAGTTTTTGAGTTATGAGGGGGTCAAAAGTGGCTCCAAATGGTTCGTGGAATATTACACATGGTGCTGCTTGCCAGTTCTGTTACTTGAACTTGGCTTAACACGTAATTGCGTGTCTAGATTCTCTAGTAATTCAACTTAAAGTTGTACATACAGAATGTCTCTAAATTCAGGTAATACCCTGTCTTTCTTCTTCCACCCTCCCCCTCTTCGATAAATGAAACACCCAACATTAAAATAATTTTTTCATTCAACCCAATTGTTCCTAAGATTAAAGTGTTCAACCAAACAAATTCTCTAGGAGGAGGAGGAGAAGCAGAAGAAGAAGAGGTGGTTTCAAGCTACATCTTAACTACTCACACTTAAAGATATTAATCATAATTATGTTGATCTAAGCAACGTGTAAGCTTAAGAAATCTTATTTTTAGATGCAATATTTGAGGGAATCGCAGTTGTTACTTGGGGATAAGTAATATTAACAGAAATTTACAAAAGGTTAAAACTATATTAAATATTCAAATTGTCTATCATTTGCAATGCACAAACTCGATCTTTATATAATGGAATAAGCACTAGCAAGCATGAAAATATTTTTTTGAAACTATTGATTATACTGTTTAACTATCATAAATTCATTAATGAAGAAAAATTACCTTATGCAGTTAATTGGACCATCACACGGAAACCCATTTCTGTGGCAAACAAATGTCAATAAAGCATCTCTTACAAAATGTGGATCTGTATTAGCAGTCACCGGTTCACCATTTATTGAGAATAGAGAATTTCCAGTTGATACCGCTAATGCAGCTACAGCGGGATGTGAATGCAGCTGATGAGATATACTTTTTTTGACGTTCCTAAAATTTGAATTGAGAAAGAGTTAACCAGAAAGAAAAAATCAAATCAAATAAATAAATAATGTTAACAGAAGAAGTAGAGGACAAGGTAAAATGCCCCACAGATAGTGAGGTCCAAGACGAAATAAGAAAAAATGATAAAGTATTCAATAAAAAATAAATGCCAAATAAAGAACTAATGAAACATTTCAACAGATATTCTTGAGTTTTTATAACAAAATTAAAATAAAATATATACGCACAATAATTATACTTACTTGTATAATTTTTCGGTTACTGGGCAACCACAATCTTTAAAACAAAAACTCATACTCTGACTTTCGTGCATGACCAATTTCTCTAAAGTGTCTACTGGTATAAGTCCAAATAAAAATGCCAAGACTGATTGAAATGTGCGACGATATCTAGTACTATATATCACAACTTCACTAGATTTTAATGATTTTACTTTCGACCATACCTCTAGGTATTTCTGTTTAAGCAAATTGCCTAAATTAAGTAGCTGGGAAACACCTGAAACACATGTAAATGTTGCAGTCATAACGATATCTTGATATATTTAAAAATATAGTGTTTCTTGAGGTACAGCCATTTTTCGTACTTATAATATCTAAAGTAATTCTAGTTAAGTATCTCCATTTAATTTTTTATATTCTTTGTTATATCTACATTGCAAATGTTTCTATTCCATACAACATTGTATACCAGATATTATCCTTTACATTATTGAAGGCAGTCTTAATTGTACTTTTGTGTATTTGTTTAATTTCAAGTAATAAAATTATTGCTGTTGAAGACCATTCCTTCCACTTTTATTTCGTCTCTTCAAATGAAATCTATATAATCTCTAAATTTACAAATTATACAACAGAACTTTTTTAAAGTTCCATAATAGATATAAATATATTGAATGAAGTTTCTCAGATGATTCTATTCAAAAAGACATTTGTGGAACTATTTTCTTTTTTCACTATTCTAGAGAAAATGTGAGTGATTCGAAACAATTCTGTATGCATAGTTATGTTTTAAAAAATTTTCGACATTGTACACTATTCATCCTAAGGAGCAATTTGTTTATGGTCTTATCAAATTTACTCATTAGAATAATAACTTACCTTGCATAGTTAATTGACCCAAATGACACTGCGAAGGATGGATTGGTAAATAAGGGAAACCGTGAAATGGACCCTGACCTACCCATGATATTTTCCCAGACAAAGATTGATTTTGTAAATAAGCCTATAATATAGAAAATGTAAATTCAATTTTAATAGTAACATAACCAGTTAAACTACAAAATATCAGTTTTTTTTTTCTAAATTAGATAATATGTTCCCACAATCCCACGGAACTTACAAACAATATAGAATAATAGATATTAAAATCTCCCAATATGACACACCCTGTATAATTTTTTTAAACAATAATACTGATTAGAAAATAACAATCGACGTCCAAGTGTTTATTATAAAATACCTCATTTATTTATTAACGAATTTATTCCATTTGGTTATTCCGCAGGTTCAAAAGAATAATCTTTGCTTAAATGTAGATTTTCCTGGGTACATTGAAAAAGTTATCATTTATTACAACATTGAATTAGTTCAACAGACAACTCATATAAAAAGGCAAAAATATTTAGTACTAAAAACTGAATCAGTCACACCAACAACTTCTACTAATGAAAAATAGAAATTTATATAAATTTGTTATGTACTTTAAACTGGTTCTAGCTGGAGCTGAGTGAATTGTTCCTCTTTTTTGTGTTAATTTGATAAATGATAATAAAATATAATAGACCTGTACACCATAAAAGCTTTGGAGGAATTGAAAATAGATTCCATCAACAATTGCAGCAAATATCAAAAAATTTCATCCAATATGTAAATTTACAGGATTTATTTTGGAGTATTTAGCATCATTTGGACTGTTATTTCAATAATTTATCAATCATAAAAATTTTACTTGTATTTATTGTTCACAATAAGTTTTTCTTCTTACATTTTATTGAATTATATATGATTGGGAAATAAGTATTTTATATCAACTTACTTTATAAGAACTTAATAGTTGACTATTTTCAGTGCCACAATTTATTGAGGATATTTTCTTTATATGTTGGAGTGGCCCCCTATCTCCATGTCTAATAAGAATCAGCAATCCCTTAAGAATCCACTTACTTTCACGAATTGCACCTAGAAAAGAAAAATGAATCTATAATGACAATACCTGTGATCGTAGATACTGTTTCACATTTACCCCAGTTTCAGTTAAGTAAGCTATATCTGATCCAAAATTACACAGAGAAACAATATTGATTAATGTTTAAAATTGGGAATGATTACAATTTCAAAACATTGTATGAATATAAATTAGTTTTTAAAAAAACTAATATCGATAATACATCTCTGCTATTATACATATTTTTTTGGAAATTACCTTCATCTCCTGTTACAATCTCCTCGGGAAAGTTGCATATTTTAAATATTCTTTTTGTTTTAGCATCAATTGCTAGATTTGTATAAGATGTAGATAAAATGTTTTCAGGTTCTTGTGGACTTTTTTTTGTTTCCAAAAATTTGTAAATACCAACTATAATCAATAATATCCACAAACTCATCAACATGTAGCAATGAATTGCCTTACTTTGAGGCATTCGAAATGAGCTGAGTATCATTTTCCTAAAAAATATGCACTTCTCAAATTACGAATTTTCCATATTCAATTATTCTCATACTTCTTGGAGAAGTGGTAATATCTACGTTGAATGCCATTTTCAGGTAAACATTAACTACCAAAATTATTGTTATTTTATCAAAAGATACTCTTACATGGTTATAAAAACATGAAATTATTTTGGTTGTCAATACAGATATTCCAGTTTTTAATAAATCAAGGTTATCGGCTTCTTCTGTTTTCAGATTTAGTATTGGGCTATATTATTTAATATGTTGACATAGAATATTTATAACAATAATATTGGATGATAAAAATAAAGATTTAAATAATAACATTACAGGAAAACATTTGACACAACAATAAACAAGCGGCATTGAACCATCGTTTATCTTATAAACTCAGTATCGTCATGAGCGAGTGAAGCTATAAAGACTATAATAATCAGCCCTAGCTTGATAGTGAAAATCAATTCTATTCTATGGTTATCACTAGCTTAAGGTATATACTAGCTATCACATGAGCATATCAGAAAACAATTGAAAGAATCAAGTTGTTTTTAAATGTAAGGTTAAAAATATATTTTACAGTTGTCATATTCCAAATCATTAGTGAAATAAATGTTGATTCAAAAGTGGAAACTTGCCAAATTAAACAGCATTGAAAAATTTATATACATTAGGAATTGGAAATTAAATCTTAAAATTTGAATACACGTTTAGGACTAGCTACGGTACTGTCTAATTTTTTTGTACGCAGACTCCGATTGATAATCAAAATTTACAAGAATCCAAATCCAATATAACTACTTAACCTAAGCAGAACAGTAGATAAATCGAGTTTTTACATATTTTGGTGCCGGAGTTGTAAACCTCGGAGTGTACAATATAAAAAATTGTTTATGCTAGTGAAGGTTATTGGTATATTTTTAAATCGGCATTAAAGCATTCGTTAGTAATCGGAAATAAATTTCATTGCATGAGTGTTGATACATTGCGCTTAATATAAAAACAGTAAACACTTTAAAAGTGTTTTCTACACGAAAGAAAGTGCGCAATTCATTAATCGGGTTATTTAACTTACATAAATGTAAGTTAAGAGTAAATTTTCTTGTCAATAGGATATAGTATCTTAAAAAGATCTATAGCTATTAGTTGAATTAGGACACATAAACCGGGTAAACAATTCCACGTGATCAAAGCATGGTATTAACCGAAAGAGGGGTCTTGTCAAATTGTGGTTTATAGTATATTCGCCTTTATTTCGACGAAGTACAAGAATGAAGATTTGCATTAGTTACGAGGAATTTGTCACGTAGTAGTTGTTATCCTACATTTTGAGAAATCTGAACCGCAACCCCGTGCATTGAAAACAATTTATTCGTGTGAAATTTTTGTATCGTGATCTAATTAATTTGTAAACCTTTAAGGAATGTGTGGTATTTACCTGCTACTGTGAGAAAATGAACCCTAATGTTTATGTTCCAAAATTATTGTGATTTTGTGAAATGACTCAAATTCAGAGAGATACTGTTATCCATTTAGTCGCAGGAGGGTATGTATTTTTCTTATTTATTCAGTAACATAACCTAATCATTTGTTAAAAAGATATTACATAACACATTAAGTACCAAAACCACTTGCATTTTTGAATGCAAATAAACATTTAAACGTTTTAGTTGGCATAGTCGGAGAATGTATCTAAAAATAGATTTCAATTTTCATGTTAGGACATATTAGTAATCAGCTGATTGTTTTATCTATCATTATTGGGCTTCACTTATTTATCTCAATTATTTAGGTTCTATTTTTTTCTGAGTAAATAATATGTTCTAAGGTTTGTTGCTGTTTTCAAACTTAATTGAACATGTATATTTGCAGAACAACTAGTTTTATAGTTTATTATAGAATGCATAAGTCCTAAAATGGTGATATGAAATGAAATATACTGTTGAAAACATTACAATTGGTTAAATATCGTATATCAAATGAGAATTACGAAAAATAACCTAACTTTTGAGAGAAATTTTACAAATATTAAAAAAGAATATTATGAGCATCAATAAAAATCTTGAGCACGAAATTGGTCACTCTTCATGTTCATTTATAATTACCTACGATTATTTTCTTCCAAAACCATTTACAACAAGCAACTAAACTGAAAATTTTGCGCGTTTATTAGACAATTTCTAATAATATAAATGTATAATCGCCTTTAATGGTATTTTAGTTTGACCGCCATCTTATCTTCATAAATCCATAAAGTTTTTTGTACATTAACAGTATTATATTATAAATGAATCAAATAACAGATATTTATAACTAGTTTGCGAGAGCATCTTCACTTTATTCATCATCAGTTTAAAAAGATATAAGTAAATCTATGTTTCTCCTACCATATTTTAAGCTCCCACATTTTTTGTTCCTCTTTAATTACGTTTTTTGTCCATTTCCATTCTCCCAAACTAAATTTAAATCATATTAATTGTTACAGATTTTGTTCTTTTTACTTTTTAGTATTGGCAAAGTTGCATCATTATTAATTTTTAATAAAAATTTGCTAGAAGTAGGTATTATTATATATTCCATAATACTAAGAGTTGGAAATGATATAAATGAATATACTACATATGCTTCTAAATTTATAGGGAATTAAATGATCAATATTGTACACTCATTCAAGTAACTAATATTTTTTTAGATCTGAACCCATTAGTAGTACTGCTAAAGAATATATAAAACGAATCAATTTACCAGCTAAAACATTGGTGTTTTTAACAGTATCATGCTAGAACATTATTTCATTGTAAAAAGTTTTAACCTTCTATTCCAAGTCATTCAAATCAGACATAATCTTAGTTTTTTCTCTAGTTGTTGTTTAAGAGTCACAATTTAAATTTTCTTACATTATTGGTAGCAGTGCTTTTATATCTTATATTCATCTGTATTTACCTCTTTTGTTTCAAAAGCTTTCCACTGGTTTTTAATATTTTCCACTTTTCTTCACAGGACATAAGACAACAGCTTCGTACCTGCTTTTTAAAATAATTCAACTATTTTCTTTCAATACTTAGTTTAATAAGTTTTGAATTGTTGTCATACTTAAATGTGAATTGGATATTAATTGAAAGGTCAAAATTCTTTCTTTTATTCACACTATATTCCGTTATGAGCAGACTCAAGTCTTCTATAACCTCTAACCCATTGGTCTTTTCATTATTGAGACACTAAATAAGTCATCACGAACAGGTATTCACCATATCTATATAATAAAATTAAGTTCCATTGTGATAATTTTTTATAAAAACACAATCATATCCTTATTTTTTTTATGATATTTAATATGTATAACTAGGTCACAATTCAGAAAGTGCAAATAAAAATGTTTTCTGGGTGAGAGTGTATATTGACTCGTTTTTGTGGAACATAAGTTTCAAAGCACTACCATAGAATACCATAATTTGTTTTGAGGCCATAAATACAAAATACAGGATACAAAAAAAGAAATATAATTAATTGGCTTTAAAATAATTATTTGTGGAAATTTAAAAAAAAAAATCGCACTTTATTTCTACTTATTTTTTAGGTATATACTGTTTAAGTTTCGAAAAGTGAATCCTATTTCAACTCTAAACTTGTTGAATATAAGATATTTCACATTTAGTCTTTGTAAAAGTTAATTTGTGCGCAGAAATGATTTAAACAGGTTTTAAGATAGTTGATACAGGATATTTTATATGGCTGAAGTACTTTGATTTAATATATATATTCCTATATTTATATCGTGTTATTTTAATAGAAGCTGGATGATATTCTTTACATTGATCATTTTAATTATAAATAAATGAGATGGGGGTTTTGCTATGGTATAATGTTCAAATCGTTTTACAATAATTTATGGGGAAAATACTCTAAGATGTAAGGAAATTTAACTCTCATCAATAATTTACTGTTCGAATGTGTTTCAATTACACAGTTGAATTATATTTTCCAAATCTGTTAAATCTTTTTAAATACAATGCGGTCCATATGTATGGAATAAATTGAATCATACCGTTATTATGTACTATGTGAAAAAAACCTGAAACTAGTGGGGTCGTATAGAACCTTGTTGGAAAGAAATTTTAGTCCTCCATTCAGCAATATAAAATTAGATGCAATCATAACAGAAAATTAATTTTTGTAAAATTTTTATACATACAATTGAATTAAATGTTCGAAATGATCCACCATTCACTTCTTGACAATAACAGCAATATTGTCTGATCGAGACGAGTCAAATCGGGGGATCTAGCCGGCTATTAAATCGTTCCATGTCTTCCAATTCACTATTTGTAAAAAACCTCATTTAAATAATTTCTAACTGTCCGTACAAAATTCGATGGAGCTCCGTCTTGTTGGTAGTAAATAGATCGTAATATAGGCACTAAGAAGTTAATAAAAAAATCTCACCATTAACTGTGCCCTCAAAAAAAGTTCACTTTTTTAGGATATTGAGTGTGTGCCTCACACATCCAGTGAGGATTTTCTCTGTTTCAATATCTACGGTTCTGTTTGTTGACCGTTCATTCTGTCCATCATCAATTCACAGAATTCTTGCCTTCTATCAGGATTATCTTCTCCTGAACCAACTGAAGTTTGTAAGGGTGGTTTTTTTCTTTATGAAAATCTCAAAATAGATGATTTACTTACATCTTTGTCGGCGGCAAGTTGTCTTATGCAGATTGTCTCTAGAAGTACGCCTAACTTTTTTTCATCAGTAAATTGAACATCATTGTTAGTTGGTATATTTGCATTGAAGATGAGGTAAAGCAGCGGTTCCAGGACACTGCCTTGAGGAACTGGTATTTGTTCATCATGGTAGTTAACAAAGAAATAGCGATCGTTGAGGTAGTAATGAGGGATTTGGTAGTAATTAATAGGAAAGGATTTTTTGATTTTAAATAAAAGGTCATCATGCCAAACCTCGTGACTGATGATTTGGTATTTTTTCGACGCAAGAAGATGTGAGGGCGGATTAAATTATTTATATTACGGACAATGATTTCAAAATATAAACCTCACATCGTTCACCGTCTAATGTATATTTTTTTCTTATGATCTACTATATTTTGATACTTAATTTTTTTATACGTACATCATTCGTATAATTTCTTATTCTAACATTGGATCTAGTGGTTCTATCGATTTTATATCGGAGTTGGTTGAGATCTTATAGACTTTTTGTTTCCCTCCTCTTGTTCATCATTATTTCCAACGAAACTTGAATATAGTAGAACCAAGTGAAACATTACATGAATCTTACTTGAGCCTTATGCATTTGGAGAGACCAAATAAATGAAATGTTAGAATTTTATTCTTGATTATGTAGCGAACTCGCAGTGTTCGTTGGGATCTTGTAGGTCATATAAATTCGGCTGTTGATGTTACGAATATTCTAATCGATCCCGAAAATAATTTCAAGGTTCCTTATTTTGGTTACTAGTACCTACATTCAAAATTATTCACAGTAACATAATGCGTTTAATAGAAGAAATAACAATTTATTTTTATGTTGTTTACACGTTCTGTGTGTTTACTGCGGATAATTGAAAATTAAAATAAATACGCGTAATTATAGAATGAATGAAGGGGTTAGCAGTAAGGGTTATAAAAAACAAATCGATTTATTAATAACTCAATAATTACTTAAATTCGGATAAGATATAAAAGATATTTACATTTATTACGAGAGAAATTAAACTGGATCTAACTGGTTTTTTATATTTACTTTTATTCTGATTGGATCCAATATTAATAACACAATAATATGGAAAAAAAATGATATAGGTAATATAAAATATTATGCGAGTGACTTATCATGTCAACATATGCGAATATATTTTTAGAAAAACCTTGAACTGCATTTAATAGTGCGTAATTAACTTTACATTGTTCGAAAAGTTTATCTATTAAAAACAATTTAGATAAAATGAAATTTGTTAATATTGAATTTAAATCGCAATGAACACGTGAAAATCTGCGAATAATAATTCGTTGAAGAGCTCAAATTTGAGGATCTTCAGCTTTTTTAACGGCAGAGTTTGATTATATTTCAAAAATTTATTCATATACCTATTTCATGGTTATTTAGATCGATTAGGTACTTTGAAATATGCAATAATGATAATAATAACAACGGACCGGAAATAATAATAATAGAGGAAGTTGAATAATAAAATTGAAAAATCGAAAAGCGCTGGATATTGATAATATAAATCCAAAGTGGCCCAGGTGTCTACGGGAAACTCGGCGAAGGTATACGCGTTGGGCGTGTCAAAAAACGGGGATTTATTCATTTGGTTTCGATAATTAACCCTATTAACCAATCAATTCTAACCTCTTTTTGGAAACTATTATTTCGTCGCTGAAATTCAACCACACCGCAAGTTCCCATAGATAAATCTAATCTTCACTTTTTATCAAGATTTTGAGTAATTGGTAGTAATGTAGCTGCAGGTTCACCGGATGCAGCAAAATTTTGAAAGTGGTCTATGAAACAAAAAAGTTTGAGCACCAAGACGTTATTTTGTTTAAAGACTTAGAAGACGTAAAGAAGACGGATCGCTTAAATCTTAAACTTCGACGTGTGGATGACCTTTTATTTTATTCCGTTATGTTTAGATTTCCAATTTTATTTCTTTTGTTGCAAACTTTATATCGTTACCGTTTTTGTTGATATAAACCCACGGTCTCGACGCGCATGGGCTTGGCACAAAAAAATCAATTGTTACAAACTTTATTGCCCTGTCCGAAATACAAGATCCTTGATTAATTGAATATCAAATACGAATATTTTGGAAACGCTTCTTTGAAACTATAATTTTTACTTTCTAAGGCCCTTTTATGGTCTCTTTCATCAAGTAATAATGCATATTACCAATGTCAATTCTACAGTTTGTGTTTAAAGTAAAATTTTGAAGCTCATGAAGCCCAATCATTTATGTGGTGTTTGAGGGGCAAGAGTAATTGGCAACTGTGCTGCTCTACACACACAGATCTTCAAAACGTCAATTTGGAACGTGGGTTTGAAGCGTTGTACACCCATGTGCTCTATCGGGTGCTCAAATTGTGTAATTGGAAAGCAACAATAATCAGACGGGACTAAATACCCAGGAAAGTCATCGTTCACATTAAAAAATCTGCTTGGTCATTTATCTTACGAATATTTATAATCATACTAATAAATATAAACATAAATCCAATTATCTAATAAAAACATTATCAAACTCATATAAAATATAACCTGAACCTAAGAGATAGTACTACTCCGAATATTTTGGAACGAAATAGTTTTAAGTAAAAACAAACTGGTAAATTTCTTTAAAAAATCATATTGTTTAGGTATATGTATATCTAGATTTTCGATACTTTCGGACTCCTTAAAATTTCGCCCGATTAAGAAGGAAATTTTCGCAATAATTATAAAACGCAATACCGCAAAAGTCTTGCTCTTACACCACTTTATCTCGAAAAAAGCAGGTATTTAAAAAACATAACCTAAAAATTTTTTTCAGCTAATAATTAAAGAAGGCAATAACCTAAAATCTAGTCTCGCGGAAGTTGATCTTTGTCTTGCAACTCATTACTTTTAATTTCTATCTTTTCTATAGGTAATTCTGCCCGTTTCTTTCTTTTGTTGTGTTTTAAAGTTATATTATCGCTCCATCTTTTCCGGCACTTCTCCTCCCGACCGGCGATTTGTCTCTTGCGATCTTTACTACTCTATCATCTGTCATTCTACGTATATGGATGTTCCATTCTTTTTCTTTTTTTTTCTATTCAATAACCACTCTTTAATCTTCTCCACATTTTCCCGTGATTCTCCTCAGTATTCTCGTCTCAGCTGTCTTTGTGTTTGGACGTGTCCGGTCATGTTTTTGCTGTGTATGTCATTATTGGTCTTATAACAATTTTGTTATAAAAAATAATAATTTATTATGCAGGGGCTACTTTAAAAGATTAAAAATTCTAACTCTTCCTTCCTTATTCATCTTTGAATCCGATTGCCTAATTCGTAAGCACGCTTCTCCACTTAAGAACGCGGGCGTACTTACTCCACGTTCAAAATGAGTTAAGGGCTCAATATTTTACAATGCAAAAAGATGCACAATCACTTGCCAATTAAAATCAAATCGATATCATCTTTTTCCGCATTCCGCAATAATTTGAGGGCATATTTACTCTGTAAACGACTAATTCTAATAATAATATTTAATTCCGGACATGCTGCATACTGGTTTAATTTTGCTATGGACTTGTATACTAATTATTACCTATGAGTATTGCCTATAATTTTGTTACTCATTATGTTACTCTTCTGTATATTGAAATTTTGTTTTATTTCTATCTTTGGTTATTTTTTTGTTTGTTTTTTAGTTTTTATAAGCTTTTTTCTACAAATTGTAACAATTTTTTGACAATAAAGCATTTGTTTGTCTTTATAGCAGCGGTCGGGGAACTTTTTTAATATTTTTATGTAAGTTGATATAACCCCATGGCTAAGAACAATAAAAACTCCTGTTTTTAACAACTTTCACATTATAGCCCCATAATAATTTAGAAAAGGAAACAATAACTAAAAATTTGGGGTACAATTGTGGTACTTTAATGAATTATAATGGCGGTATAAACAAAAATTAGAACTAAAAAATTTAGAAAAAAAAAAAAAAAAGAATAATTGTTCCAATTTTATCCCCAAAAATATCATTTTTATCCCGTTTGGGGTAATTTACCCCGGTTCCCCGACCGCTGTTCTATAGGATGGCACCAACGGAACGAAATATTTTTCGATGCTGCGCTTTTAAAACCAGCAATAAATCGTCGGATGTACTTTTTTCTTATATTACTTCCTACCAAATTTATTTGGTACAGTCGGGCTACAATCACGCGTTGTTTATGGAAATATTAATACCCAAAATTTCGCGAGATACTTGGTCGCAAGTTTTTGAAAACGATTTTAGTTCCTTTTCTCGAGAATTCGATGTCCTAGAATACCTTGCGCATTTGGCATAATTTGAACATTCCACAATGTTTAGCTATTAGCTAGAAGCGTATTTGAGGTCGAACGAGTTTGAATTCGTAACATTATGTATACAATTGTGTATTATTAAATATTCGATACTCTATTTTTAGAATAACTAAAATTTTATGGAAAAAAAACCTTGTACCTACCAATTTTTTTCTACGTAATAATATCTAATGTGCTAATTTGAATCTTGCAACGATACAAATGTAGATTGAATAATATTAATGAATATGTTTGTAGAATGATACATCTAAAAATTTCCAACGGTTTTTGTTTCAGGATTGCTGGGACCACTGGTGCCATTGTAACTTGTCCGTTGGAGGTAGTGAAGACCCGTCAACAATCTTCAAAAAACGGTTTCATTGTTGTCCGTGACCTTCCCAATGTACCCGGTGAAACGAATCAACCGAAAACTACTTGCAGAACTGTTCCCGATCAGAGGCGTAGGTTATGGACAACATGTCAATACAGCCGGCCTCAAGTTGTAGCTCTTTCAGGTTATTCCTTTACGCCGGCGCAGTCGCTCAGCATAGTCCAATGTCTCAAACATATTGTGCAACATGAAGGGCCCATGGCTTTGTTTAAAGGTAAGTAACGCACAAATAGGGTCGTGGCAAAAAATTCTATACTGGTTTTTTCTATTTTTCATTTTTAATTCAATTCTTTCTAAGTATTTATTAAGTTGAACAAAAGAAATCTCATATGCATGCACATTCGTGTTGTATGAATAATAATTTTGCAACAGCGTTTTTTTACTTCTTAGTTCAACTCAACACCTCAAGCCTCTAAAGCCAAACGGGCAAGTCTTTGAGTGGAACACAGGGGGGAAATGTCTTTGACTGATAGTAAACTTCTCTGGAACAAACTCAAAAAGGAGATCATTATCCTGTCCGATAGCCAAGCAGCCATAAGAGCTTTAAGCTCCAATATCATAAAATCCACACTCGTTCAGCATTGTATAGAAAAATTAAACATGCTAGACAAGCAAAATAAAGATACCTGAGAAGCTCGTTAAAGCGGCGCAGACAAGACCTGAACCTTTCTGTGTTATCAGCTGCTGAACAATGGAAAACGCCCTGGAAAAGAAGGTAGATAAGAGCAAAACCAAAACCAAAACAGGGGTTGACACAGGCAAAGACTCTTCTGGGAAACTATAATCAGAAAAAAAGATCTGCTGAATATATCAACCTAAGTAAGGGGCACCGTCACCTCTATAGACACCTGAAGGTGCCAAAAGACAAATATCTATGGCACAGCCATACCACATTGTGGACTTTCTAAAAGAAGTGGGATGAACAGACCAGCTGTAAACACTGGGTTCTTCTGTATCGCAGCAAGTAAGGTGGACACAATAGATCCTTTGGGTCGCAGCGTATATCTACATACATACATACATACAACAGCGTAAATCACTTTTTTAGTCAGTACTTTTTTTGAAATTCTGCACCGATTATTGTACTAGCCGCCTCTGCAAGAATTACTTCAAAAATTTGTCATAATTTTTAAATTGTATAATGTTTAAGACAATAGGTACTTTAGGTCTTTAATATGACTCAAATTTTACATAGGGAAAAAATAGAATTCCGATGGAATTTCCTGAATTGATTTATTATATGCACATAAACGACTAAGACAACAAACGTCCTCGATATTTTCGGTTTTATCTTCCACGATGATGATGATGATGGACACAAAATTTTCGTGATACTTTATAAATTTCGGGATTATTATAATTTGTTGTAGTCGATGATTTATCCAATTTATTTTTATTTAAACAGGCAAAACTAATTTCGTGTTTGCATGTCGTTAGTTTGGGCAAATTCCATATTAGAGTCACGAAAGAGATATAAATAATTCTAGACATTTTATTATTTTAATGAATATATTGTAATAAAAATTGCTATTTTTATATACAATTATAATAATATAAAATCATAATTTTCACTCGCAACTGTTTGTAGTATATAAATTCATGTCAGCGTATTACGCAATTTTAAGATGTGTAATAAATTAGGAATACATTGAAGAATCTTTCAAGTTATTTGATACGAGGGTTGTTACTTAGTAGTAAAGAATATATCACAAGGTAACATCCAAAGTGTATTTGCAATTTGAGAAAAATTAACGATATTTGGGGTCCTCCAGTGATAAGACAGTTTAAGTCATACGTAATATCGGTTTTTGCTAAATAAAAACTAACAGCGTGAGGATGATCGTCCTATTTAAAGTATTTATTAAATTACACAAAAAAAAAAGCTTTATTATGGTATTTTGTTATCGTTATCGTCATAAAGAAGTATGTAGTTCGGAAAGTCGCGGTTGGGTGCCAATATATAACAACAATGATGTGAATACGTCAAATCTGACATTACCATCATAAAGGTGAACGTACTCATAACGTATTTTCATACGAGTGCAATTTGAGTTGTTTACAGAATTTTCGCGCGATTATTTTCTATGATTTTCGACGATGAAACTAATAGGGGGGCGCCAATCAACTCGCTACGATTTTTGGTGGCGAAGCACCGTCTGAATGCTTAGCTGGTTTTCCGAATTCAATAAGGGTTGCACTTCGCTTAATAATTTGCTCGCGTTTGATATCCATACATAATTTGACAATCGCCCAAAAAAACTTGTATCGATTGAAATGCTTAAAAAAATTAAATCAAAGTGCTTCAAAAACCGTCTACGACATCGCGACAGGCGACGAATCATGGATGTATGCATATGAACCCGAAACTAAACAACAATCGATTGTAAGAGTCTAATCAAATTTGATTTATATTGAAATTTAGTCGAAAAGTTTGTCAGTCAGTGTAATCTTCAATAGTTACGATTAAATAGTTTCCGTTTCTTCTGTTAAGTTCGTATGTTTGCTTGTGGCTGGAGCCGATTTCCCAAACAAACCAAATGCGACAAAAGTTGTTCGCGCTTGAAGCACTCCGAAGCAAATGGTAGCCTATTTTTCCGGAATAACTGGACATGTCGACACCGTTCCTAATAGTTTCTTCTTATTCCCGCAGATCAAAAATAAATTGCGAGATCAACGTCAATCTGAATGAAAAAATACTTCAACAATTGGTTCGAACGCATGCAAAAGGATATTGATCTTAATGGAGAATATTTTTAAAAACAATAAAGCCATAACTAATTATAAATAATTGTTTTTATTTCTCAAAATTTATTTTCTTGTATTTACTTCCTTCATATTTGCCTTTTAGACACATGAAATGAATCATTGTGAAAATTGACGTTTGTTACTGCGAATCCGGTGGCAATTTAGACTGAGTAAGTTGTTGATAGTGGACGTTAAAAAGAAGCAAAAAAAGTGCAAAAATCGAAATGTTTCGTGAAGGATTACGTTTGATGTTTTTTTAGGATTTGAAAAAAGCCTCACTCAATAACTATGCATAATTGACACTGACAATCAAAAGATGCGCGGTCGGTCAGCGATTTTCATCACCACAAGAAGCTTTCGAAATATTTCCAAACCATGTTTCTACGATATCAGCTTCAGTTTTTGGATCTAGCGACCACACTATGATCTCCCGTCGTGCCCCATCAAAGGCCGATGTCATTTGAAAAGCAGATCTGGTACTTTGGATTGAGCCGGTTGACGTATTAGGATACGATTCCCAACCAGCTGAAGAGGGTGAAACTGTGGCTCCAGTCAATGAAACTCAGCAGCTTTTTTTTCCGTGAAGCCCTTATCGGGTTGTCCAACTCGGCTCACGGCCAGCTACAGATTCGATCGTCTCTCCGATTTCGCGTAGCTAGCACCGGTACCTATTACGGTTTTTGGATCCAACTCGTTGTTCAATAGGCGTAAAACTAGAGGCTCTTGGCCTCTTAACACGCTTTACCTGGACCACCAGGTCCTGGATGGAGGTGGATTGGAGGTCGAGACAACATTAGGATCCGTTAAGTCCTGAGCCGTCTTGGTAACCTTTTTTTCTCAGCACCACTAATTTTACGGCGTTTGAGCCATATTTAGTCAAAAGCACCGGTCAGAGCTTCGATAGGGTGAAACCGATGCTTAGGGGGAAGTGGGTTCAGTGTTTGCTAAGTGCCTTCAGGGGAAAGAGAAGTTACGCCAGGTTTTCAGCAGGCATTGTTAGCGACACCTATAGCTCAAGTACAATTTATTCCTCAGCACGATTGATTCCCCCTTCTCGTGCCAGAGCAGGCGGTCGCCGAGACCCCCCCGCAACGTCAAGGTCCAACGGCTGCTTGAGGAGGCTCTTTGCATTTTGCACTTATCGTTGTTTTTATGGCCGATCTATTATGCACTCCGCTAACATATTATTACTCACAGCTATGTTTTTTTCTTGATTTGCGCAGTAAAATTACTGAATGAACGGTTTTCCCCAAGGTATCATATAATTTTATTTTCAGGTCTTGGGCCTAACCTAATTGGTGTTGCTCCATCCAGAGCTGTCTATTTTTGTACATATTCCCAAGCCAAAGGTTTCTGGAATGGAATATTACCTCCGGATTCGCCTATCGTTCATGTATGTTCGGCATCGTGTGCTGGATTCATGGCAAGTTCTCTTACCAATCCCATTTGGTTTGTAAAGACTCGTCTCCAGTTAGATTTTAATAGGAATAGTAATGTGACTGCTATGCAAGTCGTAAGAAGGATATATGCTACTTCGGTAAGTAAATGATTCGAAATAAAAAAAATTGTTTCATACAAAAAATAAACTAAAACTATGTCTGGTTCTAAGCAGTACAGTAAAGTATTTATTTTAATTATAGTCATTAATACAGGGTTCAGTATACGGTACTGAACTGCCAAACGGAATGAATTCGTCAATAAATAAATGGGAACGTGTCTATTTATCGGAGAAAAATAGTAAACCAAAACAAGGATCAGCACGTGAATATCCCGGGCGAAACGCTGCGCGGCATCGTTATTGGTACGAATCAGTGGCACCATAAAATACCACAAATAAAAAGCGCTTATCTATACTTCCACCACTCAATTTTGATGTTTTCGTCTTCTCTTCTCATCTAAATGACTGCAAAATTTCAAGCCTCTGCTTTTTTTACTGACATAACTACTTCATAAGTCACACTGACGTGTGACAACAAAGTTAAAATCCTCCGTGCTTTTCAATAAAGCATTTACTTGATGAAATCTCCTCTAAAGCTGTAAAAGCTACTTTGAAATTATCTAGCAAACCATGCACAGCCTCTATGCGGCAAGCCCATCTTGTGTCGCTCAATGACTTCAAAGTTACCGCTCCAAGATTTTTAATTTTTTTTTAACAACTTCAAAAACTGCGTGACGCTTGGTTGACTTGACCCAATGAAGTTGTATATACTTTGCAAAACAAAAAAGTATTCCTTATTGAAACCGCAGTTGGGAAACAGTGTGCTGTTGTGAATGTACATTCCTGTTGGGCTTTCTTGCAAAATCCTCGCAGCGACTCCTTTGTATGGTCCTCGCATGTTTGAGGCACCATCTTAACATTGGCCTCGAAATCAACACATCCTTAAGCAGAGCAGCCAAAGTTTCGCCATAAGTGTTTGAAGTTCGGTAGGAGCCTACAAAAGAACTTCTAAATTACCGTAAGATGTAAAAAATATTTCCGAAACAGTTGGTATAGGACATTGTACATGAATTGTGTATAGAATTTTCTGAAGAATCAAAAAATCGATATAAGAAACACCCTATATGAAACAAATACATTTATTTATTAACGAATTTATTCCATTTAATTGTTCCACTCCGTATATATAATTTTTAAATATTTATATTGCATTTCAAAGCAGTAATTTCAAGTAAAAACCAAATCAGGTGTACAGATCTCCTCTATTTTTTTGCGTAATAAGATTTTTCTTTACGCATCTCGACTGTCGGCTAAAGAAAGTATACAAACATCAAAAAAATTCTTGTTGTTTCTAAAATATTGATGTTATGGTAGTAATTTCCCTAGTTTTGTCTAAAAACGTCGTTATTGATTCAAAGGTTATCATCTTGTTTTTCAATTTTGAAGTGGGAAAATACTGTTAGATCTTAAATTCCCATTTCTAACTTATTTAGATAAATAGTTGCTTCAGAAGGAAATAGTCGTGAATTTTATTATATCTACAAAAAATATTGTGATCCAAAATAACAAACAGTATAAATATGTTATAATACTTTGTAAAAACAATTCTATTTCAAGATAATAAAAACGAATATATAATTATTATGAAAATATACAAGGCGTTTCAAAAAAGTTGAACCTGCCTCTGGTATAGATAAAAAACTGAAAAGTATTTGGGGTTCGCTCGGTAAAAAATTTTTGTCGCGTATTCAAGATAAAGGGCATCGAAGAAAAAAAAAATGTTTTGGGACCTGATACATCCAATGAATTTGTTTTTATGTCATACCAAGTAGTATTGTAGTAGCAAAATTTCGAGTGAACTTAAAGCTCAATTAATTTCACACCAAAAACTCTCGATAAAACTCGATAATATGCAACGTTTTCGGAATATTTTGATTTGAAAATTAAGAAGCAAATAACCGATGCCGGTATAAAGTATTGATAATGGTTGATTGATTTTTATTATTATTAATTAATAAACATTATGTGAAGTATGGGCGCTGAGCTATTGAATTAATAACAATTCGATGATCATGTATTGATGTTCTGGGACTCAAACTGTTGTTTGTTTCAACAGCTACATCCTTATCATTACAGACTAGTCGAAATCTCTTGCCAGACGATCTACCGGTTAAAGGGGATCACAATAAAGGACAGCCACTTCATATTTTTCAAATCAAAATATTCCGAAAACGGTAAACAGTATCGAGTTTTATCAAGAGTACCTTTTTGGTATAAAATTGAATGACGTTTAACTAGCGCCCTCTATAAGAGTCAGATACAAAACCATTTCAGTACAACGTTGCCAGTAATTGCGGCAAAATCGTAAAAAATATGTACCAATACCACCGAAATCGGAGTATCGAGCCATCAACTAGTACATGTATTCAGAAGGGTTAAGAGGTAAGCAGATTTACTTAATACCCTTGTTGATCAATGTCCTTCGTATGCGACCGTGATAAATTGGACTGCGATCTTCAAAAGAGGTAAATTTTCCATTGAAGATGATGACCGATCGGGAAGGCCGGTTTCTGTATCAGTTTTCGAAAATATCGATGCAGTTCATGACATGATTTTATCAGACTTGAAACATGAGACTTGGGTACATTTCTACGATCCAAAATCAAAACAACAATCGATGGAATGGCGACATTCTGCTTCTCCAAGACCTAAAAAGTTTCGTGTCCAAAAATCTGCTGGAAAAGTTCTTGCTTTTTTAATTGATTAATTGATTTTTTGGATAAAGGTAGAACAATAATTGGAGATTACTATTCTACATTACTATGGGAAAAAATTGAAGAGAAAAGACGCGGAAACTAATCCAAAGGTGTTTTGTTTTTTGCAAGACAACGCCCCTGCGCACAAATCTCATGTTACCGTGCAAAAAATTCGTGATTTAGGGTTTGAATTACTACAACAACCCCCCTAATTCACCAGATTTGGCTCCTTTCGATTATTATCTCTTTCCTTAACTGAAAAAAGTTTAAAAGGTCGTAAATTTTCTTCCAACGAGGAGGTAATAAAAGCTGTTTATTTTGACAATTTAATTATGATTGGTTGTGGTAATGAAAAAAGAACTCAGAAGGAGGTTTGTGAAATTTTCAGTGGGAGTACTGGAGATGGAAAATATTTTCATGAATAAAAATCGACCCGTTTCAGGTTTTTTTCCACATAGTACATAACAACGCCAAAATTAAATTTATTTCATACATATGGACCGCATTGTATAGTAGTTTTTATATTAATAATACAGTAGGCTTCATAAAAATTATATGGCGCCTATTTATCTGAAAATAGAATTGCTTTCACAAATATTTATACTGTTTGTTATTGTGAATCACAATATTTTTTGTAGATATAATAAAATTCGCGACTATTTTTTTTTTGAAGCAACAAAAGAATGTATCTGTTAACAACTCGATTAGCCCTCGTACGACAACACGCTCTGAGTACGTTCACCGTTAAAAATGTCAAACTTTATGATGACATTGACAGATTTGATATGATCATATCAGTGTTGCCATATCTCAAATAGTTGAGTAGCAACCCTCGTATAATTATTATAAATAATACATAAATAATTATTAGTGATACTAATGGTAAATAAAAAAAAAATTCTTTTTTTATACTCTACAAATTTGTATTTCCAATAGTACCTCATATACTGTATAGACTAATAAGTCGAATCGAAAGTAGTATTCAAAATTTGTAAATTTATGCATACTTGGCCGGGCATGTCATTTAAGTAGTGGACTAATGCATTAGAGCTGCAACTATAACAAGAAGTATGTATTACGTAGCCTTCACTTAAGAATTGGCATCGAGAGTAAAAGATTAGAGGAAAACGCATTTCATAGATATCGTCAAGTTCCAAATATCAGAGACCCCGGAAGACGGCGGTTTGCTTCAATAGAACATGATATAAAAATCTCCAGGCGATGGAGTAACAGAGAACCATTTGGTGGTGGATATAAAATTATCAGAAATGCATCTTGAAACATCCAAATAATGAATTGTGGTGATCTGTATTCAAATCTTGGTCTGATTTGAATCAAATATAGCACTTATGGCATAATCTAGAAAAATGATACTCCAATTGAAGCATGCTATTATGTATGTTTGAAGATGCTACATTGTTTAATATTTGCTTGGCAGCCATCAATAGTTAAAGGCTTTCAATGAAATTGTAAAAATTGGTCGTCGTTATGTGACACAATACTTTTTTGTGAGAGGCCTTAGCCCAACCAATATAAAAGCTAAACTAGATTATACTCTGGATGAGATTGCTCCTTCGATCGCTCATAATGGAACAAAAATAGCGTCGTGAAGATGTACCCATCGAGTGTGTGGCAATGTTTCACAGAAATAAAGCCGATTTTTTGCGCCGTTTCATAACCATGGATAAAACGTGGGTCCGTGACTTCACAACCGAAAGATTAAAACAATCAAAACAATGAACTAAAGAGGTAGAACCGGCTCCAAAGAAGGCAACTGCAGGCAAGGTGGAAGACTTATTGCAACGTTCGAACGAAGAAATCAAGCGAAAACGGTCGCATTTGGCTTAGAAGAAAGTGTTGTTTCATCTATAACAATGGCCAAAATGAATGAATCAAAAAATGGCTCGTTGTTCAATGATTTCCAAAAGGGTATCGAAATTATTGAAAATCGCTGGGAAAAGTATATGGAGCTAAAAGGAGATTACGTTGGAAAATAAATATATTTTTATCCGAAATTTTTGTGTTGTTGTCTTTGTTGCGACAGGTACTTCTGGTACCACCCTCGTAGAAAGGTCGAGAAAAATTTTTTTTTGTAATTTCCAAACTATTTTTTCTTAAATAAAAACAATATATTTGCATTCGTCATGGTAAGTATTTAAATACGAATTTCCCCATTTTTTTATTCAAAACAAAAACTTGAAAAAAAAAAATGGATTTTTTCACATAAATAAAAAAAAATATCTAAAGGTGTTGGATCGGTCACTACGTTGTTTGTTCATCGACAATTGGAGAAGATCGGAAAGCAACTTTCGATTTATTACCGTGGAAGTCAAAGGATGACTGCTAAAAAGTATTTCATTAGTACATTAATTGGAAAGAAAATAGTGGTGTAAAAGGAGATATAAGCGAAAAGGTACCCTTAGCATATTTATACAATGTTATTATGTTGTATTCTTATTCAAATAAATTGCAAACATCAAAAAGTTGCAATAAACCTTATCGTACTTCCTTTATGTGCCGTATTAAACTGCTCGGTGCAGTTGAATTGTTAGTTTATAATATAGTGAGATTACGTACAATTTTCTACTTGAATAAAATTGAATCTTTTGCAGGGAATATTAGGTTTTTATAAGGGTATAACGGCATCCTACATGGGCATATCCGAGACTATTGTCCATTTTGTGATATACGAAGCTATTAAAGCAGAATTAATGGCGCACAGGTCGCACACCTCTGACGAAAAGAGTTCAAAAGATTTTTTGGAATTCATGTTGGCAGGCGCTATATCGAAAACTGTCGCTTCTTGTATTGCGTATCCACACGAAGTAGCCAGAACTAGGTTGAGAGAAGAAGGGAATAAATATACAGCTTTTTGGCAAACGCTCGGCTTAGTGTACAAAGAAGAAGGTAATTATTTAAACTATTAGTATTGTTATTCAATTTAAATTTAGTTACACTGTTTGGGAATTCGTTTTGGCTTTCCAGTGGCTTTGCACCTTCACATGCTTGACTCTGCATCCCATTGTTCTACCTACAAAATACTTGGCCTTTTTTGTCACATTTTACAAAATGTTAGCACTATTCCTTCCAGGTATCTGAGTGTTTTGTTCAAATATTCGCAGAGTAGATGCTCTGTCCTATCCCCTAATGGTGCCGAAGAAAACTCCAACAAGATTTAACAGCACTGGATTTACAGTTCTAGTCTAAGTCGAAGTATCCTAGTATAAGTAGTAAGAAGTATCCTAAATAACACTTACTTTGAACAATAATCATAACAAGGTAATCTATAAAGCCACTGCGGTTATATGGACTTGTTGCAATCGCTTAGGCAAGACATGTCCCATTACGGTCGTAGAGGCCTTGCTAAACCTACCTCCCCTTCACCTTATAGCGAAAATAGATGCATTTAGTGGCACCCACAAACTAATCCAGACAAATAAATCAAAGTCAGGGAATCTGTTAGGTCACATAAGTCACTCGCCTGTCTTATGGGTCTTATGTTATTAAAAACCGCCTATCATTGTACATATTCGTTTGTAATAATACTTTCTTTGGCCCAATATTCTTAGGTAGCTTGCTAAATGGTTTATAAATGCTAGGATGGCTCACTAACTCAAAAATTCGGCGACCACTGCTATAGATCATAAGCGTACAAATTTCTTACCTTACAGGAAGACCGTTACTTTGAGGGTTCGCTAGCTCTTGAAGCTAAATGTTTGACATATATTTTTTTGTAGTAGAAAATGGATCTATCGTGAAAATTTCAATTCTAATGAATCTTTTTTTCCAGGCCTACGAGGGATATATAGGGGACTGACTACACAATTAGTGAGACAAATACCGAATACAGCAATCATGATGGCCACGTACGAAGCAGTGGTATATATTTTAACCGCAAAATTCAATACACAATTTTATGCAAAAGAAAGTGAATGAAATATTTATTTCGTAGTAAATGAGGGTACTTTAGGTTTTTGTAAAATATTTGTCCATAAATAGTAGGTGATTATTTTTTTAAGGAAGTTTTTTTTTGTTTTATTGTATATATATATATGTGTATTTGTTAATATTTTGAATTTTTTTTGTCTACACATAATGGCAAAAAATTGTTTGTAAAAACCAATATTAGTCACAAAGTGGTTATATTTTAAGCCATTAAAAGTTTTTACTCGAATAATTGTTTGATTGCTGTAACTTCTGCAAACACTGAAAATATTTTGACATTATACTTTAATGCTGTTACAAAAAATGGAACGTTATCTAAGCCACCTTCTTGAAACATTGGTATTTTCGTTTACCTTTTTTTATTTGAAAATGTCATTTAAAAATAAACTATTCAACATTTAGATCAGACTGTTTGGGGAATTTGTTTTGGACTTTCAATTTCTCTGCACCTATACTTGAAAAGAAATATATTGACTGCTCCTAAAGGAAACTATTATCTTAACCCTGAAATAGGCAGGTCATTTGCAGAATGTTGTCTCAATGGCTTGTTCGCAGAATCAGTTGTTGAGGTGTTATTTGAGAGGGTAAATACCTGTCATAAGAGCGACCACAACTATTCAACATATCCCGTTGTTGTTCTGTTCTAGAAATTTAGGATTGGAAGGTATATTACAATAATTACGTAAAATAGTTTCTTCGTCTTCTTTATCTCCTTGTGAAGTAAACGGCACTATCTTTGGTAGAATAAGATCCCTTTATGGGTTCAGTCTTGTTAATTAGAACCCTATTTATTTCTGTTTTGACTATTTAAATAGATTTTATCCGTTTCAACTTATCTATTTCTATTGATTGGAAGACTTTGTAAATACTTATAAATTTAATATTTAAATCCCCAAAATATTTCATTCGAGAATCGTTCTAAAAATGCGACGATGAATAATTTTACAATAGAAAACACATTCTAACACTGAAAGTTAAACCTCAACTTTGCCTAGAAATATATATTAATTGAAACTAGCTGATCCTGTAACTTACTTTTATCGGTATACGCAGAACATTATTATGTATTTTATAATATTAAGATTCGCATTTTAATGATAGATACATATAAACGGAGCACTTTGTACAAACAAATTATAAATTGTACAATAACTTTTATTTTCATAGATTATCTCATTTATGGATATGTATTTTAATGGTATGTTGTATAGAACAAATAATATAAAATTTCGATTATCTGGATTAATTCATCAAAGTCGGATTGGTTAGGTTAGGTACACTCTTACGTATGTCTTGTGAAGAAGACAGAAGGAGGTAATATGTAGAAAATATATGTTTGATAAATCGTAGATAGAGTCTCGTGATGGAAGACTTCCAACGATCCGACTTAAGTTCAACCGAAAGTGTTGTTCGAATCACTTCATCTCCATCCCTAGTATATTGTCTACTTCAAATAATATTGTCCTTGGGAAATCACTTGCACCTTTCAGTTTTTGCTAGGTAACAAGCTGTTATCAAAATTACCGAAAATTTGGAATGTATGGAACTGTTCGTGATACTTGTTACTACAACTATACCAATACTCATAATTACACACTATGTGTACCTTTAAAAACCAAACCTGAAGAGGATAACTTGATTATAGAAACGTGCATCAAACAATGGTAGTAAACATTGTATTCAGTTTTAATCCTAACCACTCTTTCTTAATTAATCCTTGACTAGTAATCAAAATATATAAGCATATGTGATGACTTCCAAAGCTATAGTTCCTCCAACAACACTGCTTTAAACATTTTGTAACAAAAAAAGAAATACAATTGAATTTAAACTGTTAGGTTTATAGTTGTTATATAATTCTGTAAATGATAAAATGAATATGTATCCCTCAAAAACTGTGTGAATAATATGGTTAACAAAGTTGTAGATTTTAAATTAATTTTATATCCTATGGATAGTAGCTATCATTATTTAGTAATTCCTATACTGATTTTTCCAATTCGTAGACAATTTAATGTGTCTGTATATCAGATTGTTAATAATTCTAATAATTTTTGTCTAAATTATGAGTGATTTTCTACACAAATTCTATCAATATCCATATCAAACGTACAATGTTTTTATCATTCACCTAATAGTTTCGCACAGACATCCAGTTGTCTTGCAACATACACTTTTCACAGGGCCGGATCAAGATTTATAAGGGCCCGGAGCTAAAATAATGACGGGGCCCCCTTAAGGACTTCGGAAACCCGAAAAAATTCACAAAATAATATCAATACGTTAGATTTGTTGTATCAACACATCAAAAAATACAGAATGATTTCCAAATGATGGGGCCCGGGGCTATAGCCCCCCCCCCAAGCCCCTAGCTTAATCCGGCCCTGACTTTTCATGATGTTTCGCTAGAGTATGGGATCATATAGGGAGCTTTGTTTTTATTTTTAGCAGGTTGTACATATTTGTTGTGTAATAATGAATTGTATTAAGTAGAATTATTTAGTTTCTTCTTTTTTGTTGAAAATTGTTGAAAAGAATGAAAAATTTGATATAAAGTATTACAAATAAAATTTTTAGACAATAATAAATGTCTTTTTCTTCTTTTAAATTTAAGCCTAGATTCATTGCTAAAGATTCGAGGCGTTACTCGCTAGAGAAATTTTTCATTTAAAAGAATAATTAGGTACCCAGGGACGGCTAGTGATAGAAATGATAATTTTCTATAACTTATCCAATAGAAAATTTTTAATACTTTATACAACTCAGTGGAGTTGACCAGTTGAATAATATCTACCTTTCGATTCAAGCTGTTGGAGTATTATTATTCATCTAGTATAAACGAACGTGCTCTGCGCTCTCTTTCCATGATCAACAGTGGCGTGTCTAATTGGAGAAGTTGCTGCGTTCATTCCAGCGTAATAGGTGGGTAGATAGCTAGCGAGTAAATAGCTTTTTTGCGACTGTCTAAAATGTATAGCTTTTTAGAACCATTTGGGCTGAATAACTACAATAGAGTTAGTGTGATTCTGTGCAATATGAATTTTTTTTTTGTAAATACGAACAAGAGGAACAATTAGAAACTAAATGCAGGCGTTTACCATATTACTTCATTATTATAGAAAAACCTGTTGCAAGTAGAGAAAAAGCTACACAAATAAATTAACTCAAGATATTTATGTTAAAAATGATTAGATTTGTATTGACATCCAACAAATGCATCACATATTGTTTTCTCTGATTACTTTTTGGTGACGAACTAAATTGAACTCTCGAGTCGCGAAGCATACCTTAATTTCGACACGGTTAAGTTTCGGGAAGTGTTAAATTGTTTGTGACATTCTTGAGACAATAAATTAGTAAAATATGGTAAAAACCTAATCTAGCCTCGATAAAAACGGAAAGTAATAGAATTTTGACAGACGAAAAAAATTTTTTTTGGTAAATTGCAGAGCACCTAAAATTTTTTACCCCGAGCCGCCACTGGGTATATCAATAATCAGTTTTCTATTTGCTTAATAACATAAAACTTATTTTATACCTAAGGTTTCATTGCAAATTTAGTAGACAATATTAGAGACGAAAATTTCCGAAAAGGTTGCTGTGGTTCGGCAATATTATCGGGGTTAGGATTGTTAGTAGTTCCAGCAGGGGTCGAAAGATTAAGTCGCATTCTCTCCTCTTTGTAGTCATCTTGAATGATCTGCAATGCTAAAAATTGAAAAGAATAATAGAATTTATTATTGGAATATTGTTTTAGTAAGATAAGACAAAATAATCTATTGATATAGTCATTAAAATTACATCTATCATCATCGTATAGGTAGAAAAGTTTTACGTATAAAGCAAATTGATGTTTTTGATAAACACAGTTTGATGAATTAATGAGCAAAAATGATCATAGTTGAGTACTTTTCGGAGTCTCTTAACGAGCTATTAATATGTATGTTTTAGTGAGATATTTTCTTTATCCTTTAATAGGTTTGTTCCAACCTGCTAGTCCGGGCCGTACTTGGAACGGTTATCGGAAGCGTTTAAAGATATTTTCTGCGCAATCTCCGGCTATGCTCGGTTCTTGTAACAGTACTTGCTATCAACCAAATATCGAAAAGTCCATCCCTGAACCTGTTCTCAAACGATACCTAAGTCGGTTGGAACCCAAAACACAATCGTTCGTATAACGGCAACCACCCGGTTGGAACACGTATCTCCTCTATTGCGCAGAATCGTCACCGTACCAAGGACGGTTTTTTGATGGGCTGGACCGAACATAATAATAGGCCTGTCCTTGACCGATCTTTCCGTATCATATATTTTTATATTATGCCAGGCATATTTTAAATCTGAGTTGCAAGCTTCTTCATATCTTTTTAATGCATTTGCAAATAACTGTACGAGAAAAGATTACTTAAAGTTGAAGAATTTTCAAATAAGAGTTACGTCAGTTTTAAGAAAACGTATATATTATTCGGAAGTAAACAATTAATAGAATTGATGTAATCCTTTATAGCACTGAAGCTGTGAAGTAGGTAAGAAACTAGAGAGTTTTTGTTTGGTAAGTAGAATACATTTGATAAAGGAGTTGGTTCATGGCCAGTGTTGCCACAATTTAAAAGCTGAATGTAAAAATTGAACTAGAAAATATGCTAGATTGTACCAACTTCAAACAAATTTAATAAAATTATAGAAAGATTTATAAACATAAGTTTAGATTAAATTTTTTTTCCAAAAATGTTATAGACTGTGTCAATTATTATTTTAAGGATGAAAAACTTATATAAAGTTTACCGATAAAATTAGCAATGCAGTACAAAAATCTCACGATCTAAATATAAATCAACTTGGCTCTGTTTTCTAATTATTGTTACAATCTAGTACAATTTCTAGTTTATTTTATTAAACGAAAATATAAAATAACTTTATATTTGCAGAAATCAACGATAAAGATAAAAGGTAAGTAATGAAATAAAAAAATAAAATTTCAGACTCAAAAATAAAATTGTATTTTATTATAGAATAACTTATTGGATATCAACGCCTCTGGTATAGTACATGCTCCCAGTGGGAGAAATTGGGAGAAAACGAACGCAAGGAAAATGTGTTAGAAAAAAGGAAAAATGTACTATCGTATAAAATACACTAAAATGTACTAAAATTGTACAAGCTCTGGCAACACTGTTCATGGCCCTGATATAGGAAACGACGTTTGCCGTTTGACGTTCGTAGCAAATTTTCCACACCCTATTCATAAACTTTACGTACCGCTACCGTTAACCTAACAATCTTATTATTCTTTTTGATGTTTGTATTACTTTTTGTTGCCGTGATATTGATGTGTTTTTGTTTGCCTATATTATAACTTGTTTAATAGCCAGAGTTAGTTTTAACTAAAAACTAATAATTAACAGTACAAAATAGAAAAGTAACTAGTAAATTTAAATAATTTAGACAACTATCTATTTATTAAAATTGATATATCTTAAATAATATTCCAGTTTGAAAATGCTTTAATTTCAATATTGTTTCAACAAAGCTTCAGAATGTTAACTAAATGATATTCATAGCTATAAGAGTATACATTGATTTGACTACCTCTTTCTAAATCCATGTTATTCATTTCTTGATTCTTAATCAACTTCAGTCTCTCTCTAAATTTTACTGCCAATTTTTTTCTACAATAGTCTGCTTCGATTTCTTGTTTCGTTCTGGGTACACGTATTTTAATGCAACAGCAAAAAAGGACAACTGCAAATAATATAATAATTAATTATTGTACAGAAAATATCCAAAATTATTTATAGAAATAGAATAAATAATAATCGTTTTGCTTTTCTTCTGTGTATGTCTTTAGTTGTACATTTCATCAAATTAATTCTTGTATAGAAATTTAGCAGAAATGCAAAATAATGGGTCTTTCATTGAATATTAGTGAAAATTGTGGTTGTTATGATGTTATGATCCATTTTAATATTATCATGTGATGGATAAAATCAAATATTGCTAGGATTGATTGTGGGGAAATTGATTATAGTAAAACTTTAATATAAATAATATTAATAAAAATATAAATTTAAAGACAAACCTCACTAACTTCTTACAGCTTGTAAAACGTAAGATTCTTATATACGAGGTGTAGAAAAGAAATGGAGTTATTCAATTTTTATAGCAGCGATCTATTTTAACTAGTATATCTCGTACTCTTATGTAAGAGTAAAGTTAAAGCCTTTTTCCGAGTGGATTTTCAACAATAGAATCAACATTAAGTTTCGTTAATGGTAAAAAATATGCCAAAGAAGCTCACAAAATCTTGAAATTTGTCTATGTTGATAATGTATTAACTTTATCGAGTGTTTATGTGCAATTTAGAACTGAAAATAAGATACTTCAGGGCTAGAAACTGTCGGAACGTCCTTCGATTTCTCAAAAATTGGAGTAAATTGTTCATTCAAATTGGCAATTGACTATTCGTAAGTAAAAATGTGCAAAAACTGGAGTAAATTGTTACTTTAAATTGGAGATTGACTATTCGTAAGCTTACTGAAAGAATTTATATAGTACGGATCCTAGCAAAGCGGACGAAATCGTCGTGCAACTGTTGTAAAACCCTAGTGGAATCGGTCGGTGACACATACGCTACAAACTCAACTCACGCCATGTTTCGGAGCTTTTTTAATTTATGCTATAATAGGTAGCGGTCTTGGAAGTACAATTTCTTAAATCGAGTATATTCTGTGATGAAACGGTAAGTTGTAGTATTCCTTAGAACAAAAATGATTGAATTCGTTGTTGAAAATGAAGTAACTGAATATGAGCTGCAAGATTTATTCTCTATAATTTCATTTTGATCATTCATAAGTCTTCTGTTCAGAAGCGAAATGTCAAGAAAAAATAAATCTATATAAAAATCAACCCTTCAGAAATGAAGAGATTCTAATGAAAAAATATATTTACTTGAAAGGTAGGAAGAAAACAAATAGATATGAAATTTTTATAAACACATAAAAGTGTATATAGCACTTAATGTAACAATTGTTAAGCTTAATAAAAGAAACCGAAATAGCCTCTATGATGAAAATACCCCTGTCATAAATTAAAAATTGACAGAAAACAAGGTAACAGTAGCGCTCCTGAATTCGATCATTGTAACGGATGATTAACAAATTCCGAGAATTTTTAATGACGTAAAAAAAATTTGCGTGCTCGTGACTTGTGCTTCCAGTCTTTCAACGTTGGTTGCCAAGGGCGGGAAGATGTATTCATTCAAATATTGCTTTTTAATTTATTTTGAACTGATATTTGTTATTTTCATTTTTCTTTATTTTCACCTTTTTATTATGTTATATTGAAGATGAAATTTTCCAAGAGGATATATCTTCAACTTTTCATAAAAGTTTCGGATGATAATCAGCTGTAGCAATATTCAATCAGGTACTATTTTAAATGATTCAAAGAACCTACAGTTTTTTGGGTGCCATTTTGATTTTTACTTAATTATACAACAATGAACAGTTTTATTTTAATTTAAACACTTACCGAATACAGTAAAAGCTGAAAAACAAAAAAATATGTAGTGCCAAATTCTAAATCTTGGTGTTTCGAGAGCAGCTGTTTCAATCCAGAGTTCGTTTGTTTCATCTGGATTGGCATAAAAAGTCGCCATTTTTGTTTACCTCAAACATTGAAAATCAACTCTCGCTACACCAAATCGCGATTATGAACTGAAACAATGGTCAATTATCAAGGGGGTGCTGATTAAAAGAATACACAGAAAAGCGTGTGTGACACACCTTAATATCCAGACACACCTAGTTTTTTTTTCATTGTAACTAATTTATTAGACATGCAATGTTAATGGGAAGCGTTTGAAAATATTTTACTCTATCTATATGAGATTGGGCCTTTCTTAAATACTTTAATTAAATTGTTTCAATTTTTAGATTATATACTGTAGCAAAGAAATTTGATTCGTTAAGGTACTAGCAGAAATATTTAAGTTCAGTTTATTAAACTTTTTATTTAAGTCTGAAATTTATATTTCAATTGAATCCCAAAAATATATTTCACTGAAGATCAAAATTGAGTTGAAACTAGACAAATAGGTACATATTATTCATGCAAATCAATAACTTCTGTTAAAAAAATCAATAGATGTTTGGAATTAGTTGCCTACCTTGTAGTAAAACACAATTTATGAAAACAAAATTGAATTCAATGTTTGCGAAGTAAACAACAAAAATTTAGTAATATATACTTTCATAGTTCATAGTTTTGATCGGTTAGGAAGCCGTTGAGTACATAGGTCTTCAGATAGGCCCGTCGCGTCCCACTTGACGTCGTTGCCAGAGGCCGATGTCCTTTGAGAAGCTAATTAGGCGCTTCGGCTTGAACTCTTTAATGTCATTAGGCGAACTGTGGGGTTTTTCCAGGTGTTTACGAGCTCGAGTGAGTGCAGGGCAATCGCAGATAATTTGGTCTGCGGTCTCGTCCTCCTCCAAGCACCAACAGCACTCCGGATCGTCCATGGTGTGGAGATGGCGTCTTAGATGAGAGTGTCGGGTTAGAAGTCCGGTCATTAGTCGGATTTCGTGCCCGTTTAATTAGAGCAGTTGTTTGGAGTGAGACGCACGGGGTCTAGCTATAAAGGTCTTCGCTTGTCTCATGCCAGGGGTCTCTGTCCATCCCTGTCGAGCCCATCTTGCGAGTAGACCGTTCAGAAACGCTTTTGGCGACGATGGGTTCTGGACTCATCTATCAAAAATAATAATCTCGATTATTAAGAATAAACAGATATTCAGAAAAACTTATTTATTTTTAAAACATCCTAATTTAAAAAAAGACAGGAAAGAATGTTCAAATTTCCCGGCTGCTGTATATCGTCAAGCCGATAATTATCGAACTGTCACTAATCAGAACTCGCAACATTGCCAGCTGACTGTTAATTTATTCAATATAGAAGAATATTGTCATATCCCCTTATTACATTACAGAATACTATTCGGTATGCCGCAAAGATATAATATAAAACTTTTAGGCATCTCTTATTGCCGATTTTCATTATTCTCCTCAGTTTATTGGAATCACTAGAAGTATTATCAAAATAAAAATAAATCACAATGAAAATTATGGTATGAAAGTAATGGCTTTGGCATAATAATTTTTTATATTTAATTTTAATTTTTGGATTGTCAAGTTTGAAAGTCTCTGAACTACAATTTGAAATGCGGTATGTAGGTATGAAAGACAAAATGATTTTTAATATGACAACAGCGCATTACATGAACTGACAGAAACTTGAAACGAACTGCTGTCTGCTGATAACCGCTCGTACTGCGGCAAGATCCTGTAACCTTTTTTTTTATTGAGACTGTTAAATAATTAAAAAATCACTCATGATTTGCTCATGATAATAATGATTTTTCTGCGATATAAGTGTGTATTAGTAGTGTTTGTTTGTTGTGATTGCCTGTGAGTACAATATAAACCAGCAAACTGGCGAGCGACAGTGGTGATAGCAAGTCAAACATGGCTTCTTCAGCACGATTTATACAAAGTCCCACCGCATGGTGTCAGCGGAAAGTGAATTTAAGACCGCAACATCGGGGTGTACATTTGGTAACAGAAGAAATTTTAAGGCAGTTACCAGAATTAAATTCATTTGTCATTGGGTTGTGTCACATTCAAAGTAAGACCACCCTAAAAACTTGGTCACTCCTTATCGTTAAATATTTCTATATTATTTTTTTCTAGTACTACATACTAGTGCAAGTTTAGCCTTGAATGAAAGTTGGGATCCAGATGTAAGGGATGATATGGAAATGATGCTAAATAAAATTGTTCCTGAGGGTTTACCATACAGACATTCTTGTGAAGGTCCTGATGATATGGTAATATTATTTTTAAATTGTGCATGCAACTAACAAGTCTGGAAATCACTAAAATTGAGTAATGCAATTTATTCCAGTCATGTATTTATATGGTTAGTTATTAATGTGCTTTGATGTCAAGAACTTAACCTACTAACTGCATGTAGTTCTAATACTTCACTTAATAAATTATTTTAGTTTGTGAAATGCTTTGTATGCTATTTTATAAAAACGTTGGTTACTTTGATGATTTGTCATAAATTCTTATATTGAAATAATTTTTGCAGCCTGCTCATGTAAAAGCATGCTTTCTCGGCTCCAACCTAACGATACCAATAACAGAGGGTAAATTAAACCTTGGCACATGGCAGGGCATCTGGCTGTGCGAACATCGGGACCACGCGGGCTCTCGAAAATTGATGGTCACTTTAAATGGTTGCCTACGAGACAACGCCTGTACTCCTTTGTCCCCAGTGAGCCCGATGGCAAGCACCAGCAGTTAGGGAAAGCACTCGGGACATTCGCTGTCCAAGCACTGATTGTCCCGAGTTATAAAACTTAAAATATTAAATTCACATTTAGTGAACTCACACAGACTTGAAATAAATAAAATATTACGACAATATGTACATAGTTGTACATTGTAATATACTGTTTTCTTTTTATATAGATAAGTGGGGTTAACAATTATTTTTACGTGGAACAGTGTTTTGATTCTAACATGAATTATCAGTAGCCCCACCTACAATTATTAAACAGTGCTTTCAGTTGAAAAATTGTAGTTGTCATTAACCTGATATTTAAATCCTTTTTTGATTGTTTAATTGAAGTGGAAATAATATATATACCTGCTTCAATCTATTTCTTGATTTGTACCGACTTTTCATCTTTTATAATTTTTATGTAATAAAACTGTTATCTGTACTGATTTAGTAATTACTAGGTTTTAATTTCAGTGTTTACTATAATGTTCACTTTCAAAATGTGTAACAAAATTTTGTTGATTCACCTAACCTTGACATAGAATGAACTTGTTTTGTAATGATACTATATCCCAACAATTTGTCAGGAATGGTGAATTAAGTATAGCTAAGTTCTAATTGGAAGCAGGTTTTCAATAATTTGAAAGCAAATTTTGTTAAATGCATATTCTGTATTTGATTTTAGTTTACTTAATTTTGTCATTGATTTACATTGTGTTTAATGTATTTTTCAATGAGTTATACAAAATATTTTTATTTCATAATTGTTTCTCTCATCACATGGTTTCATGTATATAGTAACTTAGTCTGTGACAGGGAGTATTTAATTGATTTTTATTTATGAATTTTATTGATTTAGCTCAATATGTTTTTCAAAAATAATATAATTTATTTTTTCAAGTGGGGATAATTTTTTAAATTGTCATGTTTTCAACTAGAAGGAGTTGTAATAGTTTTATGACAATTCTTTAAATATAAAACTCTAATTTACTAGGATGTGTTTGTTTGGAGCTCCTTGTCATGTATTTTCACGTTGAGTGCATTTTATTTAATATATTGAATTTTAACTAATTTACCATTGGAGACCTTCATAGAGGATACACCATTTAATACTACAACAACAACACGCACAATTAGGGTCGGTATTATAAAGTCTAGTTGACCGAAGGTTGAGATTCAACTGTTAGTTGAAGCCGAATTTACGTATTATAAAAGTTAACCAGTGAAAACTTCAACAAGGAAAGATTAATAATATGAAATACGGAAAGTAGCTTTTTTTAAATTAAGGTCAGATTTCAGCTTTTTGGACAAATTTTCTTTATTAAATCAACGCCAACGTTTAGGTGTAGACCATCAAGCAGGGCAAAGAGATAAAGTATTGAGCTACATATTTTCAAATCAGTAAATGCAAATATCAGAACATTTACAAAATCAATAAGCAATAGCGATTAAAACAATTAAAGCAAATCGAGGATAGCCCGGGTGTGGTAAATTTTCAAATCATCCTGCCAATAGTGTAATTCGAACTGTTGGTGTAGTTGTAGTAAATAGTGTATTTTGTAGAGGGTGCAGGTAATAAGAAATGATATGTCACCCAAATATAAACAAATGTCGAGTGCATTTTTGATAATTTGTTGAATTATAACATACAAGAAACTATGTAAAAAGAAAAAAATTCACAGATGGTGATTTAGTAAAAATATTTAGATGTATGTTAAAATTGTTTTCAAGCTTGTATTTTAAAACAAACTTGTTACTTATTTGAGATATAATAAGATAGCATGATTGCAAATGTAATCTAATTATAAAAAAAATTATTTGTTTGAATTCGTAGTATTTTAAGTGAATACTATTTTTTGGATGCATTTTAAAACATTGTTCCACGATTTAGGTGCTGTGCATTTATTTAATAGTTAACATGATTAGGAGTGATAGTTAAATAATTGGAATGTCTTTGAGGATAATTCCAAGCGTGTTCTAGGATGTACAATGGGGATAAAAAAGTTCAAGTTTTTCATATTATTATTCAAGTAGACTGTTCGTAAATTGGTTCACAGGATAAAGTTGAATGGTTATACAGTTCGTCGTAATTATCTAATCCTTAAATAAACTGACAAATAATACATAAAAACAAAAAAATACCTCAGTATTGGTTTGTAATAAAATGTAAATATTCTGTTTACAATATTCAGTAATTCAATAATGACTTTTAAGACACTCTGTATCTTGTGATGGCCGTATTGTTATTTGAATAGGAAATTGTATTTTTTTTTTTTGAATATATGAATTATGAATATTATTTGCTTATTATTTTTTTTTAATATTTTGTATTTTTTAGATTTTATCTTATTAAGGGAATTCTCAATATTGTGCATATCCTTAATAGACCTTTTCATACATACAGATTGGTTATGTATGCTGAATGATACAGTTTTGCGGTTATTTTATTGGCTTTAATTTAATAATAAATAATCAGTATTTTGTACGGTAATTTTATACTTTCGCGGTCCCCTCCTTTTTGGCTCTAGAAAAATCATCCTATTTCCATGACTTTTTTTTAAATCTTCGTTTTTACGGCGGATTTATGAAAATATTACATAATTTACACAAAAAACAAACATTTTGGAAACAGAAAAATTTAAAAATGTTTGTTTATTCATTTTTTATCTGTAACAGTCAATCTTAGTGAGATACCACTTTTTAATGGCTAAAATTTTCAAAGTTAACTTTTGATATTGTACACTTGATTACAATAAGTGATTTTAATAATGTTTTTGTTCATATAACTTTAATGATTACTTAATAAAAGTACATTATGTGAGAAAAGGTCAATGTTAAGAGAAATTGAACATGGAAATCAACATTTTTGTATAATTTTTTTTTTCAATTTGTTCGTTTTTTGTGTTGATTGTGAAAAAAAATATAACAACTTCATTTGATTATTTGGAAAAAAGTTATCAACAATTATACTCGAATGAGTGCATTTTCATGTACATTTAAAGTCCCGAAACCAATATTAGTTTTCATTTTTTTTCTAATTCCCATGATTTTTTTTCGTACATCCGCAGTAAAACGAGGGTTTTGAAAAAATTCATGGAAATTGGATGATTTTTCGATTTTCTAGAGCCAAAAAACGAGGGGACCGCTAAAGTATTGAAAGTATAGGAACAATTCTCATGTGGTTTGAAAAAGCATTTTATTCTGAGGAATACAAATCATATTTACTTTATTTCTGAAGCCTCTATTCTCTATATGAGATGGATTTTTCAATATTTCATGCTTGTATATTGTGCTAATTTCTGAAATGTCACAACATAAATGACTAAACTTCGTTTTATTTCCCGAATATTTTTAATCGGATATTGCTTTTCAAAATATTTTCCTAGGCTGCCCTAGGCATTGGTCTGACGGGCCTTGGGGTAAATCCATCACTGATTTCATTCTTTAGAACTAAAGGTCTTGAAGTAGATGGTTTGCAGAGGTTTTGATTTTTCTGATGGAATGTCGCAGAGCTTGTATTTTGTTGTTATTGAGAACGGTTAAATATTTTTTGTGATAGGTACTTCTATTTTTCTTGGTATGGATTCTTCTATTTATCCTTCAGCTACGTTGAAAGCACGTCATCCAATATATTATGACGATCTATGTTCTGATTTTCCGTACTTTCTACATTTTCTTCTAAATCAGGAGATCAAATCACAAAATTATTAGTTTGTAGCATCGATTTATGAAGTTAAATGTGAGTTCATGCTAAACACCTTCTATTTTTTGTTGTAATTATTTGAAAACAGAAAAAGGAATTTGAAAATTGTATAGTATGATGTTCCGTAGAAAATTTACCTTGTTTTGACATCCTAAATCATCGGTAAATATACTTTTCAATTATTATCCTTGTCAGAATTATTAATGCTTTAATGCTTTTTGATCTACTGGTAAGATAATTGTAATATTTTCAGTCTTAAGTTGTAGTTCTCGACTTATTATTTAGACTTTCGACCACAAGAAAAAAATTTTCTCAAGTTACATCATCCGACGACTTCCGTTTGTTAAAAAGTTAAAGTAGATGATACCCAAGTTAATCGAAATTAAAGACATTATAAGATATTATTTACAAATATATATATAAATACAATTTTAGGTTCTGTTAAGTGAAAAGGTCTATAGTTGTTTAAATATGTGGTTGTAACAAGAAACGATAAACACGGTTTAATTATTGTACTACTTATGACAATAATTTATTCTGTATAAATATTAATAATTGTTTGAAATTTTCGTGTGTAACAGTTTACTTGATTGAAATGTATATAGTAACATTACGGGTTGTATATATTGTGTGTTGTTATGGACTGAATCTTTCTGTCTTCCTCTGTCCCTCTAGTAATATTCAAGTAGATTCTTTTCGATTTTTAGTCCAGTAAATAATTCGATTATAACAATGTAAGTATGCAAGATGTTTAATACGTTGAGCCTGCAAGCCTGAACATTCTCCATTTATAAGTGCTTTACAGTTTGGTTGGACGGTCCCGGGTGCTTACCTTACATTTGTTGACCCTCAACTCCATTGTTAAACAATAAAGTCACTTTTCATAATTTTTATTACGTTACCTTGATCGAACTTTACATAAAAGCATAAATCATCGTTCAAAGGATAGAGAAGCAAACAAAATTTTGTTTTTCCATACTGTAAGTAGGGTGTACCTCGGATCCACACCCCAAGTGAAGTGTAAAATCACAAAAAAATTTTTTGGGCCGAGCGAAAAGTTGGAACAATCTTGGTTGGGGCTCAACGTGTTGAGTATATTAAATATTTCTAATACTCTGCTTCTACAAAACCCGAAAGAATTACATAAATGTTTTAATTGGTGAGTTGTCATACAATTTGTTTATACTTAATTGAAGTTTACTGTGTTTGTAAGTCTGTTGACAAAAATTACTCCATGAAATGTTGCATATTTACATTGTTCGATAATGATCTATAAAATACAACGATTAATTAATTGAAATAAATTGAAAGTCTTGCAGTTTCTCACAACGGTGTTACTTTTAATCACAAAGATTCAATTAGACTAAATAAATGCAAAATAGTAGCCAAAAAGAGATAACAAGTAATCAAATTAAGGTTTCGAAATAATTTTTTATTTTCAAGGTTGTTTATATGTAAACATAAACTTTTATTTGATATAATAATATTTTTATCAACTTTCTTATGTTATATTATTAATTTTAAAACAATCGGTAATCAAATTCTTTCTGTTTCTCTCTACTATTCACCTCTGAAATAATTCCGAAATTCGATATTTCGGATATGTATTTCGCCGTTCTTCAAAGGAGAAAACAACTACTTTCCTGGCTAATGCCTCTGTGTGAGCGTGACGTAAATCGACATTCTTGTCGATATTAACATCCCAAATGGCTCGAAATTGCATGGGGAGGGTATAACTACTGATTAGATTCGACGTTATTACGTCTTATCAGAGCAATTTAACGCCCCTCGTTCGGGCTTGAGACCTGAACTGAAGACAACGTCAAAGAGCGTCGCATTTGGTACACCAAGTGGCGTCATCCTCACTTCCAACCATTGGTCAGAGAAAACAACTTCCTCTCCTGGCTAATGCCTCGACGAATATTGAATTACAACTCCTATTCCTGCGGGAGTTGTTCTTTGACCAATTTATTGTGGTGAGTCAATCCACGTTCTAAACTAAAGTCCGTTACATGTTTTGGCTTTTTGGAATTCCTTTCGTCAATGCTTTTTTCTCGGTACTCCTTCAGAAATACTCGGATGTCAAGGGGCACCGGAGGAATTCGGGATCTTTCAATCAGATGTGGTTTCATGAGATCATAGGCATCATTTTCGCATCATCATACTAGAGGTATACTGCCATACCGATTGTCCATCGCTATGTTCCTACCATTTCCCCAAATTGGGGAAGAAAAACGTAGCACCACGATGTCATGAGGGTTGTTGCTTATTTG
The DNA here is from genome assembly GCA_026230145.1 of Diorhabda elongata. Lineage (NCBI taxonomy): Eukaryota > Metazoa > Arthropoda > Insecta > Coleoptera > Chrysomelidae > Diorhabda > Diorhabda elongata. The sequence goes on from CM047928.1 coordinate 539,254, forward strand.
ATAGGATCCTTCTGGCTGTTTGAATGAAAGAACATCTACCCCTAAATGCCTCCAATTTCTCATCTATTGTAATAAATTCTCCTGAAGAATTAATTTTAAAACAATTTTCCTTAAATTTTCCCACGACAGACCGAATTGGTGGCTTGTCGATTTTGCCTCTATCGTCAAAGCGTTAAAACAAAAATTTTCGTAAGACATATTTGCTCAAACCTGAACCATCATTGTACTAAGTACAATATACTAAAGACTGCCGGAAGTTCCACTACAACATCCGCAATGCTTCTTTCTAAAGATGGATATTGAGGCTTTTTAGGTCTTTGGTTTTAAATTGTTGATGAGAATCGTCATGAATCACACAATATTCTCACAAGATACACCCCAATATAACAGAATTTTTTATTTTTTATTACTCTGTTGTTACTCTTATCAATTTTTGATAATGTTGGTTGTTGCATTTTTTAGTCCAATTGAATATATTCATGTTTTTCAGTCACGTATGCATGCACGTTGTTATATGACACTAATTGGATAAATATATTACAATTTGGTGATAAATATATACAATTTAAGTTGGTTAGTTGCGAAAGAATGTTAATTTTCTTTTAATCGAAAATTATCATTTTTGAGTAGATCTGCACTATTGTCATTTATATTAACAGGAACCATCAAAAGAAATTGTTGGGTTCGCATCATTTAAAAAAGTCTTGTCACTGCACTTCATGGTTGTGTAGATTATTCTAAAAAAAAACTATTTAAATTTATTAGATTAAATATAGGACAAATAAAAAGTTTGAAACAAATTACAAGCCACGCAATTGCAAATTTTTGGAATATGCTACTTTAAAAACTAATAATTTTTTGCACGTGTGGCACAAATACTCCAAAAGTCTTGGCCCCTTGGTTATTCACTAAAAAATATTTTCAAATTTATTTACTGTGCTCAATCTTATACTATAGTGTAATAACAATATACGCGAAGAAAAAAAAATTTAAATTTACGTAACCAAGAATATACAGTTAGGTAGTAAACCAAGTCACGAAAAATGTGCAAAATATTGAAGTGTAAGAATTTTTATTTTGAAAAAAAAAAAATATAATGTAATAAAAAAAAAAACAAATTAATAGTTTCCATGACCGCCTCTTCTTGTAATTGATTGGCCAACGCATCTCGACATCCCGCGAACCAAGTTATCGATGACGTGGTCAGCCATCAGATCTTGAAGAGTTCAGGTGGGTTTTCTCAATTGGATATGGCTCTATCAATATAATCCCGCACATGTTCAATGGGATTCAAGTCTGATGATTTTGCTAGCCAATTCATTATTTGGATATCTCCTTTCTCTAGGATGTTTTGTACCATTTCATTGCGATGTGGTCTGGCATTATCATATTGAAAAATAAAATTTGCTCCATATTCATTGCACAATTGCTGAACTATCGGTCAAATGACAATAAGTGCGGTACGGCGACCATACATTAGACCCTCCAAAACATCACGGATACGCCATGATAGGGAACAACATTTCTGGTCAAATTGAGTCGATCCTTTCTACCTGGACCTCTCCAGACCCTTTCCCGCCGACTTTCACAGTGGATACCAAATCGGGACTCGTCGTAAAAAAGAACGTTGCGCCATTGTTGTGAAACCCAATCCCTCCGCTCTTGAGCCCATTAGAGACTGGCAGCTATGTGTCGTAGTGACAGTCTAGGCACCCTTAAATGTCTTTTTGCCCCTAGATTTTCCTTCTCTGATGTAACTCTGGAACGACCCGTAACCAGTCTTCGCGCAACGCTACCAGTTTCCTGGAAAAGGGCCTCACCGAAGTCCGTGACATATATTCTTGATGTAAGGCCACTGTTCTTGCTCGATCAAACTCAGATATCATATTACCCGGAATTTTCAACAAAATTTAAATGAACTCGCTGTCAAGTTGCATCGTTAAATCTGATTTCTTTTACAAAAATTCAAAATATTTGCCACGAAATTGAAAAAACAAAAAATTGACTATGGGGAAACTTTAAAGTTTACAAGGGTTAAGGTTGAGACTTTTGGAGATGTGTGTATAATAAATGCAATATAAAATGTTCAGCTCACGTTAAATATATAAATCTTAAATATACAAGGCGGTCCAGAATTATCTAGAATATTTTCTTGACCTGATAGTATGTCTTAAAATAAGAGTTCTCCTTTATCATTTAAATGCCTCTAAGGGGGTAAATTGAGAACCTTATTCTTTCAAATATGGTTATAATTATAGAGGTGGAAGTTAGAAGATATTGGGATAGTTAATCTCATCTCTACAGCGTACTTTTGGTACTGTTGAAATGGAACGAGTTTAAATAAATCGAAAACGTTGAATCGTTACTGGAGACTGAAGAAAATTGTAATGAAACAATTGTTGAAAACTTTTTTCAAGTAATAAAACATTTTAAAATAAAGTAATTCAATAAATATAACTTGCAATTGAAAACTACTGGTATTCGAGTAGGATTGGATATGTGGTGACAGTTGTTTAAAAACCCGTTTAAAGGGGTGCATATCTAGAATTAATCAATCGAAGAAAGTATCCTCTTTTTTTTTTAATTACTATCATCTCCAGAAATTTATTTACATAGTTCTGGATTCTTTTATATTTGCTGTTCTACAGGGTCTTTGCCGTCCGGTTTCAGCCATCATTTGTGTAAATATAATCAATATTTCTTTGGGACTGAAAGTGAATATAATAAGCGACATTAGGGCACTAACTTCAAACATGTCCTGGGGGATACTCAGACTTGAATTTTTACAAATATAACCAGTTGTTTAGAAGCGTGTCTGTTTCAAGATTATTGACGACAATTTGCTTTCCCTATCAAGGGTATTCTAGAAGTATTCACAGCACCATTATTAGAATAATGTCACTTTGTATTATAGTTTGATTTGTAAATCCACATTTTTCATTATAGTAGGATTATTTGGCCACCTTGTTTATATATAGCAATAACTTCATAATTGCATTCTTTACATATCTTTTAGGTAAGTGAATTTTTATAAAGTAATATTCGTATTTATCAATTATTATAAAATATTTGACAAGATTTTTCTTGAGTAAAAACGTTTTTGATTTTTAACAAAATATGTCATATTTTACCCACAAAGACAAGAAACTAAGTCAAACATTGACACATTCTGTCAAGCCATTCCTCCTGGAGCTGTCGGTGGCTCCATTATTCAATATAGCTGTTTTGGAGTTACCATTCCACTGCTCCCGCTCAGTGATGTGTGCGTCCAAACCCTTATTATCAATGGTCGCTGTCCATCGAATTTATTAATTTTATCTCTCGTTCGAGACACTTTATCTATACTGCGCATGCTTGAAAATGCGCAGAACCGAGCTGGAACCTCGGAGGATAGAGAAATCGTTGCCATTCTATCTTCCTTAGTCGGAACAGCTTCCATATAACAGGAACTGTCCATATATGTATTAAACTAATATAAGTAATACTTCCATACAGACAGTTGGTATGAGAAAAAAGTCCCTACGTTACGATGCCGACAATAGTCATTTTATCTCTCGTTCGAGACACTTCATCTATACTGCGCATGCTTGAGAATGCGCATAACCGAGCTGGAACCTCGGAGGATAGAGAAATCGTTGTCTCTCCTTTGTTTCCTTCTTATAAAAACTGTTCATATAGAAGTATAACATATTTGTTTTTTAAACTCTTATTTTTATACTCTAATTTGCAGTCACATACACACTACTTACGCGTTCGCAGGGGGCCCAAAAACTGCATACAACTGCCTAATAAATAGAGTATCCTAAAAAAATATGAATATTAGCTCTACATTTGATTATTGATTTGGAGCACGGGTACAAGGTGCAATATCAAACCACGAATTAACAGATAACGCCTGCTGCAGCTTTGAAATTTTTTTCGCTTTTATAGCCAGTGTGTAAATATTTGAATATTCATGTTGTTGTAAGAAAAAGACCAACAATTTACATAAAATTTAAATGGCTATGAGAAATATTGAAAAACAAGCTTAGAACCAGTCAGTTATCATAGTAATTATCTTTGTGGGTATTTCAGATACGTAAAGTTAAATTTTTACTATTATTTAATTGAATCTTTTAGATCTGCAACTCTACATCCTTGCCGTCAATAATTGACACTGACTGTAAGCGGAAATGTAAAAATGTACATAATTCTGTTCCTGTAAATATGAATGGCGAAGCTAATAGGAATTAGGTTTACTGCATTCAGGTTTGATTGCAAACATTTTTAACAAATTTCAATATCACGCCGATGTCACACGTTTTATTTAAAAAAAAAAAATTAATTTCACAGCCTATTATTCACGGTAATAATTTTAAACGTGGCTAAGTTTGTAAGTGAAATGTTTGTGTGTAATAGAAATTTTTGAAATTGCCGTGAGATGGATATAAGGCCCTAAAGGTAGAATATAATGTAAGCATTCATTTTTTTGAAAAGGAAAAATGTAGATACGTCACCAAATATTGTTATAATTGGGTACATATATTAATTACGATTGTTTTTAATTTGGATAGCGAATTAGAGAAAATATGCGTTATTGTATATAGAATATTTTGCCGCAATAAGTATAAATGCAATAAAGGGTACTCATAATTTTTGATCGGATTATACATATATCTGCTACAGCATGATAAATATCAAAAACATCTAAATAAAATAGTCCCATGCAAATCTATAATGGATATTCAAAATACTTGAACCTTGAAGTATATATCAACGACCAGATCCTGTAGTCCTGTCCACTGCCAGATATTTCGCTGTTTCTTCTTTTTGATTACTCCCCGGCAAACGATCTTGCCTTCAATCAACAGATGCAACAAATATTTTTTGTGTCACGTTGTATGTCCGGTTTTCCCATTTACTACATTCATTCCTTCACTTTGCTTTGCTTTATTGTTTGTTTGTGAGCGAATCCGCAATCTTGCAACGAAATTTAAAAGTTAAAGGAGGCAGCAAGTGAACTTGAAATATGTTGTTAAACGATTGATAAAGTATTCGAAAAAAAGCAGCACACGGCATGCAACCTACAACTGGTATATCGCCCCATAGAAGGGGGAAATCTCTGCAAACATATGCAGTAAAGAGTAGCCAGAATTTAACACTGTTAGAAATTTCTTTGTGGTCGTTGTATATGTAATCTATATATTTAAAAACTGTTGTTATTTCGAGCTTTATTTGATTCCACCACACTCGAATTTTTTTTTTGTTTTTATTTTTAATCCGTAATCTAACAACACAATTTTGATTTGAATTTGAGGTTCTTAAACAGTGCAAATTCTTTTCAAAACTTATTTTTGCTCAACTTACAACGTTAATCAACAAAAAATAATCTAATCAGTCTAATGACAAAATGCAATTACATATATTTCGACATTCCACGGGGATTTCCGATTAAGTACAAAAATGAACAATAACAATGGAGATAAATATATAAGTTACAAAGTAATAAAATGAATGACGCTTGCATTTTGTATAAAAAAAACTGTAGCTTTCGATGCCTTAACTATCAACTGAAAAAATTTTCTAAAAACTGTAGGGTTGGCTGGCCACATGAGCAGTGCTCATTGGTGGTGTGAAAATGTGTACGTATCATGTAAAATGCACCCCCTCCTTTAACTTTTAGAATAGTGAAATCTTGGAATAAGTGAATGTAATTTTATGATCTGTTTATATTTTCGATAAAATTTACCGTTGTCCAGAAAAAATTTATAAATTTGAAAATTTTGACTTTAACCCCTTGAATAGTTTGGTTTAGCATACATCTCAATCATTGTGTTTTCCTTTGGCAGTAAACGCCTGAACTCAATAATATTCCTAGTAATATTATATATTTTTAAACATATTTAGAATTCATTTTGTTATTGAATTATTGTAAAGTTGTAAACATTCAATTGATTGTAGACATAATACATCGGAAATTCGAATCCCACACTATCATAAATTTGGAATTTATCGAAGAATAACGATTACGTGGTTTGTTGTAAATTGGAACATTTACAAACAGGGCCGGATTAAGATTTAATAAGACCCGGGGCTAAAATAATGACGGGGCCCCCTTAAGGAATTCGGAAACCCGGAAAAATTCACAAAATAATATCAATACGTTAGATTTGTGGTATCAACACATCAAAAAATACAGAATGATTTCCAAATGATGCCCCCCCAAGCCCCTAGCTTAATCCGGCGCTGTTTACAAACTACCATAAATTTTTTATCATATAATTTTTCATGAGTACTCTTTATTAAATAGACTTAGTCCATTGTTGTCATAACTGTTCCGGCAAAAATACGGCTTTTTTATAAACTCATAGCTGGTCAAGGATCTACGTTAACGAAAAAAATTCTTGCATTTGAGCTTTTGCGCGCAATTTTTGCCGTAAGTGGTATAAACACCCGTCCGTCCTTTCTAAGTATAACCATTTTAAAAAAAAATCGAATATTAATTGCAGATTGGCAGCTCAACATAATGGGGTTTCCTTCTGGTAACGATTTTTATCCGAGTCGAGTTTTTTAGACTTTGTTTAGATCAAAATTGTACTCACTATATAGTGAAGAATGAGCTAATCTGATTAAACCATGATTAAAAAGTTCTCGTTCAGAATATCCTAGGATTGGAGAGAGTCTATATACAGACATCTTAAGATTAATTTTTCTGAAATTGGTTCTTTCCATTTTCGCCAAGGAAGATTCTGATAATTCCGAACAAAAAATTTTCTCTGTCAGCTGTTTATTATTATATCATAGTTTCGGCTAGGAACATTTTGAAAAACACCACTCCCTTCAGTATCAAAATAATTCGCTAATTTGCTATGTTTATTCGATAAACTATTACTAAAATTTTGTGGATTAGCTAATTCGACTTCGTATTTATTTACACACTACACAATACACTTAACTCATAATAATTTACTTATAAATATCACTCAAACATTTTCTGCGATCACTTTTATTAATTCGTTCTTTTAACTACGACTATTTATTCAAAACTAACTGCCCTATCTACATTATGCACTTATATACCTATTCCAAAAAAATTCTCTAGATTTAGAACAAAAAGAAAGAAAACAAATAAATAAATAGGGTAATTATACACTTTCGCGGTCACCTGGTTTTTTGGCTCTAGAAAATCGAAAAATGGATGGATTTTAATGATCTTGGTCTCAAATTGTTCCATTTTACGGCGGATTTATAAAAAAAAATATGAAAATTACAAAAAATAAATATTTTTTACAGTTTCATGACTTTAAATGCAAAAAAAATTACTTTCTACATATAATCCTTCGTAACTGTGGAATCAAGTTCGTATATTTTTTTCGCAATTTACATAAAAAAATGAATATTTTGAAAAAAAAAAGTTTTTCTACTATTTAAAGTTTAAAACTATTAAAAACCGCAAATTCAGCCACTATCCCCGTGTTTTTCATAAATTCGTCGTAAAATGGAACATTTTGAGACCAAAATTATAAAATTTACCTATTTTTCGATTTTTAATGGTCCAAAAACTATTAACATTGAAGAATATAGTACGAAACTATTCACGAAAATTGATTGTTTTTCATCGATTTCATTTTAAGCTATAAAAACTGAAAAAATCATTCTTTTTGGATTTTTTTTTAAATTGTTTATTAATTTATGTAGAATACAAAAAAAATATAAGAACTTTATCTGATAATGAGATAATTTTTTGTAAAGGATTATTTTGCAAAACCGTTTTCTTTTACGATTTAAAACAGTAAAACTATGAGAAATTTTCATTCCGGCTATTTCTACTAATTTTTTTTATAAATCCGCCGTAAAATGGAACATTTTGAGACCAAAATTATAAAATTTATCTATTTTTCGATTTTTAATGGTCCAAAAACTATTAACATTGAAGAATATAGTACGAAACTATTTACGAAAATTGATTGTTTTTCATCGATTTCATTTTAAACTATAAAAACTGAAAAAATCATTCTTTTTGGATTTTTTTTTAAATTGTTTATTAATTTATGTCGAATACAAAAAAAATATAAGAACTTTATCTGATAATGAGATAATTTTTTGTAAAGGATTATTTTGCAAAACCGTTTTCTTTTACGATTTAAAACAGTAAAACTATGAGAAATTTTCATTCCGGCTATTTCTACTAATTTTTTTCATAAATTCGTCGTAAAATGGAACATTTTGAGACCAAAATTATAAAATTTATCTATTTTTCGATTTTTAATGGTCCAAAAACTATTAACGTTGAAGAATATAGTACGAAACTATTCACGAAAATTGATTGTTTTTCATCGATTTCATTTTAAGCTATAAAAACTGAAAAAATCATTCTTTTTGGATTTTTTTTTAAATTGTTTATTAATTTATGTAGAATACAAAAAAAATATAAGAACTTTATCTGATAATGAGATAATTTTTTGTAAAGGATTATTTTGCAAAACCGTTTTCTTTTACGATTTAAAACAGTAAAACTATGAGAAATTTTCATTCCGGCTATTTCTACTAATTTTTTTTATAAATCCGCCGTAAAATGGAACATTTTGAGACCAAAATTATAAAATTTATCTATTTTTCGATTTTTAATGGTCCAAAAACTATTAACATTGAAGAATATAGTACGAAACTATTTACGAAAATTGATTGTTTTTCATCGATTTCATTTTAAACTATAAAAACTGAAAAAATCATTCTTTTTGGATTTTTTTTTTAAATTGTTTATTAATTTATGTCGAATACAAAAAAAATATAAGAACTTTATCTGAAAATTAGATAATTTTTTGTAAAGGATTATTTTGCAAAACCGTTTTCTTTTACGATTTAAAACAGTAAAACTATGAGAAATTTTCATTCCGGCTATTTCTACTAATTTTTTTCATAAATTCGTCGTAAAATGGAACATTTTGAGACCAAAATTATAAAATTTATCTATTTTTCGATTTTTAATGGTCCAAAAACTATTAACGTTGAAGAATATAGTACGAAACTATTCACGAAAATTGATTGTTTTTCATCGATTTCATTTTAAGCTATAAAAACTGAAAAAATCATTCTTTTTGGATTTTTTTTTTAAATTGTTTATTAATTTATGTCGAATACAAAAAAAATATAAGAACTTTATCTGAAAATTAGATAATTTTTTGTAAAGGATTATTTTGCAAAACCGTTTTCATTTACGATTTAAAACAGTAAAACTATGAGAAATTTTCATTCCGGCTATTTCTACTAATTTTTTTCATAAATTCGTCGTAAAATGGAACATTTTGAGACCAAAATTATAAAATTTATCTATTTTTCGATTTTTAATGGTCCAAAAACTATTAACGTTGAAGAATATAGTACGAAACTATTCACGAAAATTGATTGTTTTTCATCGATTTCATTTTAAGCTATAAAAACTGAAAAAATCATTCTTTTTGGATTTTTTTTTAAATTGTTTATTAATTTATGTCGAATACAAAAAAAATATAAGAACTTTATCTGAAAATTAGATAATTTTTTGTAAAGGATTATTTTGCAAAACCGTTTTCTTTTACGATTTAAAACAGTAAAACTATGAGAAATTTTCATTCCGGCTATTTCTACTAATTTTTTTCATAAATTCGTCGTAAAATGGAACATTTTGAGACCAAAATTATAAAATTTATCTATTTTTCGATTTTTAATGGTCCAAAAACTATTAACATTGAAGAATATAGTACCGAAACTATTCACGAAAATTGATTGTTTTTCATCGATTTCATTTTAAGCTATAAAAACTGAAAAAATCATTCTTTTTGGATTTTTTTTTTAAATTGTTTATTAATTTATGTCGAATACAAAAAAAATATAAGAACTTTATCTGAAAATTAGATAATTTTTTGTAAAGGATTATTTTGCAAAACCGTTTTCATTTACGATTTAAAACAGTAAAACTATGAGAAATTTTCATTCCGGCTATTTCTACTAATTTTTTTCATAAATTCGTCGTAAAATGGAACATTTTGAGACCAAAATTATAAAATTTATCTATTTTTCGATTTTTAATGGTCCAAAAACTATTAACGTTGAAGAATATAGTACGAAACTATTCACGAAAATTGATTGTTTTTCATCGATTTCATTTTAAGCTATAAAAACTGAAAAAATCATTCTTTTTGGATTTTTTTTTAAATTGTTTATTAATTTATGTCGAATACAAAAAAAATATAAGAACTTTATCTGAAAATTAGATAATTTTTTGTAAAGGATTATTTTGCAAAACCGTTTTCTTTTACGATTTAAAACAGTAAAACTATGAGAAATTTTCATTCCGGCTATTTCTACTAATTTTTTTCATAAATTCGTCGTAAAATGGAACATTTTGAGACCAAAATTATAAAATTTATCTATTTTTCGATTTTTAATGGTCCAAAAACTATTAACATTGAAGAATATAGTACCGAAACTATTCACGAAAATTGATTGTTTTTCATCGATTTCATTTTAAGCTATAAAAACTGAAAAAATCATTCTTTTTGGATTTTTTTTTTAAATTGTTTATTAATTTATGTCGAATACAAAAAAAATATAAGAACTTTATCTGAAAATTAGATAATTTTTTGTAAAGGATTATTTTGCAAAACCGTTTTCTTTTACGATTTAAAACAGTAAAACTATGAGAAATTTTCATTCCGGCTATTTCTACTAATTTTTTTCATAAATTCGTCGTAAAATGGAACATTTTGAGACCAAAATTATAAAATTTATCTATTTTTCGATTTTTAATGGTCCAAAAACTATTAACGTTGAAGAATATAGTACGAAACTATTCACGAAAATTGATTGTTTTTCATCGATTTCATTTTAAGCTATAAAAACTGAAAAAATCATTCTTTTTGGATTTTTTTTTAAATTGTTTATTAATTTATGTCGAATACAAAAAAAATATAAGAACTTTATCTGAAAATTAGATAATTTTTTGTAAAGGATTATTTTGCAAAACCGTTTTCTTTTACGATTTAAAACAGTAAAACTATGAGAAATTTTCATTCCGGCTATTTCTACTAATTTTTTTCATAAATTCGTCGTAAAATGGAACATTTTGAGACCAAAATTATAAAATTTATCTATTTTTCGATTTTTAATGGTCCAAAAACTATTAACATTGAAGAATATAGTACCGAAACTATTCACGAAAATTGATTGTTTTTCATCGATTTCATTTTAAGCTATAAAAACTGAAAAAATCATTCTTTTTGGATTTTTTTTTTAAATTGTTTATTAATTTATGTCGAATACAAAAAAAATATAAGAACTTTATCTGAAAATTAGATAATTTTTTGTAAAGGATTATTTTGCAAAACCGTTTTCTTTTACGATTTAAAACAGTAAAACTATGAGAAATTTTCATTCCGGCTATTTCTACTAATTTTTTTCATAAATTCGTCGTAAAATGGAACATTTTGAGACCAAAATTATAAAATTTATCTATTTTTCGATTTTTAATGGTCCAAAAACTATTAACGTTGAAGAATATAGTACGAAACTATTCACGAAAATTGATTGTTTTTCATCGATTTCATTTTAAGCTATAAAAACTGAAAAAATCATTCTTTTTGGATTTTTTTTTAAATTGTTTATTAATTTATGTCGAATACAAAAAAAATATAAGAACTTTATCTGATAATGAGATAATTTTTTGTAAAGGATTATTTTGCAAAACCGTTTTCTTTTACGATTTAAAACAGTAAAACTATGAGAAATTTTCATTCCGGCTATTTCTACTAATTTTTTTTATAAATCCGCCGTAAAATGGAACATTTTGAGACCAAAATTATAAAATTTATCTATTTTTCGATTTTTAATGGTCCAAAAACTATTAACGTTGAAGAATATAGTACGAAACTATTCACGAAAATTGATTGTTTTTCATCGATTTCATTTTAAGCTATAAAAACTGAAAAAATCATTCTTTTTGGATTTTTTTTTAAATTGTTTATTAATTTATGTCGAATACAAAAAAAATATAAGAACTTTATCTGATAATGAGATAATTTTTTGTAAAGGATTATTTTGCAAAACCGTTTTCTTTTACGATTTAAAACAGTAAAACTATGAGAAATTTTCATTCCGGCTATTTCTACTAATTTTTTTCATAAATTCGTCGTAAAATGGAACATTTTGAGACCAAAATTATAAAATTTATCTATTTTTCGATTTTTAATGGTCCAAAAACTATTAACGTTGAAGAATATAGTACGAAACTATTCACGAAAATTGATTGTTTTTCATCGATTTCATTTTAAGCTATAAAAACTGAAAAAATCATTCTTTTTGGATTTTTTTTTAAATTGTTTATTAATTTATGTAGAATACAAAAAAAATATAAGAACTTTATCTGATAATGAGATAATTTTTTGTAAAGGATTATTTTGCAAAACCGTTTTCTTTTACGATTTAAAACAGTAAAACTATGAGAAATTTTCATTCCGGCTATTTCTACTAATTTTTTTTATAAATCCGCCGTAAAATGGAACATTTTGAGACCAAAATTATAAAATTTATCTATTTTTCGATTTTTAATGGTCCAAAAACTATTAACATTGAAGAATATAGTACGAAACTATTTACGAAAATTGATTGTTTTTCATCGATTTCATTTTAAACTATAAAAACTGAAAAAATCATTCTTTTTGGATTTTTTTTTTAAATTGTTTATTAATTTATGTCGAATACAAAAAAAATATAAGAACTTTATCTGAAAATTAGATAATTTTTTGTAAAGGATTATTTTGCAAAACCGTTTTCTTTTACGATTTAAAACAGTAAAACTATGAGAAATTTTCATTCCGGCTATTTCTACTAATTTTTTTCATAAATTCGTCGTAAAATGGAACATTTTGAGACCAAAATTATAAAATTTATCTATTTTTCGATTTTTAATGGTCCAAAAACTATTAACATTGAAGAATATAGTACCGAAACTATTCACGAAAATTGATTGTTTTTCATCGATTTCATTTTAAGCTATAAAAACTGAAAAAATCATTCTTTTTGGATTTTTTTTTTAAATTGTTTATTAATTTATGTCGAATACAAAAAAAATATAAGAACTTTATCTGAAAATTAGATAATTTTTTGTAAAGGATTATTTTGCAAAACCGTTTTCTTTTACGATTTAAAACAGTAAAACTATGAGAAATTTTCATTCCGGCTATTTCTACTAATTTTTTTCATAAATTCGTCGTAAAATGGAACATTTTGAGACCAAAATTATAAAATTTATCTATTTTTCGATTTTTAATGGTCCAAAAACTATTAACGTTGAAGAATATAGTACGAAACTATTCACGAAAATTGATTGTTTTTCATCGATTTCATTTTAAGCTATAAAAACTGAAAAAATCATTCTTTTTGGATTTTTTTTTAAATTGTTTATTAATTTATGTCGAATACAAAAAAAATATAAGAACTTTATCTGAAAATTAGATAATTTTTTGTAAAGGATTATTTTGCAAAACCGTTTTCTTTTACGATTTAAAACAGTAAAACTATGAGAAATTTTCATTCCGGCTATTTCTACTAATTTTTTTCATAAATTCGTCGTAAAATGGAACATTTTGAGACCAAAATTATAAAATTTATCTATTTTTCGATTTTTAATGGTCCAAAAACTATTAACATTGAAGAATATAGTACCGAAACTATTCACGAAAATTGATTGTTTTTCATCGATTTCATTTTAAGCTATAAAAACTGAAAAAATCATTCTTTTTGGATTTTTTTTTTAAATTGTTTATTAATTTATGTCGAATACAAAAAAAATATAAGAACTTTATCTGAAAATTAGATAATTTTTTGTAAAGGATTATTTTGCAAAACCGTTTTCTTTTACGATTTAAAACAGTAAAACTATGAGAAATTTTCATTCCGGCTATTTCTACTAATTTTTTTCATAAATTCGTCGTAAAATGGAACATTTTGAGACCAAAATTATAAAATTTATCTATTTTTCGATTTTTAATGGTCCAAAAACTATTAACGTTGAAGAATATAGTACGAAACTATTCACGAAAATTGATTGTTTTTCATCGATTTCATTTTAAGCTATAAAAACTGAAAAAATCATTCTTTTTGGATTTTTTTTTAAATTGTTTATTAATTTATGTAGAATACAAAAAAAATGATAATGAGATAATTTTTTGTAAAAGATTATTTTGCAAAACCGTTTTTTTTTACGATTTAAAACAGTAAAACTATGAGAAATTTTCATTCCGGCTATTTCTACTGATTTTTTTTTATAAATCCGCCGTCAAATGGAACATTTTGAGACCAAGATCATTAAAATCCATCCATTTTTCGATTGTCTAGAACCAAAAAACCAGGTGACCGCGAAAGTGTATAATTACCAAAATTTTTTGTCCGAAGATGAAATTTTTTTACCGTTTTTTTTCTATGTTTCAAAACTGACTTAATTTTTTCCATAATTCTTTTTATTTTTCGATAGTCTTTATGGAAAAAAATGTCCTGTTTCTTTGTCGGGTAGGAAACTTTCCAGACAACCCTCGTATATTAACATTTTTTTTTCACTTTCACCGAAATATTTATAACTTACTTGAACAAAATTATTTTGTTTTTATACGGATATAACGGCAACATTTTTAGAGCGTGCGGAATAGTAAACCAAGATCATTAAAATCCTTCCATTTTCCGATTTTCTAGAGCCAAAAAACCAGGTGACCGTGAAAGTGTATAATTACCATAAATAGACCTTCCAGGAAATTATTCAATAGAAATAATGTAAATAAACCGCTTATTATAAAAAATTGTTTACACTCAAATATCAAATTTTAAAATTCCATTTGTAGCTGGACAGGTCCGGCCTCCGGACTCATTTCGCGAACTTGTTCGTAACAATAATAATAAATTCCTCAAAGTGCTTAGGTGGTAAAATATTTTTTTTAGATTTTTCAAATTACTTCAAGTCATTTAAACATTTTTTTATTGATATATAATAATAAAATAAAGTGTGGGAAATCTAGAATCACAATTAAACAAAAGGTTATTTAGTATATTCTTTTTTGTCGTTTTTCTGGATCTGAACTACTGAACTGATCTACGAAATTCTTCAGCCTTTTTCGTCGTTTTCCAATTGGAAGAATAACATAAATGAATAAAATGTTAGAAGAAAATGGTGTCTTTTGTTTGAACATTATTCGGGGATTAAATACCTGAGGTATAATTCATCGAAGTTTTTTGGAGGAATTTGGAGGTTTTTCAATATTCTGGTTTAATCTGAATATAATTTTTTCTTATAATAGAAACGTCACTAGCAGTGTTTTCTTTTTTTAAATTCAGAAATTAATTGAATTTTGAGTTCTCATTAATAATTACTAATTTCGTGCATCTTGAGGACAATTTCCATTACTTTTTTCACGAAACCACGTATTTCTGGAATATTTCCTTATTTTTAAAAGGTGAAAAATGGTGCGTAGTGGTTGGGGAGCGAAAATTTTTTCGAGAACGTCAGGACCATTTGAAAAAATGTCAAAATTAGGATGTTATGAAGCTTTATTTAGGAAATAAATAAGTGAAACCCCGTTGTGTTACAATATTTTCAATAATAACAAAACATTACAATGTTTTATTACGTTGAATAAAATAGGTACCGTTATTTTTTATGGTGTTTATTTGTAGGTAATGTTCATTAGCTATTTCTAGCACGCTCTGTTAATTCTAGCTGTATTTTTGCCTCTCTTTGTAAAGATATATTGATCAGTTGGATCAATCGAGTATAATAGTACACTGCCACAATGCAAATTGTACATATTGTTTCCTTTTGGTTTTAATTAGTTTTTCTGTTTTACTCAACGTATTCTAAACTACAATAACTACAAAATAAGAATCAGATTTTCAGATCGATATTCATTTTCAAATTATACGTCAATAATAAGTTGATTGTTTTAACATCACTTACTTTCGAATGGATCTTTTCGAAACTGAAAAAAAGTTATCTTTCCGACCGACATTATCACTTTTTATCTTCCAAGAGTTCGTTTTTTAAAAGAAGCTGTTACTCGACAATTTTTTAGATTCATTGGATTGACACGTAATTTATGAAATTCCAACAAAATTCAGTTCATTTCTTCAAATTTTACTGGCAAATTTCCTGGTTCGGAGAATGTCCGCTAGAAAGCGTCAGCTATAACTTTGTATCTTATGCTTGGACCGGAGTTACTAAAATAAGTGTGAAAATTCGATTTATATCTTTAAATTTCACTCGAAAATTTCTAGGTTCGGGCAAGTAGTTCAAAAATTTGGTTCAATGTACCTTTAGTTCAGGATATCAAGTACATATTCCGAGTTCTTAAGCCTGGTACATAAATATTTCTGGGTCAATTATTTCCATTCAACATATGACTAAATCTTAGTGGAATATACAGTTATTCACTTGTGATTTATGTACATTTAGCGTATTATTCATCCATTAACATATTTTCTCCTATTCCATTGTTTTTATCTTCATAGTTCTATTTTGTGTCTATCTTTGAAGGTCAACTGTGACACCAGATGATAAGATATCTTGTTAAAGAAGAAATTTCAAAATTATACGCAAATGTATTGGTATAATTTTAGATTAACTCGAACTGCAGGAAATTGAGTCGACAACTCGTCGTGATCAGAGAGGTTTGACCGTGAAACCATGGGTCTCAAGAAGGAAAAATCTAGGAGCTTCCTATCTCATTTATAAAAAAAAAAAGATAAGTTTCTAAACAGTTGTTAGTGTATCAACTTGTTTTATCGTTAATGTTTAGTCTACACTTTGGATAAAACAAAAATTGAAAGCCGTAGACACTTACTACTATAGATGATTACTGTTTTTAATATAATTAGAAGAAGATCCTGATAATTACTTGAAAAAGTTAATCCATTTATTGAAAACAAATAAGAGTACCGAGAACAAATCCTGTCTTAAAAGTTGGTAGGGTATTTGTTTCTTTGTAGGCCATAATTACTTAAGAACAGAAAATATGGAAGCTTTGGAAACACTTTAAAGAGAATTACAGAAGTACGGCTTCTCGAAAAGTTAGTCCATTTATTAACTTCAAATAATACTTGCGAGAACAAATTCTTTATTTAAAAGTTGTGCTCCTGGTATGCAACCAAAAAGGCCATAGACACTTTTCACTACAAACGATTACTCTTAAAAGCACTTGTTATCTGGACCAAATTTATTATCAAAATTATATCAGATTGATTTAGATTTATCTATAGATTTAGCCTCTTTAAGAGCCTCTTATTGTGTCGTTAAAATTTGCACCAGTATTAGAAAAAGTTTCGATAGTTCCAAAGGAAGTTCTAAAAATGAGTACTGAAATGTTTTACTATATTAGTGGGCCAAAGGACGTTGTCAAAAACTCGATACATGTTTTAAACAGCTTGACTTCGAGTAAATCGAAATAAATGCATCTTACATGTTCGTTGATTTGATTCAAGACCCTTGCCATTGAACCGTGGTTCCCAGTAACTACAACTAACCCTTTTCTTTTCTGTTACTTATTTCATTTTATCCACAATAAAAGAAAACAACGACAAAATCACACATTTAGTTGCTTGTAAGATGAAATGATGACACCAAACTTGCAATTCCGAGTTATGAATCGACCATGTGCGCATTTTTTTAATGTCAAGGGGCCTTAATAGTTTTTCTTTAAAGTCCATTGTCGTCATGAGTTTAATATGGTAATTTCCCAACTCGAATAATAATAAGTTGTCGAATTTCCGTTTAGAAAGTACGTCTTTGAGTAAACAGGAAAAACTGATTTAATGTATGTACTGAGTACTAAATTTGAGGTATGAGAGATTTTAAATCTGTTGGGTTGACTGCATCTCAGTCGATTCACATATTCTATATTGTACCTAGCGCATAATTTGCATAAATAAAATAAATTATACGAATAAATTTCCTTTTATTTACCCTAAATTTTCATATTAAATTAAAAGCTCCAAGTTTTGTTTATGGGATTTTTAACATCAACGTCTTATCGTACTAGCGGATTGCGGGCGGAGCGTGGACTCCATTTTGTACTTTCGTGTACAAATGCCACTCGTATCATCATCGGAAGAATCGTATATTGATATAGTTGAGTTATTTATAAGTGAAATACAAAATCGTTTCGTGATGTGCGACCAAAAAAGTGATGAAAGTTAACTCGAATACAACTTTGCGTTGTCTCTGGTTGAAGATTTTAAATCAATTCATCCAGATCAGATAATGGATGCCAAAATTGAGATGATGAGAGTTGAAAAAATACATATGCGTAACAGCTATGCTCCAAACAATCCAAGATATTTTACAAGTCCACAGCCACTCCGGAATAATTCATTGCAGCCAATTAATTCTTTACCATTAAATCAAATGGGAGCGATTGGACAAGGGATGCCGGCATCGGATGCTAAAACAGCCACCCGGAGGCTCGATTTTGTGCATCCAGGCTGGGATGCTAAAATGCGCATCCCGGGATGCACAAAATCGGTTGTGGGGTATTGGTCAAATGCGACGCATTATACTAGGCTGCTAGCATCAGAGCAGGCGCTCTATTTGACATACGCGCGCACGCAATTCGATCAGAGTTATGTCTAGTTTCTGTTCGGGTGAAAATGGTCTGAGGAATCTTGTATCTTGTTTAGAGATGTAGTTTTGGATGTAGCCTAGCAGCTCTTTGAAAGAAGGAAGTGACATTCTAAAGTAATTAAAAAATCTTGTTTCACTATTGCACATCATGACCGTGAGCGCTATCAGAAGAAAGGTTGTGACCCGTTTGAGCTGTGGTACGTAGATATTGAGGAAGATAAGGACTAGTGGTCATTCGTTACCGAATTAGACAGACTGGAGTAGCTAGTTTTCCGCACCAACTTTACGACCAAAGAAACTATGAAGAATTATAAGAGTTTAGAAGCTTACAATTTCCTCACCTCTAACCTCGTATTTCATCCTCATTTGAAAGTGCTGACAGGTCAATGATAGTGCCTGGAATCAGGATTTAACTCTTATCACATTTTATGTTAATATCCGAATAACTTTATTTTATCAATTTCATTATTTCATTCATTAAATCATTTTATTTGTGTCCCTATATCGATGAAACAGTATACAACTGAATAGTATTTCTTTCTTTCCCTGCTGAAATTTATGTCTTGCGTCCCTAGGAGTAATTTGGATATCAAACTAATAAATTCATGGTCTTAGATCATCTTTGACGTTTCGATATTTTCAGTTTTTTTACGGAATTTTGTTTAGTTTCATTATTTCCTGTGCGAAAAAGCCAAAATTTTCTCTATTATATTCATATTGAACGTTTTCATCGTGAATATGGTCTATGTAGAGTAGATGTAAAGAAAGCAATATGGGTAATTAGTCCATGGTAGTATCCTATACACCCCTTTCCATCAATCAAGGATTTTGAAAAGGCTGAAAAACGAAATTTGGCGTAACGTTAAATAACAGCTACTATATTATATGAGCGGTCGGATTTTTGATAGAAATGTGATGCGCTCCTCCAGGAATCATTTTTTAGTCTAACAAGGTATTAATATGCCCTATGAATACAGCTCACTAGAGCGCATTTCCCCATCTTTCAGTAATTCTACAAAAGAATTGAAAGACAAAGGTGCGGTGCCTAACCTAACCAGGGTGACCATACCCTGGTTTGTATGTAAGATTTAATAGAACCAAAATAGTGTAGAGCTCCGTAAAACCTGTATTTAAACAATTAAAAACATCTTGCAGTAGAAAATGTTTTAATTATAAGTATTCTCAAATAATTATATTGGATATTGATTACGTCCAAGGAAAAAAACAATTTACGATATTCGAAACATTCAAGCAAAGATAAAAGAAATAAATCCTACTTAATCTAAAATACATATTTTCCACTTAACGAAAAGTATAATAAATATTCACTCATAAAAAATTCAATTCAAGGGCACTTCTTCGCTTTCGATTGGATGAGGTCCGGGACCTTCATTCAGCTTACTTTGAACGGCGTGGAAACTTCCTCTTATTTGATCCAAGGCTGATGTTAGACCGGTTTTGATTCGGTTAAATTCTTGTGTTACTAAAGATAATCTACCTAAAAGGTAATTGAGGTTTTCATCAACTTCTATTATTCTGTTAGTTATTTGACCAACCTAAAACAATTCGATTACAAATGTCTTATTTTATACTAAATTTCTAAGAAATTTATAGTTTACATTATTGAAACAAATAACCGAAAAATATATTTTTAATAAATATCGTGGGTTGTGGCAATATATAAATATAAAAAAATTTACATTTTTTTATAATACTTTGACCATATTTTCAGCCTCGGTTTTTCTCCTCATCGTCCTCCAGAAACAATTTGATAAATTCACTAAAGCAAATTTTGTATTACCTGGTTCTACTGGTATTACAGTATACAAGTATAACCCGGTTCTGTTCTATCTCTCCGTTTCTTTCTTAGCTATTACCTGTTCTTCTTTCATCTTCTTTTTGAAATAGTAGATTAACCACTGCTGGACCAAAAACCAACCATCAGATCACCTCTAACCCTAAACCACGATTGTAAGCTGCAAACAACCCTTCCCCAGAATTATTTTTTTATCTATATAACATATACAAGTTTAGAGTTGTTGTTGTTCCGCAGAGATTTCTATTCATTATTTTTTTAGTGTTAATGCTATTATCGTTGCAATGATTTTTATTTTTGCCAGCAATTTATATTAATTTGGAGAATCGCGTTCGGGCATAATTTGTTTATTTGACTAATTTTTCAGAAGTTTCTTCCACGTTTGTTTGAATATAAATTGCGTTTCTTTTAAGAGCCGATAGCGCGTCTAAATTAATATTAATTGTTACCCCCCTATGAGTTATGTATATTTCAACTGAAGCAAATCACTTCCTGCTATGGTTAAATATATTATTATTCAAATCTTTTTAATTTACGCGTACCTGGGCTGACCTAGAGATGGCGGTAGTTACGTGAAAAATACCAAGGTATCAGAAAGTACGCAATCTATAGATTGTGTGCGTATGTTTCAAGTTTGAAGACGCTACATTAATTAGTATTCGTTTGGCAGCCATCAACGTTTTCAGTGATGCAATACTTTTATTTCAAAGGCATTAGTCCAAACAGCATAAAAGCTGAACAATATTTTACCCTGCTTAAGACTACTCCTTCGTTATCAATAGTAAAATATTGGGTAGCAGAGTTTTAGCGCGGCCGTACGACCTGCGTAGACCAGCATCGCAGTGTTCGACCAAATGTTGCAGTAAATCCCCAAAGCGGTACTGGATGATTTTCGACTGAAAATGCGCGACCTAGCAGACATGGTAGGCATTTCAAAAACTGCGCTACAGCGCATATTAACTGACAATTTAACATGAGAAAACTGTGCGCAAGATGGGTGCCACATTTCACACTTCACCCCCGAAACAAAAGAACATTCAAAACAATGGACTGAAAAAGAAGAAACGGCTCTGGCGGCTAAAAAATAAGTGTTGTTTCATCAAGAAAATGCACCAGTTCACACATCCGTTATTACAATGACCAAAATTAATGAGTTGAAGTTTGAATTGCTACCTCATGCACCCTATTCGCTATATTTATCTCCCTCGGATTATTTTCTGTTCCCAAACTTGAAAAAATATTTCGGGGGTCAAAGATTTTCCAACAATGAAGATTATAAAAAGGTATCGAACTTGTGGAACATCGCTGGGAAAATTTTTTTTCCAAAATTTTTGTGTTTTCTTTGTTGGGCAAAGTACTTCTAAAACTATCCTCGTAATCTTTTTTTATTTCTTTTCGAACGATTTTTAAAAAAATGAATCGACATCAGTTCGACCTTTACGTATGTAATATTGTCAAAATTGCACAGTTTTGTATAATTATGTTAGTCTATACAAGCTTCTAAACATGCATGCCAAATTCCATAAGATATCTACGCATATCTCTAAAAAGTATGAATCCAAAATTTATCGTGGATAAGAATAATTTCAACTTAAAGAAGAGGGCAGTTTGGTAGTTTTAAATCAGTTAGAAGTAATTCATTCGCGTTACGAAAAGTGTAGTTGGCTTAAGAGCAATTCGGCAGGTAGGGGTAATTACTTTTAATTTCTAGTAGAGAAATTTGAACAATGAAAAGTAAAACTAATTGAAAACTTAACATTCACCCAGCTCTTTACAAAAATAAACAGTTCCAACGATATAGTTTCATCAAATACTTCTTTGATGTTACAAGAATTTTTTTCTAGACTATTCGTGTCCGATCCATTGTTTTTTGTCCACCAAACGCAATTTGATTATTAAAAAAATTTTACCAGGAATATTTAATAAATATTTATGCTTACTTTTCCTTTAACGTTGTTCATTGTTCCAAGAGATCCATTGACGTACAAATCAGTCTGATTCTGCAAATGTTCCAAGGCTTCTGAGTTACTACTCATTTGTTGATACATAATACCTATTTGCCTCCAAACTTGTTGTATATCAGATTCAATCTTCGATGTTACGTTCGCTAATGCTCCAGAATCTTCATCTAATATGGATTGTTCGAAAATATCTAATCTATAAAGTTAATTTATATTAAAAATTTGGTCAGGCTGTAAAAAAATTTTCAATAAATTTGATGCATACTTCATAACAATGCCAACTGAAATGTATAAACATATTTTCTCGCACTTCGCAATATTTCAAAATCATATTTACTGGAAAGTGCCTTCTACTCTATTTTCTATATATACATATACTTATGTAATGTATATTATATATAAAAATTTTCATATTTTCATAATAAAATTTTTGATGCGCCTTTCCATAAACAAGTTTTGAGTTTTAACCTAAAAACCAGACACGTTGGTGATATCCCATCACTCCAGAATATATATACCTACCAAACTACTTACTGACGAAGACTTAAACTCTACTCCCTTTCATTCTATCAACTCCAGAGAGTTTTAATAAACGCATACGCTCCAAACCACACTGTTTTATCATATTTAGGTAATTATTTGATTGAGGTTCAACAATTGAAAGTTTACCCGAAATTATTTGTTAATGTTAGTAACGTAATGAAACTAAAAGGGCTGTTTTCGCACTACAGACTCCGCCATTGTTGACATTCAGGCGTCAGTCGGCGTTGTGCTATAGCCACATGAACATGTCCGCCATTATTGATGCTCCCGCCAAGTGTGAATTGAGAAGTGTGACTGAAGGCCATAGTGTTGCAGACATCCATCAGAGAACGAATCGTGTGTAAGGGGAAAACATGATTGATGGTGTTGTGCGTGAATGGTGTCGAAATTTTAAAGATGTGGTTAGAGAAAACCGCAGATTCACCATTATTGCTTTGTCTACGTAATTTCCAGAAGTTTATGTCGAAAAGTAACCGTAAGTGTACCAATCTTTTGGTAATAAAATTATTGTTTTATATGAACTTGTTTTTTATTTATAGTCTATCGGAGGTTGAAAAAAAGGCCCTGTAAATGTATAATAGATCCATGCTAATTCTAAGCCGACAGAAATGGCATAAAATGGCTTGCAGGGTCTGAAGATTTGACATGGCAAACACATCGAAAAAAATCTAATATTATGATGAATATTTTTCGACATCACCGTTGGAGTCAAGCCTCGTTCCTCCGAGTCATTATTCATTCGGGTTTAGATGTAAGAAATAGTAACTAGACTCTAAATTCTGAGAAAACAGAACCACTACATTCGGTCGTTTTTTCAACTCCTCTTTAAGCTTACCTAATAAGTTGACATTATGTACTTTATTGACTGACAAACCCACCTTGGTATTCTTTGAAGCCGAGCCACTACTGTTTTGAATGTTATTTGGTATATTGTGGAGGTTTCACGTATTATAGGTTACAAAAATTTATTCATATTGCAGTTTAACCGTGCCAGTGTCACAAGATTGAGTTCGTGGTCTATTGGGAGCAAAAGCGGCACTCATCTTGTGCTTTCTCATACCGATGTTATCATTCCAATCTGTGTCGGGTATGAATGCCTTAAATGGGCCTCTTCTGTGCATATACAACCACAACTAAATTCAGTCAATTATTTTTACTCTTTTGAACTTGATGGTGCAGGAAGTTAGCTTAGTCTAAAAGAGCTTGTTCAATATTTCATTGTAATCAAATGACAGATTCCTGTTTATAGGAAAAGTGATGCCTTTAAGTTACAGAATTATTGAATCGCTCTCTTATAGAGATGTTAAAGAGTATTTACCGTCAAAAGTTTATTTGAGAACAATAAGAAGGTTATCAAAAAGTCCTTTTATATTTGAGAGAGTTAAATACTTTTGATTTCGTCCTACTAACCTGTCGTTTATTGATTGACTAATATGTTTGACATCTTCTTTAGAATGTTTTGTCATTTCTGCTACGATGTTATGTACCGCAAATTCTACTCGACGTTTCGTATCTATTACAGTATCAGCAGTTTTGATTATTACTTGATCTAATCCAGAAAGATTTTGTATTTCAGCACGTATTTTATCATAATTATTTGCAAAACTATTTCCTAAAGTACTTGTTATTTCTGACAAATCGTTTAGTTTCTCAATTGCATCTGCGTGAGTTCTGTTGATGGTTTTATTTATTTCCTCTAAAATGTTTTTGACTCCATCGCTTTGGCAACTAGATATTTTGTTTGATAAATTTTCTAATTCTTGTAAAGTTTTTTTTTGTGTTGTGTTGATATCATGTTTGTGTGGTAATTCATCGATTTTCTCTTCCAGATACTTAATATTTTGTTGAATTTCTTTGACATCTGATTTTTGTCCATTGCAACCTAGAATATTGGTAATAATTAACAAATTAATACATTATTTAACAGCGCCATTTAATTGATCTGAAGTTGGAACACTGCTATTCTCCCATAGTTTATTCTTTCCTTCCAAAGAATAAAGCAACGATTTGAAGGATGGCTGAAATTGAACAAATCGTTCAAACTTTGTTAAGATTCTGACTGTTCCCCAATTTTGGCGATGTGTATATCAAAAGAAAGGGCAAAGGTACTATTATCGCAAAAGTAATTCACTATCCTATAGTACATTCTCATAGATGGCTACTCTCAAAATTTCAGCTCGACTGGACTCGTAGTTTTGTTTTGAACGAATGTGGAAGTGGGCGTATCCGAGGATTTTGGAACAATTGAAAAAAAAACCAGTAACGGTCATTGATTCGATTATTGAATTTGGATGAGAAATCACCCAGCGAAATTGAAGACAGTTGAGTGTGATGAATCTTCTCCTTCAACGGCAACCTTCAAAAAATAGTTTAACGAGTTTCAACGGCATCGCACGTCGGTTTTCGATTGGCCAAGTGTAGGTGCTCCGAAACCGACCACCAAGGAGTATAACATGACAAAAATCCACGATATTTTATTGACAGACCGCTAATTGAAGTTGGGCGAGATAGCCGAAATTGTAGGCGCTTCAATTGCGTGGGTCATATTCTGCATGAAATTATAGGCAACATCGGAACCACTTCAGAGCAATGTTTGGATCCACTGGTACATAGAAGAGATTAAGGAACATTCGAAATAGTGTACTCCACCCAGCGAACGTGCTTTAAAGAATTCGAAGACTTTCCTCTCTGCCGGAAAGGTAATAGCTACCGTTTTCCGGAATTTATGATCTACATCGACTACCTGGAGAAGGAAAAAACGGTATCAGGGCTGTACTATGCAAGATTATTTGGCGGTTTAATGTGGAATTGAAAAAAAACGGCCTCTTCCAACATGTTAATGTACTGTGTACCCTTGCTACGGTCAAATTGATTGATTGAGTTGGGCTTTGATCCCGTGCGACTTCTTTTTGTTTACAAGCTTGGAAGAGTCAGTCACCAGGCAAAAATTTGAGACAAAACCCTTTGTGGTTTTCACGATTTCACCATTTTCATACAGTGTCAAATCGTTTCCCTGAACCAGGTCGTATTTGGGTACTAATAAGTAAATTAATTTGGGATTTATAATTGTTTTAAAGTAATCGTGTACACTATTAAACAGATTAAACTTTTCTCTATAAAACATAGATACATACTATTATTTTTATCTGAAACACTGGTTATTAAAGTAGCTGCTACTTCTGTGAAACCATTTATATTTTTAATAATGTTATCTTGACTAATATTAAGATTATTGTTCACTTTATCTAAAGCTTCTTTCATTTCTTTTACTGACGGGTTATTATAGACGCTTTTCAGTATTTCTTCTAATTTTCCTAATACATTTGATTGATTATCGGAGTTTTGCAATTTTCGAAAATCTTGCAAAATTTCATCCGTTGTAGTTTTTTGATTGTTGAGTACTAAAATCAACAAAACATAAGTATTTCATCAACTGAATAAATTGAAACTATTATTACCATTATTAGCTTTAGCTAAACTCTTCGCTAAATCATTTGCTATTTCTGACAAACCGTTGAAATATTGTTTAGTATTATTAATATTACTTAAAATTAAACTTATTTCCCTACGATTTTCTTGAGTATGATTCAAAATGTCTTCTAAACTATGTAGACTTTTAAGTTCCGCGTCTTTTTGAGGAAGTTGGTTTATTTTATTTTGCAGGACCTGCACGTGTTGTAAAACTTCATTAACGATCTTGTTCTGGTTATCCAAAGCTAAAAATAACTTGCATAATTCCATAGTGTCATGCTAAGATCAAACAAAAGAAAGTAAAATTAGATTTAGAATACATATAGAAGTGTGAAGAAGTTATCAAATATTAACAAATACAAAATATATAACAAAATAGTTAAGAGTATAAAAAATAAGTGAAAATCTCGTCCAGATCAAAACCCGTATCCGAACAAGTTTTCTCCATGCACTCTCAAACTTTCTCATCTATGGCTTTAGTCAAAATTTTGTAGGTTGTATCTAGTAGCGCTACACCTCTATAGTTCCAGCATTCCTTTCTTTGTATTATAACAATTATTACCAAATTTTGTCCTCTTCCGAGAACTTGCCGTTTTTTAGCCACTAAATTATTTCTACTATTTTCTCCTAAACGAATAATTAAACGAAAATATTTGACATTCTAAGTGGATCCAAAAATTCTGGAGGATCTTCTAAAAATTCCATTTGAAGCTCCCAACTACTTTCTGACTAACAAGCGCTTTGATGTCTCGGATATTTCTCAATCTTTTTCCAAATTAGATTCATGTAATATTTTTTATAGCTTTATTTTAATCTGATCTTTTTTTTTTTAATTTCGATTCAAAGTTTGCACGAATTGTTTCATTAAACCGAACTCGAAATGAAATGGAGGAAGTAAGATTTTTTCTGGCGTAACCAAAGTTTCGTTGATTACGTTTTGTTTCACTCGAATCCTGGGAGACAATTT
This sequence comes from Diorhabda elongata, assembly GCA_026230145.1. Classification (NCBI taxonomy): domain Eukaryota; kingdom Metazoa; phylum Arthropoda; class Insecta; order Coleoptera; family Chrysomelidae; genus Diorhabda; species Diorhabda elongata. The sequence goes on from CM047928.1 coordinate 566,628, forward strand.
TCTGTTCATCTAGTGTTGATTTTAATAATACTGTTTCAAGTGCCTAATGAGATTGCATTATGTCACAACCATAATTCGAGATTTTTATCTTCAGTGGAAAATTGGAGTTTCAAATGAAACTTTAGCTTCTGAAAGCTCAGTAAGACTGCTGACATTTTTGTTTACTGCTACCATTTATGCCCTTAACATAAACGAAATAAAAATAGATGGTTTAGCGATTCTTTTCGAACTGTTTATATACTAAACTTGTGTTGCTTATTTTCTCGATTTGTTCACCGTCTCAAATGTTCGCTCATGTTTTAGATACTGCCGAATTATGGAGCATAAGATTTATCTTCATCTACAAAAATAAAATCGTTTTTTTTTCTACTTTCTTAAGTGTATTAAATATACCTACATAACAATGAGAATCTGGATAATTTACACATCTACGTCGGCTTATTTTTAGGCTAATATTTTAGTTTCAATACTTACGGAAGCTCCATAATATACCGAATTGAGTATGACCAAGGAAGGATGTTTTTGGCTTTAAAATTTTACTGCAGGTATAGAAGAAGGAGAAGGTTATATGCAATTCCAAAAATATAATAATTTAGAGCATGGGATTGAATAATTTTGATCAGCAAATTTCAATTTTAGATGTTGTATATCTATTCTTTATTTTTACCTAATATCATCCAACATCAGTTAACTTTGAACTACATATAATAAAAATCTGGTTGCATTGATTGAAATCAGCGCATTACAAAAATATAAACCCAACAATTTTTTTTTAACAAAAGTAATTCGTCAATAAAAGGGTGAGATATTGAAGAAATATTTTGTGAAGAAGATTAAAAATGTTCATTAATTATACTTACCGTAGTTTGTTGCCATATTGTTAATCAAATTAGAGGCCATATCTGCCAAATTACGTAGATTATTCGTTGTATCACCATGATTTCTAGCAATATTATCGGTGATTTCAACTAGAATATTATGAAGATCTTTCAAAGATAATGTGTTGTTTTTAGAACCACATGGTCCTTCGGTTGCTACTTGATTAATTTCATTTAATAATCTCGTCATATTTCGCGATATTTGTTCAATAGCTAAATCATAATAACAGTTATTTAACATCGATTGATTTAATTAAAATGATAAATAAGTAGGTACATACATACCGTTATTTGTATTTGAAACACTCGTTATTAAAGTAGCTGCTACTTCTGTGACACCATTGATATTTCTAACAATGTTATCTTGACCATTATTAAGATTGTCGTTAATTTTATTTAAAGCTTGTTTCATTTCATTCCATGAAGGATTATTACGAATATCATTGAGTATTTCTTCCAATTTTATTAATACTGATGATTGATTTACTGGTTGGACAAATTTGTTTTCTAGCTTTCGTAAATCTTGCAGAATTTCATTTGTAGTTATTTTCTCATTATCGATAGCTAAAATGAAAGATATATCAGTATTATATTATATAATTCAATATATTAAAAGAATGTTACCATTATTAACGTTAGCTAAACTCTTCATTGCAACATTTGTAATTTCTGACAAACCGTTAATATTTTGGTTAGTTTCCTTGCGACTTGTATCGATATTATTTAAAATTTGACGCGTGTTTTTCTGATTTTCTCTGGTATGATTCAAAATATCTTCTAAATGACGTAGACTTTTAACCTCTGCATCTTTTTGAGGAAGTTTGCTTATTTGATTGTGCAAAGCTTTTATATTTTGCAAAACTTCATTCAAGTGTTTGTTCTGGTTATCCAAAGCTTAAAATAATAAAATTGATCATAGTTTTTGCTATAAGTAAAATATTTTTTTTAAAGGTCTTCTTGGTTGAAAAATTAAAATCGAAAACAACTACAACAACAACATTTCTTACCGTTATTCGCATTAGCAAAGCCTTTCCTCAAGGTATCTGTAACTGTTATTAAAACATTTGTATTTTTAACAGTATCATTGTGACTTTTGTTTGCCACGACTAAAATTTTGCTTATATCTTTTTCTAATTGGCAATTAGTTCCATTTGTTAATTTATTCAAAATACTACTTTGGCTCCTGGTGATATCATCTTTTTGTGGTAATTGTTTAACTTGATTTTGTAAGTTCTTTATATCCTGCTGTATATCCTTCGTCGTAGATTTTTGACTATCCAAAACTGAAATATTTTGAGTTGTAATTTACTTATATTATTTACATATATTTAAAATAATATCAAGTGCACCTTTTGCGATGGTCTGCTTCAATTCATCCTGTCCTTTATCACTTGAAATGTTCGGAATTTTATTATTATACTCCGATAATTTCTTGTCGAACTTCGTCAATAGCTGTTGATTATCGTCAATATGTTTTTTTAATTTTTCGAGATTATCTGAAGATTTATCGTGAATGTCTTTTACGTGTTTCGAATCCTCTTTTAATTTGGGAAGTTCGGTTTCTATGTTTCCTATGATATTACTAACTTTATCAATTTTGTTTATGAATTCTTTTTCTAGTTTTTCAAAATCTTTTTTTGAAATAGTTGGTTCCGTGATTTGAGCTGGTGGTTCGTGTGCTGTAATCTAGAAAGAAAATAACAGTTGGACGGATAGAATAAGAAATGAAATTGTAAGAAATAAATCACAACAAGGGAATATAGGAGGAACGAGAAATGACAGACCAAGAAAAACGTAGAACAAACAAATAATAGATATAGAACAACAAAAGCAACAGATAATAAATCAAATGATAATACCTCACGAAACAGGAAATGATGAAAAAATGGGTAAATGTATAATAAATACATTTTCGACGCCCTAGAGAAGGCAAAAGGAAAAATGAGACGAAGAAGAAGCAGATCAACCATCGATTGCCCATTACAACCATAATAATCTCCTGATTTTCCGCAATGGAGCAATCTTGTGAGGCATCTTTCTATCGAAGGAGGAAAAAACTTTTGATTTTACTTTAATATAATTTAAACTCCACTCCAATGACTTACAAATTGTAATATAACCTGTTAGAGTTTTTTTTTATTTGTTTTTGTTTTGTCATTTGTTATTATTTACCCCAACTCACAAAATGCTTCATAATCCATTCCATTTGGGTTTACGGTTATAACGCTATTTATCAAAATTAGAAAATCATTGAGCACTTACCTTAGATATTATCTCATTTTTCATTTCTTCCAATAAAACTGGCAAATTTTTTTGTATGTCAATAACGGCTTCATACGTTCTTTGCAATTGCATTTTCTCCCCTTCGTTTTTCTGCATGAGTATAGTTTCGACGGCGGCGAGTCTTTCATCTAATCTACCAACTGTCCCTTTAAGTGGATCCAACATTTTGATTTTTCTATCGATGTTGATCAAACCTTTTTTCAATTGTTCACTAACGGCCCTATCACGAAATTCATGCCTTTCTAACTTATCATCCGTCGCTCTAACAACTTTCACTATTTGTAAAATTGCTACCCTGATATCTTCATTTCTGAAACATCAAAATATTAAAAATATTAACGTAATACACATACCTTGATATCAGAGATATTAGAGAACTTTTTAAACATTCGTTTCTTTCAATCACTAGTTAATTGAATTAAATTTGCCTCAAAGTAAAATTAATACTAAATATATGATATATAGCGTAATAAACGACATAGAGCATAGCCGTGTAAGGAAGCCTAAAATTTTGGTTTTACTGCTATACATCACTAAGGAGCTATAGGGTCTCAAAGTAGGTTCCAAAATCCTGAAAAATTGATTTCTTTGCAAACCAAACTTAAAAACACCTAATTTGATACACTGTATAAGACAGTTAAGGGCTTTAAGTAATGATAAGTACAAGGCTAAGCAACCATTCTGAGGGTTGACCCAAACTGAAAATTTCCCACAAGTTTTTTATCTGTCAGTAAAACATTTTTTACTCTCGAAATTTTTCATAAAACTGTGTCGTTTTCAAGGAAAAGTGAATAACCAAAGACATGTTTTCAACAACGTTTTTTAAAAAAGTTTCAAAAGAGTTGGCTATGAAGTTATACATCGACTTCTCCTAATAAAATTAATACAATTTTTTATGTTTTAATAATTCTCATTTAGCGAACAAGTAGATATGTTGTTGGTGTTTTTATGAAGGAAACTATAAAAGAAATGTGGAAAATATCGAAGGAGGTTTCCTCACAGATACAGTTTCATGGAAGTTCACAATGGAAAAAAGTTTTAGAATCGAATTATCCATGGTATGAAAATAAAATGTTTTAAATCAACTGAAAGTGAAAAAACTTTTGTGAAGTTTTAAGGTTAGATCACCCCTGATTAATCCCCGGAATGATTCGATAGCCTTTTACTGACCATTACTTAATGACCTTAATAGCCTCATACACTGTACCAAAATTTGATATTTTCAAGTTAAAGGGTTGCAAAGAAATTAATTTTTTTTCGAAACTATGGGACCTACTTTGAGGTCCTATATTGTCCCAATTGTCTTATTTTGGGTTGCCCGATACGCCTCTGCTCTGTGTCGGCTCTTGTATAGTAAGTGTGAAATGTTTAATATTATTATGAACTCGTCCCTGACATGGATCCGGTCCTGTCCAGTTATAATGGAATTCTAAAATTTGACGATGTCGTGGCACGTTCAATATACTTTTTATAAACCACGGAATTCGTTTGAGGTTTGTTTTCATATATGTTTTTATCATCATCATTTTTGGGTACACCAAACCAATCCAAAGATCAAATTTTCAGTATAAATTTAGAGAATTCTAAAGACTTTTGCTTTTGGTCTTCTATGGGGAGAGTTGTTTGGGATAGTGTAACAAACTAAAGATTCTAAATAATTGGGAATACAAAATTCGCAAAATAAATACTCATAAATAAAAACAAATATTCATAATTGGATATGGTTTTATTATTTTTATTAAGATCAATAAACTTTTGCCTGCGTTTGGACCAATTTTCCATTGCGATTGAGGTACCTCCAAAATATGTGATTTGATCGAATCAACCGCTACTTCAGGTGTATATAAACATTGACCTCGCAACGTATTTTTGATCTACGGGAAAAAAAAAAGAAATTATTTGCTGCCAAACGAGGAATATACGGCAGATGATCAATAAATTCGATGTTTCAACTGTTCAAAAACGTTTTTGCTTGAACTGATGGTGAAGAATGATTTGTCTTCTGCCATTGGTTTCGGGTTCGTATCCATAGATCCACGATTCGTCGTCTGTCACGATCTTATAGACGTCTTTTGAAGCACAGCGATTAACTTATTTCAGCATTTGAATAGACACACATCGAGTCTTTCTTTTTGACAGCCAATGGCCAAGTAATCCATAAGTATGCCTCAATCTCACGGTATTAGCTTACGGACGGCATCGATTTTTTTTTAACACACTAGCCGATTCTGTAGCGAAGTGTGACCACAATTGAATTTGGAAAACCAGCTATCACGGCGGCTCGAGATGGTTCTTCATCACAAAAATAGAAGCGAGTTGATCGACACATTGCTGTTGGTTTAATCCCCGTCGAAGTCATAGAAAATCATGGAACGAAAATTTTGGCCATTTAATTCTATTTTTTGGCCAAGCATCTGTGAACAACACGTACTGAATACGTTCACCATCAAAAATGTCAAACTTTAAGATAGCAATGTCAAATTTGACATTGATTCACATCAGTGTTGCCATATATCAAAACTTAATCTGCAAACCTGGTATTAAGGAAGCCAGAATGTCTTTAAGCATTGCTTCAAATACGTTTGCAGATTGAGGAAGTCGTTTGCGCACATAAATAACCACAAGTAACTGTTCAATAATTGGGAAAGGTTGTCGAAAGCTGGACTTAGCCATTCCATATTTGCTCAACCATATGTACGTACCAAAGTCCGAATGAAGTTTTGGCTGTGGTTGACATTTCTATTCGATGTATGTTCGCCACTTATTGGACACAGTGTCTCAGGACCAATGCTGCCTATTAGTAAAGCAGTTGATCTGTCGAAGCACTTCTTTCTTTGAAAATTCCATTTGTACCCATTATTGTTTCAGTATCCCACCAACACTGTCTTTACGCATGGCGAATAGTGATTCATCCAATTATGACAGACCTGAACTACAAGGGGATAGTATAGCTGCACATACTTCTGTTGTGTTCAGTAAATTTTTGTTTACAAAAAAAATTCGTTGTGTGCACATAACGAATTTTAATCTTTCCATGTGATTGTTTCCATCTCAAACTTATTGTACCATTAAAATAGAACAAACTCTCAGATATGGACGATCTGGTTGTAACGTTATTAACTACTCGGAGTTTTCTTGCTTTTATTTTTTTTATTTTTAACTAAAATGTTTCATTTTTAGCTCCTACGTGTAATGTGTAGTAAAATATTCAATTTTTCACGAAATCGTCTTTCTCTTTTTGGTCTGTTCATATAGCAAAACTCTTAACAGAAAATAATTAGATTTCAAATTGTAATTATAATTTTAGTTCTTAATATAAGAGAGACAGACTGATTAGCGTTTAACTTGTCCACCCTATATAGAAAAATCATCTTAATTGATTCTTGTACCTGTGTTACATAACTACAAAAGTAGCAATTTTGTATTGAAAATCTAGACATAATAAATTACTTTGAAGATCACCCTTTTCTTTTCAGTAACAAAATAATAAATAAAATACCTATAACATGAACTTTACCAACCAATACAATTCTTAACACCAACTGTGCTTTTCATCACATAATTATTTTCCATATGAAACATTGTCGAAAAGCTTACATTATCAAAAGCTGTTAAGTTGAGAAATGACTATAACGATAGTCAAAAAAATTAAGGAAACAAATATACAGACTCAACACTCATAAATACATGTTTTTTTTTCCTATTATAGTCCCAGAGCTGGCTACAAAAAACAGGGTCGATAAGGTGCGCGCCATTTCAGCTTGTAAACTGGCGGCTCCCACTTAATACATCACCGAACGCCACTTCTTAAGGTCAGCACAGGTCGGATATGAAAATGCCAGCCGGTTTTCCCGAACGAAAAAATTGGCTGAAAAACCTCATAACGGGCGCGCGTGAAACCTTTAGTAACGTGGGGTTCAATCCTCAAATAAGAGCGGTGTAATAGCGCAAGAAGTTTTGCAGGCCGGAAAACCCTCGTAAGAAGTGATCGAAAGTGTCGGAAAACTCATCTGAAAAACCTCATGACGTGCGCGCTCGAAACTTTTTTATTAGGTTTTTGGGGTCTCAACTAAGAGCGGTGTAATAGCGCAAGAAGTTTTGCGTGCCGGAAAACCCCCGAAAAAAATTGAAGAAAATCGGCGTATATTTGAAATGAAAATTTTTCGTATTCGGCTTAATGGAAAATTATTTTTGATGTCTCCATTCAAAATACCTGTTTGAGCTACCCGAAATTAAAAAAATCATCAAGATACGATGAAAACTCGCTGAAATATAATCATTTTTTATCGCGCGCGTAAATGAATTAAAAAAAAAAATTACAAGCCCGTTTTTGCGTTGTTGGCGGCGGCTGGAGTAGGTGGAAAATGAGTAAGCGCTATAAAATCACGCGCGCGATAAAAAATGATTATATTTCGCGCACGTTATGAGGTTTTTTAGATGAGTTTTCCGACACTTTCGATCACTTCTTACGAGGGTTTTCCGGCCTGCAAAACTTTTCAGCCAATTTTTTCGTTCGGGAAAACCGGCTGGCATTTTCATATCCGACCTGTGCTGACCTTAAGAAGTGGCGTTCGGTGATGTATTAAGTGGGAGCCGCCAGTTTACAAGCTGAAATGGCGCGCACCTTATCGACCCTGTTTTTTGTAGCCAGCTCCCCGTTTATTAGAGACTGTGTTATGTTAGCAAGTTCATAAATACATTATATTACATTAAAAACATAAACATCCTCCGACATCGAAGTTTGGCATTATGCCAGCATTCTGTTAAATACTCATCAAACATTTTATTTTTAATTTTAGTTTTACGTCTCTTAGACTTCATAATAGATTTAATAGAAAAAAAAAAATGTCTCTGTGTTAAGCACGAACGCAAAGCATATGGTTGCAGCTATTTTAATATACGGTATGGTGCAAATGTAAGAAATAAATTCGATATTTCGTAAACCGGCCACTTTAAAGAAAAATCCTGGAACCCATCGATTTTTATTTTTAAGCAGACTATTCGTCAAGATACCTTTTTATTTTTGACGTCATCTATGTGAGCGTGAAGACGTCATCGCTAAAATTTTTAAATGGGAATGTGTGGGTGTTGTAATACAGGTTTCTATTCAGCCATGTCACTACGAAAGCAAATTATCTCTGGAGCTCTTTCACTCCCTTTTATAACTTCGAGATTCAATTCCTGCACACATTAAACGAGAGGTTCAAAACACTTTTAAAAAGACTTTTAACGATAGAATGATTTCTTCGCGTGACACAATCACGTGTCGCCTACTAGATTTGTTGTTTGAGGTATCTTAAAAAGTCTTTTTGGTGAATTAGCTCTAAACAGCTGCATAACAGGTTTGGATAATGTTGAGCCGTATGGGTTAATTATTTGAGTTTTTATATAATATTATTTTTAATATTTATTTTCATCCAATACCGTATATTTTACATTATTTTGTTGCGTACGAGTTTTTCTTGCAAGATAGTGTTATAAAATAATAATTAGTTATTTTCTTAAGACTCCTACCATTTAGTTTAATCTCTATTTTACTGATAATTCTACCTCCCTCTAAATTTAAGCCTACGGACGCCTTTGATAGTTGTTTTCATAAACGTCAAAACTGCACATGGTTTTTGTAACTTAATGAATCGAAGCAAAAAAGGCACAATTTCAGTTATGTGGTGTTTATCTAACATACAAGTGGGTAAGTCACTCAATAAAATGCATTCATTCAAAGTTATGTCAATAAAAAGAAAACATCTGTGAATGAAGTCGGTAATATATCTTACAGGGCGAACCTCTTGTGTAATAAACGTTTGCATTTGCAGAAAATACTAAACCTCAAATTTTTAATTACTCGGTATTATCAGTTATTTTTTATTTTATTTTAAAACTAATATCTCTACTGTTCACCAAAAATCGGCTGGTAGAAAAAATGGAACAATCCTGCTGACATAATACAGGGTGCGGCAGCATAACTTCCTTTTTTCAAAAGTTAATAAAACTTATTGTATGAATCAGAAAATTTTTATTCGTTTTTTATAATACAGGCACATACATAAAGTTTTGTTTTACTGAGTTTTGAAGATCAAATCAGTTAGGTGACGTCCCCCATTCTCCATACACTGAGTAAACCGATTTCTGGCGTTTGTCATGACTCTTGCCAGCATAGCAGGCGTTATGTTGGCAATTTCTTCCTGGATGTTCGTCTTCAAATCTTGTAGGGTCCTTGGACGGTTCACATACACACGGGATTTCAAAAAACCCCATAGGAAATAATCACAAGGGGTCAAATCGGGAGAGCGGGCTGGCCACTCCAAATCGCCCCTAATTGAGATAAGGCGCTCTGGGAAGTGTTCCCTCAAAACAGCCATCGATGTTCTTGAAGTGTGTGCCGTTGCTCCGTCTTGTTGGAACCAAGTGTCCCCTAAGTCCAACTCATCTAGCCGTGGGAAAAAAATTCCTGTAACATGTTTACATACCGGTGCGAATTCACTGTCACTGTGACTTCATTTTCCTCAAAGAACCAGGGACCAATAATTCCACGTGAGTAAATTGCACATCACACTGTGACTTTAGGTGAATGCAAAGGCCGTTGATGCAATTGTCGAGGATTGGTATCAGCCCAGTAGCGCATGTTTTGTTTGTTTACGGATCCACACAAATGAAAATGGGCTTCATCACTAAAAAAAACAATAGCGTCCTCAGGAACGACTTCCAGAAAAACCTCACACGCGTTCCTCCGAGAATTGAAGTCACGTTCAGAAAGTTCCTGCACAATTGCCATCTTGTATGGATGAAAATGAAGATCATCATGAAGTATTCTCCTCACAGAACGATCGGAAAGTCCAAGGGCAGACGCATGTTTGCGCGCAGAACGCCGTGGTGATCGCAACACTGAAGTTCTAACTAACTCAATGTTCTCCGGTGATCTAATGGGCCGAGGGACTCCAGTTCTTCGTCTTGTCACACTTGCAGTTTGTCTGAACGTAGTGACCCACGTAACAATTGATTTCCGGTCCGGGACAGGGGCCAAGGGGGCTAAATTAAAGCGATTCCGAAAGGCGCGCTGGGTTGCGATCACAGAACATCCGCTCGAAAAGTAAACCTCAACGGCAAACGCACGCTCCTCACTGTTCCAACGCATGATGGCGACTGAACTGTGCCGGGACAAAACTTTATAGTCCCCCCTCTCGAACGAGACCACTAGCACTCCGTTACGACATCTACCGACTAAACGGCGAACTTTTTAAAAAAGGAAGTTATGCTGCCGCACCCTGTATAACACAACTTGTTAAGTCAACTAAAACTTCTAACACAAAGTTATACACCAGCAAAAAATAGCTGTTAAGAAATTATACTGAATGGATATTCAGTTTTCCGATAGTTTTTGTACTGTTTTTTTTCTTGGTACTTGGACAACTTAAAATTTGATTTGAGAAGTGGAAAAAAATGAAAACTTTTTTTGGAAATCAATAACCAATTAGTTTAGGTACGGTAGATCTGAAAAATTTATTTAATTGGATTGTTGAATGGTTGCTGTTGGGTTGAGTGGGTTGAATCAACGAGGTATATTCACAATGTAAGTTCCGTTTCTATTTTTAGCGGAAACGCTGTGATCACAGTTCCTACTTTGACTCAAGTAAATAGAATGTACGCTGCTTTGTGATGCTACTTTATGTCAGTCTTAATTGGAAATTTCACCGCTTGTGAATTGTATATCTGTGAAATTTATAGGCAAGCCTGCGATATTTACAGACAAAATGATATGAAGGATGCGGACGCTCCTATTTAGTTAGGTACTGATGAACTGATTCTCCAAATTGAATTGAATTCGCGAATCAAACGATCACTAATTCATGAAATTATTCTAAAAAACTGAAATTTTGGAAGCCTAGCTCACGTTTGGTACCCGAAATTCTTATTGAAATGCCCAAAAACAACGGTGAAGGCGGGGATGAAGATGAAACTTGAATAGCACCGTTTTTTGAGGAAAAAAAGGCAGTTTGCTGTTTGATTTCTCACCTCAAGGCCAAACAATCAATGCGAAACAATTAAGAAATTGCTCCGCTCGCTACATAACAAATGCCAAGGATTACTGTCAAAAGGTTTTTTTCCACCATAATGCCCAACCTCACACTGCGAAAGTAACAAATAAACTCATATAATTGGCTGGAGCATTTTTTTTATATAACCAAACGGAACTTATTTGGTGGATATACCTCTTAATATCAGTCAACTACATACGAAATATATTAATTAAAATACTGGGTGTCAATTATCACGACAATTTTGATAAAAACATAGGATATTTTTTTCATTAAACAAACTAGAAACTACCACAACGCACCGCCCTGTAGCTAGCTTTAATCTGTTAACTGTTTGTGTAGAAAGTAAGTTTTTTGCTTTAATACATCCCGGGGGGTAAACGAACTTTAAAGATTTATTTATAAGTTTTAATAAGCGTCTGCATCATTTGATTTGAACAGATTCCATTTTTTGAAGATGCTAGTAGAATGATGTGTAAGTTAAAATATTTGATTTAGTTCCATTTTTAAATTTAACGATGCAAATAATCATGAAGTCACATATGATACTAATTACATTTAATTCTTACAACTTTATGTACATTTATGTATCTCTATTAGCTGACACTAATAACTACTTCCAGCGGTCTCTCTCGCGTGTATCCACATTCCAATTCTCTGTATCAAGAATCCCGCCTTCTGGCTTCTGGTCCAACATTGAAGATCTTTCTCGGAATTAATTCCTTATCCATACGTAAAACGTGATCCAACCACAGCAGTTTCGCAAGCCTCGGCCACTTGACCACATTCCTTTCATTTTACTGGTCCATATATTTTTATCAGAATTCTTCTTTCAAAGACTTACGAAGCCTTCGTTATTTCCGACTCTAGGTATTGAGCAATTCTTTTCGTATTTCTTAAGTTATCAATTACGGGCACTATATTATATTTCAGTTACATAACGGTGTCAAAAGCCTTCTCGTCATCTGGCGGTTTACTCTGATTCCTGTTATACATATCAAACTTTACTTAACATCATTGAAGTGCATAGTGAAATTTACCATTGAACACCAGCTACAAGGATGGTCCCAGAAGTACTTGCCCCGACAATGGAAGCACAAAAATTTTGGAAAAAAATATATTTATCAGCTCCATACACTTTTCCCAGGAATGTTCAATAAGTTCGACACCTTTTTTGTAATAAAAATCGTCAAGCCATTAACAGCCGACATCACCTCTTCATTGTTGGAAAATATTTGACCATCGAGCTCTTTTTTTGGTCATTGTAATAACGGATGTGTCAGCTGGTGCGTTGTGTTGATGAAACAACACGTTCTTCTTAGCCAAATGAGCCCGTTTTTGCTTGAGTTCTTCGCTCAAATGTTACATTTGTATAATACTCACCGTTGATAGTTTCAAAAAACCGACGCCTGCGAATGCAACGGTCTTTGCCTTCTTTGGAGCCGGCTCTCTCATTTCAGTTCATTGTTTTGATTATTCTTTTGTTTCGGGTGTGAAGTGATGGACGCACATTTCATCCAAGGTTATGAAACGGCGCAAAAATTCGGCTTTATTTTTGTGAAACTTTGCCAAACACTCTAGTTTAGTTTTTATATTGGTTAGGGTGAGCTCTTTCAATTAAAAGTATTGTATCACATAATGTTGAATGTTTACAAATTTACAGAAGACGTTCACTATTGATGGCGGCTAAATACTAAACAACTTTAAAGCGTCTTTAAACTTAAAACTTATGCTATATAGATTGTGTATTTTCTAATACAGTGATATTTTTCAAGCAACTACTGCCATCTCTAAATCAGGCCAGGTATTTCTGGGTCCATCCTCATAATGATAAAAAAAAAGCTCAAAAAAATATATTTTCTGATATAGCTCCATAAAGAAGACACAAAACACAATTCAGGGCCAGTAAAGTAGTTGTTTTTTGAGAATGCATTAAAAAATGTTGTTGATGTGAAAGGATTATTCATTGATTCAGTATAATATTTTGAAAGCAATACTGCAAATGTCGTATTGTAAATTCGTTCAAATTTTATTGTTGAGAATAATATTTTCGTTCCGGTATAATGTTATCTTGTTGTTATACTGTATTCTTAGAATTATTTCTTAAAATAAATCTATAGTTCAATTACCAAAACGCACAAATATTTGTAATTAGAAGTACTCACGTTACAACTGCTTTTGTTCTTGTTATGGCTATTAACACTATTAACAAAAGCACCACATTCCGAACCATTTTCAAATAAAATCTGAAAAAACACAAATATGAAAACTTGCCAACATAAATAAGAATATTGAACTGTTGTTAATTATTGATAAGCTTCAGTTTTTGCTATTAGTAAATTTAATAAGGAGCGATAAAAATATACTTATCTAACATGACCTTTTGCTTGAGTGCAACTGGGAGAATACTTTCAATTCAATTCTAAAGAATTTCTTAATTTTTTTTATATTTTTTGTATGTTTTGCAATATTTACCTGCGAGTTTAATAATAATTTTCAATTTCACTCATTCTTTTAGATGTAACCTTACAATATTGGCGGTTTTTTATTTTATAACTATACACAATTGGAGCAATATCAATGAATAACATTTAATCTCCTACCATTTTTTAGCATGTTTGTTTATCTGTTTTTTAAACCCACTTTCTTGACAAACAACTAAATTTTATTTAATACAAACATTTTCTCGTATTATTGGACAAGCAACAGAGAGCATCTGATAAGAGCATGATAGTGATAATTTCTAGGTAAAAGAATTACGACTAATATTATCAATGAAATGATTAATATGATCAGAAAAAGTTCGGAAAAACCCAAAACTTCAATGTATAATCTTACAAATGTTTCGCGCATTAAATATATCAAATATTATGAATAAAGATTGTACTAAGCATTTTAATTAATTATTTCGTGGAAAAAATAATGCTTGGGATGAATAAAAGTTCTGATTTAGACCAATAACGAATTGACGAATTTACCACTTTCATTAGAATTTCTTAAAGATAAAAAAAATGCACGTTTTCTTGTTTGTTTTTGTGCATTCATTTTTTAAAGTTGTGTGTTGTAGGAGAAAAACTAATAAACAATAACTAATTAGTCTTCATAAGATTTCTAAAGTGTAATTTATAATTTTATTTGTGTAACTTTTGTGATGAAATCGTAGCACGATCAGAGTTTTAAGCTTTTCAAGTTTCAAGAAACATGATGTTAAAAATACCCGAAAAAATTAATATTTCAAATAATAATATGGAACTTACCACCAACGTCTTCCGATTTCCACACAAAGCTGCAGACTACACGGAACTAACAAATAAAATATTTCACAAGCGCCCGTTTTGAAATTAGGCTCATGTTGTTCTAGAGGCAACAAACACAAAGAGAAAATAGAACGGAATTATGAAGCAGTAATTATTACGAAGAAACGCCACCAGCAGCATCACGGGGTGGGTTAAACAGATTCGTATTTCAAATCTATTTTGGAGCAGAGGGGAAAGAATATTTACATCACATGGTTAGGAACGCCGTTATGTTATTTCAAGAATTCGATGAATATTTTAAAATATTCAAGAACCAGCTGTTGCTAGTGCGTACGATATTTTCATTTTTACACACAAAAAGACTTTTTGTAGTTGAACCGACATTTGGATTCACAGTATGTAATATGGAAGTAAATCTTTAAAAGTCTAATTTCAGGAGTTTTTAAACAAAATTTTTTTTGATAAAATTAATCATTTAATCGATTTTTTTAACGGAAAGCCCTGTATATTTTCAAATGTTTCAAATAATTACAAAGAAAAGAAGGGTAAACTGGCCAATTGAAGTATTATATTTTCGTAGGTACCCCCTGAAGTTTTCGAGGTGCCAAAATTCAATCATAACCATAAAACTTTTATTTGAAACTTTTCCTAAGGGCAAAAATAATGATGATAAATGGGTACTTTAACGAATAACCCTGTTTTAAGAGCAATAAGGGATTGATATTTTAGCTTTAAATCCTCGGGAGGTTTAGTTTCGTTTTGGACCATCACATTTTTTATTGTTTCGTCACTTGAAATTTTTCACTTCGGCAATTTTTTTTTAAATTTGTGGTGTTTATATATAAAATATTATAACTTTTGTTGAAAGAATTTTCATTTTTTTCTACTATATAATACTTAAATTTATAATTCACAAAAATGGAAATAGTATTTAGGTATCATAATAAAATTTTCTGATAGCACCTCTGAAGTAGAAGCTGTTCCGACTAAGGAAGACAGAATGGCAACGATTTTTCTATCATCCGAGGTTCCAGCTCGGTTCTGCGCATTCTCAATCATGCGCAATATAGATAAAGGGTTTGGACGCACACATCACTGAGCGGGAGCAGTGGAATGGTAACTGCCAAGCAGCTATATTGAATAAAGAAGCCACTGACAGCTCCAGGAGAAATGGAATCTCAATTTGCTCAGACAGTAGAGCTGCCATACAAGCCATAACGGCTGAAAAGATGTGCTGTAGGTGAGACCTGAAGTGCAAGAGAGTCCTACAGAATCTGGTGAGTGATGGCTGGAAGATCTAGCTGGTTTGTGAGTGCCACGTCAAGTGGAGTACGACGGGCCTATGTGCTAAACAGCCCCTTGGCCACCCACAATTAACTATGAACTAGATCAGTGTATTCCATCAGACTGATTTGGCGTAAGATTTTTGATGTGACAACAATTTGTAATTTAATTATAATACTAATTGCATATTTGACATTTTTTCACTATTTCCTAAACAAAGATGCTTTGAAATCCGCGGCATCTTGGGACCTTTTTGGACCCTCGGCCCCATAGCGGCGCACCGAACTGCCACCTTTTCTACTTTCGTTTTAAAGTAGTTTTCCAGCTAATCTTTAGCTTTAATTGTCGAAAATATGGAATCATGTCTATTTGTCAGATTCAAAGATGCTATACATATTTAAATTCAATAAAACTTGTATGTCTAGTATGGAGCAACTATTCTGATATGGTAGAGGAGAGCCAGAGCCTGGTGAAACATTTCATTCTAAGTCAATGATCTGCAAGCTGTAGAGATAAGCTGTAAAAATGATGATCCCCAGTATCACAGGAAGAAAAGAAGACACAATAGATCCTTTGGATTGCGGTGTACATGGTACCCGAATATGCAAATGCTACGTAACTAGGATATTTTGAGATATTGACAAAGCTCTATTTCATATTACTAAATATAGCAGAAAAAATATCTACATCAATATTCACTATTGTTTCCAAAATACTTCATTATGTTTTCCATTATAATTCTACAACTACTCCTGTAGACTTAGAAATTGGAATAATTAAAATTGTTTTTTTAATTACTTTATGAAGTGAAATAAAAACTACACTTAGATATTAACCAATAGGATGAAATAAAGCAAATGTTGAAGGTCGTATTTTTATTTCATAAAAAAATTAGATCAACTAAAGAAGTAAATGGATTTCAATACTTGGTTTATGTCAAAGTCGCCTCTTTTTGGGAGATGTCGTAAAATACGATTCAACTTCATTTTCATCAAGTCTCCTACGGATCCGTCTCCACTAAATTCGCTAGAAATTATATTTTGCATGAAATAATAGCCAAAAATATATTTCATAATCATTACCTTTGATCATAGCTAAACTTGTTCCATAAAAATTTGGATAGATCTTCTAATATGGGTTCAGAATGTAAAGCGACAAATTGTTCTCTACATATCTGAAATATGAAACAGATTTTTATCATTATTGTTAACCCTCAAAAATCACAGCTTCCGCCATAAAGCAGTGAAAAAATAGAAGGAAAAAGAACACTCGTATGACTTGCTTAGACAAATTTGAAAAAGAAAACTGAACTGTAGTTGATTTAATAGTGTAAATCATAATTATTTTAAGACATTCGAACTTTTAACAATTTCACCTACTTTAAAACTCTGGAAGCTTACTTGATTTATAATAGGGCTTTCAAGGATATAAAATAAAAGATTATATTTTTAAAAAGTATTTCACTAAAATTGACTGTAGAACGTATAATAACTATCTGAGATAAGCGGATCTCTTTTTATTTTAAAAAACATGAAAAATAGTCAATAGATTGATACCGAACATTTTAAAAAATATAAAAATCGAATAGCGGAATATGCTTAACACACAATTGGAGAAGAGATAATAACTTTATACTTATGGAGTAGAAGAATGGAGAAACTATAAGTACAGGCAAATTCCTCAAACGGGGGTAACTAAAGAAATATTTGTTCTACGTTTGAATTTAACGAACTACTTATATACATTTAACTTAGCGTTCCTACTAACTAGTGTATAAGTAAAGCTATGTTAATTGTAGACCCTACAGATAGGTGAACTTGTACTTATGTGTAGGCTTTATTTCAAGCTTGGGCTTCCAGACTTGTCTATAAAATTTATGAATGTATCTGAATTTTAATGTAAATATTCGTTCTATCTCTCCAGATACATATTTAATATTTAACCATGATAACTCACCTTGTTCATAATGTGTACAGTAGATGGATGAGTCCAATAACAGTCGTGAACGGAAACAAATGTGATGCCAGCTCTTTCACAGTTAAGAGATGTTAACATCATATGACTAGAATCCAATGAATGAATAAAATTTGGTGGGAATGCGTTTTTTTGCTTCATCACATTTGGTTTTCTACAAATAAATTATTTTTGAGTAAAATTCATTTCGAAAGTATATAATCCTTTTAACTACTATCAGAGCAATCTAAATATAAAAGTGCCTAAGTTGTGAGGGATATTTTTGAAGAAACTCCATCTTGTGAGTCTGAAGTTGGCTAGCAATGTTATAAAGGGACAAGGTACTTTTAAGAAATATTACTTGTATTAATTCCATTTTCTCTTATTGGTCTTATTCATATAGGAATGTGCAAAATCAAATCAATATCTATAGTTACAAAAGAAAATGAAAAAAATGCCAAAGTTGTGGAAAAATTTATTTTTAATTAAAGTCAGTCATCTATTGTAAGAGATTCATAAGGTAAGTGAATTGATTTATAATATAAATTCCTATAGCAAATACCATTTGTATTGAAACTAAACATTTTTTATTGTTACCACACATGAATCCTCTTTAGAAACATTCTCTGACATAAATGTGGGGTGCTGGATTAATTACAAAGTCTTATATAAATATTACACTCATGATACAAAGTCAAACATGTGCAAGTGATTTCAAGTTTTTAATACAGGAATCTATGATGAAAACCAATCACATTAGATATAACGTGTTTATGAACACTAGAAAAGCAATGGAAAAATTGAAGAGATATTAAATGAGATCTAATGATAGATCGTAAGGAAACCATTAATTTACTAATATTTTTTTAATTTTTAGTCCGACTTCTATTAGAGAATTTTTGTCATAAGACACATATAGTCTGCGGCCATCTTTAATGAATCACCAGTTTAGTAGCCATAGTTTAAATTACTAACTTACTCATATTTATCCATGATGTAAGATTCATAGGTGGGTCCTGATGGTGCTTTTCTATACTTAAAGTATGGTTGAACAATCGGTAAACCTAAAGGCGTTATCCATTCCACATGCTGAGATCCAACAGATGATATTAACCTTGCACATTCCGTGAACCAGTCTTGAATTTCTCTTGTTGATGTGAACATTGTTCGCAGCGATTCAAAAGTTCTACCTAAAAACCGTGTACTATTAAAATATTATACAATAATATGAGCAGATTATTTGTTCTAGTTACTGAGTAAGTATTAATAAAAAAGAAGATAATTTTATAAAAACTGTGTTAATGATGGATAGTAACAAAAACATGTTTGGTATTATTAATCGTATTAATGGAAAACTCGTTGTTAATAACAAAAAATTTGATGATATTATTACAATAGAAAAAATGTAAAAAAAGCCAGAGTCACAAAAAGAGGAGAAAGGAGCAGAAATGAGATTTTGGAAGATAACAATAGATGAAAAAGAAATAAAAGCATATACAGACTAAAAGAGAAAAAGATGTTTCTGAAGTCACTGAAAATATTATGTTCATCTGTATACTTTAAACCTTGAAAGATATTAAAATCTAAGCATTCCTACTTACTAGTAAGATATGAAGATGCTGCCCAAACAGACTCCTTCGGGAATTCATCAATATCTTTAAGTTGTCGAGCAATTTGCAATCTAGCTCCAAATCGAGTTACACCATATACTGTCGTCATAATAGTTTGTTTTATCACTTTCCTTTTGATAAAACCTTCTAGAACTTTAGCAATCTGAAACATATTATTTTATATAAATAACAAAATTACTTTGAATTGACATCAAGCAAGATTGTATCATATATGAAATTGTTGATAAATAAAATATAGTCTTACCTCAATTCCATTTGCTGCATCTTTAGCCCTTTGCTGCTCTACTAAAGTCACAACTGCACTATATACATCTTGTGGTTTCTTGGATGGAGCTAAATTGACACTAAAAGCACCACCGCTATCTCGTCCCAAAGCTGCATAATGCTGCAAACCATTACAGCTTCCGTCTTGATGAATTGGAAAATGGCTCAAGAATTGCTCTGGGTCAGGAGATCGTAAGACTTTGGCAATTTCCATACAACAAGCAAGTGTTTGCCAAGGTTCATCCGATTCGGCCCACCATCTGTTACCAGTTAATGGTTTTTCGGCAGAATCCAATATTTTATCAATTATTTCATTGGCATATCTCAACCTACAAATGTTTTTATTAATCTCAAACTATGCTTAAAAGTAATGAGAAATCTAGATATACAAAACTATAATAAAAAATATTATTCAATTAATGTTTTCTGTCTCATTAAACACTCAGTATCTTCTCAGAAATTATTGAAATTGAAACATTTAGAAATTTAGTTGCTAAAAGATTCTATACTCTCTATACCTTTCATTTACTGACTCATTTTTCTTTAACCCAGTCAAATTGATAAGGTGAATCTTCAACCAATCCAAACCATGAGGTCCAAGTGGCCGTGGTTCAGCAAAAACAAGCATAGACCTAGCCAAGTCGGAACCTAAATGATTCAAGTGTGGTGGAACTGGATAGACTCTACCTCTGAAATCCATGTTATGAGGTAGCCAAAAGATGGTATCGCGAAACTGAAAATAAAATAAACAGTAAATTGAATATTTTAAAAATAAAAAATTCAGCTTCAATTTTCAATTCATCTTTTCCTTTTTGCTTCTAACATTTATGTGACTTGTGTGTTAAAAATTTCTCATACAGATTCTTGGCTTATCCATTAACATTGATTGAAATATCACTCAAACTTTATGTATACTATTTGAGAGTATTTGAAACTCACATGATTGGCCAAAGAGAGACGATATAAACAATCACACCACAATGAATACATTTCAGCCTTCTTTCTTCTATATTGCATTCTTTGTCTGAATAGCTGATATCTTTCAGATTTGTCAGTATCTGCACTGGGAAATGGTGGTGGTGTAAGTGACCAAGAGGGTTCAGGGACATCTAAAGTCGATGATCCTCCATTATTAAATACCTAAAAAATTTAAATCATTCAATTTATATATTTAATGTTCTATGAGAAATGATAATATTAAAAGATAATACAAATAAAGGAACCAAGGCTTGATAAGAGAAAGTAAGCGAACTGAAAAATAGAAATGGAGCGAATATATAGATACTGGAAGAAATATAAACTAAATAATATTAGGCAAAAAAATTTGAATATGGATATGTAGAAAATTCCTGACAATAAAAAAGCCAAGGGAACAAAATAAAGTGCGAAAAGGCATGGAAATGGTTAGGTTAGGAAAATGGATACATTAAGTAATAGGAAAAAATATAAGAGAAAGACCAAGAAGAATACAATACTATAGTTCTAACAAAAGGATAAAATACGAACAAAACAATAACATCTCATAACAGAAAGATGAGAAGATGGTAAATATATCTGAAAACATAGAAATATTATATTTATGCGAGTGTGAATATGAAATTTTATGTTGTTTACTTTTAGCAATAGGGTAGAAGAAGTATCTGAGTTAATACACAATAATATGTCAACTGTAGCAATGCTCATTTGTTGAAAATATCTGTAATTCATAAATCATACCTCTAATATCACATCTAAAACTTTTTGATTAACTTTCCAGGGTACAGAAGCCAGTTGATTCAGAGCATCTAAACTAGGATATAGTTGCTGTTCTCCAACTTCTTTAAGTTTATCTCTCTGACTAGTAGCCTGTGTAGGTAATCTAATAACATCGCAAGGAGATATCAGGTACCCTCCTACAATAAAACATAAAGTTAATGTATCTAAAATTTTGACATGATAGTATAAAAATTAAAAGTATTTAGAAAACTGTTAAAATAATTATTATCAACATTGCCGAGAAAATTATTATTCAATTTCAATAATTCCCAATAGTTATAGGATATAAATACTAAATTAAAATTTAATATTATTCCTAAAGTTCATGGGGACTAAAAATAGTTTTAGTATAAATCCTCAAACCATTTTCAAATGTATGGATTGTTATCTCAAACTGTATATATATAAACTGTATAAACATTTTTCCTTTAATCATGACTTGATTTAATTTGATTGATATAAATTCTACTGGGAAATGTATAAAATGAACTTTCACTCACCAATCTCTGTCGAGATCCATGGAATTGGTGGACAAACCATTGGCACTTCATTAGTTGGAAACGTCAAAGTTTCAGGATGGGACTGTCGATAAAGCTTACACAGAATAGGGTGAGGTTTCACTTCTTCTTTGATAATCCTACCTTGAGCTCTAAATATAGTATAAAATGCTGGTAAATAATTTTTATGTTTAGAGTTCTTTAGAACGTTTACATCAACTTTGAGATCATACATAACAATATGATACAAAAATTTTCCTATGAAAGTTAAAATTGTAGGTACCCATTCTTGATGGTTTGTTTCAAGCGTTGCACCTTGTCTTTTCAAACTGTGATCAATCCATTGCCATGTTTGCCTAGAGTTTACAGTTACTTCTTCAACAGGCAACACATTTAAAGGTTTATGTGTTTTAGAATAATGATTGCAATAGGTTTTGTGGATATCAGTCACTTTATCTAATACTCCCTTTTTTTGTTTAGAAAGGATCTTATAACGAGCATATACTTTACTACCCAATTCTTTATACAACATATTAACTGTAGGACTGTATGTTTCTGATCCTTGAGCCATCTTTTTAGCTTCTTCAACAATTATTGCTATACAATCCTTCGCTGGAATAGATCTTATATATGGTTCCATGTTTATGGCACTTCTTTGTGCAGTTAAAGTAGCTAAATCTCTATTGAACGCTTTTAATGCTTCATTTTCCCACATTTTATAATGTTCTTCTAAAGAATTACGATTTCTCTGTATTTCTTCTGTTACAGGTCCTTTTTTTTCAATACTGTTAATCTGAAATATTGGAAAATGTCATATCAATAATTAATCAATAAAAAATTAGATGTCCCTCAGGGATGGATGAGAGTTATTTTCAAGCCAGGGAAGTAAAAGTCAATCAACCCAAAAGTAGAAAGTCAAAACAACAAATTTCAATTAAAATGAAAACTATTGTTATATTCCTATAGCTCATATGTGGTATGTTTGAAATCATACGGTTGTTTAATTAGTCAAATAATAAGCACATTTTGAAAATAATCTGAATTTTTTTGAAAAATAAGATGAGAGCCATCAGGCTCTACTTTTATGGAATTTTTACATTAACCCTCTTGGAATTATAACAATTTCTCAAATAACCCATCAATTGCAGATGTTGCCAAATAGAAGGTGAAAGATATTTTGAATATATAACTAAATAAAATATTAGTTATGGCTTATTAAGAGTATTTGCCTACATTTATTTTTCATTTCTTTCATGCTTCCCTGGCTTCCAAAACTAATAGACAACAAAGTATAATTTTTCCTTCATAATTCAAAGTTAATAAGCAGATTACCAGAACATTTTTCTAAATAAAGACAGCACTCAGAATGGTCTATCAAATACTCTATTCAATTTCCACTTTATACTTATGCTCTAATTAAGTTTATTTTCATTGTACAATTAATTTTAAGCAGTAGAAGGGTTTTAAAGTAGAAAAGATCCAAAAAAGTGAATATGTAAAACTTACTGTTACATATCCATCTTTTTCCATTTCAATTTGTTTTTCTACACATTCCATAAGTGAAGCCTCTGTAAACAACCCCTTGCTAGAATCACTGGTTAACACAAATGGTTTTTGTTGATCGGAATGATTTAACCCATTTACTAAGTGGTTATTATAGGTTACTTGAGGTTCCTGATATTGAGGTTCATAGTTTGGTGAGAAGCAACGGATTGCATTCAAAACAAGTTCCCTTTCTTTATTTAAAAAAACTCCTTTATTCATTATCATATCAAATGTAATTCCTTGGGTTTGAGCTTCTTCTGCAAACTTTTTTATCTCCTCCAAATAATTGTTGACATTGCCTCTTCCTAAACATTCAAATATTGCTACATAAGTTTGAATATTTCTGGCAATATGATCTTCTTGCATGATAGCCAGTACTTCTCGAACTTTTGGTAAATCACCCTTATCAGCAAATCCTTTCAGAAGGACATTATAAACATTTTTACTTTGTATTGGAACATATTGCTTCCGCCCCATTCTTTTAGCTTGAAATCTATGAAACTGTAAAGCATTCAATCCTCTTTGAGGATTTTTTAAACTGGAACATACTTCTATATATGCAGCAATTGTTTTTGTTATAATTTCTTTTCTACGTTTACGGTCTATACTAGCCTTTACAATGGGTTTGTCTGGTGGATCTTTAATTTCGTCAACTTCTGATATTTGCTCATCTATTACTTCTGGCTGAAATGTATTTACCACTTTGATACTAAAACAAAAAAGTGTTGATTAAATATTGGCATTATAATATAGTAATATTTTATTTCATTATGAAAGCAATTTATAGGTTTTTGCATGTGATAATTGAAAGCAAAATAAATTGGAATACCTGTCAAGATCTGCCTCGTGCTCTTCACTGGGTTCAACTCCATTAACTTCAGTTATCAATTCATTAGTAGGTAAAAAGAATGATACTTTGGAATTATTTAGCTCAGTATTATGTTCAATTCCTGATTCATTTCTTAGTTTATCTCTTAAAATATTCATATAAGTAGGAGTATTAAAAATGATTTCTTCGGGTACTTCCAAAACAACTGTTTTTTCAATTTTATTGGAACTTGAAGTGATATCTGAAGAGCTTATATTAGATGATGGAAAATTTTCAATGACATTTAAATTATTGTAAGTATACTCATTTACTGTAGTTACCACAGAATTCTCAGAAATTTCTTTAAGTTTATATAGTTCACTCAAATTCAAATTTGTACTAGCTAGTAATTCCAAATCGCTAAAAGTGAGTTTTTTTATATTCGCTCTGCGTTGACATAACGAATTTTCTGAAACTGAAATAATAATACTATGTTCAACAATTAGTCTGTGAAATATATGCACATTTTAAAAACTTATTACAAAGAAGTATTATTGAATTCAATTTTTATCAATATTCTATATATTTTCATTTTCTACATAATTTTATCCAATAATATATCAACACAAATTTTAATAAATCGGTAAATACAATTGCAAATGCTTTTATTCAAAAGAGATTAATTTACTTACCAACTAACAATTCGGCATATTCCTTTTTACATCTTTTTCTGGGTTTCTTATACTTTAAACTTGGATGAGCTACAGTCGAATTATAAATAAATGAGCCTGAAAATGAGTGTTTCTTTAGTAATAAATAAAGATATATTTAGCACGTGCCTCACCTCTACAAATATTATTTATTTTACATAAGAGGCAACTTTTTCCGTTATTATTAAGTGTGCTGAATGATTCTCGAGAATATTTATAAAAATTCGATCCTGGACCTTTGATTAATCTATGCATATTTTTAATGTTTTTTATCTTAAAGATATTTGGATAAATTTGAAATCTTTAAAAGTATTTTTAACCTAATTCATTCTGCACGCCTAACCAAAACAAAGTGATGGTTATCACATAATAGGTGTCAAATACACTTTATCAACATCGACACTAGTTTGGCGCTTTTGAGTGGATTTTGTAAAATTCTCATCGCTGCCAAAATATGTACAAGCAAAATTTAATAGTTCATATAAATATATGATAAGTAATTGCATTGAAAAATTATTATTTTTATGTAAAAGTATAAAGAGGTATTCAAGTAGGCATCTATTTTTTATCTAAAAGGTTACTAATATACTAATTGTCAGTGAAGTGTTGCTAACGAACGTTTCTTAAGCGAGCAAAAATGTGGTTGATTAGGGAACAAACTTATTGAACAATATAAAAATTGATAAAAATGATGTCAGATTAGAACTATCGAAAATGTGATTATTGTTTGTGATTGTGATAAAATAATAAAAATATATAACTTACTTATCCTATCTTCAACATTTTATTTATGTGTTTGAGGTATTAATATTTTCAAGATACACTTTTAGGATAGTTGAATAAATTCGTCGGTTTTTTGGGATCATGGATGCACCTAAGACTTCTGATATTGTACTCTTATCAGGAAACTCTCATCCAGAATTAGCAAATTTAATTCACAAGAGACTAGGAGTAAAATCAAGCGGATGTGCTGTTTATCATAAATCAAATCGCGAATCGATGGTCCAAATTAACGATTCTATTAGAGGGAAGGAAGTCTACATTATCCAAACTGGTGCAAAGTAAGATCATGAACCATACAAAGTTAGTCATTGTAAAGAGAATGAACTACGCTAGTTTATTAGTTTTCCTCGTTATTTGATATCAACAAAAAAAGAAAATTGAATCTATAACTGAAAATATGTGGACTTTTCAAAATCTAATATTTCAATGAGGTATTTTTCTGTGTAGTTTATTCAAACACAAATTGTCATATATTTGACTTATTGATTACCCTGTCAATTTTTACAAAAAAATTATATATACTAAACAATAATTATTTATTATTGAAAGAAATATTAATAACACATTGATTTCTATTTCATCATTAGCAATAAAAACATGAATAATAACAATATTTTCTTGTCCAATTACCTAAACTTTCAAGTGCCTGGACTTACAATATACCTTATATAACGTGAAAATTCATCCATTCATTTTGATAAATTTGTTTATATCAATATTATTTTAGGGATGTTAACAATAATATTATGGAACTATTGATAATGGCTTATGCTTGTAAAACTTCATCAGCGAAATCCATTGTTGGTGTTATACCTTATCTGCCTTATAGCAAGCAATGCAAAATGCGCAAACGAGGCAGCATTGTCACAAAACTATTAGCACAAATGATGTGCAATTCAGGATTAACGCATATCATAACAATGGACCTGCACCAAAAAGAAATACAAGGATTTTTTGATTGCCCTGTTGACAATTTAAGAGCTAGTCCTTTCCTCCTTCAATATATTCAAGAAAGTGTAAGTATGATAATATAATTATATAATAAAAAGGTGACCTGTGCAAATTTATGTTTGAAAATATATCTGAAACTTAATTTGGATTTATTTTCTTTATTCATTCCAGAACTTCAGTTTTAATTTCATAAAATTGAAAATATTACGATTAAATGCTTGAATTGTACTTACAGATTAATTCAAAGTGGCATTAACAAATATTTAAACATGAAGATTCCAGATTATCGTAATTCAGTAATAGTTGCAAGAAATCCTGCAGCAACAAACAAAGCTACTTCATATGCAGAACGTCTTCGACTTGGTATTGCAGTTATTCATGGAGAACAAAAACAGTCTGATTCAGATGAGATAGATGGAAGATATTCCCCTCCAACCTTACCTAGATCACGTACCATGGATGCAGGTGTTGGTGTACCTGTACATATTGCTAAGGAAAAACCTCCAATTAATGTAGTTGGAGATGTGGGTGGACGCATTGCTATCATGGTGGTAAGTTTATTGAAAAAATCATAATTCTTCATTCAAATACCTATTTATATAGAAGTGTTTGATCTCTCACAATTGTGCTTCAATTAAAAAACATTTTTGTAATCCATACATTTTGATTGGTAAAAATAATCAAAAAATGATTATTTAAAAATGTTTATTGAAGAAATTATCAAATTTATTTTTGTTCATAACTTCCCTATAATTCATAGCCTTAAAGCTAAATTTGTAATTTTATTTGTCAATTAATCGTAATCAATAAATTGGTACGAGTGATAATAAAATAAAAAAAGAGGATATCTTGGTAAAAAATAATGAAAAAACTCCAATATTGAAGACCTAGTATTTAATTAATACGAGAGAGTATTAATGAAAATGTTCTTTTTAGGATGATTTAATAGATGATGTCCAGTCTTTCGTCGCAGCTGCTGAAGTCCTAAAAGAACGTGGAGCTTATAAAATTTACGTTATGGCTACACATGGATTACTTTCATCTGATGCTCCTCGTTTAATTGATGATTCACCTATAGATGAAGTAAGTAATCTTCACCCGCTTACAGTCTAAACCTATAAACTAATTTAATATAAAAATTTTATATTTAGAATTATTGAAAGTAAAATATATTTAGTACTCTTTAATCATAAAATGAAGCAACTTAGAAATAAAAGTACATTTTTCCTTATTTTGAAGTTTAAGTTGTTTGAGGTTTAATGCTATTAAAAATTTATCAAAGTATTGAGCATGTGGAATTCAGAGTTACAATACTGGTTACAAAAATATCTCATCCTTCAACCCTTGTAATGGAGCAAGAATGAGTGCTACTGTTTCAATGCTCACCAGTTGATGGCACTAGTGGTGAGGTCTTAGAGTACAGATGCCAACATTTGTTATTACAGAAGTAAAAATAGAGTTAATATAAATAATTTCCTGTCAACATAAAACTGTGATTGTACAAAATATTGAATTTGCTGGAGTGTTGCGCAGTTCCATTTTGTTTGGAAGAAGGTGGGCACAAAAAACTTTCATAACTGTGTGGAAAACACTGAACAACGATGATTATGTGTATGTATGTATTAACACGTACCTATAAAAGATTAATTGAAAAAAAAAGGAATAATAATTTAAATATTTAAAATTTGATTTTAGAAAGCACTATAACCATAAAAAACTTTCACATTTAGTGAACATTTCAATCCGCAAGTTCACAAATAATTTGGTATTTGTTATATGGTAATCCAATTAGTAAAGAAATCAAGATCTATAAAATGGACAACTCCCAAAAAAGGAGTCAGTCAGTTATTGTAAGTGGAGTCGCTCAACAACCCCTAGAGAGTTAGTTTAACTACCTCCAGTGGAGGCGCTCCGCAATCCCAAAAGGTTGGATACATTTCATGTAATTCGAAATTCAATTTTTTCCAAGTTTTTTTTTTGACGATTTCCGTCAATTGGCGGGCTTAAATTTTAAGGCAAGTTGTGGCATTCTCACGAGCGAACGCACAAAATTTTATTTTAATATTATTTTTGGTACAGAGCTATATTTCCAAATCTTAATCTGTATATTTATATATTTTTTTGTAATTTATTAAGTAAATAATTCAGAGAAGGAACTAAAAATTAAATGTATAAAAGTGGGAAGTTTTAGGTAGTGTTCATATATAATTGTCTGGTTTTTCAAATGTTGAGCAGATTAATCAAATAAGTTTTAAAATATAAAGAATTTCTAATTATTAGACAAATAATTACTATCTGTGCTGACTTAGGTCAAAGTTGCTGAACTAGAAATTTAATTAATGTTGTTATACATTATTCTGGGACGTATTTTCTACCTAAAGAAAAATTTCAAAAATTTGACGTGACCCAGATGAACATAACTTTGTAGATTTTGGGTTTATATATTAATTTTTTTGTTTGTCTCTGTTTTTATTATTTTTAATTAGTTAGGCTCATTTGTTATTTATGTATTCTTTTATCACTGCAATATAATTGTTACGTTAGATATATAATTTCGATATTTACCCTCCCAAATACCCCTCCAGTCTAGGCGCACCTTTCTTTAAGGGAAAACGACCAAGGGGATTCAAAACAAGGGACCTAATCAGGAAATTAGAGAGTATCTCATCCAGGCGTTTGTATGCCATGGCGATCCACAGCATATTCACTTGGGTTGTAGTAATCCCCTAACGATTCCTTTTCAGCTTGGGCCAACAGCCCACCTTTTACTAAAAAGGTGACAAATAATTCTCTGTATTCTTGTGCTTTCAGTTTGGTACGAATTGTTACAGTTACCTGAAGAACCAACTACTTAAAATATGTTATAATAAATTTTATATTGCAAAATATTCATAACAGCAATTATTTATTTAATAAATAAACATGCATCAAAGTCCCCAATAAAACACTATCATTTCAGTAACCTCACTGCTGAATATCCTGCAAATCACTTCAAATTCGAGTATTTTCAATGTATTGAATTTTTTATTCCATTTGAATATTTTTATTTAATTTTTATAGGTGGTGGTCACCAATACCATACCGCATGAACTTCAAAAAATGCAGTGCCACAAGATAAAAACAGTGGATATTTCGATTTTATTATCAGAAGCTATTAGACGAATTCACAATAAAGAATCCATGTCATATTTATTCAAAAACGTCACTCTTGAAGACTAAGTTTCTAAAATTGTGAAACATAAATTAAGTTTTAGATTTAATACGTATAGTCTTTAATTTTTATCACGTGTCCTGTACAAAATCAGGCACTATTGCAAATGGTCATAAATTAGCGAAAGTTGAAGTTTGTTTTTGCAAAATATTTTATTGAAAACAAATTGATAAATTTGATTTTCACAATTAAAGGGTTTAAGTGGCTATTCTGATGACCGCACTTTTTACAATGTTTTTACTTTATTTTAATCGATATTTTTATGGTTTTTGTACATTTAAAATTTTGGAAATTTAAACATTCGGTTATCCGCCCAAATTTATTAAAATTTCATATTATTGAAGCAATACATGTAAGATTAAAAATATAATTAATTTTATCTTCCTAAAGTTTTAAGGAGAAATATTAAAAATTTATTGTAAAATTCATAAAAATTTGAGGTTTATGTTTCCAATTATATTTAATCATTATTTAGCACACTTAGACAAATTGACAACTTTGTAAATCTACTAGTTTAATTTCTAGAGGGTTTTTTACTAGAATCAGGGCTATATTTCTTTATATTTATTCAATAACTGCTTCTCTCTATTTGTTGACCACAATAACTGATACTATCATAGTTATTTTAGATATTCACTTTTTAGTTTGACTGTTGAATAGTGTATTTTCTTGAATTAATGTTCTTGATTTTAGATGATCTAACTTTTGTATCTATCAAACTATTTTTTGACATTAATAATCTTGGTATCTAAATCAATTTATTAAATGAATATCAAAATATAATCTACATCAATCATTAGATATATTGTCTTTAATTGTAAATATTCTTAATACACACAAGCAAAAGTAAAATTATAACATAGCTGAAATTGCTTAGGTATTTTTATCAATTATAGAATTTTCCATTTTTATGTATATGAACCAATATTAAGAATTCTCGTCTTTGTATTTGAATCTATTTCCAGAATTTTTAAATTGTGATACTCATGTATGCGTATTTTTCCTATGACTGTTTTTTTATTTATTTGATCTGTTTTCTTCACAATTATAAAACAAAAATATTCTCTATAAAAAAATATTTATTAAAATAGACCTAAAATCGAAGAACATTCATTAAAAACTGGATGAATATTATATTTTGAACATAATTGTGCTTTAATACCAAAATTATATTTATCATGTTTGTATATTGTTTTACGCAGTACTTCACCAGCAACAGTACCAAACGTACTTATTGTACTAGATGATATGTACATTTACAATATTTTTATGACTGTACTATAAACAATAATAGGATATAAATAAATTAACATTCTATACCATACATTTATATTTGTCCAAGATTAAATAAGATTCCTCTGAGCACCGAGTTTCATTTTCAAACCATTGAGTTTCAACTCTTACAATGTTTGCATGTAGTGATTAAGTAACTTGCAAAATTTCTGGAATGTAAATTAGACGTGAAATATTTGAAAATTAGATCATGTACAAAGAAAGTTTAAAACAGGTCAGCTTTTTAACTGTTGTAACTGTCAAACATTGTTATAACCAAAAATTATTTTATTTTGAAAATATCCTTTTTAGTTAGATACTCCATACTTAACTAAGTTGGAATTTTTCTGGAACCTACTGAATAGGAGCCGTCCATAAATCCACGGACTTGCAAATCCTGGTTTATGATAAAGAGTTATCACTAATATAGTGAACTATTGGAAGTATATTGTATTTAAAAAGATCCGTGGGTCAGTAATCTTAATTCCAGATCTTTTATTTTCTTTTTATTTTATTGAGTCGTTATTATAATTCTTATAATGAAATGCAAATGAATAATTAAAAAAATTATTGGTAAACAAATTGAATATTCAAGGGTTAAGTGTTAATTAAATATTCAAAACAAACAAATGAAGTTAATTTTATAGATGAAAATCTATTTGTACATTTTTTATTAGCAACGTTTGCTAATCTTGAAACATTTTATTGAACAAATTTATAGCCATACAATAACATACATATCAAATGCATAAAACTTAATAACTAATAAATTTAATTCTTTGAATTTTGATATATACAAAAATATAGACTACCACTAGTATAGATAAAATATATCTAAATATTAGCCATTACAAAAGTAAATTAATAGGAAGCTTTAGATTTGAGACTTAAATAATAATCATAGACTAGAAGACGTTGTAGTTGCAGTTGCTTAATATACGAGGTACATTCGTAAAGTAAGTTCGTCTCTTATTCTCTCTGTGATCGCAGTTCAGCAGCAGAAAAACATAACAATAAATTGGACTCGCTGTTTGTTGGATATCTTAGCTAAGTTATTAGAAATACTTCAACAACTATGTATAAGTATAAGGAGAAAAGGTGATGAACGATGCAATGGTGAGTTCAAATAAGGTCTTCAATTGACCATTCTCCATATCAGCCCCTCGCTCCAAGCGACCTGAAATGTTTCTTAGACGGTCAAAAAGAACACGTCATTATATGACAAGTGCTTGAAAAAACAGGGAAGCTATATCGAAATTTAGTGTAAGAGGTTTGATTGGATCTGTAGTAGTTCTTTCTATATTTCAAAATCAAACTTACTGTACGAACATCCGTCGTATGTTAAGAGATACGTAAAACATATTGATAAAACCGCAGTAAATACAATTTCAAATAAATTAGTTTGTAAATATTTACAGTATTATACTTATCTTATTGTCGGTGAGCTACTAATATCTCCTATCTGCATTTTAAGCGAAAATGAGACTAATGTACCATAACCTGTAAAATTTTCTTGCGCATCGAATAGAAATAGCGCCGAAATGCTAAAAAATTCAGAAATATACATAATCTTTGTATTCTAATACCTCCTATTTCAAACTGCTTTTATACTGCGCATGGCAATATCTCCTATTTGAAACTGTAATGGCAGTGGCAGTTACTGTGTAGAGTAGAGTTTGATGTGACTGTTTCTGCAAAGGTAAGTACCAACAAAATGACTTTTTGGACTTAATTAGTTATTGGCCTAGAGGTTAAAATATGCACAATAGCTACTACTAATGTAATCACTGCGAAAAGCACTTAAATTAATTGTCGTTCAGATAGGTGATGTTTCTTTCAAACAGTTCGAGTAATTTCTGTTTTCTTACTTGAAGTTAGATGTTATTAGATTAAAAAAAATAGTACATAACTAAGAAGTAACAAGGTTTTTTTGATTGTAGAATTTTAAATAATGAGAAACTATTAGAATTAGCTGCAAAAGTACATAACAATGAAAAAAAACTCGAAGTCGACAACACCGTTACTGAAACGGTGAATGAACCAGAAGCTAGAGTAGTTGTTCATCAACATCAGTTGATAGATTTAGATTCACTGGATATAGAATCTGTGTCCATAATTTTTTACTTCAATCATACACAGGAACTTGAATTTCCCAACTGTGATAGACTTAACGTCAATAGTAATCAATAGTAATAAAGAATAAAGACTGTGATATTAGTCGTTCCTTAACTTCATTTTCAAATGAGTGCCATAATGTTAATGCTACAAACGCTGACTGTGATAATGTGAGTCATTGCATCACTTCACTTTCTAATGAATACGATAATATGATTAACAAAGAAGAAAACGTCACACAACTCAACATATTAGTATTATCAAGCATCGATAATTTTGCTGTTCAAAACAAATGTTAAGCCAGTACATCTAAAGAAACTGATGCAGATTATATTTCCGAAACTGATTCTTCTTCTGAATGTGAGTACGTTACTGAGACCGAAAAGGAATATGGAAATATGAACAAAGGCCGAAAAAGATGCAAGAATGGTAATCCAGAAAAGTGGAAAAAATAGAACAAAGAAGATGAGAATGACAAGACAGGCGTATTTAGGTTGCAGTCGCTCAAGGGAAGGAAAAGTGAAACATTATACAATGAGAAGAGCCAGAAAACTTGAACCACGTTGTGCGTCAAAAAAATGTGAAACATCAAAGGTCAGATTCTGCAGCAAATTTTCAGATGATACAAGAAACAAAACCTTCGTATATACTCTAAATGATGATGACAACACTGGACTGTATGCAGAGAAATGTTTCTGAATACACTTGTTCCGAAACCTTTCATAGTCCAGAGTTGGGTTAATAATTCAGTGCTAGCAATGCATACCGGAAAGGTCACGCAGAGAAAATAGCTATAGTGTCCGAAAATCTTGTGATATTCCTTTAAAGAATTTTTTGATCAGTTGGTAAAAGTACCTTCACACTATGTACACAGGGACTCCACAAAGCTTTTTTTGGATGAGGAAATAAAATCATTATCAAATCTTTATGAAATTTACAAGAACTATTGTACGGAAAAAAGATTGCCTATTTCATGCAGAAAAATATTCGAAAAAAAGTTTCGTCAAGAGAACTTTTCGCTATTTCGCCCCTATTTTATGATACTATTCCCGCATTATAATGCTTTCAAATTGGATAGTTACTTTTTCCCATGTTTTCCACTTTAGCTTTTAAATTTGTTTATAATGTTTATGAAGTTGTTGCTTTGTATTTGAAAATGTATTAAAAAAATATTCTATGAAATTATACAATGTTCAAAAATCTATCAACTACCAAATTTTATTTTTGTTTCCTTGTCGTGGCAGAGAACACAATACTGAACAGAAAAATGTTTATTGTGCAACAATACCAACTATGTGACATTCATCGAAAGAGAAATATCTCCTAAGTGCATGCAATTATGTATTTTTAAGTATTTCTTAACTGAATATCAATCGGCTATTCCATATATCAATTGAAAGCGTTAAATAAAAAAAAATCTGCTTATAAGTAAGAAATAAATATTCAAATAAGTTTTTTGTGTCTCCTGTAAAGTTCGAAATTTGTAGATAGATGGTATTAGTAGCTCACCGACGTTATGTAAGCTATTTCATACTTATTTTAATCTATTTTCAAAATATGAATCACTATTCTGCTCAGTTATGAAATAGAAAATTTAAAACCGCATCACAATTATATGTTATTTCAGATTAGCATCAGAAATAACACGAAAGGTAGTCTCCATGGTTCAATTGCTATTCAATTAAACAAAACAGGAGGTTCAATCGGGCAATAAGAATCATTAATTCAAAAAAATGTAGATACGATCATTGATATCGTATTTGTTTAATACAATAGTCAAAAATGTAATTTGTGATAGGTAATTTTTTCGTTTTCATTTCTATAACAAAATTTACATTGTAACAAACTGATATATCTAATATAAAAAAAAATGTTTCAGTACTTATTCCTAGATAGCAGACTTTAACTCCATGTGCAAATGTGGAAAAACGTTTGATGAATGAAAATGTAAGTTTCTAATGGAAAATATGATTTATGTAATTTCCAACTGAAACGATGAACTTACAACTACGCTTTTCCTACTGTGAACTTTAAACTTAACTTTAAACATAATAGACATATTTTATTTCAAGAATGAGCTTAGAATTTTATTCTAAATCTTATTAGATATATGTACTGTTAAGGTTTATGGGTGCAGTACTGAATTACAAGTTTTAAATTGTTTGAAATAATATTATGAATATAATAATATAGTAATATACTAAACTTCGACCCTTTTTAAAAAATATCAAATAATTTAATATTGCAAATAATCCCTTTGATCGATTTAATAAAAGTTAAAAATATTAATATACAGTGTAATAATAAATTGTGTTTCCTTAACTTCTGAAAGAAATCAGACCTATAATTAAAACACTCTCAAATTGAACAAATGAAAGATGCAAGATAGAATCTATAGTTAGAAATACACAATTTACGATCGCCCTGTATAAAACACCTAAAAATTATATCTTTGCTTCCTTAAATGACGTTCTCCACAATCAACAAAATAATCTAGAATCGGTAATACTTTTAGTAACAGTTTGATTCCAATTGTTCATATTTTTAAGCAGTCCTAACTTATATTGAACGATTGTTGAAACTGTTTAATTTCATGATTCTTCAATCGATAATGATAGAAGATGTGCTAAAACGTGTTTAACGATAACTTGATCATCTTCTAATCGAATTATATGGACACCGGAAAGGATGAGGTCATGTTCTGTATTAATTTCTTCAATAGGCTCTCCTGTTTCGGCGTTCCAACATAGAATGCCTTGGTCGTAAAATGATAATAGCAATCCATTCTCAATGCATACCCCTTTCAATCTGAAAATTGAATTATTTTTACATTTTATAAAAAGTACTCTGATTCTTTAAAAGTTCAAATAGAACTTTGGATCTTTATTTATTGTTAATTTAAAGTGCCAAACCAATATAATTTGACATAATAATTTCATATTTAAAATTATTTAATTATAAAAACATTACCCGAAAGTAACCCCGTCAGGGATACATCCTCTTGTGTTTAAATTAACTCACCTCCTGATGGGAATCATTAGGATCTGTTAATCATCTGGTCGGGTGATAGAAAGCGTTCCTTATTTTGAAGAATCATAAGTTTACCTAACTTCAATTCATTATTGTATTCATTCAAATTTATGGTACACGATCCTTATGGGAACTCCAAGGGTTCCTTAGACCCTTGAAGTTCCATTAACGTATCAAATTATGTACTTTATTTTATGTACTGTATTCTAATGAGCATACATATAATTATTTATAGCCTTTTGTACAATAGGATTTTAGTATTTAAAATCGGTCTGTAAACAACTAAGTTGGAATTTCTGGAGCCGTTGGTGATATTCATACTGAATACACTGTTTACACTAACACTAAAGTAACAAAGTTATTGAAGCGCGTCAGACAGTGTAATTGTGAGTGTTGGTGTAGTAGTGGTGTAAACAGTGTTTTCAGAACAGGCTGTAAACAGATACGATGCCTCTAATAGTCTAGCATTCGTCGAGGATAGTCGTCGGATTGTTGGAACCAAGTTTAACTACTTGTTTAATAAATGATTTATTCCAAAATAGTTTTAATACAAAGACTATGGTCAACCATCACTGGTTAGCCTGAAGACACATTACAGACACAATGTGGTTCTAATAAATGTAAAACATACCTGTCAAATCCTTCTGGGGGAAAATAGCTTGCCAATTTTTTCCATGAGTGATTGATACCGTTTATTGCTATTAGCCTCAATTCTCTATCCACACACTGTTGAAGAGCAAATAGAAATCCCTAAAAAATCTTAAAATTTAATCTTAGAACTATAGCTAATAAAACTGAAACGGCAATTGTTTACAATAAATATTATATAATAATTGAATGCACCTTTTATTTTTTTAGATATAAACATATCTTACCCTATCACATTTCACCCATAATGTAGATAATGGTGTTTTAATTTCGTTTAACTCAATAGTAGCGATAATATGTCCAAATTCAATGTTCCACAAAGTAATTTTATTTTCTCCACATCCCATAATGAGATCATCAAAATCTATAAAAACACAAAGTTTATAAATTATTAAAATACTGTAACAGCAAGAAAAAAAGACATGTAGCCCATTTAGTTTTAAGGTATTGAAGCTATGCTCCGCCATATGCCTCAGCATAAATATGCACTTTTTCAAAGGTTATAATACTCTCCACGTGAACCTTAAATTGTATGGTATAAATTCTTTTAAATCTAAGTACAGAGCAATTTTGTTTAGTAAGCAAATATGTAACCAATTTTATCTTTTTTGGGTTTTTGTAAATATCTAATAAGTTTGTAGTTGAGACTGTATAAAGTTCTTTTGCATAGTTGCATAGAATTTTGGTATTTAAAAGAGAAAACTGTGAAGTTACCATCAATATTATGTAAAGATGAAACGTAATGAGAAACAGGTTCTATATCAAAAATATTCGAAACTGTTTGGTAGTCAGACGCCAACTGATATGCATGAATGAATGTTTTCCTCGGTGAAACACTTTCGTCGCAAGTTGAATGCCAGCTAACAATAATTTTAGGTAAGCGCCTCATCACACAGTATTGGACGTCATCTGCAAACCTAAAAATATGAAACCATTGTTACATCTAGAGAAATATACCTTATATAATCAATTTTAATTTGATGGTTAATTTTATGGATAGTTGCTATGTTTTAATAAAATGATGAAAATATTTCACACTAGAGTTGTGTAATTTACACTTTACTTGACCATTAAAGCTAGAAGGTCCCTTAATACAAAGGATAAAACATAAAAAAAAATAAGAAACTTTTATACATGTATATATGTGAATTAATTTATTAGTAAGTCAATTCATTTTTTTTTATATTTAAATGATGAAACAAAATTGAAATTCTCCAAATGATGTTCAATTTTCAAGTTAGTAAAGTAAATAGTTACTCACAACATGAAAATTAAGTCTTTTGCGAGCATAGGAGGTCTAATTTATCTAATGGACTCTATATAATTCGAAAGAGTATTAGAGAAAGAATATATCCAGTTCTTAATTTATGTAAAAATATACTTGTATTATACTATGTCTATATTATAATATTATAGCAAAATCTACATTAATAAGAAAAAAGGATCCACCACTGTATCAACTAACTTATAGATGTGAGTTTATTGATTTACCTCTAATACTTTAATTTCAAAAGTTATCAAACGATTTTTATAAGCATCACTGATGAAATTGTTAATAGGAAATTTGTTTTCTGCACTTACCCATTAATGTTTTCCAACTGTAAAACTTTCTTATCTAATCCATTTTGACGTTGTTTCCAAAAGTAAACAGTAACAAACACATCTGCTACAGGACCTTGTCTCATTTCAGATTTATGCTCTTTCATCCACAATTCAATATAAACTACACTTGTTTCTAAGCATATTACCTTTTCCATTGAGTCTTTTTGGAGACATCGGTTATTTAAAACCATTCTTTGAGTCTGACCTCTTGGAATCCACATATTTTGTGATCCAAGTACATTACCTTAAAATAAAAAAATATAAATAGCAGTGTTTCTTTACTATGAGTCCAAAAAATGCCTGCATGACAGTGAATAGATTCCATGATATTATTAACAAAATAGTTGATGTAAGGGAATTTATTTGCATTTAATGATTGGATATGCCACTATATTATTTTAATTCAACTTTAACAATGAATAAATGTTTGTACTTTAGGGAACATCTTAAATTAAGATGGACTTTCTAGAAACATTAGTGATATTCATAGTAGGTAAAATATTTACCTTCAGCTTCTGATTTCGATAACTTGGTTATCAAAATGCAAGTCAGTCATTGGGAATGTTGTAGTTAACAGAAAATTGTGGATATGGAAAATTATTGATAAGGAAGAAAGTTTTTTCATCTTTCAAGAAATTCACATATTTGAATTTATTTTTCAAATGCTTCTCTTACCTAGAGGTGTCTGCATCCAGAATGATACCAAAAACTCTTGACATATAATTAAATTATAACCAATATAAAATGCTTTTAAAATGCAGCCGTTTTCTCGACTAATTTTAATATAATGAGATTGTCTTTTGAGAGTTGGCTTGAGAGATGTGCCTATATCCCATTCGTGGGGCATTGTAGAATTTACTAATTTATTTCTCTTCCTAGAATTACATTGCAAACTCTTATGCAGTGATTTTGTTCCATCGCACTTTTTGTATGGCAGTATTTCAAATTTACTATTTTTGGAAATTGTTTTTGTATTGACTTCTAAGTGGTTGCCTGTGAGAGTGTTAATCTCCAAATCATCATTATCATGACTTTCACTGTTCTTACTAGGACAACTAGCATAATCATGATCCTAAAAATATTTTTCATTTAATTAGATTCATTTAAACAATAATCAATAATTATTAATTAGAATTTCACTAAACTATAATTAAATAATGAGCGAGTATACATTAGAAAGATACATATTGCAATTGATCAATTAACCATATTTCTTAAGAAGTTGTTGAAAACTCTATAAGTTCAAACTATCACTGAAAATGTTGGGGTTAGAAGATGTAATAAAGAGGTATTTAATGAGTGGAACAATCACGAATTATAAGAAAGAATACATGTTAAGAGTGATAGATAAAAAGATTTGCTCATTCTTGATCCAAATGATCAGATGATCTAGCTGAAGACAAGTCTGCTGGCTTGGTATACCAGGAAAATTTTCTGATTCTACCAAAAACTATAAATTTCAGGTACCACTAACTGTAATTTGAAAGATGATGGTTAGATTGTAAAACCATACATTATTTTTAAATTTATGGTCATAAATACTATTTGCTGTGGAAGAGAAGTGGACAACAGGAGATAAGGCTACTGAAATAGTCCATCTAAATTGCAAGAAAATAAATAGGAAAACAGGTTGTACTGGAAAAGAATGAAGCAATAATTATGTGACATAAAAACGAGTCTAAAATGGAAGGCGTTGATAAAATAATAATTTAATGTCATCAGATTCCTATTTCATTTTGATAATAGACACATACAAAAAATTGAGACAGCCTTCTACTTTAGAAACAAAAAGAACTTATTGAAATTGTTGGTTATATTCATACTACACATATTATTCATTACCACAATTCCACTGTTTGATATGCATTTTAATAACCATGTTATAATCTTCAAAGTCCAAAGATAAACTGTTTCTAAAGATGATAACTTAGTTATCAAACTGTACACCAGAGTAGTTGGTATAGTGTTAATACAAAATATACTGTTATAGAGATATAAGTTACAAGTATGTCTGTTTCCATTCATGCTTTAATTGGCAAAATAAAAACATGTACTAGGAAATAATGAATATTTACTTATGTAACTAATTGTACTAGTATAAAACTTTAATATAAATATGTACTTTTACCTGAAAGGATGAGTTACTGGAATGTTCCGATGTTTGCGTTATGTCTTCTGACGAGTTAGGTGTATGAATATTAAGAATTACATAGGTATTACCACCTGATACTTGAGAAGTTTCCAATTTATTGTTTTTATCTTCATTGTCGTTATTCTTTTGTATATTTGTCACATTTACAGTACTGTCTTTAAGTTCTTTGCATATATTATTTACAAATCCCGAAGAAATGGACTTTTTATACTTTTCACATATTTTACTAATTTCATTAGTATCTGTTTTACTGAATCCATACAATGGACTTATCACATTAAGGCCAATGGTTTCACTGTTATAACTTGGCTGAAATGGTTTTGTGGATAAAATTCTACTTTCTATTAAACATTTCTTATGTTCATCACTCAGTTTTTCAAAATCTATCATATCATCCATTATTTGATCAACATCAACATTGTCATCATCATGGTTATCTCCTACTGAAATTATTTCACATTGCGAACTTATAGATTTAGAGGGAGAAACATATCTTGTAGATCTTGTTGATACAGGAGAATTTTGTCTAGATTTTATTGAAGATGGTGGTACTGATTTGGATTTTCTTGTTCTATTTTTCTTAGAAATCTGCTTCTTCTCTGTAGATTTCTTGGTAATAGTATTATGACTACGCAAAGATCTGACTTGTGTATTATTTTTTGTTAAATATGGAATATTCTTATAACTACAATATCTTTTCAGCTTTGGAACTAATTTGTACATTACAATGTCAAAATCATTCACAACTTCTGATAAATGTTCTGGAGGAAAAGGAAACACAAAGTGTTTAAAAGTTTTATCCAATTTCTCTTCATCTTCGAGTTTATTTATATGTACATTAAGTTCTTTAAATGATTTTAGAGTTACAGATTTTTCTATTGATTCAGTTTTGTCTTTTTCATTATCATTGTTTATTTCCTTCAATTTTTCTTGAAATTGTTTTTGTTCTGCTAAATTTCTTACTCGTGATGACCTACGATTTTGAAGAATTAATATTTCTTTTTTATCAGAAGGATTCATCAACTGTAAATAGTGACAAAGTTCCTTCTTACGAGTCTCTGGACTTAAAGGTACTTCATCTGTATTGTCTGATTTATTTTCACTGGTGAAAGACCTGTCTGACTGTGAAATTTTGCTGAAATGAGAAAACATGTTTATATAAAATTTTGTATATATATATTAATATAACAACATAGATGAAATGACCCAATATAAACATTAATAATTTTGTCAAAAAAATTTGTTTAATCCAAAAACCAATTGAATTTTTAATGAAAAGTCTTACTAATATAAGCTGAATTATAATATTACATATTTTTTTTATCACTAAACAACTTACCTTGAAGGCATTTCTGTTTTTTTCGACTGATCATCATATGCAGATAATTTCTGTTCTGATACTCTAATATTATTTTCCATATTTGTTGATACTTTTGTTGAATTTTGCGAGGTACCATTTTCATCCTTGAAGTAACTTATTAAAGATGTTTTATTAAAAGAGTTGTTGGGATAGTAATTTGATATCTTGGTAGATTTGTTGAAATCACATCTAAAAAGGATTAAACTCTTTGTTTCATCTTCATTGCTTTTGGTAAATTCAACCAATTCTTCTTCAACACATTCTTTATCACTATGCTTCATCCAATTTGTAACTTTTTCTATATTAGATATAGTAGAACATTTTTTATCCCAAGTTACAGTACCACTTTGACCAAAATTTGAGGAATCAACAGATATAATAGCATCTTCGTTATTTCCAGCATTGTAAGTTAAATGTAGGAAATCAGATTTATTTTTCACGTGTTTACTTGAAATTGTAATGGTAGTATCCATCTGGAAATATTTTATCCCATCATTATAATCTATTAAATTAGCTTCGGTGTCAACAATCTATTTATATATCTAAAATAAACATTTACACTATATTCACCCATGCAATAATGGACTAGAAATGATTGTTTAAAGTTAATAATTGTTCTTTCAAAAGTGTTTCAAAATTATTTTATTCCTGTAAATTTGAAAATTCCTATTTCCATCCATTAATAAGCAAGAAGAAACTGTGTTTACGTTGTCCTGTCTGTTGTCATTTGTCGAATTGACAGCTTTCCGTATAAAGGTTATCTATGCAACTTTCTACAATAATATATATTTTTGACGATAAGTCCTTACTGTAACCATTAACTACTATATAATATATTTCCTGATTGAAAATTAGTTTTTAAAACGGGTTAAACATATTTCGGTTTTCATCAAGACGATTTATCAACAAAAACATGAGTTAAAAGTTCTAAATGACAAATTATTATATATACAGACAATTCTCAAACAAAATAGAGTAACACAAACCGTAGATTAATTAGTATAATTTGTTTGTCAATAATTAAATGCGCTAATCCAGCTTTTCCTAACTTTTGATGAGTATTATTTTATAAATATTATTCAAATATGTATTCATCTTATGATATATGTATATAAATGCTTCGAAATGTTCTTGATTTTAGGTTTCTTCCATTTTAAAATTAAAATCAAAAATATTTAGAAGCATTGATATATCAAAAGGTCTAAGAAATAAGAAATTAAAGAAATTTAACTTAAAGCTCAAATTTGTGGGAGAGCTATATCTATGATCTTAACCATCATCGTTCAAATTAATGCTTAAATTGACATTTGACGTGAAAAGATCAAATGTCAAATGAAGCGTCAATTCATCAAATTTAAAAATTTGTTTATATAAAACGGTTTAATTATAATTGTATATATTTTATTAAAATGAGTCAAATATATAAGATACTGAAAAAAGTACAAATGAGTAAGGCTGCACATCAAAAACAATTAAAAATTCTCAGAATGTACTATGATAAGGTTGGTCCACATTTTTCCATCAAAGCAAAATGTTGTAACGACTCTTTATTTTAGATTCCACTGGAAGACTTCTTTGAGGAAATTAGAATTGTTTTGAGGCATGTCCTTAGTATCAATACGATATACCAAAAAAATTGTTATGCAGAAAGAATTCTTGAGTTCTTGGCACAATTTGTAGCAGATGTGACGCCTGAAGGAACAGAGGATGATATCTCTGATGAATGTACTCACCCCTTTCTAACGCTAATTATTACAGACACACTTAAGGTACTTAAATTAATATAAAATTTAATTAGTTATCAACAAAAATATTAATTCTTCACCTACCTAAGTACTTGAGTAGAAAATAATTCTGGAAAAAGTATATGTATAAATTGACTATACCATCGACGAGATATATTTTAAAACGGAATGTGAAAAAACTTGAATGGAATTAATAATAACCAATTGAAAATTTTGAAAATATCCTGTTTATCAATATAGATGCATTTTGGTTTATATGTATCAATTCTTTAACTAGCGTCAAGTAATAAAATCTCTCAAATTTCCATATTAAAAGAAATTGTTTCACTACCATATTTATAGAAAAATGTAATAAAAAATTGGTTTTATGTTGAATTGTTTTGCACAAAATATCATTATTGCACAAAAAATATATGCTTA
This sequence comes from Diorhabda elongata, assembly GCA_026230145.1. NCBI lineage: Eukaryota > Metazoa > Arthropoda > Insecta > Coleoptera > Chrysomelidae > Diorhabda > Diorhabda elongata. The sequence continues at coordinate 610,818 of CM047928.1, forward strand.
AAAATTATATTAATATTTTCCAAGGTTATTAATTTTTTTTTAATTTGTAGTACCACAATTTAGTACATGAGTACCACCGTTACAATTCATGTCTATTTGTTAGACTTATATTACAATGTATAGGATCCGATAAAAACCTAGACAATGAAGTGTGTGATTTAATTGAAGAAGCTATGCTAGAAAGGACAATGGTGAGTCAGTCTTTTCTATGAATCTATGTATGTCTGGATATATCCTCTATACTGTGACCCAAAGGAGCTATTGTGTTCCCCTTCTTACTGTGATACTGGACAATCCAGTGTTTACAGCTGATTCCTTAATCCCATTCCTTTTAAAAAGTCAAGACTTTGGGGTGGGTGTATTGCCAGAGATATTCGTCTTCTATTTAAAGTACTCCTAGGTGTAGTGCTATGGAGTGTCTTAGTGTTTCACATTTTGAGAGAATGTGGATGAGGTTTTGTCCTCTGTGCAATAAAATCTGCACAGTGCATTATCTGCTAAGTCTAACATATTCAGGAGTTTGCTGAGGCGACAGTGCCCTGTTTCTTTTCTATCTAATCAATTTATGAATTATGACTTTCCTCTGCTCCTATTTTATATGCATTAGTTATTTATAGAATACTAAGGCAAAGTTTAAAATAAGTCCATATTTCATATATTCATATCGAACCTGAATTTTAAATTTGCCAAAATCACTTCTAATTTATTGCTAATTGGAATTAATTTTTTTGTTTAGTCCATTTCTCAAAAACGCTGCTTATTTCTATTACTTTTACAAAAGCACTAATTTAAAATGATCTCTACAAAAAGCTTGTTATTGATTGAATTTTGCTGGCTTCACAAGTTTTGAAAATGTCTTTGAGATCATTTGGAATTTTAAAAAATATTGTATTATTATATTTTTCCAACTTCACAAATCTTTGATTGCTTTTGTGATCATATGGAATTTTTTGCTCTAGTGTTTTACTATAATAATTGCCTATAGAACCAGCAACAATTGAAGAATATTTTTCTTTGAAAAATGGCTCTTGTTTTTATTCTATTATATCTAAATTCTTTATCAACAAATATTAAATTATTTGAATACTAATAAAAATATATACAGTCATATTATATGATTGTAGCGAATTTATGGACCATAATTATTTAAAATATATTTAATAATTTAAATTGAAACATTTTTAGGATCCCAAACCAACAGTACGTCTTCAAGCAGTGTTAGCTTTAATAAGATTACAAGATCCAATGAATGCAGAGTCTCCAGTGAACAAAGCTTATTTATCTTTGATAGTTGATGCTAACATTCAGGTGATTATCAATGTCTTAGAAGAACTCAGTATCTCAATCTAGAAAACAGTTGATAACTATCCTCTTGATATAAGAATTCACATAATAATATATCTCGGTGCAATATTGCAGTTATTTGAGTAATAATAATTCTTGGCCAATTTCCCTTAATTGAGCATATTTTCATTTCATTATTTTTTAGCACCTGGTACAAATAAGGTAGATTCAGTTCTTTGCTATGGCTCACTAAATAAATAAAATTATAGTCATTATTTTCAGATTCGAGTTGAGGTTGTAAAAAACATTGCCATTTATAATATATCTGTTCTTCAAATAGTAAATCGGTTAAGAGACGTAGACAGCAACGTACGCATAACGGCTTTCCGAAGATGTGCAGATTTAGGACCGAGATTATTCAAGATATTTGAAAGGCAACATATACTTATGTGTGGTTTATCTGAAAGCGTTCCAAAAGTTAGAAACGTTTTTATTGAAAATTTGTTACCGAAGTGGTTGAACACATACGAAAATAATTATATAACATTTTTGAATGCATTAAAATTAGATGCAGATGAAAATGATATCGTAAATACAGAGAAGATAACTAAAGACGTTTTAAATCTTTTGTTTAAGTGAGTATAAATGAATTGGAAATAACTGAGAAATTTAGTCAATATCACTAACAAAAATAAAATGAATATTTTGAGAGCTTCGTTACATATTATTATTATGCATTTGAAGATTCATATTTTATATATGTAGACATATTCGGTATAGTAGAAAAAATTTGTTTTCCCATATAACTTCATTAGCAATCAGATGTATATAATAAAAATGGTAATGTATGTGTATAAATTAGTAGCTAATTATTTGTTACGACTTTTATATCAACAAATAATGTATGTTCAGAAAATTATAGATTAATGTTATGATTCAAAAAGATATATACTCATAATATATTTTGTCTAAAGGTTGAGCAAGAAATATATTTTCTCAATTGTGTAATATGTATTTTTCCAGATCAACACCACTTGATCAATTTACCTCCATTTTACCTCTTGATAAAAACAAACTGATACCATTCAATAAGCTGACAAGTGAGGCTGTAGCTGTTTGGAATAATTTGACACTGTATTTGAGAGATAATGATAATATGGAAGATTATTTAGAAGATCTTCTTCCAGATCTCACACCTTTCTGTCATTATATTGAAAGGTGAGGACTTTTTTCTCATAAATTATATCTACATTTCAATCATTAAATTATCAAATTTTTAGTCTCATAATAGAAAAAAGAAAAAATAAAATGGAAGATTGGGAGTTGTTAGATTATCAATACATTTTAAATAATTTACTGGGTATTGCAGAAAACTACGATTTATCAGATGAAGTGAGTATAATTTAAAATTATTTTTTCATTCAAATTATTACAAAATAATAAGCATATAGAATTGTTGCAGCCTTGTGTTTATATTATTATTATTTATTGGTTGAATATTAAATCTATTGGTATTTTGTGCTTTAGTTGTCTGAGATCTTCACTGATAATCAGCAGATTTAAAGCTAGTGTATTAGGGTGACCTTTCCGTTTATATTTTTATAATAACGTATTATTGACTTTTAGGTTGGTAGAAAAACTTTGCATCAGCTAACAATAAAATTATTACGAGAGGAGAATTTGTTGTTCAAATTGAAAGAAAAAATTGTAACTTTAGTTGAAAAAACTGCTCAAAAGACTGACGACTTCACTAGTATCATATGTCACATTATTTCCGAAATCCAAGAACCATTAATTGAGAAACAAGTAGAAGTTGACCCTAATGAAGACACAAATAGAGTAAGTAATATATATTATATATAGAGTATATATAATATGTGTTATAGTGATAAAATAAAGTTTTTCCCCTTCAATCCATGAGAGGCCAAATAATTTTTTTTCGCTTATTGTCAACTTTAACAAGTTTTTTACCAACATGTTACCAAACTATTACAAAAAGTATATTTAGCAAAGTTTAGCAGAAATAAGTACAGAATTCCAAAAATTTTAGTAAAAATAAAAAACTTAGCTTCTGTATGCAAATTAGATTGCATTCTAAACAAAATCCTTCATTGCACTTTTTACATATTGTTCTTATTATAGAGCAGCATCCTTCACCTGCACATCTTTTTTTTTATCTGACACACTTATCAAAATGTGGTCGAGTCTATCATATCTGATGTCATCGCTTACCCTGTTAAGTGTAATGCTATTTATTGAAGTACTAGGTGTTTCGGCAGAATTAGGGGAAGTTTCATACCTGGTTAAATATACTTGCACCAATTCGCGTTTTAATACCAGTTGAGCCGCGCCTCAAAAAAATGTGAAAAATTTGCATATTATTCCACATTGAAACTTTGAGTGCATAGAATTGCTATACATCAAACTAAACATGTGCAGGTGTTACACAAATCTGTATTATCAATGAATTTTCTTATAGAAACATGTATTTGTTTTAACTTATACAATATCACAAAAGTATGAGTATTTGTTTCTGGTGAAAAGACACTTACTCGAACCGTATCCATTTTTATCCTCACGGCCACGAGGAGTTCCGTTAACCTGCTGACAAACAGCTGTTAGACCACTATCTGCAACTTGACATAAATAGAGAAGACATTATACACATACAAGTAAATATATACTATCCAATACTTTTCTTAGCTTTTTTGTAATTTTGTAAAATTATATATTTATTGGGGCCATTTCGCAACACTAGGCCTTGATGGGTTAAGCATTATGTAACTAAAAGTTTTTCTATTGAGTGTGCACGGGTATAAGACATAAGTATATTAATGCAATACACTACGTTTGTCAGTTAATTACAACTTGTTATTTTAGGAATGTAAAAAAGCCGCATTGAAAGTCAAAATAATTGTATTGGAGTCGCAACTGGAAGAAGCGACAGATAAGCAAGAGTATTTGAAAGCAGAATCTTTAAAAAATGAGATGAATGATGTTAAAAAGAAATTACAAGATTTATCTATAATCAAACCAGCTACTGAAATGGTAGATGACAACTTATTTTATTCGATATTGAATATGTCTCCTATCAGATTGAAATTTAATTCAATTTTATGTTACTGCGTTTACGTGGTATAGTTATAATTAAATTTTTCTTCCTTTTATTTACTCATCATACTGATACTGAAGAAGCAATTGAAAATTGGACATATTCAAAGATTAATGACATAAAATTATATTTCTAATAAAGCTTATTCCATTGTTATTGAAAATATTTTTCTTTGTTTCCTTTTTGATGAAAAATAGTGTTTTACAAAAAAATACTCTTCACCTTTATGTATTAAAAACTTAAATGTAACAAATTTAGATGGGAATATTCTACTGAAAATAGCAGATACAGGATATTTTAAAAATTTGAATTAAATACTAAACACACTTTATTTGTAGATCAAAGTTACAAAAGATGATCCTAAAACAATTTGTGAATGCTTGGATTTACTTATTTGTATGTTGTTACTTCCTTCTGTCAATTCCATGACTCCATCATTGGTTGCTGTAAAAGACGAATTCATAATACCTTTACTGGATAGTAATATCAGTGAAATTAACTGGAGGGTAATTAAATGTATAACATTGTTTTGTCTAATAGACGAGAATTTAGTAGGAGAGTATCTCAAGGTGATCTGCATACCAGTAAGTTATACTTTATACTACACTTTATTACAAATTTGTCATAAAAGCATATAACTGGGTCTTTTCCATCATAAACTTGTATAAAAGATAATCAAACTGAATATAATTTCAGATTATTACATACAGAGCTATACCAAACTACAACAAGCAAGCATTAATTGCTGCAGTAATGGCTATCCCAGATATGTTCAGGTAATACTTACTATATATTTATCATTTTTTTTTTTAATTTCTTTAATTCTTACTTAGACCTTTTTTTTATGGTTTTCTTGAGAAATTATCTTGATTTTAGGTCTCTATCAATTAAAATTTCTCGTTTAAAAGCACAGTTTTGACTATCAGTCGTTATCAAAATATGATTTGACACTACATATATATATAAATTTCTTATTTCTTACACCTTTTATATATGTTTATGTTTCTAAATCATCTTGATTTTAGTTCTCTTCTGTTTTAAAATTGTTAACATAAAAAACTTCAATTCACAATCGAGGTCGAGCAAAATAATAGAATTTTCTTGATGTCACATTACATAAAATTAACAGTAACATAAAAACAAAATGCTATATAAAACTAACTTGGTCCTCAAGATATTTGAACTTCAATTCGTGTCATCCTATGTCACAAAAAAGATCAGTGATAATAAGTTTGGCTGATAGATCTATCCAACTATCAGATCCTGATTTTAGATGCTTAGCTATTCAAAAATCAAAAACTGCATTGAAAGAAAATAAATATCCGGAAAAAATGATAAACATTGTATTCAAGAAAAGATAATATAATCAACTAAGAAACAAAACAGAAACGAAACATCATAACATAAAACATTTCTCCTTACCATATGAATTATATTGTATGTATTACATTATATTGTATGTAATGTACACTTTTCTATTCTGAAGACTTTTTATCTATTATTGTTTCCCTATGTTGGTTGTAACAATCTTTTTTTATCACTTCTGTGTGTATAAATGTTTAGAATCAAGTTATGATAATAAAATATAATAATTTCTAATCATGCATAACTATTCACAACACTACTGCTGTAGTTTGTATGCTATCTCCAAAAAGAGTAGGGAAAACTTCTGAATTTTGTTTGGTCAATTTATATTTCTTTTCTCTGACATAATTAGTAATTTATTGTACAAAAAATAACCTTCAACAATAACGAATTATCTGTTATCCTGATTTTATGCTTGGCAATGTACTAACTTCGATTTTCATTTGCTTAGATTATATGGTGTAAACGTATTTAGTAGTATCGAGAGTGCTATAAGTGTCAATTCGAACCAAACTGTAAATTCATCATCCAATAAGAGGAGATTATATTGTATTGAAGAATCTGACGAAAGTGTTATCTTTGCTAATAAATTTCATTTGGAATCCATTATAGATGTTATGTTTGATATGTTGGACGATGAGGTAAATTCATTTCGATACATGTATTAATTTGATTATTAAATTATTAAGTTGATTTCTTTACATAATTCCTCAAATTAATTTTAGATTTGTGAAATTCGAAATATTGCTGTAGAAGCTATTTCAAAGTTAATCTTGAACCAGTTTCCAGTATCGTCATTATTAATTTCGAGACTAATACTGAAATGGTATAATCCGTTAACTGGTAAGTGTAAATAGTTGATATTTAACTCTGTATTGAATTCTGGAGTTACTATGTTTTCAAAATTTCCCTTTTTAATTCATCAATGCAATCTACTTTTTAAAAATGTCTCTCCCTGAACAACACAGCTTAGACATAATTGAATATACTCTATTTGTTAGGCATGACTTTCTATCTGTTTTTGCATTTTTTAGCCTTTGTCATAATTTTAGCTTTGAAGAAGTGCAGTTTCAATTGTTTTATCAAACTATTCACTATATATTTTGACATACAGATTGATAGACAACATAACGCAGGCAACATTTAAGCATTTTCATTCCTCTCTAAGTATGGTTAGATAATCTAATCATTCATATTAAATGAAGAAAGACTATTTATAAAAAACCTAATAAGTATTTTGTTTCAACTATTTTTTGTTCAAATTTTGTCACTCGGAGGGGAGTGAAAATGTCTGGGTGTTTTTTGTTATAGCTCAAGCTTCCGACAAATCACAACAACTCATAGGAGTCGTAATTACTAACTACGCTAAATCTACTGAAAGCGCCAAAGATGTTATAGCAAAAGCTGTTATCCCAACGTTACAAAGTATCTCTAATGCTCCTAGGACTAGTCCTCTTGCAGTTGTTGATGCTGATAATTTGTTACTATTTATTTCAACCATCACAGACTGTGATGAAAAGATAGTAAGTACGATATTTACAGTTTTTTTTTGAAAAGCTAGTGAATAATTTATGGGCGCTAGTCTTAAGGTTGAGGATGGTGAAGATGTAGTACAATAACAAACACAACAAAACAATATACACAAAAATGAGTTTCTCTTTGAACCATAAAATCTTGTGTGTTGGTTTTTTCTAGAACGTGTACCAGATATATCGGAGAGGATTAAGTTAATTGCATGATATTAGGCCATTAAGAAGATTATGAAAAAATGAAATGTATTATATGGCTGCTTCCCTGTAATAGTGTCTTAAAATAATAGCACACCGAGTGTGATAATCCTCTTAAAATGGTATTATTGGATGCCATTTAGTTACAGTGATTTGACAAATCTAAAATCTCGATGTTATTAATTATTTCTTGTGTGTTTTTTGATGCAATTAATTTTTAATACCTTTTAGAATGTATCAAGGACTCATATAAATATGGCACATATGTTTACCTCAGAAATATTAAAGAAAAAAAATGAGGGGATCGCCATATATCTTTCAAAACTATTATTGTATTTGAATATTTCCTCAGAAAGTGTTCCGACTTTGAAGGAATTAATAGCTAAAGTGGAAACTGCATTGCATGATGTAAGAAAATTTTTAATGCTTACATTTGATCTTAAAAACAAACAAAAAACCAATTTTATTTCAGGAAAATCTGTCAGAGAAAACATTGAGAAAAAATTTGATGAAATTCCAACAAAAACTAAATACCCTCTTAGAAAACCAAACTCAAGCACAAATCACCAATTTGGAAATAACCGAAAACTCAACTATGGTTTCAAATATAGAAGAAAATCAAGATGATCCTAACAAAGTAAACAAAAATAAAGTTAAAAAAAATCAGACAACTACATTTATGCCCTTGATTAGAGAGGAGGATGAAGAAGATATATTTGAATCAAGTCAACATTCAAACACATCTGATACAAATGAAAATAATGTCAACAGTTCCAAAAGTGAGGAGATATCTAATGGAACTTTTATCAATGAGAATACTAAAAAAAGAAATCGTAAGCAGAGAAATATGAATGAAAATAATACTGAAAGCTCAGCTAATAACACTGATAGTGACGAAGAGTGGCATAATAAGAAAAAGTTTAAAATGCCAGTGGTACTTTTAACCAGAACCCAATTTCCTGTGAATCAGATTATGGCAAAAAATAGTGACAATGATAAAGAAGTTGAAAATGTCTCTGACATTTTATCCATAAGTAAAGGTATGTTAAATGCTGTAATAATTGGAAAATATGATCTGCCCATTACAATTTGAAACATTTTGGAGATAAATTAGTTATTGTTTTGATTTGCCGGTTCAACAGAAACCGCCTGTTGGAGAGGTTTTAACTACACGATGCAAATAGTAGCGCTGGTTGGTGTTGTCTTAAGTCTGGTTTTGAGACTCTGAAAGAGAGGGTGTTAAACCACTTGGATGGGTTGCAATAACATTGGAACCAATCAGTACTTCAATACTTCAATACTTCTCTCCTTTCAATTGCGACCATTAAAATTTTGATGCAAGTCACGTTCTTCTGGGGAGATATATTTTTTTACATTTCTTGTTTTATAAAATAGTATCAGTTCTTTTATATATCTGTTTTATTTATATTCAAACTTTCTCTTGCATTGCTATGATCTTCTGTGATAAGTACTATATTGTCATCATTTTTAATATTCCAAAATTATTTGAATTTTTAATTCATGGTTTATATAGAAATAAACTTTCTTTTTTCAAGGTGTCAAAATACATTCTTTATTAACTATCTAATTCACAAATATAAAAATCTGAAACGTACCCAAAGATTTTTGCTTCTACACTTGTTGTGTTTTATTGGATTGTTCATTTCTTAGTAAGAAATTTTTTACTAGTTATAAAAATAGGCAATTTTGTATTGTATAAATTTTTAGGACGTTCCCTTGATATGTATTATGTATATATAAAAGTATTTTCCTTAGATTCAATTGACCATGAATCACAATTTTTAAATTGCTTTCAGAAATAAAATTCACTACATAATTTATATTTTAGATTCTGACAAAAATAACACAACTAGTGAAGATAACATTATAAGTGCAACCCCAGAAGATGAAAAAGTTTCGAAGTTAAAAAAAAGGAAGAAACCTTCATCTAAAATTAATATCTTAGAAGTAGTAACAATCAAACCCCAGATGAAGAATGCTATAAATAGTAGAGGTAATTGTAACTAAATTTGAAACTAGTTAAATTTGCTTTTGTTTGAAGTAAACTGTATCTTCAAATAGTAAGGAATTTTAATTACACAGGTATAATGGGCTAAAAAAATAATGTGTGGGAGGACTAGATTTTACAGAACTAACAAATTACTTCATATAATTTATCCTTTCTTGTTTTTAACAGGTAGATTATCAAAAAATAAATATGGTTCAGTAGCTGGAGATGAGGATAAGGACAGAGGGGGTACAACAGAAAGAAACTTTGAAGATAACGACAACCAAATAAATAGAGTACTAAGGTCATTAAAAAGCAACCAAATAAACGAGAAGAGAGTCAACCATGTACAAAAATTGGATGAAAAGAGTAGTTCAATTCTAAGTAAACCCACAAAACAAAGTACAAAAACCATTTTAACTAGTGATGAAACAAGCACTGATAGCTTTGAAAATATAAGACGCCGTAAAAAAGTAACAAATCGCGATGTGGTGAGTCCAATCTTAAAAAAAAATAATAAAAAGTATACATCACAAGAACATTGTGATTCTGAAATTACTAGTAGTGGAAAAAGCACTAACGATTCAACACAATCTACAAATTCTAGTCAGAATTACAACACCAGAAATAATACCCGAGTGGCAAATAATCAGAATAAAATATTAACAAATAAAAGAAATATTCGAAAACGAAAACAGTTAACCGTTTTAGTCGGTCATTCTATGCGCAAACGAATGAGGTTAAGAAATGAAACAAATAAGTATAACAGTGAAGCAAATGAAAGTAAGGAAATCAGAAGCTCTCCCAGAATATCCAGAAGTGAGAAAAATGGGCATAGTAAGTTTATTGCATATTAATCTACTAGAATTAATAAAAACACAAATTTAGTGTAAATCCATCTCTATAAAATGCACAATCATTGCATAACTGCAAATATAAATATTCATGTTATTGCATTATCTGTAAATTTTACTTTTGTTTCATATTTTAGGTCTGACACCCAATAAAAAAACACTGGGAACTAGAAAATCTTCAAAAGAGAGTTTAAATCAACATGAAACTAGTAGTAGCAGCAGCAGTAGTACTACACTACATACAATTCTTCCTGATATTTCACAGGTAAGCACATTTAATTTGATGATAGCTATCCTATTTATTTTGAGTTATTTTAATATTTTGTACTGTTAGCTGAGTATTAAGTTATTAGCAAAGACGTTTATGCAAAGTATCAATTTCAGAACTATGTTCTGTCTGGGTAAACAAGACTCGTTTGTAGATTTTGTATATCCAGAAGTAAGTAGTAAAATACTTTGTATTAGATGATATAAAGCACCCCATTTTCGTTATTTCAAATAACAGGGTGACTAGAACCTTGAAAACCGGGAAAAAGAATTTTGCAGAGCCGGGAAATGATCGAAAACAATAGTTTAAAAGAGGTGGTGCAACTTCTTCCAATAATTTCTCACAGTAATGCAACTGAATAGAGAGGATTTTCTGTCAATACGAAGATTTTGGTTGAAATTTAAAAGAAGAATCAATGATAGACCAAAGATTAATATACGGTTCTTATAAAAAATTGGTGGACTGAGAAATGTAGATATTTCAAAATCTATGATACTCTCTATGAGGAATGCTTACTCAAGATTGGCGCAGCACAAAAAGACAAAAAATCACAAGATTTGATGAAAACTACAAAAACGGAGTTACAAATTGAAGGAAAACAAGAAAAATATCCTTCAAGACTCTTAAAAACAGGGAAAATCTGAGAACCAACCTGGAAAAACCGGGGGAAAGACGGGAATGTGATTTTTAATTTTGACTAGACACCCTGAATATGTTGGTTGAGAGTTTAGTTGTATAAATTATAATTCTTAGGTTTTGACTATAGCTTCGTATTTAAGCCGTAGTCCTACGACAGTTTTATAAAATTCATATTCTTTTAGCGTGATCTATTTTTACTGTAATTAGTTTTTACCTTTCGAAAGTCAATTCAATATGTTCAAAATTTTTTATTAATTTATTTTTTGAATTATATATTCTTTCAGATTCAGATATTGAATGATTCAACTTGTTCATCCAAAAGTAATGATAATCTCGACATAGTACGAGGTCGCAAAGTTTAAATGCACGTTCTCCGATTACAAAAAGCAGGCTTCGAAGAAAAAATAATTTATTTGGAGTAAGTAGTTAGTTGAGATACCCATCCAAAATTGTACATTAACTGTATAGGTAGTGAAAAGAGGTCATAGTTTCATTAAATAACAACTGTCAATTATTAGTAGTATTAATTGTTCGAAAGTGTCATTTCACTGGTAGCTAAATACATTCATTATAAAGTTGTATACCTCTGGCTCAAATAAGTTTTATAATATGTTGGGATAGGATCTCCTGCTAAATCGCCGTCTTTCTGAATTGACTTTAGTACTTTGTTTATGTTGTTATCTATTTATGTAAACAGAATAAAGTATTCTTGAATGGATTGCAGTCCTGGTCTTCAACAGATAGTGACTTCCTGAATTTTGTTTTGGTGCACTAATTTATCCACTTTAATCTGGAAATCCTTTTTGTACCCACTCATGTCATATAAGAACAAGTAAACACTATTTACCAAATAGAACTCGTGGGTTGTTGTCCAATATATACCACAATTCTTTCATAAGTTGTGACAGTAATTAGTATTAGTAATATATATTTATTTGATAGATATAACCATATCCTTAGACTTCTTAATATGTTTTTGTTTGATTGAAACTTCAATTTTTCACTTGTTTTAAAATGGAATTTCCAATCAGAACAAACCTATAATCAAGACTATTTAGCTACAAAAAGTAAAATTTATTCTACATTGTGTAATATAATTTATTAATAATAATTGATCTGATATTTTGTTTCAAGGAATGGAATGTGATCCCTTAAGAAAATCAAAGGAAACGAAATTTGGAAAATTTTATTTATATATTTCTTATTTGTGTAATATATGTATAATATAACTAATAAATGAATTGATATATATTTATTATCATATATTAATATGCATAGGGCAAAGGATCACTGTGTCTTTTATTTTTGAATAAGGATGAAATCTAGCTATTCGTCATATATTTAGACAGTCAACTTCAAAAAAAAAATATATATGTATATATTAAATAAAATTTTGTATACGAGGTGCGTTTAATCTACTCATACTTAATTTCTTCTTCTAATTGATTTTATTTTTTTAATTTGAAAATGTAGTATTTGTTTCTCGAAAGGAAAGCAACCATTTTCCTATTTACCGCAACGGAAAATTAATTAAATCTCATTCAAAGATAATGACGTCAAGCCACCATTCTAGGGATATCAAATCTTTAATGGCGAGCAATTGAACGGAAGGAAGCAAAAGGGTCGATTAGCATCAGATCTTGGAAATTATGTAATTTAATGTTTCTATTAATTATCAAATCTTTATATTTTGTTATGAGAAATTGTCATACAATGTTTTCGACTTATTTAAAATTTAAAACGTCACACCCAAAATAAAAATTATAGATAAATATATTAGACGCGCCTCGTTTATTTAAAAAATTTTATTTATAAATACAAAAATATTAATTATGCTGTTTCTATCATCTAAGATGTCGAGGTGCAAAAATATAATTAAAACAATATTTTTGGACAAATACATTATATTTACCAACACAAAGTCTTACAATACAAAAAGAAAAAGAAAACAAAAAACATACACTTTAAACTTATAACAATAAAAAACATTTAGTTATACCATTTTTTTGCTTTTCTTTATTTTCTGGTGAAATATTAGGCAGCGCACCTTCATGACTAAAAACACCAACTGAAATTCGGTCATGTCTCAAAAACAAATAAAAAAATAAAAAACAGATATTGTTTTGAAATATGACCATACTCTCAGCTTATTTAAATATATCTATATAATATAAACACTAACTAAAAACTGATCTAATATTCCACCTGAAAAAGGCCTTAATTATTTTTTTTTGTTTTACTACACTAAACCTAACTAATTTTTCTTAATTTTAAACTTACCTAAATGTTAAACCTATAAATCTAAGTCTACAAGCTAACTTATCTAAATGCTTTCTAGCATACTTTATACAAATGGGAAGTTAGTTCCCACAGACTCCATATTTTAATTGGATATAAATAATCAATTGCATTTGAATATTCTCATTTTATTATTCATATTTATTCAATTACAAAAAAATTACATTGATACTTATAGGCTGAATTATTCAAATCATTTATTAATGTATTCTAAATTGAACATTCAGATTATTAATTAGTAATTTCAAATTTGTTACTAATTAATATCACGACAAATTATAGTAAAAATAAAACAATATAAACTGGGCCAAAGTATCAAGTAATACTTTTTAAAACTATAAAAACGATGACTCGTCTCAATTTGTTACAAATATTCAATAGGATTCAAAAATGCAAACGTTATTTTCTACCAATCACTTTTTTCAGTAGTTCTTACCCTTGAGAACCAACTTTATGACTTTAATAAATAGGTAGTCGCTGATCGATTTTTCGATTATTATGGTCTAAAAATAACCTCATATCATCGAAATACGTTATCATATCGTGTATATGAAAATAAAACTGATTTTTTATCAGTTATGCTGTATAAAACCTTCACAAATAATGTCAATACTTCAATGCAATATTTGGCTTCAGCTGTTGCACTCAACTTTGTTTTATATAATAGATAAAACATTGATTTTAAATTACTATAAAATCAGATAGGAACGTTCAATTAAAATATTGCCTTTGAGTAACTCCCCAAAAACTTTTTGACAATGAAAAGTAAAAATTCATAGTTTTATATAAATTCGCAATGAAAGTTTAGGTATAAAAATATATAATTTGTTATACCCTGTCTGTTTTTAAAATAATGTGATTTGTTCTGTTTTCAATATTATAGAAATTAAATTACCATTGAAAACTATAATTTGAATGTTTCCCTCTGATGAGAGCAATGATGCTCGTGCTTTTCGTGTAAAGATGGTTGATTAGCAAGTTTTGAAATAAAATTCAAAACCCCGAACTCTATATTAACGAATGCCTCGAAAATGACCTTCATTTAATTGAAAACAATATGATTATGCGAGAATATGTTATAATAAAAAATTTTATAAAATAGAATAGAATTAAACATACCATTCTCAAGTGAATGAAAATGAAAATCTTTGAAGTAATTGTATTGTCATTACGGTGGGACCGAGGACTATAACTTCAGATCACAATGTCCTATCTATCTCTGAATTCCCCTTTTTTCTAAATTGACAAAGTGAAACAACAGAAAATTTGTTCAAGAAGTTAAAAACTGTTTCGAATAAAGAAAGACCTATCATTAAATTGTATATTATATTCTATAGGACAATTAACCTCTATCAACATTATATTCTGTTTAGAATATTATCAGTGTTGTCAATTTTTAGATATTTTATACAAAACAAAGCTGAGTTTACTTTATTTTTGCTCTTTGTAAACAAGAGCGCATAGTCTCTAGAACTTGTTCACTATAAACATACAAAACTTGGATGGAGGGTGCAAAGACACTCTGCAATAGCAGTTGTTATAATGTGCCTTTTTTATTCTACCCTGACCTCCATTTCAAAAAAGGAAACCAAAAAAGAACATTCACAAATCGTCTACAACACATAAACAACTATAAGGTAAAATTTAGTTATCGGTTTTTTCAAGAATACACCGAGTTAAAAAAATATATAAAATATTTTTCAGTATATCCCCTGTGGACTATCTGAAAAGGCACAATATCTTTCAAGTGAAGTTCTATGCATCAATTGCCTGACGAACAGTTTTACTTACTGATTTAAATTACCGACTTATTTTTGGGAGTAAAGATATTTTTTTGTTGATTTGCTTATAGATTATTACGTTAAAAAGCGGCAATCAAATTACAAAGCATGATCAGATATAATAATTGAGAAAAAACAGAAAGGTTAGTGATAAATTCTGCCCCCATATTTTTAACCATTAGTTATTGACATTAGGAAAAAAACAAAATAAGAATCAATTATAGGAAAAATAAACATCTGAATTGGTATAAGAATACTGGAAGAATCAAGATATATAGATTAACAAGAACAATAATGGAAGCAGAAAAAAACATTACACAAAGTCATACCACCAAATTAAGAAATTCTCTTCAACAAAAATGTAAAAAATATTGAAACTCTAGTTTTTCACTGAACATATCTAAATTAATACCTCATTTCATATGCCTTCACTGTCCTTCTGGGACACCTTGTGAAATAATATAAATCCAATCATTTTAGTGATATAACCTAAACCAGTAAGTATGTCAGATACCGACCAACATTTTTATCAAAGGCTATGTCTCATCATTATGAAATAATCAAAATATATGTTTCCAGTAAATAAACCGGATTTGTTTTCTCGCCCTTACGTTCAACTATACACATAGAACTGAAAAAAAAATAGAAAAATCACAGCTTCGCGTCTCCAAGTTCATCTACTGGATTTGTTGTAAATAAATAATACAGTCAGTCCATTTTAAAAGAATCCCAATTTAATATATATTATTTTTCAATCATAAATAAATCTAATAAAATAAAACAAAAAAATTGCACTATACATACTTTATCTATAACGTAACTGTACAAAAGTAGGGACACGTTTTAAAACGAAAAAAAGAAAACTTTCTGAATAAATAGTGAATATTATCAACAAATCTAAGACATTGGAATGTCACAACAAACAATTCAGGTTCTTTTATAAAAACTGATATTGACATATCTCATAAAACAATTTGATATCAGATTAAATTTTTTTATATCAAATGAATTTCATACACTTAATTGAGATCATGTCAATTTCTATTGAAAATTGATATGGTTCCACCATTATCGTACGTAATTAAAATAAGTAAATTTTTATAAAAGATAAAATATTGTGCATTATTTTGTTATAGTTAAAATACTGATGTTATTATTAAAATACTGAAAATTCTACAAAATGTTTCACTTTGCATTTTTTTGCGTGTCAACAATGTATTAACAGTTATATGGCAGTCTTTCTTTCAACACAAAAACTGCAAAGATAATATTATAGAATTACAAAAAAGGATTATCAATTGTTACATTAATAAATAAGAAGTAATAAAAATAATGGATTTTTCTCAATTACTTGTGCTCTACAGTTAGCGATAGCAACTCAGAAATGTTTCAAGATGATATATTTGAAGAATTCGTCCAGTATCTAACTGCAATGCGCGCATTTTTTGGATGTATTTTCTCGAGGAACAGAATACAAAAATGAAAAAGAATTCATGGATTCAAAACCCCTTTTTCACCCAAGGTGCAAAAGCCCGAAAGTATGTCAAATGAGATATGAGTGGTATTTGGAAATGTCATCTGACACAAGTATGGAGTTTTATTCAAAACGACGCCTCTCAACGATTTTTGGGTCAGAATCGGCGATGAATATCCAATGCTTGCCAAAATGGCTCTTAATGCTCTTCTCCTGTTCCCAACAATATCTTGTGCGAAACAAGATTTTCAATCTATGCAGCTACGAAAACAAAATACCGTAATAGACTGGACGTCGAACCTGACATAAGATTTCAACTAACTCCTATCAAACCTGGCATCAACCAATTGATGAAAAACAAGAAACAGTTTTATACCTCTCATTAAATTCTTTACCTTTTTTACATTGTACCTATTCATATTATGATTATTGATGGTGAAGTATTTCACTTTCCAAAAAGGTTCCGTTACTAAAAACCGCTGGTTTAAGATACAGTTGAAATTAATTTGAAAAATTTAAGACGACATTAACAACTTTAGTTTTTTCTTCTTGTACTTTGTTAATGATTAATGTTAATTAAAATTATGTCACTGAAGGAACATTATTGTTCTATGCAGTGTAGGAGAATATGGAAATTCCATCAAATCATGGAAACTTAATTATTTAATAAAATTGATAACAATATATTATTTGAATAGAAATGATATTAATGTTACACATTCGTGACACACTATCTTCCATTTCTCATTTTATACTAAGTACTATCATTTTTTTCTGGGGTATGATGTTCGGTACCTATATTTCTTTTAAAATATGTACGATAACGGCGAAATTTAGAAATAAATAAAATATGAAGTTGTATAAATTAAATTATCTGTAACGACAAAAGTCTATCTTGGAAGTAAAATTTATAGATGTTGATTTAGGAAGAAATTATTTGATTATATGAGCAGTTTTATCGCAAAATGTTGCGTAGTGTTTTAAACAACTACCTATATGCCTATGTAGATCTTCATCAAAAAATAAAATACTAATTTTACCTATTCTATGCCATTTATTTGGCTTGGGAAGATCAAAACACCATTTTACTGCTGTTTGTGTAGAAAAGTCGTTTTTCTTTCTTTCAATATTACTTTTTACATGTTTAAAACTATGTAATTACTATTCTAGTTTTCACCTACATTTTGGAAAATTGGATCTGCGCAAGAAAATACTCCATTTACGAAACAATATATACAATTGATGTTAATTCTAAAATATGCTACGAAACACTGCCTCAAAGACCACTAAATTTTCCATATAAGAAAAAAGCAAAACAAGTTCATACTATATCATAGTATACATAATATTTAAGATATTTCCAACACTCTTGTTGAAATATGTCTATTTTTAAATATACTATGGACGTATATACTTAATTTTCATTTATACCAAAGTAAATAAATAATTGGTAACAAACATAAAATTGCAAACGTTCATTTTTTCAATCTTTATGTTGTGTACTAAGCTTTCAATGGATCTGAAACAGAATACCTGCCAGATAGTTCTACTTCTTTGTAAAACAATTCGATAATAACTTGAAAATTCTACTGAATCTGCAAGCAAAATTTGATCTCAATTTTTTTTTTAAATGCATTTACTTCTATTATTACATATCAGTTAAGTAAAGAATAAAGATGTGTAAAAGTAATTTACAATATCCATAAAATCATTATAAACTTGATGACTATAGAAACAAACTGTCTTAAATATTTACCAATTAATATATAGAACAAAAGACAACTATGTATGAAACATTCTTTTCATAATGATTTATCTTGATTTAGGTCTCTTTTCATATAAAATAAAACTGATTTTATATTATATAAATAAATCTATAAAAATTCTATATATGTTGGTAACTAAAATGAAATTGAAAACATTTTTTCAAATAAACAATTCAACATTAAAGAAAATATATTTAGATTATTTGTTTACACTTTCAAGAACATTTGGTAACTTTGTTAGAATGTTAAGATTTTATTTGAAAATATAATAAAAATGTTATTTTCAATAGTGTACCAATCCTTACGCAATTATTCTTATAGTCGAGTTAAAGGAAATAATATATTATTGTAAAAAAATAAGTACCGACTCAGTAGAAAAAAAAAATAAATCAGTCATGCGCGTAACGTACATTAAGTACTTAATAAGTGATATTTGGTGAATCGTTGAAGCAACTACATCATTTTCTTGTAAATTCAGGCGCATTTCCCTACACAGACTAAGTTCAGAAGACATATTTTTAATACAATTTTAGTTGTCAAACTAGGAACATACTGTATCAAAAATATCTACTTTACACATAGTTCAGTCCTTTTTTTGTATCATGTAATCATATTTTATAAAAAAAAAAAATAAGACAAATCGTTCAGCAGCAAAATAACCAATTGGTCGTCGTTTCTATCCGACCTATCAGACCAGTTTAAAAATTGCCAAAACTCTAAAATTCATAAATTACCTATGCTAGCTTTAAATTTGACATTTGCAATGCCGACATCATTTTTTTTTCAACTTAAAAAAGCTTGCGGCAACTTTTAAAAAGGGTATCTTTTAATACGTCCAAAATAATTATTACACAGAAATTACTTGGGGGGCCCTTGGTACGCTTGATAAGGATCTTCTGGACTTGCTGCGTTCGAAGTGTGTTCAGAGTCGACAGGAACAGCGTGCAATATCGTCGACGGATAATATTGATATTGTGGTGAAATGTATGATCCAGTACTAATTTGCATTGCTCCCATTTGCGTAGCGAGCTAAAACATATTAATATATAACTGCTATGCATAAAAGTGAAAACTTTATATCAATAATCAAGTTCTTAAGCTATAAACTTACCTTAATAATAAATAAAATATCAATAAGCTTCTTCTTAAATATTAGTATAATGTACTGCTTAGTGTGACTCTTTCAGTTGAGAAAGCGCACTAAGAAATTTATGGTTTTTGCTTATTTTAATACGAAATTAATAAAACTGTTTGTGTATGTGTATTACCAAATTTCAAGTTGCAGGGTAAATAAATCTAACAAAAAGAAATTATAACTTATTTCAAAAACGATTTACTTCTATATTTTTCATATCAAGATTTAAAGTTTTGCCCCGCTTTAAATTACAATAATTTAGTTAGTTAAAAAGTTATAAGTTAACAGTGAAATCCAATACAAATATCACTAGGTCAAATAATATTCAAAGCCATGTACCTAGGTATCAAGATAATATATGTCAGTTAACTGTAAAACAAATATAGGCTTGATTAATGTACTTATAGAAAGAAGCTAATAAAGAATTTGATAAAATACTTGAGCATATTAAAAATATAGAAAACTTTGCTTTTGCATTAAAAAAGTTTTACATAAAGAATTGTTTCTAAAAATATATAAAACGTATCACGAAATTTTTTAAAATTCTGAAAAGTTCTACAGCAAAAAATAGAAGAAGCTAATTCGTTAATTGTTTATAGAAGTTATAATGATATGAGGAATTTACCTGAGGTATAATATTAGCATAAGGAACAGTCGTCTCTGTAGATGGCATCATAAGAGGAATTCCTCGTGGGTGTTGCCCGTCGTTTTTATATTGAGCTGCCATATGCCCTGACAAATTGTAGGTTTCGTCTATTGCTTGCACCGGTGGTGCCATCAAATATTGAACAGGCCATTGTCCAGTATATGAAGGATACTGTAGATCAACAAACTGAATAATTAGAATTAATATATTGTCGACTCGTCGAGAAGTCCAAAACAATCTTACATTGTAAGGTCTTATAAATAATTTATGAGGATATTTATTCATCGAAAAAGCTCTAAATTGAACTGTAATAATAGATACATTTTTAAAATAGATATTTTTGATTATTAATATGAAGTTCAATAAATTGTTCAAGAAATTTATCATTTAGTACTAAGTAAAACCGTATAATGAAGCATTAAACTATTTTCACATTACACGCAGTAAGTAAATAGAAAAAATTTTCATCACTTCACCTATTATATATTACAAGAGAGATGTCGGAAATAAATACATATTGTTGATAACTATTAAGTAGAATATCTTATCATTGTAATGTGAAATTGTTATTATAATAACTACATGTTTTTAAGTGAATATGAAATGCATTAAGAAAAGTGCAGGTGTTTATACATCAATAGATACCAGTGAAAGTTACAATCGCAAACAGTTTAAAAGTGAAAATAGGCTTGAAATGTAAATTATCAACTTTTGAAAAATATGAGGAATGTTTTCATTACCACTGTTAGTATGTTTTTTATAAAAATTGAAGATGTTCTATATGCAATTTTTTTTATTGATTCGTTTTTTATTGTTGCTTGTATTGCGCTTTTTGTGAACTTTTTTAAGGACCACAATTTAGTACGAAATGTTAAAATTGATCAGTATTGTGTATACATATGTGTGTGTGTGTTGCCTTGTATATTTGGTTGCCTCAGATATTCACTTTTATTTTTAAAACTATTTTTCATCATTTTTATTTCCTTCTCTTATTACTCCTAAATACTCAACTTTTCACTTCTCTAGTCACTTATCATCTACTATTATATTTATGTTGATCTTATCTGAATAATTTTATTACTTTTTAATATATAAAGAGAACAATACTCAAATTATCAACATTGCCTCAATTTTCCTATCCTTTTGAATAGTCATAATCTGAACAGATTTGGTAATATGTTGAAGCCCAATATTTTTTTCATGTCTCGAAGGACCCTATAATATCCATAAATACTTTTTTACCTAAAGTTGCTGTTTTCTTTATCACCTGTGCATAGTTGATTTTTCATTTCAGTTACTCTTTTGGGTCGCAAAAATCATATTTAAATAATTAATATAATTATAAAAAACACTTGCAATCGATTGCAATTTTATTAATATTTCTCTATTTCTTGTTTAAGCAAAAAAATGTCGAATAATAAATAGAAAAAACTTTATATATATTTTTCTATCATCGACACCAAATAGTTACTTGGTGCGTTTATGAGAATAATTCCATTAACTCACCTGATTGTAATGCCTGTAGTTCGCCAAAGCTGGCATCAAATGCTGTCCTGCTACTCCATTTTGCGCGAGTGTTGATGGATCATATGGTACAGCAGTTAAACTTTCAGATCCGTCACGCCAAATTTTAGTATCATTATTCTTATACATATTCTTCTTTTTGTTACCCCCATCTGCGAATTTAACCAAGAGTGCCTCCTTGCTACCAGTAAGAATTTTACCGTTGAAGTTTTGTATTATATATTCACACTTCTCTTTGCTTTCCATCCTAGCAAAACCAACTCCCTTAGATATTCCCGAAGCATCCCGAAGTATGCGAGTTGATATCACCTAAGAAAACAGATCTTTCTTATTTACAGTTTCAAGATTTTCATATTTAATTATGTGAATTTGGTTAGACACCATTAAAAATAATTATTCTTTCATAAATTATTATTATTATTCAATAAATACAGGAAAAATGAGTACGGATTTATTTAGGAAGTCCTAACATGTTTTCCAAAAAGTAAAGTAGTGGAATTTGAAGATATGAGAAATTAATTATGATGAAAGGCAGGTTCTACAGGTAGGAAGGATATGGAATAAAACGAATGGAATTTTTTTGTCACATTTTATGCTTTTTTTGGAAAAATTATTTTGCAATACTTTCTTACATATATTTTGATTAGTAGATATATATATATATATTTATTATGCACACGTTGATATAGATGCAGAATTACTCACTTGTCCACATTTGGATAACATTTGGTCCAAATCCGATTCCTTAAAATTCGGCGGCAAGTTAGCTATGTACAAATTTGTGGGATCTTGCTCCTGTTGCTGTTAAAAATAATAACAATCTAAACAATATTCTTTTCATTTGAATAATTGATAATTTTGTACAGACACGAAAAGTACACTCAATTATCCTACAGTAAATTTTAAACATACAATATACTAATACAAATGATGCGTTATGCGAAGTTAATATGAAGGTAGATGTGTAAATAAATGTGTTGTATTAATATACAAGAAGTTTTAATGAGAAGTACCTACACTTCCAAATTCAACAATAATTATAAAAATAGCTGTTTACAACTCCTTTATTCTTTCTTACTTCAATTTTGTATATGAAACTATCGGAAAGTTGATGATATCAACTAATTTCATCCGGGTATGAATAACCTATAGCTACAACCATCAACAATAAAGAATGACAGTATGGACAAGACAAAGAAAATATTTTGTAAAATTAATAGCAATGAATTATTCATGATCCATCACTATGATGTTGACCAAAACGCAAAGTAAGGATTGGAAACCGTATTTTGGGATACCGAAGGCGTAATTAAATTACATTATCTGCAGGGGAAAGCCACCGGTGCTAGTTATGTCAATTAATTCCAAACTTACGTGAGCGATTATCAACTGTTTCCAAAACTTGATGAACATTTAGGGTAATTTGCAGAGGTTTCTTTTGAAACGCATTAGAAATGTTACAACACCGATGGGAAAAATCATACATATGCCACTTTTTTATTGAGATTGGTCAAGAGCAGAATAAAGAGATCAACGTTCGTTTACTCCTAAACTTTTACCAAACTAGATCATCTTTTACAAAATTTTGGCTAAAACTGTGATTGTTAATGGTTGACCTAGAAATAAAAAATATCTCAAAATTGGAAGTCAATTAGGTTCCTCAAAGTTATGACGAACAAGTACACAGCGTAATTGAGAAAATTAAGTAGAAGAAACTTTCTAATCTATCGGAATAGTTAATTTCCAAATTTACACATGTTTAAAGTTAGATTTGTATACATAATTACAACTGCAGCGAGACTAAACCTATAAATTCATTAAACATTCACATTTAACAAGAAGGTAAAGTAGAATTTTCTTGCATGAAACAGTGATGCTAATGTCTATTTTCAATATATGTTAAGATCCTGGTCACAAGTTCAAAAGGAATAAATTATTGTATGATTAATAACACATTTATTATCATTAACATAACCTTCATGTTTTCACGTGTACTTGTCGAATCTGTTAATATTTCATATAAAAACATAATAATGATAAATTAGTGCCGTATATAAAATTCTACTAAAGATACAAACATCTGTGTTAATTAATACTAATTAATTAAAATATTGTTAAAATAACATAAAGTGCATAATATTTATTATTTTTATACAAAATGCAATAGTTTAAGGTTATTTTTTACAACATGCAAAATGCTTTAAATCAAATTCAGTTGTACTGGGGATTCCAAAAATATCTGTCAAAATTAAAATAGGTGTTTGGAGGTCATGCAATAAACTATTGGAGTAACTTGATCATAGCATTCATGAAAAAACATATTTCTTGACCATAAATTATAGAAAAAGAAAAAATAGTTTACAAAAGAATACGAACATGAAGAAAATATTGAAAATTGTTTATAGAAATTGAACAAATTCACTCACCTAAGAAAATTTTATAGAAGAGTATAAAATCTAAATGTTTCTACCAAATTCTAATCTTCCTATAAGTATTGTGAGTTTGACGATTCACCATATATCAGAGACTGTTAATGACAAAGCATTTACAGTTGAAAAAAATTGCATTACTAGATGGAATTTCTATTTTAAAACATTCAATAGGTATGTACGCTATCAGATTTTCGGAAAATACCCCAAAATAAATGTTTGCAGGCTTTCTTATCGTGATACAGTCTCATTTTAAAACAGAACTAAAAAATATGGATGTTTGACACATTTTTTGGAACACCATGTACAAATTATATCAAACCTTTTATGTCAAAGTACAATCTAAAAAACGCGGGTAATTTTCAAAAGAGATTTTGGTTTATTCTTTCATTTATTTATCTCCTTTTTTTAATAATAAATCCAAAATAATGCTATAAAGACACAAAAGGGATGTGATACTGACTGAACAATAAACATAGTGCTTAAAACATAACAAACAAATTAGTTACAATAACTTATTTCAATTTTTAAAATATTTTTACCATATAAGATTCACCAGGATAATATACAGAAGTTCCAAGTTATATCGAACATTCAAATCCATATATGTGATTAAATATAAAATATCGTTAAATACAAATATTGGTAAATTGAATACTGAATTAAAAAGGGCAGTTGAAGATCAATAAAATATTTTTCCACATTTAAAACACTTGAACATACACCATCTGAATTTTTTTTTCAATTAATAGCTATGAAGTGGTGTTATTAGAGAGAGGGGAAGTATGGCATATATAGGATGCCAAATATGCAAGTCATAAATCGTTTAAGATGCCCATAACAGTAAATAGATTATGTTAAGTAAAATACTGTTAAACAAACTGTATAATTTGACAATTCGTGTTTGACGTAAGCTCTAATGGCCCTTGCTTCTCACATTGAATATAATTTATTTCAAGACAACTGCTGTATCAACCTCCTTTCTTCATTCAAGTTTTGGGCAGTTAATAATCACTTTGAAAAATGTGGTTCATGCATAAGTATTTATAACGAGTAAAAATGACATTAGAGGACACAACTGATACCGATACATATACCGAAACAAAACAAGGATTAAGACAAGGCGACCCCCTACCAACGGTACTATTTAATCTAGCTTTGGAAGGCATAATAAGAAGAACCAGTATCAACAGAAAGGGCATGATATTTAACAAAAGTGTCACGTTAATTGCAAAAAACCGAAGAAAGCTTCAAGAACCCTCAAAACAACTAATAACAGCAGAGATTCAATAAAGAGAAACAAAAATTTATGGAAATAAAGAATAAATGTGGAAGCTGCTTACAAGAGGCAAGACAAAAAAAAACAATTTCAAAGTACATAAACATGATGGGATGTTAATAGAATTCGAGGAAGTAAAAAATTTCATGTATTTGGGTGTACTACTAGATAATAAATGCCAAGAAGAAAAGGAAATAGAAGAATATTAACATCGAAAGAGATATCTAGATCTAAGAAAGTTCGAATTTATAAGACAGTTTTGAGACCCACCTTGACATGTGACACTAAAATCTAAAAAACAGTGGGAATCAGTGAATGAAAAATAAATTATGTAGTATTCCCATTTCTGTCTCTTATCAAATGAAAATGGTAACCTAGATGTGATAATTTGAGATTTGTAAAGGAAAAAGTTCTATCGTAGACATATCAGGAATTGCTGCCTTGTGAAATGGGGCGTTTTAGTATTGAGAACTATGGATCAATTTGTAAGATATATATTCTACACATTTGGAATACGAAATTTTAAAAAAATCTAAGGTAAGAATAGTAAATGCTCAATTGTGACAAAATTAGAATAAAGCTCGAATTAATATTAAAAAAAAAACCACATTTGTTTGGTTATTTTTTTTTGCTTCCTTAATTCCATAATTAAAACACTATTATGTTTAGTCAGTTCTGTCGAAACAAAATAAATAAAAAAATGAAACTACTTTCAGTAAAATCCCCCTGTACAGTACCTAAACATCATGCATTAATGCATAGCAACATTACGGATAATTTTGAACTACAATAATCAATGAAAATTAAAATCAAATCTAGTGTATGGTCACCAAGTTTATTATATGACTGGTTCAATCCAATTAATTCAATTAACTACATTACCACTAGAGTTGAATTTCATTAATGTAGTACTCTGTCACAATTTTGTGTTAAATTTTTCATTTTAATGAATCGATGATATCAATACCTAAATCCATTGAGCGAAGTTTGTGAATTGATTGATTTTTTGGTGTAAAAACTTAGAGCAATATTTCTATAAAAACTAAATTCTTCGTATTTTTTGAATCACAGTCTCATAAAGATTATAGTGTCGTATGAAATATTGCAATGTTATACTTATACTATTAAATACGTCACGTGTACATTCAAATGAAGGAATACTTTGAAGAATAAATGAGAAATGTAAATAGTAAACCTTGTTACACTATGGTCCAGTCGTTTTTCTGTGTAGCCACCATTCATAAATGGTGGTATATGCATAATAAATAATATATATTGAATATTCCAAATAATTAGGTATGATATGGGGATGGAGAAATGACAAAGTCAATCAAATACATAGTCCCAAAAATAGAAAAAACAATATGACAAGTTGAACAAAAATCTATTATAAATGTAGAAACCTAAGCGATGAATAATGTAGAGATGATAAGATGCCTCTGTAAAGCTGAAAATATTTATGACTAACCATGTTTTTTTTAATGTGAAGATAAAAATTTGTCCTGACCGGAAACAATTCAGTATTACACCTGGGACGGAAGTGACGACCCATTTCCTTTTTAGCTACAATCCACCACTATCACTCTGTTTAATCAAACTCAATTTATTAGAAATGATTCTCCATATATGTAATATTTACAAACAATTATCCAAGATACATTTTTTCATAAATACCATTTTATTAGATTTATGTTTCTTTTATAATTATTTCTCAAAATATAATTTATTTCTAAGCCATTTCTCATTAATATTACTGTGTACTGTAAAATTTTACACCATAAAATACACATCCAATGCCATAAAAGCAGAAAGTTGACAACAATATAGAGTCAGAAACATTTATCTAGTGTGCATATTTTGAGAAATAGTTCTTGAAAAGTCTAAGACTTTGTACAAAACGTTGAGATTGCTAATTGCACTGCCTTATTAGCGTAAAAAGATTTCAAGTGTTGGCAGTGAGTAAATAAATGTTAATAATGATTGTTTAAAATACCTACCACTGCCTACCATGTGCCAATATAGAAAGTTATTATTAAAAGTGACATATGTTGATTATAGCAACCATAAAAATTAATTATCATGAACGATTGACTGGAATTCAATTTACAAAAGTATTTAAACGTTTCTTCAAAAAAATGAGGAATCCTCGATTATTCTATAGAATAATAATTAGACCTAAAAAGAATTTAGTACCAGATTGGTGGTTTACTACAGTTAGTAATATGTGGTTGTAATTGAAATTGACTAATATTAACGATTTTATTACTTTATCTGATTTAGTTGTACTACTAATTCCATCAGTGTCACCTTAGCACTGTTAATTAGAGAAATATGTTTATGCTAAAGCAAAAGCATCTTCTCAAACGAGCCTACTCATTCATCCAGTAAGTATTGCCTAGCGACACCCTTTATCTAAAACCAATTTGTAACACCAATGTTTCAACCATTAATTCTAGAAATCGTCGATTTAAATAGTTTGTACTCATCAACTTCTGTCCACTTTTCTCCTGTCAATCGTTGGTTAAACAAATAAACAGTTTTCTGGAAAGCATGACTTAGCTTCGAGTAGTCCTAAATAAAATTGAGGAACTAGAGTTCAATTTGAAATTTCAAAGCCTACAGCATCATGTTATTCTAAATTCCAAAACAGTTTAATTTGATATTTTTTTTTTTTCGTTAAATTGTGACAGAGTTTTTAAGGTAAAGCTAGGTATTACTTGCATGCAAACGTACAGTGGCTTTTCTACGGTGTTGATACCAAATACCCACTTTCGCCATTTGAGCCTGAATGTTTTTAGCAGTAAGAGCTTTCACTGCGCCTTCGGCTGCGGCAGGACTCTCAAAATCTACGAAACCATAACCTGAAAGTTATTAAAATATGTAGTAATGATTATAAATATATGTACTATTATTCTATTCATTTTATCAGCTTCTATATTAAACTGACAATATTTTATACCTTCAAGATAATATAGAAATATATTATAATCATTTGCAGGTTAATTTTGTATAGTTTTTGAAAATCTGCATTTTTTAAACTAGATTTTGCTTACCTTTACATTTGTTAGTATTTTTATCTAAAATCGCTTTGGTGGATATGATTGTGCCAAATCTGCAATGAAATGAAAATATTATTCGCGCGCTTCACTTAATATCTACAAATTACTTATTAATCTACAAAGTAGCTATGCTATGGCTCAAATTTTTTAAAAATTGCCTAAATTATTATATCTAATATAGTCTAGTCCCAAATTAGTACACATTAACTAGATGCTCATAAGCATTTATTATTTTTTTATTCAGATATGACGTGATAATTGGTTTTTAGTGTAGATAATAGTAAGAACACACTAATTACTACTACTACCACCACACCAAAAGTTCACTTTCTGTCTCTGAATATGATAAATTGCCTATCGAAACGTGTAATTGAGAATATCGGTACATTTACATTATTTAATCTATATTTAAAGTATACTTTGAAAAATTTATATATATTCTTTTTAGAATAATTCATTAGGGAAAAATTAAAAAAGGAAACAAATGGAATTGTGTCAAATAGAAAGATAAGATGAATTGAGAGTAATTCCTTGTATTAAATCGGAATGTTATAAAACTTTAGAGACAAATCAAAACTACATGACCCGTGCCCAAATACAGCTAATGATGAAAACATCAACTGTGATTATAGAAAAAAAATCAGAATAATTTTGATCAATGTTAATATATCACATAATTAAATGAGCTTTATTGTCATAAGGTTCAAAGACAAAAAAATGGCTGTAATCAATATATCAGTTAGAAAGATCATCATATACACTTACTGTTGACACATATTAACTAAATCTTTGTCAGTAGTTCCGGGATTTAGGCCCCTGATGTAAAGATTAGTCTTCGAAAGCTGCTCAGATCCAGACGAGGAGTTGTTAGATGACGAATTGGTATTGTTGGGCATATTGTTGCTAAGAGATGTGGACACGTTGCCGCTTTGGCTACCTGTATGACTACTGGAGCTACTGGCATTTGATGGAGAGGTCGCAGTTGGCACTCTTTGATTTGTGTACTGAAAAAAATAATATTATAATAATAAAAATATATACAATATTCAACCAAGATCATTTTATATATTTTCAAGTATGTATTTGAAATACTGAAGAACGTAGAATGAATGAATGAAGATTATATTTTCATAAAACAGAATTTATAAAAATCGTGCAATGTGTTTTTGGAGTAATTGATCTCTCCTCAATTTAGACTTACTCTATATGAGCCCAAGCAAAGCAGCTCATTATTCTGTTTCATTTTACAGTATTTTATATGCATTATCGATTTTAAACAATAAAAGTAGAAAAATAAACTCACCTCAATTAGTTAAGTCATACTAATGGAAATATAGCTATTGCAATTTGATAAGATAGTATGTGATAAGACTGATTAATAAAATTTGAAAAAAAAATCTTATGAATAATTTGCAAATATTTAAATAGGTGATTAGATTCGATTATACACATTCCAAACGTAGCTATTTAAATTGAAATGTTTATTACAAAAATTGCAAATGCAAAAAAACTTATTCATTATAAAAACAGTTATCATGAATAATGTATAAATAAAATATCTTGCATACTTTAGTCATTATACGGGGGGGTATATTGGTACAAGGAAATTTCTGAGGATGTTTTAAAAATAGATGACTCCATCTAGGATAGGTAAAAAAAAGCGAAAAAATTAATTTTCTTCAATACCCTTCATCTTGAACACGGATGACGACGCGAAAATTTTTTACTAAACAAATCCCATTATTTTTCAACCTATTCAACCTAGAGATGGGGCCTGTCTAAAGTTCTTTTATTTACAAGTACGTAGAAAAATATATATTTTAGAGGTTACTTTGTGGTAAGTATGCGCGTGCGTCGGATTAGATTTTTTTGCCCGGGTCCGATGAAGATTCAACAAGTTCAGAATTAGTGTGTTCCACAAACACGGAATTTTCAATCCCAAATGTGTTTTATTAGCTGTGAGAACGCACAATTTCATACTAAGTAATGAATTTAATAATTCAGGATCTCTATCGCGAATTTATCTACAAAGTGTTAAGTGTTTGTAAGTAATTTGATAAAATTGAATCAGATTCACCTCTTACGACGAGCTCAGAACATTTGTGGTAAGTATTAGACAACAAATGGAACAAGTTAGATTTTAAATATTTATTTTATTTAATTATTTTGTTTTCTTGTGAGTAGATTTCGGTTTCTGGAATTTTTGATGGAATTGTGTATATATATTACATGTATATACGTATAATTGACATTTGTGACATACCTTGGCATAGTCCTGGAAGATTTATAAATCTCGTAGGATATGTAGAAATATAATTGATTGGCATTTTGAGCTATTAATGAAAAATTTGTACATTATTATATACATATGGACGTACCCAGCCAAGGGCATAGAGGAAAACTGCCTCCAAAAAGTATGAAATGATTATGAAGGAACGAAATCTCTACCATCTAATTATTAGTAGAGAATTTTTGTTAGTACTTATTTTGAGTGCTTTCCCGTCTACCACGGCTACTGTTGAATGATATTTCAGTACCCCTCAAAGGGTGAAGACTTTTTATAAGTACAATGGCAAAGAAGTTCTGATAAGCATCCATCAGAACTTCTGCAAGGAGGAATAATATATTGGAGGTTGAAGAAAACTTTGATTTTTCGGAAATGCCGAATTCAAATCTGGTCGAGTAATTTGTTATCAACAATTTAATTGTTTATAAAGCTATAACTCTTAAACAAAAAGAGATATTAAAAAAAGTTTCAAATAAAAAAGATTTGCCTTAAAAAGATTTACAAAAAAGGTCTGTACAGTTTTTTACAAAAAATCATTATTTAAAAAGTTCGTTAATATAATGCAAAATTATTAGAAAATTGCCCTTTTTTTATCACTTTATCGGTCATTACTTGGTTCCTACATGACGTACAAAGATTTAAAGTAGCTCAATTTAAACGTTAAAGTTTAAGCTTCGAAATAAGATGTAGTAGATATTATCTGTTAATTATAAGTTATCTTTGTTATATTTACAAAAATAAAGACACGGTAATTTAGAAGTATGAGAGTGATAGAATTTGACATTGGTGGCAAATCCATATAGTTTTACTTTCAAAAAAGTATTGCTAACACATACCTACATATAAATAATAGATGGAAATATTTTAACATTTCGCCCTGTATGGGAGTTAATAGATTTCATAAAATTGTAAATATTATATGTAAAAATTAAATTACCTTCAATTGAGTTAGTGAAGTAATCGTGGCACTTTAACCTCTGATCGCGCAGTTTAAAACCTGCATAACTTTACAACTAAGGGTCGAAAACATTCTTGGTAAAAACTTACAAATTACAGTGCTTTTTTCTATGAAAATTTGTATATTTAAACTTCTGTAACATTTTAACAGATAATATTTAAAATGTCTACCGTATCTCATTTTGAAGCTTAAACTTTAACGTTTACTTTGAGCTGCTTTAAATTTTTCTAGTATGAACCAAGTAATGACTGATAAAGTGAGAAAAAACGTCAAGTTTGCAATAATTTTGCATTATATCGATAACTTTTTATATATTGATTTTTTGCAAAAAACTGTAGAGACATTTTTGTAGATCTTTTTAAGGCAAATTTGGACTCGGTACCCTTGAAAAATCGCATCAAAAAACAAAGAAAAACGCTCTAAAACTGAGGGGAATATGAAACGGCTACGGGACCCTCCCTTAGCTGCTGTACTAGTTTGGCCATCGTTTTTTATTCATTATACTCTTGTATATGCATAAAAACTCTACTAGAATAAAACGCTTGGTTTATATATATTTCGGAAAATCTGTTTTTAATATTTTAGTACTTTATTCAAAAAGAGTAGCATTCATTTTGGACAAGCACGGAGATTAAGTATATTATATATGTTATAGGCATTTTAATTTAGATTAGATAAATTTATAAAAATAGTATATATTTCTAAGTATGTTTATCAGAGATACTGTTTTATGGGAATAACAGAAAAATATGAGTAATCAATGGACCATAAGCAGACAAAAACTAGACTCCGGGGTAAATACATAACGAGAGTAAAACTACTTATGAACAACAACCACCACCCGAAGTAGTATAAGAAGTTAACTTACTGACATTTTGGCAGCCGAGTGATTCATTCATTCATTCAAAAGTTCATTAGCTAGCAGTTCCAAGTTTGCACCCAAAAATCCCCCGACAACGCTATGAGGTTCTTATTTGGTAAGCTTATCTATAAAATTAATATCAACCTTTCTACTTTGTGGCCATATAAAAATACCCTCCAATAACATGGCGTCATTTAATTGGGGCGGTATTTAAATCCTTCGACCTCTTTTTCATAATCTTCATAAGGTTCTCAGTTCTAGTTAAATGTCGAGCGGATGCAAAAGGACGTCGCCTCATTCACAAAAGTTTCCTGGAGATTCACTGTAATTGCGATAATGTTTTGACAACCCTAAATCAATAACTCTTATTGATCAATCAAATGTAGCTCGCTGAAACTGGAACCAGGAGTGATTGTGAGGTCGGTACACTGTTCCTCAGGTCTCTCTGAAGACCCTTTATTATCAAACAAAGGCGCCGTCGGTACTGATTAGTATGCATTGTGAGAAACAGGTCTTATAGCAGATTGCAAATTTTATACAAAAGTAGCAATAATGAAAATTGTTGGTTGGTCCCGCCATACCATTGGAACTGCTTCTCTTCCCTTTCATTCACTGAACTGATGACAGGCTACAGCTGACACAGAACAGATGGGGAACCCTCTGTTTGTCTTAATCTTCGATCACAAAACCAATGAAATGTGAGTTCAAACAAAATTCTCCACAAATATAACAAAACTTGTCGGGAGAAATTTCGGAAAGTATAGCATTATAAAATTAATTGTTTGGACTATTTTACAAAAATCATTACGCTGGTGGTATTATCGATGTCTTACACTTAACACTAAGATTAAATTAATACTGGGTGCTCTGATACTTTTAGTCAAATATTGTTCACAAATGAAGTCATACTATGGAGTTTTTACTTACAGAATTTGAATTGTTGTAATTGCTAGTGTTGGTAGTACTACTAGGCGTGTAGGAATTTTGTGCCGGCGATTGGAGCTGAGCCTGTACTTGCGCCGGTTGTACTGCTGTGTACCTTTGATAATACGTGTGTCCAGTAGGAGCGGCGGCTGGATGTTGATGTTGGTGACCAGCACCGACACTGCTCCATTGGCCGCGGTAAACACCGGCAGTTTGGTGCTGGGTGGCCATTGGACCGCCTCCGCACCCTTTACTATTTAAACCGCCTCCCCCGCCGCCAAATGGTTGCGTCGAGGCTGAATTTGGTCGGATACCACCAGAACCTCCGTTATTTGTCTGGAAATTAAAATACTACTTCAATTTTTCATAAAAATCAAAGAATACAGAAGATGATTCTTTTTGATAACCATTTAGGAGAAACTTTTATATGCTTGAGGACGTACTCGATCAATCTTTTTCAAATGAAACTTTCTATAGATAAAATAATTTAAATAATTCACAATTGGTGGAAAATAAACAAAGTATCACCTTGTATACCATGCGTTAAAAAGTTACCAAAGTGGGTTAAATCGTTCGATCTAGGTGTCTATTATAATTTAGGACCAGGTCTGCCAATTCGACACCATGGAGAGGTGAACGTCAACGATTTTTCAGTTGTTGATAATAATCCCTCTTCTTTGTCAAACATATTTGGTCTTTTCCGTTGATCTTGATGAATCTAAGTTTTTACACATTTATAAAGTTCTAGAAAGATTAATCGAAGCGAAGAAAATTAAATAACAGTTTTTCTTTTGCAGACCACTAAAAACTAGTAAAAAAGGTGACGACGTTATGGAGATAATTTCATTGGATGAGATTTGGTAAAAATGAGAATAGAAAAACTTGTGTTACTTGTGCTACAGACAGACCTGTCATATTTTTCCTGTGCTTCAACCACAAGCAAAGAAACTGAAATGTTGTTGTTGTCCAAGTATTTAAATTGGTCGAGAACGATTTTAAGAAAGAAGAAAATTGCATATTTCGATGAATCTGAAATCTAGGTTTGCTAATAAAGACAAAAATTTCGATTTTTCTCGCATCTACCACATTATTCAAATCTGCCCCTAATGGCTACTGGCTGTTTTCTGATCTGATAGACTTTTTCCAAGGAGAGAAATATGGATCAAATTAAGAAGTAATCGCTGAAACTGAAGTCTAATTTGATGCAAAAAAACCTTTACTAGAACAGCATAAAAAGATTGGTTGGGAAAAACGAACTGACTCTCCAAGACATTCAACGAAACGAAATTTGGTCCAAAAACTTTAATATCCGGGTACTTGATTGACCGATGTATGTAGTTATTTGAATTTTCTCCAATGGAATATGTTTCAATCATTAATGACTTTTCTCGTATATGAAACAATAAAAAATCGGGGACGACTGAAATGAAAACGCTAAGATATAGAGTAGAAATTCAGCATATTGGGGAAGGTTTAGAGAAGGGAAACGAGGCGGGAAAGATCATGTGGAAAGAAGGCTAGAAAATATATGGGCAAAATAGCAGAAATCAAACATACTGAGACCACTAGACAGACCACTAAAAAGCTCTAAAGAAGGCTAAATATTCGGAATTAAACATGGCAAGGTCCTGATCAGTGTATTCAGTTTGGTCTGAAACTAACTTCGTGTAATAAATTATACCTATAAATTTGTTTATAACGATTAATAAGTGATGAAATTTGTATTTAAAATATTTTAAGATAAGGATCGAATTTTGTACTATCACTTTTGTTTACTGTTCAATCGTTTTTATTTACAAAATACAAAAATG
Organism: Diorhabda elongata; assembly: GCA_026230145.1. Classification (NCBI taxonomy): domain Eukaryota; kingdom Metazoa; phylum Arthropoda; class Insecta; order Coleoptera; family Chrysomelidae; genus Diorhabda; species Diorhabda elongata. The sequence continues at coordinate 646,308 of CM047928.1, forward strand.
TACCTATCAGCAATGATAATATTTGTTTTTTTTTACGTTGAATTGATTAATCCAACAGTATTTTGGCTCATTGTATTATTATTAATGTCACATTTTCGGTTTAATTAAATATTTATCGACAACAAAAAACAAAACCGACGAATCTATCAAAGAGTTTTATGTCGAATTGGCACATTTCATGTAGGAGGCAATTCAAGTTAAATAGGTTTCGATAAAGGCGGGTTTTTAAGAAGAAAACCTCGAAGGTTTCTCTATCATTGTAACCTGATTGATCATCATCATTTTTTAAATTGTTTTAAAAAATAACATGAATATATAAAATGTCGCAATTTGATCTGTTTTTACACCAAGCACTTAGATAACTAACGGCTTCGTCCTCTTGAGTCTTCCCTCGAGGAGCTGGATAACCTCGATATTATTCAACAACTACAAATGAGGTTCTGTTGTTCAGATGATTGGTTATATTGATATGCTGAAAACAGGGACAGTTATTTATCAAAGAGAACCAGTTCATAGCTGTTCTGGTTCCGTTTCGTTTTTACCCTTGTCTTTTCATGACGAAACTTACATTAATTCTCAAAAGACATATACAAATTTCGGTCACTACACCTACGTCGATATCTAAGGCAGAACGCTGTTTCTCAAAGTTAAAAATAATTAAAACTTCCTTTAGAAATTCGATGGAAGAATACATAATGTCTGTTTGTTAATACTGTCACCCGAAAAACAATTTCTCAATAATACGAGAATTACCTATCGTTCGTATTAAAATGTAACGGTTCTAAATTTAAAAATTAAGCGATTTCCATAAACAATTTTTACGTTTTTTCTATTACGGCAATACTGCAAAAAGCACACGGTCTCTGCGGACTAGACATTTCCAGAGATCACAAAACAAAAAAATAAACTCGTTATTAATATTTTTAGACTTTAGGTAACAACATTTAGAGTTTTAGATTAAAATTGAATAAACATATAATCCGTTATCGGAAATAAATGAAAGTTTATGATTCATTTCTTTGTCTTAACAAGTTCCGAAGATTGACAAAGGCACTTCTGTTTTAAAGACCTTATTTATTCTGTGGCAGAATTCTAAAATTTACCTTTAAGATGGCGTTACCGTATCAAAATTTGTTCTCAAAAGTACCGAGAGCTCGAAGAATAGAAAAACATTTCTGTATTATAGTCCAGCCATTTTCAAACTATCCCTTCATTTACATAATTAAGAAATAAAATTATAATTTGATATATGTAATAAATGATATGGTAAAAGTTCGTTATTTTATACGTATGAATTGCTTGCGAGCGCTATTGTGGAAAGTTGTCGAACTACTAAAAAAAACCCCAAAATAGAGTTTTCTTTAACTCTACACTTTATAGTTGATAGTTGAATTCCTTTTGTCTTGAATCAAATATCATTTATTCGACAACGGTCATTCAAAGTTACTTTATATAAAATACAAATATTTCAATATTTACAAAACATAAAATAAACTAAATATACCTTCAACCCAAATTCAGCTATCATCAAAAGATGATCGTCCATGTTTAGTTTAAAGGAGTAACAAAAATATCACAATCACTGTATCCGCACGTGCTATGATAAATTCAAGATACTCGACGCCTAAAATGGTCGTTGAAACAATAACTATTTCCAACAAAGAGAAACTATTGAGTGCAACTGGACATACCAATAATCATTACACGTAGACCGAGCCAGTAATGATTCATTGATTATTATTTTGAAATTACTGTCTCGAGAATTTGTCGATAACGATTTATTTTTGTTATGCACAACTGATAAGCAATTTTATGTACATTACGGAAACCATTCTTTTGTTAATGGCTGTTTACAAATGTAATTACTAAAACGCATTTATCTATTTGGATATCCGATAAATATTTCAACATATACAGGGAGTTTCCGAATTCATACTTCCACTTTTGTTGCAGGAAAAAATAAAAAATATGAAGCCCAATACCATGCGTGGCCAAACTTTTATTCCTTATGAACGATTTTACTTCTGTAAAGCCGGCCGATTTCCGATCAATAATCTCATTTTGCGACGTCATTTTATTGCGACTAAAACGTATTGGTCGCACTTTGCCTCCATACCGAATAAAAATATAAACATGAGCGCACCACAAAGGCGAAGCCGCTCAAAAAAGATCGAAACTCGCGTTGCATCGCGCGACGTTGAGCGGTGGTCTTTTGCAATGCGAACACATTCGTTTAAAGTCTATAGCCAGAAAGATTTTTTAACACCGCTGGAGCGGCGGCGTCGCTCGACGATCACCGCTTGAGCGTTGCCAATGTAAACTAAGGCAACAGTTAACAACATGTAGCATGCGACCTTGATACAAGATTTCGCCGATTACGACTTGTTGCTACTGATCAACAATAAAGCGGAAAGAGGGGCAACTATTAGTGCGAAATCAAATGTTTTTCCATACATTTTTGACTACTTTCGATGTTTATAGAAATAACGAAAAAATTTATCAAGTTTTTCATGAAACCAAAGCTGTAAATCTCTCACTCGTATGTTTTCAACACAAACGGTCCTTCCAAGTTTTTCGTTGATATTTACTCGCTGGAAAAATGTAATTTGAAAAAATGAGAAAATTTTTTCCCGATTCGAAAGCAACTTGTGTGTGTCTCTATTTCAAACGTCCCAACATTCACTCGAATATTTGATCGCTAGTTTTGACGTAACAAATGTGTCTACATTTTGAACATTTCCACTTTTAAATCGCTTCCAGACAGCATTTAAAAAGCTTCCCCTGCATTTTTTTTTTCAATTCGGAAACAAATATTTCAAGATCCATGTTAGACAATTTCTAAAAAGCGACTATAGTTGCAAAAAATGGTTTCAACATTTCACTGCTCGTTTCAACTCATTACAGTATCAGACGTACCAGTTGGAACCAGGAAATGATGAAACCGTCGAAGGTATATGGAATGTGAATTTCACTTTATGGTGATTGAGAACTATCAAGAAAAGGCAGGTAGTTAACAAGAAGCTCTCTTGGTAAGTCGTAACTAATAGTCTAAGAAGAACGGAGAAGTTTCTATTCGGGGTTTCGAGAAAAGGGGCATTCTACTAGACCAGAGAGTGAAGAACGTGTTAATCGATATGATATTGGAAGGACAGTTATTTCTATATTGACTGATTCCAAGGTAAAATTTATTTTGGAAATTGATTTGATAGAATAGCAACTAGGTCAGCCGTCAAATTAAGAATGTGAGTAAATCGCGCTCCGAAATATACGACTTTAGATGATGCTCTATAAAAATTCATTAACACCTCTTAAATATATATATATACATATCTAAAATAATGTACCTCATAAAATGATTAATTTCGTCAATGGAATGCAAAACGAGTTCGTTAACTCTTTTACGTGGAACAAATTCATTAAATGTTATTGTTAGGAGGGAATCTAACTAAACAGTCAGTCTCACACTGATAATCACCGAACTCGTATAATTGGAATAAAGTATACCAAGAATGTGCGTCAAATTTATTTATTCCTCGAGCGTTTTTTATTTCAATTATAATATTTTTAAGTAGATCAAGATCCGCAGCGACTGTAGATTTCTATGGAGGAAACGAACTGTCGCTAATTTGAATGCTTTGCATAGCGAAACAGACGATCGGTGACCTTGAGAGTTCGACGGCCTTAAACTAGGAGCCGTTCATTTATCAACCGCCACGACGCTTCGTTCCTGTGGTCTATCTGCAATCCATAATTTAGAAATTTGTGCATTTGTAATTAAATGTACACTTATTGTCCATCATAATTATTCTCAGAAATTACGATAACAATCTATTATATTTTCATATCTCAATGTAAACATTGGTAAGAAATCACTCGCTTGACTTCAAGGATTTTGTTGGGATAGATTATTTTCGGAATTGTCCACTATTTTGACCTTCGAGAAATTAGTTATTATTAAACAAAGGTCAAGTGATAACACTCGAATGGAAGATATACAAAATATTTATTTTACACAAATAATAAAAACATGGAGTAGATACATAATTAACTCATCAATAATAAACAAAAATACGAATTTTTAATACCTTACTACGAGGTACGATCGAAAAATACGATGATTTATTCTATTGAAAATAAAGAAAAATGGTAACCAATTTGAATAAGTTCAAAGTACGGCATTTGCCTAATTAATGGCGGCATCTTCTCTGCATCGGTTTTCTAAAAATTAAGGATTTGTGTCTGTTTTCGTTTTAGCATATATTTTATTTTCGAGGAGAGCCGAAGTAGCGCAAAAAACCTTAAGTGGCATGGGATGATGTCAAGATGAATAAAAGATCCGTTAGCGCATTTTTCAGGTATCTTCGAACATCGTTTTCAAACATTCCAGTACTACCTCCTTTTTCAAACACCTACTTTAAAGATGTTACCCTTGGAACTTTGATAGTAATTTATACACAGAAACAATAACAATGACCTTGACGCTCGACTTAGACTGACGAGCATTTTAAAAGTAAGTTGGTAACTTTTTTTCCATTGAGAAGTCTTAAAATTTTAACTCGGGCTTATTGTTATAAACTTATTTCAATATGTCGTGTGCATCAATGCAATTTTTCGTTTCAATTTGACACTAATGTGTTTGTTGTTTGAGATGTATGTTTCACGGAAGACATTGTAAACCCGAACCGAACTTGCCAAATAATACGGTCAATTTAGACATTCGAAGTTACATAAATTCCCATCGAGCTGAAAATTAGTAAAATTGTTTAAATGACAATTTAACATAGAATTTGAATGTTACCCGTCATTTCCGTGCATAGAAAAAAGGTCTAAAAAATGATTTTATCGCTATTATCAGCAAAACGGCGAGTTTTATCATAAAAATACCTTAGACGAAAATTGTAGATCATAAAATTATCTACAAAAAACGTATTAATACGTTTTATCCACTTTTTTAGCCACTGTTTCCGAGATATAATCATTCAAAAAGTTGTAAAAGTATTTTAGGATATTTTTAATACTTAATTTTAATTTTTTGAGACAATCTGTATATGTATCAACTTAATAGATATTTCTGGTTTCTTATCATAGGCAAACAAATATCACAATTTCTTACGAATTTTTTTGGAAGCAAAAATGCTCGAGTAAATCATTTCTGTCTTGGAGAATGCATTGAGATCGAGAACTTTCTAAGCAAATTCTGTTATTGTATAGTGAAAATTTAAATTTATTTTGTTAATAATGGATGTGCCTCAACGTTTAACAAGACATGTGACGAATGAAGAAGCCGCGCTCATACAAGATGGCCGCAGTCAAAGATACGTCGCCGGAGTAATTGGAGTTCAACAAAAGCACCATATCCAGAGTTGTTATAGGCTACCAAGAAACAGGGCAGCTAACCAGAAGACCCGGACAAGACCGCGGAAGGGTAACTTCGGTAGTAGATGATCGTTATTTGAGGTTAACGGCGTTACCTCGGCATACCACCGCTCGAAGGCTGCGAATAGATCTGTTGGCTGCTCGTAATGTCCGAATAAGCCTACAAACAGTTCAAAATAGGCTGAGAGAAGAAGGTATACGAGCCAGAGTGCCAGCTAGAGGTCCACGTCTTACCAGAGAACATCGAGTAGCAAGATTGGATTGGTCCAATATTTTATTCACGGATGAATCAAGATTTTGTCTGTATTCATCATACGTGGTAAACGGCACGATCAGGTTGATTTTTGTCAAACTGAAAGCTTTGGTGGTGACTCTATCATGGTTTGGGGAAGAATTTCTTTCGAGGGTCGCAAGGAGTTAGTGCCAGTCATTGATGGAACACTAAATGCACGATAATGCCCGTCCACACGCTGCTTGAGTGGTTCGGCAGTACTTAGAACAGGTCGAGATACCCACCCTGAATTGGCCTGCACGTAGTCCGGACCTTAACCCAATAAAGCATGTCTGGGACCAGCTGGGATGGCAAATTCAGCAACATCCGGCACCAATAAAAGCACTAGATGATCCTCAAAAAGTTCTTCTGGGAAAACATGCCGCAAGGATACGTCCAGAACCTGTTTAGAAGCCTTCCAAGAGGAATGGAATTAGAGCGAGGGGCGGCAACACACGCTATTAGAAATTGGTATGCAGCTTTGGTATTTCTTGAGCAATCATTATAGGCATTAAATACGACAGTAAATTTGTAACTTTTCAAACTTTTTGAATCGCTATATCTCAGAAATGGTGGTTCTTAGGGAAAAAAAATATTTGTACGTTTTTTGTAAATAATTTTATGATCCACAATTTTCGTCTAAGGTATTTTTATCATAAAACTTACCGTTTTGCGGATAATCGCGAAAAGCTAATTTTTTTTCAATTTTGACCTTGAATAAAATTTTTTCCACATACGAAAATGATGGGGAACATTCAAATTTCATTTTTTGATCTAATTTGACCGGACTAAAAGAGGTTATAGTAGCAAATTAACAAGCCGAAAAGACTTCAAATTTTCTCAATGATTTTTTTGAGATTTACTAAACAAAATAATTGTAACGCATGTTAAAGCTGCTATAAAGGTAAACTCGTTTATAACAGTATCTGATTTTCATATTTATGGCCACCACTCTCCATATACACTCCTCCCGTCGTATTTAAAAATACACAATTCAGACAAATTGTTTTGGAAATTTGGGAATAACCCTTTTAATGTCCTAACGGCGTGAAATTAATCTAATCCTTTGCAATATACTAGGAAAAACCAACAATACTACTTCCCTTTACCTTCCACGCTGTTTCATTACACTCCCTCCTATTTCTTATTCACGCGAAAGTGTTGAAAGAATCATTGCCGGCATTGCATTGCAGCGAACGCATCTCAAGTCGATTTTAGCCTAATTACGCTGCTCCTAGAGGTTAGGCACGCGCGGGGATATAAGACAAGTTTAATTAGTTTATTTCGGTATACATTCAATTTATAAAAGTTCTGCTCAAATACATAAAGTTTCTGTTGGTTTTATTGCAAGTCCTACGGAAACTGCATGACACCTTGAAATTTCTACTGTAGACTCAACTGTATTGCTGGGTTAATCCACGTCATTTTAATATTTGAAAAATTCATGTGAATCCAATGTTTCTTCAAGGGACGGAATTCTTTTGTATCCATGGTAAGATTATTCACAAAATAAATTTTTATGTGAGAAAACAATTTTTCACCATATTCCAACACTGCACCTATGGCGATCATATGATCGACTTCTCACAACGTTCCTCTCTGCACATCACTAACAATTTCAAATCAATAGTATAGTTAAAGTTAGAAAATAGGGTCTGTCTGTACCAACACCTCAACATTTGCCTAAAATTGTTTCCATAAACCCATTTATCAACCCTTTAGGAACGAAAATTAATCGGAGAAAATCAGATCAGGTGAATATGGCGGACCAGCCGAAGAATGGAAACGTTCGGCATCATAAATTGTAAGCGAAATAGCATAATACTGTCCAGATATTGTTTTCCCTTTTTTAAACAAAAACAAACTGTGGTCTAGTGCTTATTGGGCACAAAAAACCGGTATTTGTTTTCTTATCAGCAGGTTTATCAGATGCAGACCATTGCTTCGACTGTGATTTTGTATCTGGGGTTTAAGAGTCAGCATAAGTTTTTTATTTATTATGGTACATCTACATAAACATTCACTTGGATTACTTTTGAAAATATCCAAATACAAGTTTGACTTATTATGCATATCCGTTGGGTTTCGAATATTTCCTTCAGTTAGGTCACTTTAACAGAGAGAACCGTTCCATACAATAAACCACTTTCATGGAAATATTTATGTATTTTTTACATGGTTTCTTCAATAATTTTTTACGTAAAATATAATGTTCAACATCCAAAATACCTTTTTCTCCATATTTGCCCAAATATATTCATTGTATTCCCTTCTATACAGAATGTATGGATGAAATCGTCCATTCCTTTCTGTATCGTTTCTTGATTTCAAGTGAAAACTTAAATGACTGATAGTTAAAGGGTATTAAACGATAATAAACTTGTGCAATTTGTCTAAAATGTTATTTTTTATGCAAGCACTAATTTCTAAAAATAACTTGAGTTGTACTCTCAACAATAATACGCTACGCAGTATGGGATATGGAACAAAAAAGTCGTATTAGTATGGTCGCGCAATTTAAAATTAATTATTGACATATCGCACGGATACTTATAAAAAATAGTTTGAAAAAATTATTATTCAAGTAAATAAATAACGTTATCGAAATACCGCCACTTCTCTATGAAAAAGTTTCTACACGAGGTCAACGATGTTGATATATATATATAATGAGCAAAGATGATGGTCGGCTAAGCAGATTAGAAGCCGCAGGAAGTAATGAAAAATAGCCGATTAATTTCTGTTTGAATGTAATGATCATCAATTAAAATAAATTATTATTATGTATAGTTAAAAAGAATATTTTAGTTTCATTTTTATACGGTTAATGATCTCCCGATTTCGATCAGAAAGAGATTTTTAAAAATGATTACACAATTACACTGCCTGACGCATGTTTCGATAACAAAGTTATCGTCTTCGGAAGCTGAAGGTAAACTCAGCGGTGGTGTAAATAGTGTATTCAGTATGAATATCGTCAACGCTTTCAGAAATTCCCACTTAGTTAATAGAACTAAGAAGAACTAAATTGGAGGAGTTAGAGTTAAGTCGTTGCAATTACACTATTGGTACAGACGATGTGCAATAGACGAAATTGTCAAGAAATTCGAAGTCTATTTAAGTGAATAACAAAATGTTGAACGGTTGCAACGCGCATTAGGTAATGAAAGTCCATCACAATAAACTGTTTCGCTGGTATAGAGAGACCAGTGCTTATAGGCCCCGATATTCAGTTACTGTTGGAATCATTGGATCGAGGAGGATCTAAATACATCATCAATCGATAGAGGCAACACTCTTGGTGTCTTTCCACAACAATAAATTCAATTTTACATGATTATCTTCTAGCGAATCAAATTGTTATTTGTTGCATTACAATGAGGCATCATCACACAGAGCAAAATTGTGCCATCTCCTTGTGGCCGGTGCTACAGAAGAGGAAAACAAGAGAACTGCTAGGCTATGGGAAAGCTTCGATCCGAAGGGTCAGAAAAATGGGTATCAGAACCGACGATCTCTGTGCAGAATGCAGTGAAGAGGAAAGCATTGGCGTCGAAAAGTCTACAATGCATGCGGAGTGAAACATTGGAATGTCTGGAAGAAGCAGCGAAGCTGGGTGTTAAGGACCTGAATCATTATTCATTGCAAACTGGAAAAGCTTGTGAAGGGGGCAAGGACCTGGCAACGGAAGAGATAGGGAAGGGGAATGAAATGGTGCTGACTGAAAAGTCAGCAAGGGCATCACAATGGGCCTCCGAGTGGATCTCGGCTGAAAACCTAACCTAACTTATACCTCTATGGTTTGTAGTAGTTTTATAGTTTCTTAATAGAAATTTTACAAATTTCTTATTAATTAAGAAGAGGGGTTTGCAAATGTCACGAATGATGCTTATTTTCACGTTGAATGCCAGTTTTGTCGATAAATATCTACAGTAATCTAAATAATAAATCTAGTCCATTTGGTATTTCCACACTCTATATTAAACTGGCAAAATTGAAGATATTTTTATAATAATTCCATCGTACTAATCGTGAACCTGGTGAGAAGTTTTTTTTTGCTGGTACGAAACTTGTTGGAATGCGGAGAATGTAAAATTACAGTAAGTGACACAGATGTTAGAAAGGTTAGTATCTTCGATATCTTCGTTCAGTCATAACAACGCTGTGAGAAAACACCACGGACATTCAAGACAGCTTGTCAAGGACGTTTATTCAAAGGCGAACTAAACAGATACGGACTTCAAACTAATGTAACTAGGTCAAATAGAAAATGAGCAACGTATTTACTTGTCTAAATTTAACTTTTTAACCGTAAATAAAAACATATTATGTTAGAATGTATACAATATGCTATGTAGTACCTATAATGAATAATTATATACAAATTTTTGAAATTAGAACTTAACATAACTCATAACTTCATTGCGCGACGTCTTAATTATTTCGCGTGTATTTTGGTAGTCAAATTTCATTTTTAAAAAATAAAAGGGGGGAAAATATTAAGCTAAAAATTGATTTAAACGAATAAATTTTTATTTTTGAACATCTCAGTTATCAATTTTTACCATCTATAATGCATTTTCCAATGCCGGACCGACAAAAGTCGAATGGTTTTTGAGTAAAATATCTCATGATGGTGTTTTTGAAAATGATCTAAATTTTGTGAATAAGGCAGACCATTCCACCACAATTCATTATCATTATCACGGTTTATCAAAATCAAAATCTTCATCCTTAAAATTCTTCAGATATCTTCTGTTTTAAACATGTCGTCTAATCGCTTCGAATAATCGATTCAACAATTCCACGCATACTCCTCGCGATTTATTTGGACAAAGTATCTACCTAATGCATTTTGGAACGTCACATAGATTTCATTTTTCGTCTCCAGTGATCAAGTCATTTAAAAAAATTCTATGTGGTGCCGTTGAAGCAATACGTCAAACCAAAATCTTCTCCAGATAGCTTAGTTTGTTCTTCCAATGAATATAGAGGAGTTTTCTGTAATTCCAGCAGTTAATATTGATATTTCTTGTCACTAAATTCACCAATTTAATATAAATTGTTCACCCATCTGTTGTACTACACACTTTAACTGACTACTGTACCTTGAAGAAGAGTTTCCAACTGAAGACAAAAGGTTATAACAGTTTAAGGCTTCTATTTTTCAAACTTTTTCATGTCTTAAAAATTTTATTGCCTTTACTTTGCTTTTTGTATATCTTGAACAGTGTCCATTTCAATATTTCCTCTTCGACTATTCAATCCATCAATAAAATCAAAATAAATCGTGGTTGTCATACGTTGCACAGGCGTCAAATTTGAAGAAAGATTAGCTACGACGACATTGAGAATGCGGATTAGAATTCGGGTAATGAATGCAAAACAACTTGGGTAAGCTTGGTGCGATACCTCGGGTAATATGGGACAAATTGAACCAAACTGATGTTCAAATTTAATTACCACTATGCCGAGGCGTGTTCAGGCTATTATAAGGGACCGTGGTCTAAATACTAGATATTAGTAACAAATGACACCAACATCATTTTGTATTATTAACAAATTGAATTTTTGAATAATAATTTTAATACTTAATACTCGGAATATATATATTCCGGTATAATTGAATTTGTTCAGTTTTGATACGTGTAACAATGAGCAGTTACAAGGTAACCAAGTTTCCAAAATAGTATATTGAATGAATGAAAATGGAACTTCTAATATATCAACAATTTCTTCAGCTGACAACGTCGTGCATAGTTTTATAAAACACCTGGCAAAGAGAGTGGATCGGTTTGTCGGCAGTGTGGGTGAAAATTCTTAAGAATCGGTGAATGGGATGGAGTTTAATTCGCTATTAAATTGTGCAAATTGCTTTAGGCATAGTTTCTCCATGTTTTATAACAGATCCGGGTCGGTAAGATGATTCGGCTCTACTACAGGGTGACTGAACTTTGTTGTTGGTAACGGATTATATTAAAAACGACAATGAGGATGCGTTTTTTTTTTTAAATAAGAAAGTGGGAAATTAAAAAAAAAAACGTGTCTACGATCGAAATAGTCTTTGAATAATTTATTCATCATTATTACTTTCGATTTTTACTTTTTACTATTAATTAATGTGATAGAAGATTTTTTATAGATACTAAAAATTCGATTTTTACCAACAAACTAAACATCAATTCAATCAACTACCGATACCGATACGAAATTTTTTAGGTAAATATTAAGGGGCAACTTAATCTATTGCAGTCCACGTCTGCAATTTCAAATTTCCTAGAGCGCTGCATCTAGGTAACTGTTAGTTTCTGATCTTAGTTTTGTTAGTATAAGACGTAACATATACCTAGTGATACAAAAATTAAAACATCGTCTATGAATTACTAAAAGAAGATTGACAAGTAATGACCGTTCCGCATTAATCATGAGCATGCCACACGAGTTATATTCCATGAAAACTGAAATTTTCTAATTCGTTTACAGTGCCACGTACACGTTTCACTCTCACTTTCAAACTATTTTTAAATTACTAGAATGCACCATACAAAACGTAGGCTGCAATAGGCAAACAAATTGGTATATTTCTAAAACCTTACACACATCGGGAACAATTTGTGTGAGCACGGCTCTGATAAAATTATGAGGGTGGAAATTAACCGCAGGACTACTGTAAATAACAAGAAATATATCGAGGGAGTAATTGAGAAAAATAACTGTACCATAGTGATGTAGATAATGTATAATATTCTAATCCATTGAATAATATACTATTGTGTATTCTTGTTTCTTATTATAGGTAATTATTATTTCATCTCTTCAATCTCAATCGTGAGGTTCGTGACTTTTTTTTTTTGGAATGTCTCTATTCCCTTTTCTATTGTCTTCTTCGATATTCCTCGATCTTCGGCTTGGTGAAATGATACGTGAAGGAGTTGATATGTGACTTTTTGATTTGAAGAGTCCATCTTATAGGCGATCTGCCTCTACGTCTTGTTCCCTGTACTTCTGGGTTATACCGACTGATTAGTTCTCTTCGCAGTTCAGGAAATTCTACTATCTCCAGTAGCGCTACATCTCAAACTAATCAATATATTTGAGTTCCTTAGCTCCAAGTAGTATTTACTATTCTATTAGCTTCAACTGTTTCTCACGTGTTGTTAATTTAAACAGTTAGATGTAAGTTTTTATTTTCAATTATCAAAACCGTGTTATATCTAAATCGTTTCATTTTATATTGATTATTGGTTTGATGAAAACAACGTAAACTTGGCATTGACACCAGATAAAGATAATTTTATCCTTGTTCAAGTCCACACATATATTTAATAGGTAATTTTTTATTTATGTAGTAGGTACGCGTCCGTGTTATGGATCGTCACACACACCAAATTATTTCAAACACAATTAGGACTAATAATGAATAAATTAAATAGCAATTATTACAAATGAAGTTTTAAGTTATTTTTTGGTATCTCTATTGAAAGAAAATATAGTCTGAGGGCCAATATCACTTTTTAGAGATTATTTAGTTGAGGCTTATTTTTTGAGACGTTGTGGAAGACCTAACTGCCTTCAAACGAGTAGCAGAACGCCGATAATCTTTAAAAAAGCTTTTGACAAGGTGTGGCATCTTGGCGTAGTTTTTCTTTCTTTAAAATCTTTACTACAAGCGACTGACTAACATTTGTTGTGAGGCAATTTCCGTGAGGATTGTGTTCTAATGGCAGCAAAGTATGTAACTTTGCATCGTCGGTTATTTCTGGTTTTCCCGAGTGGGAGCAGGTTTCTTCATGATTTCGAAGTCTATCGCTGTAACCTACCATCGTCAGAATTACTGTTTCGGTTAAAGAAGCCATAATAATAAAAGACATGCATAAATAAACAAATTTTCGTAAAATTTTTTCACATCTAGGTTTATGTTACAAGCCATAAATACAATATTAAAGTCTACATTTTTGTACAGGCAAAATTGAAAGAGATATCTAACGTAAGACTCGAGAGCCTCAGCTGGGCTTGTAAGTTCCAACGTAATTTATAAAAAAAACTCACTCATATTCCATCTAGGAGAAAATTGACTTGTTCTGCCTAACTTCTCTGGACTAGTTGTGTTTAAAAACAATCAAAACTTGCTTCTCCTCTTGGTTAACTCAATATTAATCCCTATAAAACTAGTTTATATGAAAAAAAAAAAACGATCGATATCAATTGAATATAATATTTTATATCAAGTAATTGGAACAACCTTGGATAAAATATGTATACGAACTATACCACACTATTAATATTACCCATGAGGGCGCCTTTATCGTGTTTAATACTATGAAAATGGATATGGTATTTCAAAGGCAATTTTCAACATATGAAAATCTGACGTTTCGACTACTTTCAGTTAATTATATTATCCTAGACTACGAATACATAAATATCCGAAAGCTCGGAATATATTAGAGTTAGTACACGTCGAAACGTCAGTCTTTCAAAAATTATTTGAAAAAAAAAACTAATTTTAAAACAGAAGAGACCTAAAATCAAAAATATCAAAAGGTCACTTACAATAATTTATTGAGATTTGTGGTGGCTTTAAGTTGTATAAATTCTTGTGATAGAAATATTGATTCCGGTTACTATAGGAATTTTTTATTACTTATTCCAATCAAATCGCATCATTTCTTAATAAACGAGCAGATGTGGACGGCGACCATTTTTCAGTAACTGCAAAATTTATCGTGCGGAGTGTGTTTTTTGCCTCAAAATAGGCTTCAGGTTTAGCAATGCTGCTCCGTTTGAGAAGAAACTCCTATCGGTGAGATCAGCGAATAGCTACTAGTCACTGGGAACCAGATCTGGACTATACCGTGAATGAGGAAGATTTAACCATCGTTGCCATCGACTTAGAAATCGGTCCATTGTCTTGGTGAAATGGTGGCTTTTTTTTCGGTATATGTGGCCGTTTTTCCTTGATTTTTGGATTCAAACGAATCAAAAATTCTATGTAGTATTCGCTATTGATTGGTTCACTCAGATGATGATCGTTTTGATTCCGGAGTAAAGCCATGGATCCATGTCGCATATCGACGCAAAAAATCTGATTTATTACGTGTAACATGATCAAACACTGCTCTGAATCATCAACACGTTGTTGTTTTTGATCGACAGCGAGTAAGCGCGGCACCTACGTCCTTAGATATCTCACGCAATTTGAATTTACGATTAGATATAAACAAATTGTGGATTTTTTTGATGTTTTCAAAGGAACGACCAGAACTTTCTCCGGTTACTAGCACGTTTAAATTCAGCAAACCAATAACAAATGGTTCATTTCGATGTCGAGCAGAGTCCATATAACACTTGAATCTATTGCTGAGCTTCTATCAAGAAGCAAAGATAAATTAAAACACGAAAATAACAAAATGGCGGTCACTTTTTTCTGAATAATGAAAATATTATGAAATTTTACAAATAGTCTTTTCAAAATTTGGTACTTCATAAACGTCATATGTCTGCGCCATCTGTGTGACAGTCACACGACTTTTTGAGTGATGGTATTTATTCAATATTTTTAAAACAATTAGAGCGTGTGAGGTTACGTCCTCGAAAACATTGTTGGGTGTTAACCTACTGTTTAATGTTGTTATAGTACATAAATATTTATGATAGGTAAAATTGTAAAGCTTTTTCTACATCAGAAAAAAAAGGCGATTATCACAAACATGAAATAAAACATTACCTCGAAGTGGTTTAATATTCAAGAATATTTATAAATTCTAGTCACGTTTTACTAGTGTACTAGTAGTACTCTTTCCGTATTTGCTTGTTGTTAACTACTTAGTTTATTTGTTATTTTAATCATATTGAAGAACAATACAGTACTTATACTATAAAATTTAGATTACGTTCAATTAATCACCGACATATTTGATTCAGCTAACATACAATTCAGCTTCTACTTATTATGCGCGTCATGCATTTTTCAAAATACGATTTGTGCGGCGTGGTTTTGTCAGTGTTCGATAAATCATTTGTCACCATCGGGAAAAACATAATTTTTATAAAAATATCTAAAAATATGACAGAAATAATAGTAAGAATTGTAGCAGATATGAAAAAAGAAATAATGTATTAATCGACCCAATTAGACTTTTTGCAAGAGAGCGGGAGAAGAATTTTTGAGTTTGTATTATTATTACAAATTAGAGGCATTCGAAATGTGGGTATATCGTAGAATCCTGAAGATACCATGGACTGCCAAAGTGAGGAATGAGGATATTCTCAGGCGTATCAATAAAGACCGTGAACTCTTTAACATCGTGAAGAAACGAAAGATTGCATACCTTGGCCATAAATATCAATTCCTTCAGCTGATAGTCGAGGGCAAGATTGAAGGTAAGAGAGGATTGGGACGGAAGAGGATGTCATGGTTACAGAACGTGAGGCAGTGGATGGGTATACAAGATATTCAGACATTGATCCATGCCGCTAGTGATAGAGAAGCCATGAAAAATGTGGTCGCGAATATCCATTAATGGATAAGCATTCAAAAATGATTTTTATTGAAGCGTTGTTTTTTAATTATTCAAACTATTACTATTACAAACAATACCAGAAATCGATCGGATAAAAAAATAATTGCTAATCCAGATGGCACGAATTTATGTGCGAAAATTCAAATAAATCCGACAATTTAAAATTGTAAAAAATACACTACAAAGATTTCGTCACATACAGAATATACGTATCAAGCTAATATAATCCTATAGTTTCTAAAAACAAGTGAATAATTGTAAAATTGTAAAAAACAGTATGTAAAAACAATTTTTTTTTCGAAAAACAGTCCCTAATGACAAGTGGCAGTTTGTTAATGTCAAAAGACAGTCTCTGACGACAAATGACTTTTTATGTTGTTGAAGGACAGTCTCTAAATCAAATGTAGGTTTGTTTTTTTGAAAAACAATTTCTTAAGACAAGTTGCTTTATTTTTGTTTGTTAGATTTTGAAACGGGCCGTTTCTAAAGACGAATGACGGTTTGTTATTGTAATAGAACAGTCGCTGAAGACGTAATAGTTTATGCAATACTATCGGCCCCATAGCTTGCGTGATAGTCTTTGAACAGCTTCGAGGAATGCTCGGGATCGTTGTCATGCTGTTAAGATAAATTATCCACCCATCAGTCGCTGGCCAGAACGTACTACATTTACCTTTAAAATCTTTTATAACCTTTTTTCTTCAAAAACTCTTCAATTCGCTCTTCTTCCAAAACATCTCCAAACCATCAACTAGCCTCCAACGCGACGGGATTACACATGGATCTAACATCCGTTCTTCTACAACCTACGCACAAACCCAAAAACCTCATATTTTAACTCATGATTAGAGGTTTCTTCACGGCCACCCTTCCCAAAAGAACAGCTTCCCTCAATTTCTTGTTCACTGTAGGATACTTGATTAGATTCATTTCTGAGCCCGTGAGTCGTCGATTCGTAACTTGCTTTGATAAGAATAACCTATCACGAGAAAATTTCATAAATTTATCTTTCTGACCAATCTCAGGTTTCTATATTAAGCCTTTCTCGAAATATTGAATTTATTCCGTTATTTGGCACCGTGCGGCGGGCAATCATTGGCACGTGAAAGGATTTAAACCCGCCTATAAATGACCCTTCGAAATGAATGATTCTATCAAATAATGATCAATTTATTGTATATTTTACCGGACAAAACCGATTTCAGGACAAACTAGTTTTACCTAGGCTGAACTAGTTCTTCCTATCCGCGATAGGATTAACTAGTATAGCCTAGTCCAAACTAATTTGTCCTAAGCCCGATAGGATAAACCACTTTAGCCTTTAGGCATTAAAAGACACGCAAAATTTCGTTTTTGCGAGCTGCAATCTAATTTTACATAGGGCCAATCTTTCTGCTTTGGGGATTTTAACTTTCTAGTTTATTCTAGATGAATTAGGGTAAACTGGTTTATGCTATCGGGTTCAGGACAACTAAATTTGAACCGTTGGCGATATTCATACTGAACACACTGTGTTTAACCGCCACTACACCACCAATAACAATTACACAGTCTGTCGCGGGCGTTTCGATAACCAAGTTATCGCCCTCAGAGACTGAAAGTATACTGTCTACTTCCAATTTGTCCTAACGCCGATAGGATAAACCAGTTTAGCCTAGTCCAAACTAGTTGCTCCTGAAATCGGGTTTAGTCGGTAACATGTATATAAATATGTTTATAAAACTTTCTGACCTTCTATGATCAAAAGTTTGGTAATCAATTAATAACTAGACCAAAACATAAACAACATCAATTCAAGTAACCGATTCCTATATACAAAGAAGATAAAGACCCAAAAGTTATTTGCACGTGTTTATAATATGCACATTCTGATAAAACACAATTTCTTAATACATGCATAATGCGTTTTGTCAATAGAAAAGTTTTCGTTCAACCAACAACGATATGTTCTTTCTCTCTTTTATAAACGGTAATAAATCGTTGTGAAATTAGTAAATTTACTCAACAGATGGTATATATCACATCACATTTCTGGAAATTTAATTTTATTATCGAGATACAACTACATGAAACTTTCCTGATGAATAATAAAAAAAAATTATTTTATTACTTTTTTTTTATCTACAATGAACAGCATTCGAGGAGTGCAATGAACAAAACAATTAAAATAATGTTAAACTTGGTATATGATTGATTCTAAAAAGTGAATAATCTAATTTCTATTTTCTTTATTCTCATATTTTCTAAAAATGTGTGCCGTGTCATTTTATATTAATATTGCTATTATCTGAAAAAAGGTGAAATTATCTTACATAAACATATAAAATATCTTACGTGATACTAAAATACAATGTTTTGATTCAGAAATAGCTGACCCGGTGAACTTGGTACCGCCTTACTATCGATTCTTTGGTTTTTAAGTTTTTTTTAATACTTATTCTGCTTGCTCCAAATAAAAGCAGTTGTGTTGTGGAATAATGTTTAATTAAAAAGTGTATGGAATTTGTTCCTATTCCTAAAACCAGTGAGTAGAAATGGCTCTGGATGTAGAAGCAATGGTGTTCAATTTCACCTTTCCATTTGCGCAACACAATCCATCGACTTCATTTTTGTATAACAATATTGGCAAGCCGAGTTCATAGACCCTATAGTAACACAGTTGTAGGCACTGTAATCAATTGACACATCATAACAGAAAGAAGCTCAATTCAATATTAGTCTTACTCGAATTCTTTCGCTGCGATCTTCACGTTCTTGGGCAGTACGGTTGGATTGATAATTAATTTGATTCGTTGCACTTCGGGTTCTTCCGCCGCCTTTTGCGACCATGTCGAACATAAATGACTCAAAAACACACAACACTCATTTAATTTCATAGAACCTACCCACGTTATCTAAGATCATAGAAAAATTGGTCAAAAAAAGACTTTTAACATTTCTGTTTAAATATAAAATATTTACTACCCATCAATTTGGGGTTTTTAAGTAACAAATGTACTCCACTGCAACAACTTTTTTATGATTTTTCCAAGGTTGTCTTAATCATAATATTGTAATCAACAAATTGCAGTACTACGGTTTCAGGGGAACACCTCTCGCAAGGTTCAAGTCATACCTTACCAACAGAAGTCAGCTTGTAAGGATTAATACAACGATGTCTTCTTGCAAGCCAATAAATTGTGCCCAAAGGCTCAATACTAGACCGAATCTGTAAAATTCTTAGTGCTTGTTGTGGACAATTCCCAGAAGAGTCTTTGCCTATCTCAGGCCCTGGTCTAATGGCTGCTTGACTAACGGACATGATGATGATATCCTGTTCCTCAATGGATTGAACTGAACACATTTTTCAATTGCATGAATTTCTACTTGAAAAAAATGCTAGAGTGTTTGATTCCCATACACTTCTGTTCATTCTTGTATGGTGTTTTGATCCCACTTGCTTTTACAGTTTATTATTTAGGTGGAAGTTTTTCCCAAAGCCGAACTTTTTCGATGCAACGTCCTGAGGCATATTCCAGGGTTGGTCATTACTTAAAATCAATGGTTAGACAAAAGAAAACTACGAGATGCAGTCTCAAAGAGAAGTCGATTCGAGCGGAAAGTCTTGTCTGTCTGGTGGAATGATTGAGGTTTAGTATGTTTCTAAATTATTCCAGATGTCGAGCTATGAAGGCCAAGGTATATAGTGAACAGCTGATGTGGATGTATGAGGTTTTATCGAATAAATCAGGTTTAGTTAACCGAGAGCAGGTTTTCTACGCTAAGCCATATACTGCGAAAGTTACGCGGAATAATTTCGAAGAATGTGGTGGTATTGAACCACATTCAGCTTTCGGTGCGGACCTCGAAGCGTCGCATTACTAATGTATTCAGATCTATGGCGATATTCTTGCGCGGGAAAAATTTGCATCTAATCCAAAATAATGGTATTACCAAGGTTACAAAGAGCTTGCCGGACGTTGTGTTAAAACCATGGAATACGATGGGCTATACTTCGAATATTAAAGCTTTCTATTTGTATGATTATTCAATAAACAAAGTGAATATTGAAAACAGACATTATTTA
This sequence comes from Diorhabda elongata, assembly GCA_026230145.1. Taxonomy (NCBI): domain Eukaryota; kingdom Metazoa; phylum Arthropoda; class Insecta; order Coleoptera; family Chrysomelidae; genus Diorhabda; species Diorhabda elongata. The sequence continues at coordinate 666,544 of CM047928.1, forward strand.
CGAGACATCCTCTGTATATTCACGTTGGCCGCACAATCTATATATAAGACGCAAAACAGTTCTTGGGTAAATAGATCGATTTTCTCACATGTTTCAAATTTCATTGTAAACAGAGAAGAAAGAAACTAGTCCAACAGGTAACAAGGTTTAACATTGATTCTTTGTTTTTAGAGCTATGCCAGGGACTTACGCTTATTTAATTATTCAATATTGTTACACGTAATTCTTCTAAATAATCTCGTTAATTGGACCCTTACAAGATTGTTAAGACGTATAGCATTTCATTTTACAGCCGTCTAAAATTAAAACATTCCGGATTTTTGTATTTTGTACAAACGACATTGAAGGTATCGAGCCGTTCGAAGTCTAGTCAACAGCGGAGCAGATTTATAATTTTTATATAGAATGCGCAAATTGTACGTAATTTCATATTTATTATTTGATATTATAGTTCGTATAGATTTTTTTAAGAAGATGCCGAATCCAAGTAACGAATTTCACCGAGAGAGCTGATGGATATGTAGCCCAGCCCTTAAAACGCCATCTTCTGTCATCTCCGTCCAACAACTACTGTGATATTACTTCTAGTTGGTGGATCTGTCTATGTATATGATGATGTTCCATTATATCGTCATACCATGCAGCCGTCTACATTCTTTTGCCTAAGAATTCTCTCCGTATAAGTAGCAATCAGTTGCTAACATTCTACCTTGTGCATCATCACCTGGACGATATTATCAGGATTTATGCTGTCGACAGTCTCCTCTATCCCCTCTCTTAAACCCCTTCAGTGGTTACAGTGTATTGAGCATCATCTGAGTCGCGTTTCTACTATACGTACACTCACATGTTTGTACTTTGTTCATTTAGTGAAAAGATACCGACGGAAGTAGCCGTGTGTCCCGTTAAAAGCTAGATAATGTAGAAGTTCACCTCTTCACCTTCAGATGATTTCTTTTCTGTCCATCGTCGTTGCCACGTCTGTATTGTTCTAGTGCGTTCGATTGTTGCCGGATTCTGTAGTGTTATATCTAAGCTGCTTCTGTACATCCTCTTACATTCGAAAGCCAGGAGTTCCACTACTAAGACAGCTTGTGCAGAGACAGTCCGGTAGGAACTGGCCATTCTCAGTGCACCTTCGTCATCAGACCAGACCTCCGCCCCATACAGAAGAATTGATTGAGTTGTCGCCATCAGCAGCGTTCGTTTCTCCGGCCATGGTCCGTTAATATTCGCCATTAAGCGGCTCATAAATGCTGTCCTCTCGGTCGCTTTTTGAGCTGTCTTTAACAGTGATTCCATTCCATTAGTCTTTAACCACAGTTATTAAATCAAATAATCGAAATAATATTAAATAGTAAGTGGTTTCAATATGCTCGCAATTATTTTTGCTAATTGCGCTAATTTTCAAAGAACTACCCTGTATATTAAATATCAATTGTCATAATTGGAATCCGTCATTTCGCATCGTGTCATCGACGTATTGAACCGATCAAATTTGATGAAGAAAAATGTTGCCCGTTATTATATTACTCGGAAACGGATCAATAATTTTTCTCCTGCGGTGAGCTCCGCTATACGAAATCTGAAAATTAATTACCTGCTATGATTTACCTTGAAACTATTCATAGATAATGAACTTCCGGCAACGTCTGAATGTTCGCTTATGTCTACTTTCCTACCTGCTATTACCTGCGCTCGCATTTCCTAATGAAACTCAACAGCCTCAAGAGGTCAACAAACCAAACTACAGATACACCTCAATAATATTATTAAATATATAATTTACATACATTTTATGAACCATTAGACATCAGTTTACCTGTTCAAATATACAGGATGTTTATAAATGGAAGAGCAATCGCTAAATAACTGCTGTGTTAAATGTGAGCTTTACCTTAATGAAATTTTAACTGAAAAATATTCAATTTATTTGTTAGTCCAAAAAGAATAATTGAAGTATTTCCTTGGACGTTTTGGCAAAAATTTTGGCTTTGCAAGAAAAAAATTATACCTTTGGAATCCCAAAATATTTTGGCCGAAACCTTTTTTCGGAGCACATTCCTCGAATATATTTTTTTTCCATGAAAATATTCACTTAGATTACGTACATGAAAATATAGAAACGTTTCAATTTTTTATACGAACGATCTTTTCATCGGGTATCTGAATAATACTTAGTAACTTTTCATCGGTTTCTTTAATCGTTTTTATACGTACAAAGTAATGTCTTAATTAATTAATTATAATTAACCCAATAACGAAAAAAAAAAAGAACAATATGATAGAAACCTATTGTTAACGTGTGAAAAGGTCCTCCTCTGTCATATCGCACATATATTAGAAAATATATTGGGTACACGAAATACAAACGCCGGTATGTTGACTCAAATTTGACACGCGACGCGCATGACGTCACGCTGGAATCAGAATGTATTTTCTTGGCCATTCAAACTTTGTTTTTGTGTTTTAAAATATTGAACTTTCTGTTATAAAATCATAATGCTAGGTTGTGTCGTGGCTACATGTAAAAACACTAATCGAAATACCAAAGAAAATTCTTTAAAATTCCAAAAAATGAAGAAGAAATTTGAAATGTTATGGAGAATTTTGAATTCAAAGAAAACATAGGTTTCGATTGCTTGAAATATATCGCAGCATAAGTCGAATATAAATTTAAAAATAAATATTCTCTAGGTATCCCCACAAAAACAAATGAGACACCTGACTGGCTGAGAACAACTGTTTCCAGAGACTCTCTTCTATATCCGAATGAAGAGAATTATGGCAGGTAGCTCAGATATTAGAATCAGAATTTTTTAAGATGCGTGGCCCTCTTTGAGCAAAAGAAAAAGAATTGGTTCAAAAAACTGTAAGTTCATTACCAAACACATCAGTGTCATTTGAGGTGATGATTCTTTGTCTAAACAGAACACGGGCATATATAAGGCTGAGGGATCTTATAGCCGAAAAATTAGTTTCAATAACTGCTGAAGAAAACCTAACAAGAAAAAAGAATTTACAAATACTTAGAAATAAACGTATAATATCTTTAATAATGTATATCCTGACCGAAATCCCATAACAAGATCTACTGTTAGTAAATTAGTAAAAAAGTTTAACGAAACTGGTTAAGTGAATGATTTATACCCAAATCGGGGCGCAGAAAAACTGCATCAACTGATAACAAATATCCAGGGAACTTGACATTTCGCAAACATCCGTAATGAAAATAATGATTAGACTATATCCTGTGGGGTCACTTGAAAAAGATCGTTTATAAAAAAAACCTGCCAATATTCAGGAATTAAAAGATACCACAGAGATAAAAAAAATTGAGTAGTCAGGGATGTTGCAAAATGTATAGCGTAGTTTTAAAAATCGCGTGGGTTGTTGTATTAAAATAAGTGAACATTTTGAGCATCTGCTGTAAATAATCGCCCGTACTGTATATTTTCTAAAATTCGTAACTTTTTTACTTCAAAAATGTGGATCTGCTTCTAACATGACACAAAAATTTGAGGATTTGTCTTCAGTTGTTGTAAGTTTTCTGAGCCATGATTCGGATAAATATTTTACTGCGCCAGTTTCGTCAAACTTTTCACTAACTTACTGACACTAGACCTTGGTACGAGATTTGTATTAGCACATGAATTATTAAAGAATATTCGAATCAAACGAGTTTATTCAATCGTAGCCAATCTAAATGTACAATATTTATTGTAACTTTGGTGGAGATACTGTAAACGTAGCTATAACTTTGAAATTATGGCATTTGGTATAGAGAATATTACATGAAAAATAATCAGGATTTCTAAAAACACAAAATATATAGGGAGATCCATTTGAAATGACAAGGTTCATTATTTTTCCGAAAAAAGGAAAGATCTGACAACAATGTATAATATCGACGGTATCGTACAAGCTGTTTCCGATATAATTGGGGCGTTCCATACATAAAACTCACTCTGTATAGACATGTCTCTATTTCAACTATTACTTTTTAAATTAAAATAAAACTTTATCAACAGGTATACAGAATACATTAAACTTTACATTTTGATTCCAACATGACGTCACATTGTGCCTGCGCATAATCATACCATGTATATTTGTATTGTGATTTGGTATAATTTAATAATAAAATATAATTCATATAGAATGTGTTAGATGTTTTTAAAAATGAGGTATGCGGTATAAAAATTCCGTTTACCATCTGTCAGATAGAAAAAACGTGGTTGTCGGAAAACATTTTCAACTTTATTAATTATTTACTTATTATTCAACTAAAAAATACTAAAGTGGTAACTGATTGATTTTTCAAAGCCGTTATGTTGCTATCCCATGCCGTGGGATGAGATGGCAGTAGGGTGAGGAATGAAAATACTACCAAAAAGCTAACTGTATATTTCGGATAATTGCAGTGGTCAAACCGAAATCAACCATAAATATTTCTTGGCTGGCCATACACATATGAAACTCGATAGACAACGCATCATATAAAGTGCAAAAAAATTATGTGTTCAAAAACTACAAAATCACTTCACATTTCGAAAGCGATGAAGTTCAGTTCTACCAGTTTTGACGATTTGTTGACCCCAACTGCGCACTACGTAGGAATGGATTCATTTCAATGCCGCCAGCTATTTCTCTCATTCGAGTGAATAAAACTAATAAATGCAAAAATACCTTGACACTATTTCGATGGAGAGGAAAACTTGAACAAAATTTTGCTACGTTCTTCACTTATGAAAATTGAGGGTTGATTTTTGAAGAAAATGGATTTTGTTATAAAAAATTTTTGGGACAACATTAAGGTATCACTAAATTATACACTAGTTTAATATTTTCTTAATTGTGGCCACTGAGCACAATGAAACTATAAAAAGTGACTTGAGCTCCTCTAGCTCGCAGGTTCAGCATTAAGAAAGTGATAATTTTGTTTTTCGAGATTAGTTAATCGATTTTAAAACTTATAAGGTCAAGCCAGACCGTTCTTTTTAGTTAAGTTCGACGAATTTAGAGTCCGATTGGATTATGCCGACTTCGATTTACACAGACATTGGTTTTCTGCTAAAAAATTAGCTCTACAGCTTTCATGATTAGTGAGTCGTTCGTTTGGAACAAATGGATTGAAAGGCCGACCGTCTATCGAAAGGATTACATTGAAGACAACGTTCCATCTGTCTAACTCGACGTCGTTCTTGCCAAATGAAAATTCCCAGAGCATTTAGTAGTATACTGGAAATTGATCTTGAAATGTATCCAGTAAAAATCAAGGTGTAACGTAAAATCACCAACAACGACAATTATCCATACAAAGTGTTTTTTTAAATAATGTTTAGATGTCGGATGGAGAGCATTTTCATTTAAATGTTTATGTTAACAAGCAAAGCTGTGGATTTTTGAGCACTAAAAATCCAATATGTGTAATGTGCCACTCCTGGGAGCTGTAAGACATTTAAGTTGGTGGAGTGGCTCAGTAACTTCCTCTCTTCTCGTGCCGTCTTAACGGACTGGTGGAGAGGAGTGAAGTTAAGAAACAGCTCAAAAAAATCCAAAGGATTAAGTGTTGTGCGCTGATGAAATGACAATTTGTTGTCCTCCCGGCGTACGACACTCCCAAGGATTGAGGAGGGTGGTTTAGTGGGTGAGAGTCCCACACAAACTCAGATATTTTATGTTAGATTGCAATTTAGTTACCTTCATTCTAAGATATATCCAGACAATTAGAACGTTATTGTCTTTCATACGAGTGATATTTGAGTTGTTTACAGGTACTTGGTCAAAAAATGGAATTAAATCGCGAACATTTTCTTGTAACAATCTTGGTTACACTTCGCTACAGGATGAATTTCGTGAAAGTCGTCCGAAATTGGCTCTTGTGCCAGAAAAGATCGATGCTGTGCCTAAACTGAAATTGCAAGATTGTCATGTGGCATACCAAGAGATTGGATACCGCATAATTTGATAATCTTTTTAAAAAAAGCTCGTGTCGTTTGGTGCGAAGAAATGCTGAAAAAATTCAAACGCGGTGCTTCAAAAGATGTCTATCAGATCATGACAGTGGATGAATCAAGGATCTAAACAACAATCGACTGTATGGGTCTTTCAAGACGAGTCAAATCCAACAAAAGTTGTTCGCGCACGAAGGGCAAATGGTCGCTTGTATTCTTCTCTATTCTTCATTAGAGCAACCTAAAACGGTCATTTCTGAATGGTACACCAACATCTGTTTGCCAGAAATGTTTTAAAAATTCGGGGAAACCAAACGCAGACGAGGAATCATCCTCCACTACGACAACGCGAGCTCTCACACATCAGTTCAAATAAAAACGTTTTTGAACAGTCAAACCATCGAATTTATGGGTCATCCGTCGTACAGTCCTCGTTTGGCACCCAATGAATTCTTCTTATTCCTGCAGATCAAAAGTAAATGACGGAGTCAACTTTTTTTACATCCGTAGATTAGTATTTACCTCCGTAACTATTTTCATTTCTGTTCCATAATCCATCTTCTACGCAACGGTATGTGTCAACCAACTTTTGATGGGACAGTTCTTAGTTTCCCAGATTTGGAAGAAACGTACTAGTTTCCACTTGTTTAGATTGTAATCGTTAGAGGACGTATCAGAAGATCCGCATAACGAAACAGTTTAATAAGAGAATAGGTATGAAAACATCCGTTGAATCCGAATATTAAATTGATAAGTATTCATGCGAATATGTAATGGAAATAATTTCATAACGAGTGGTCGGTCTTGTTTATACCATTTATATCAAACCAAACAGCATTTCAAAGGCGAAAATCTGAATATCAGTTACTGTTTACTGATTAAATCGGTGGTATATACGTACCATGCGGATTTAATTGCATGGGGTGGTCCTTATTACCGTATATAAGATATACGTCATACAGTTAGCAGTAATTACTACTAAAAAATATATGTTTCAGGTATGAAGATGATAAATCTTTCAAATATAAATTATTGTGTATAGTGTTCGCATTTATATTCATTTTTTTACCGGGTGAATCATTGAAAGTGGTGACCGGAGATATCTCCGAAACCTGTTCTAGAACTGGCTTTCTAAAAAATTTTTGTTGTTACAATAAATAATATCAATAGAAAAAAAAATCCATACGAGCTTTCTCATTCCAGTATTTATTTAATATGTGCATAGAGATGGGCACTTCGGCTTTTACTACCGATAGTTTTTAAATAACAGTATATCAAGACCGTTTTAAAGGCGCAAAACCATCTTCCTGGATATAAGTGGTATGAAACTGGATTTCCAGGAAATTGTCAATAAAAAGTGAACAAATATAGTTGATAATTCATCTCTACACAACTATTTCAACGTGGTTCGCACGATGAAGCGTTTTTGATGAGTTCCTTTGAGCTGTGACTGAGAAAAAGTCGCAGTGACAATATCGAAACTATAGAGTGGGTACAGCATTGTTGGAAAGCCCTTTCCGCCAAAAACCTCGCAAAATGAATGAGGAATGGGCACGTACGTTGTCATGAAGCATGAAAACTGTATAATTATTTTACTCCTTTGTCTGTGGGGTCACGATACATAAACACCGGTATGCTGACTTGTCGGCTCAAATTTCACACGCCGCGCGCATTACGTCTCGTCGGAATCAGAATTTGATTTGTTTTAAAAGATTAAACTTTCTGTTAATACAATCATAATCCCAGGTTGTGCCATGGCTACATGTAAAAACACTAATCGAAATACCAAAGAAGCAGGTAGTAAATAATTCGAGTTTATAAAAAATGAGGACTTGGCAAAGCCTTTCGTCGAGATGATAAAATGAAGTTTTAAATGTTCCAGAGGCTCTTTCTATATCCGAATGAAGAATTATGGCAGGTAGCTCAGATATTAGAATCAGAATTTTTACAAATACCAAACACATCATTGCCATTTGAGGTAATTCTTTGTCTAAGCAGAACATGGACATATGTAAGACAGTTTTTTTGGATTTTTTTCTAATCCTTGCAATTTGTGATAGCATTTTTGTCTATTTACTCGCTCCTTATAAGACGTTTTTAACATTTGTTGTGAAACTTACATCATGTACTTCTACATCTTTACGTAATATCTCATTCTCATCTTGTTTTGTAAAATCTTATTTACTCTGTTTGTTTTCCGACTGTGCCACTTGTTCTAGGATGTTGTTGAACTTCATCTTCCATTAGTTATTTCTTCAATGTTGCTAATATTTTCCTCCTTATCATCCATTTCGCCCTTCTTACGTAAAAGTGTCACTATACAGGTATCGCTTGTACTGTTACTACCGCTAATTAATGAAGTGTGAAGCCGTTAAAAAAATTGTGTATCCGAACTATATTTCCAAATATTACGGAAGGAAAACTAATTAAGGGAATACTTGTTGGAAAAGCTGTTTGGAAGGAAGACATTCAAAAAGGTTGTCGAAGAAAAATTTTTTGGTTTTAATCGAGATTTAAAGATTTTGGAAGAACGTCATCTATGATTTTGAGACGTTGGTCTATAATAAGTAAAACTATCAAAAGATTAATTATTCTGTTGTTGTTCATACTAAGTTAACCAAGTGCCTTACAATTACCTAAATAAACCATAAATTAAATCTCAAACTAAACTAATAAAGAAGTTTAAAATTGAGTATAAACTATATGAAACAATCAGTTCATTTAAAATACAGTTTAAAGGTTACAATTATAACTATGGCCTTAATCTGACGCAGCAGCATGATGACATTTCATATATCAAGGCTGGTAAACCAAAACTAGTAAAAACCTAAAAAAGGAAGTGCAGTTGCTACCTTGATAAGAATATAAAGAAATAATTGTACAATCTGTCACGATCCTAATCTTAAAAACGTCATAACTGATAAACAGTCGTGCCCATTATCCAGCCAAAAAAATCCAAAAAAGTAGACAGACAATTATAGAGCAATATAGTAGAAAAAATTATGTGTAAATTAGGAACATATGCTGACCCATTTTATTTATTGCTCCTCACAGTCGATAATTCAAGTTCGTTCATTCATTCATTATACAAAGTGAATTGGAAGAATAGTAGGTTAGTGACAAAAAATAGCTGCAACTAATATGTGCGGACCACTACTTTCTTTGGCTCAGTTTATTATAATTATGAGGGGAACAATCAATATTTCATAAATATGCATGAAAATTAAATGTTTACTCCCCGTATACAATTCGGTAAACATCTAACAAACTGTCAGTCCACGTGGACTCATCATCTCCACTGTTTACTAATGAAAACATCGAATCGTAACAATAAATGCATTTCTCTAGGCGGAAACTTGCGGAAGGCGTATGTACACAATTTCTTCGAAATATTCCTGCGAGACAGTCTGCGATAAGCAGTGGCGTCGCTAGGTGAGATTTATGTAATTTATAAATTTCTTTAAATAAATAGAAATATGGCGTTCTTTAGACCATGGGCGACAGAAAACAATAAAATTGCAAAATGTAGTGAGAATAATGACAAGTATGAATTTAATAATAAAGATTTAGATATACAAACACACCAAGTTATTTTAAATATAATCGAATGTTTAAATAAGGAAAATATTCAGCAATCTGATAATGCAATCATAATAAGAATTGTTAAATTAACTAGAGTAAATAAATTTTTCATTTATCGAATGGTCACGAAACGGGTTGCAGTGGTCATTTACAAAACATGTAAAGAAAAAATGAAATCGGTCATCAAAGCTACTTAAGATTTTATAAGTAGGACAATTTATAGTTTATATAAGGAATGATTAAAAGTGATACAGCAAAAGGCCGCAGATTATCCAGAATACAATTAAGAGTAAACTAGTTTGAAAGGTTGTATAAATCGAAAAGAAAGTTCTAGCAGCAAACTGCCAAGAGCTTTGGAAAAACTGAGTTGAACATGTTATCGAAGAAGATGAGTCTGTGAAATCACCCTTTTTACAATCCTTCATAATTCATACTTGGAATTGAAATAGTTTTTTCTTTATGTTTTGCAAAGAATTTATTTTCCTTTCTGGTTCTTGCTTTGAAATTTCGTTTTCCTGAATAAAACGAATGGTGCACAAAAACGGCTCAGTTCACGTCTGATATCCTGTTTAAATCAAACTCCCTTACAGGCGGTTACATTTTACTAGTCTATTTACGTTTTATAGTCAGATAAGAGACTACTGAAGTTCCAATCGACGAATGGAGTACAGTTCACATCTTGTACTCTGTTTAAACCAAACTCCCTTACAGGCAGTTTCGTTTTAATCGTCTATTTACGTTTTATAATTTAATATTCAGTTGTAGCAAGGTATAATAACTACAATTAAGTGTAAATAAGTATAATGCCGTCCAATTTATAATGATTCGATTGCCCTTTAATGATTACTTTCTCGCATAAGATATACACATTTTTAAAAGTGTTTATAAAAATAATAAATTTATAAAATAAGGTATCTACGCCTATGGTAGATCAAACAAAAGAACTATATCAGCGTTAGAATTCAGCACTACCTCTGCTACCGTTATCCTTAAACAAAATGTGGTATTTTTTGCTTATCCATTACTTAAAGAGTTTTTAAACCCTTCTCGAATAATTTTAATTTTAAACTGACTCTATTGCATGAAGTTATTATATCAAAATTTTCAATCCATTCCAAGCACCAACTTCTAAATATTTGTATACTTGTGAGTTTCACTATCATCGGTTTTTCCAAAGGTACATTACACTTAACGAAAAATTCTTAGCTACACAATATGAGATAGATGGGAAAAATAATAACATAATATCTATATAGCCTTCCTACATTGTTTAAAGCTAACGAAACTTCTTTCAAAAAAAAAAAAAAGAAGCAAATACGTTATTATTAAAACTGATTTTGACATTTTTCCATTCATCAAGATAGTTGAAAACCGGGTATAAGAATGGAAAACGATTAGAATAATTTAAATATATTAAACATAAGAAAAAATTATTCAAGTAAATGAAGAAAATAAAAATTATTAAGTACCTTACTCAATAATTTTAAAATTTCCTGTTATATAATTCTGTTATCTACACCACCCAATATACTACACAAAAACGTTTCTATTAAGTACAAACTATTTAATTGCTACGAATATTTTAATTGCCATACCGTTATCTGATGAGTTTATATAAATTAACAAGTCTTTCCAACAGTTATGGTGATAAAACAATTTTTTTAATTAAATTTGACAATATACAACCAACAACAGTGTATGTGGTGTAAAGTACCAACGAACTGAACACTCTTTTAATGACTAGATAATTTTTAATAACCAACACGACTAGAGCATGACGGCGAGTTTACTCTCGAGACAGATGAACATCGACTAAGCGACTCAAAACTAAAATTCAGCTCTAGTACGTCACACCACTTCCGCCTTCACGAGGGAGGTTTTAATACACAGACATATCCCCTTCGATTTCCGATACTAGACACCCACATTATATATATATATATATATATATATATATATATATATATATATATATATATATATATATATAAAATCTACCATTCGACAACACACAGACATGTATATTTCATTTATAAGAATGAATTTTCGTACTTTGACAACTTTTTAAGAAATCATGTCAACTATCGTCAATCACGAAGGTATTTGACCACAGTCACGCAAACAGAGATAGAACAACAGTAGTTACTTATATAAACAAAACTCGGTCCGTGTCATAACAAGGTTTTACGGTTGTTTAGTATAAAAAAGAGTCAAGGAGCTGATTTATTTCGTTTTTTTACCTATTTTCTAATTGCTTTGTACGGTTTCGTATAATTATGATTTAAGGTAAACAAACGCCGTGTTGCAGACAAGTACAAAGTGCGGTAGAATTTAAACAATTACACGGCAAATATTTAGTTATTTTTCTTTGAAATGAATAAATGAATCTATTACGCAACCATGTTTTGAATACGTACTTACGTGGGTACTTGAAAAACCGGCTGGGCGGGGTTGACGTAAACAGTACCTATCTAAAGTAAATAAATAATATCAATATAAAGTTTGACATGCACCTACCGTAACTTTATAGTTAATTTTTCTATTGGGTGTAGAGTTGTCCATACGAACGGCCATAGTTATTATCACAGATGAGTTGAAATATAGGGGTGTGTCTATGATTATTTAAATATTAAATGTCATGGCACACTACGAAGAGGTCATTTCACGGCACTTGTTTATATTTTTTCAGGGCTAAGCGGTACGAAGGAGCCCTACTTACCGGATCGCCGGCACTTGTTTCTACCGCAACTACAGTTTTCATTCGCCACTCCCCTCGTCAGCCGGACACCATCTTGGTTATCTAGTGTCTGTCGTTTGGCGAAACACCGCTAGGGTTCGCGCCTGCGCGCTTGGCGAATATTCGACATTTAGTAGGCGTGATGAAAACAGCTATCCGATAGTCTCCGCATAAATGTAGAGCGTTGTTGCCGTACCGCAAATTATCTTTTATCTAACTACAACTTAGTCTAGTCAACAAATTCAACAATGTGAAACATAGAGATAAAGGTCCTAAAATTATGAACGATAGCTCATTCGAAAATATTTTTTAATAAGAACAAAAAGATAAAAAAAAAGTTTAATTTTCCGTTGATAATTCAAAAAATATTAATATCTGAGAAATTTCATAAAAATTGAATGTACAGCTGTTTCGCGACTGTTTCGACATGGCTGCAACGCCGCATTGGATACAATGTTTAGCATATGTTGATTTATTAAATTGGAAAATTATGGTAGATACTTTGAAGAATCTTTTCTCGTTCAAAAAATTATAATCTCGATTATAAGGTATTAATATCTGACTTATAAATTGTGATTGATTCGTGGAGCCCTTTTCATATACATGTATGTACATCAATATCAAGCGATAAAAATTATTTTTTCTAATACATTTTACAACTGAGAGTTTATGGAAAATTATGACATAAATTAATACTAGATATAAATTTTTAATGCATTTTTTATGAACAAATAGAGAAATTTGATATTATTGAAAATTTTTTTTCACCATTTTGTTCTCTTTAGAAAATTATGATTTCTAATAAATGTTTTTCAATGGTTTGAAATCATTTTTTATATTTAGATTATTAAAATTGTTAGTGAATAATTTTTTTAAATCGCGTCTCAATAGTTTAACAAAAAAAATATTTTTCAACTTATTATTTTATTTGTTTATATATTTAAACATTTCGAAAAACTTTTTTTTTCCACCGGATATCTGAAAATTTTTAATTACATAAAATAATAAAAGAAAATTTTTTTCAGTACTTTGTTATACAGGGTGTTTTCTAATACGACCCCTCGTTTCTCAGTTATATGCCTTTAAAGTGTATTTTCTGAATTATACATTGGAACATTATGAATTTTAAATGGACGTACGTCCATGCAGAGTGTAAATAATTCTACACTACTATCTAAAGTCCAGGGGTGGCTTATGCCCAATGGTTAACAATCCGTTACTTTCGCAGGGACAACCTATAAAATCTTAAGATAGCGAAAATGAATTTTTTAACAAAAAGTTACTCTTTGTTTAACTCGATAAAATTTGTGGTTTAGGAGATATTTAGGTTTTTAGAAAGCTGTACATTCCAAGGGAACCGTACGTCATAAAGAGACATTCTGAAAAAAATCATCATAAATTGAAATTATTTATTGAAAATATTTACAGGAGGCTTTACATAAGGAAAAAAAAATGAAAGTTATAGGCTAACCAATTAAATTATTCTACATTTAAATATTTTCCTTTTGTAAGTAACTTCGACAGTTCGGTTCAATTAGTATTAAAGAATATTTAAAACAAAATGGTGAAAAAAATTTTATGTATAAATTATATGTTTATTGATTTGCTTATAACAATTTTTTAAACAAATGCACTGAAAATTTTTTAACTATTATTCATTTATGTCATTGTTTGATGTGAAAACCATGATATTTGTACCAATATTTGTAGATTTGATTTTGGGTTGGTAATAAACAATCGTAAAAAAACAGAATAAAAAAATTTATAGGCCAATTTTATCACGTTTATTATGTAAACGGGAAAATATTTATTAGTTACCAATTGTATAACTTTTTGAAAAATCGATTGTTTGTTAATGTTCTACCATATTTTTTCAAACTTGTAAATCATCTTGATATAGCCGGTGGGCCCTATTTTCAACGCTAAATTAAAATTTTGAATAATTTATAGGAAATTTTCTTATTTATTAATACCTTTTGATTTAACAACGAAAAAACTGTTTTGGTTATCATCTAATTTGTTAAAAACAATTGCAATTTTTTATCCTCACAAAAATACTTAAAAAACATTTTTCAACAGATTATTCCAAATCGAATGAGCTACAATATAAATAATGTATAACTTTAGGATCTTATCTCTATTTTTCACGTTTTGGAACATATTAATTAGACTAAACTACCGTGACAGTATATACGGGGATAGTTCCAGAAGCAGCTGGTAGCCAAAACAAAGAAAACAGAAAAGTTTTGGAAAAAGATATATTCATTGTTCAACGTAACCTCGTAAATGTTCAATAAGAATCGTCAGGGTCCTCGAAATAGACATTAAGTGCCGCCATTACCCCTTCATTGTTGGAAAATCTTTGACCACAGTACCATTTTTTCAAGTCTGGGAATAGAAAATAATCTGGGGGGCCTAATTGTACCAAATAGGTAGCAATTTAAACTTAAATTCATTAATTTTGGGCGTTGCTGCACGAATGTGTGATCTGGTGTATTCTCTTGATGAAACAACACTTTCACCTTAGCCGCCGTTTTTGCTTGATTTCTTCGCTCAAAACTTGCAATAAGTTCACCATAATACTCACCATTGATAGTTTTTCCTTTTTCAATCAATAGTCAATGAAAATTATCCCACCCGCATCCCAAAAAACCGACGCCTCTACCTTTCTTGCAGATGGAACGGTTTTGCCTTCTTTGGGGTCGTTTCTCCCTTTTCAGTCCATTGTGTTCTTTTGTTTCGGGAGGAAAGTGATGGGTCCACGTTTCATCCATAAAAATTTGACTTTATTTCTGTGAAATATTGTCAAATATTCGATGGAAACATCTTCACGACGCTTTGTTCTATTTGAATGAGGGGTTGCATACTTTTTAATTTCTAAGTTTTAATTTTTTAGATACACAAAATCTCCAGTGGTGTTAGAATTTTGGAAATAGTAAATATTCATTCATTTGTGAGAAATGGTGCAAATCAAATAAATAATAACTCAGAGCTACTAAAGCCAACTGAAAATTTTGTTGAAAACCATGATGTTACAATAATTTTATATATTTCCGATTTTGACAATATTGCACTGATGCAGAAGGTGCTTTTTTCTAATTTATTATTATTATTATTTGTGTAATTTATGTGTAAATCCATTATAAACCAAAAATATGCTTCATAAAAAGTTTTGAGGGCTTAATGTCAGTATTTAAAAAAAAAACATGGTTTTAGAAGTCTCTTTAAAAATCTGTTGAAATGGACGTTATGTAATATATTTATTGGTAAATAAAGATATTTTAATCGACTTCTGTACTTTTCTGAATGATTTCATGATTGATTTCATCAACTGTAAAACATTTTATCACCATTTATTTCACAATTTTTGACAAGGTAATATTTCAGACGTCAGTATTGTTATTTATTGACATATCGGTTTTTTTATGATTTAATTGTAGTTCTACTAGTTTTTTATTATTGAACTATAAATTTTGTTGTCTCTGTTGTCCTGTCGTGCGAAATCAAATATACCTTACCTCACACTGTTTTTTTCTTTTCACATAATTTATAATCTCTGTGTATAAGTATAATTCATTCGTTTAACGAATGAAAGCAATAACAATAAGATTAATATTAATAAAGTGTTCCATTTAATAAATTTTTCGTGTACAATCATAGGACCAAGGATAAAACAATGGTATTCTCATGTATTTTGAGCCACTGAATCCAAACGCACCCGGTATTTTTGCGGAAAATAAACTGGTACGCGTTATGTTTAAATCGCAATTGTTTAAACAAATTATGAACAAATGGTTTTTTCGGTTCGGATAATTTTGTTATACAAATAACGCATCTTTGAAAATTTAAAAATTTTTGAAATTTTTACTAGCTTTCGATTTTAATAATTTTTGACCAACTGAACATTTTTGAAAATTGAAAAATCGTACTTGTTCTTTGAACCTTACTCTACAAATTGGTATATTTCGATATTAGTGCAGGTCCGGCGTTTGTAATTTATTTGGTTGTTAAAATAAAGAGTAAATTAGCGGCCTAAAATGCGCGCCAGAACAGTGCCAAAGGCCGGATGCTAAATCGGCTAAATTTGGATTAAACATGGTGGCTACTTTCGTCCCTATTCCAATCAAAACACTGTAACCTAATCATGCTGACAGCGCCACGACCGTTAAAATTATTAACTTTACAAAAAACAAAGAAATCAAACTGATATCCGGTTACTCCGTCACTGGTACCTAATTCATCAATAAAAATATGCAAAATTAGATTGGATTCACTTTTAGGTAAGATTTTGGTTGCCTACAATTGGGCAATTTAGTAAATTACGTATAGCCTTTACCATTTACACAATTAACTTACGTCCTTGAATATATTTAATCGTTAATGTCACCAAAAAGGTATTACATCACTCAATAAGTCATGTAACTTGCACACAGATGGCGCCGCCATTGTCAAATTCATATGACGTTTATGAAGTACCAGCTTTCAAAAAACTATGTGTGAAGAAGTAAAAATACTTTTGTTATTTTCAAAACAATGATGAAAAAGAACCATTTGTTATCTGGTCGTCCAATAGCAGTACGCAGCATGTCCAGAATTAAACATTAGAGTAGAAATAAATATGCCCTCATATTATTGCGGAATGCGAAAAAAGATTATATCGATTTGAATTCAATTGGCAAGTGATTGTGCATTTTTTTGCATTGTAAAATATTGAGCCCTTAACTAATTCTGAACGTGGAGTGCAACGATCTTTCTGAAATTGAAGAAGGGTGCTTACGAATTAAAAAAAAACGGATTCAAAGATGAATAAGAAAGGAAGAATCACAATTTTTCCATGCAGTCAGCCCTGCTGTTTAGTCCGAGTGAATATCTAACAGTTGCACCCCAGAGAGGAAGGGTTTTGGTTTAATAAAACAAAACTCACCTGAAATAAGGTGGCTCGAGTTTTACCTGAAACATAGATAAAATATATTTTTAAAATATTCCGAAGATAATTTCGATTTACTGTTAAAATATAATGAGATAATACACAGAGAATCAAGCTATTATTTTGTTGTCAGATCGATTAAATTACACTAGAAATTCTAATCAACGTCTCCTATAAATATTTGGTTGAGACAAATTATTAAAGGAAAGATAGTCCAAGGAATATTAGCTTTGTTCTAGGTAGAGAAGATCCTGAATTTATACTTAGTTTGAAATATTGCATTCGCGGTGCTAAATTTGTTCGCGGTAGAGATCATATTTGTACGTTCGCGTTGCTAAAAAACATGTTCTGGATTTAAAAACCTGTGTATGTGAAACACGGATTTCTAATTCCGAACAGGTTCTGAATACGTCCAATGGATCTGGGTAGATTGTTAGTCTGGCGGATGTGCATCCATTCCACTTGTCATTTTTTTTATATTTATCACGAATAATCTCCAACCGGTGTTAGGGAAGCAACATAGCAAACTATCAACAATCGTTTTACTTCACTCGACTATGTGCTTGTATAGAAACAAATATGATCAGATCACAACTCTACGAGACTGATCCGATAAGTAGGTATTTGGTCTACTAAACCAAACAAAAACTCTGGAAAAGTGGCGATTCATTTTTCGATAGTCTTCTTTCAGTTCACAGCAATTAATTGCCGCGCGAGCAGATAAGCCCGCTCGCACAAACGATCCAATCAAAACGAGTTGTTCTATTCAGCTGTAATTTCGTCAGTAGCTCCATCTACGAGTATGTACCACCGTATTGTAGTACTAAGTAAGCATTGTGGGGCTAAGTACTTATCTTATGGACATCTTCCATCGTATGATAATAGCACTGAGACAAAACTTCCCACATCTCCAAATGGAAAACCAGTGTTTTACCTCACCTAAGACAGATTCAATTTTTTTTTCCATCGCATACCATTGTTTACGTGAAAACTTTACAAATTTAATTGTGTAACCATAGTTGACAGTTTAGTGGCCGTCAGAAACTAATTATTTAGTCGCACCTCGTAATTTTGAATTATTTTGCATATAATTTTAAAAGTACAAAAATGGTTATGCTTATATTATTATGCATATGAATCCGTATTGATTGACGTAGAATAAACAAAATTTGATAATTGATTGTGAGCTAAATGAAATATACTGAGTGACACAGACTCGGTATTGATATTTATTTATTCAAGTCACTATAAGAAACTATCACGTTTTCAACCAACTTTTTGTGTTAGCGTCAGGTCTCACACATTTGTAAGTATAATTTATACTTAGACTAAAAACCGTGAATTTTATTTACGTAATTTATACACTAACTATTCACCAACACTTAACATCTAATTTATTTTAAATACACTGTTGAGTTCAATTTTGTATTAATTTGTCACTACTCCGATGTATTCACGATGCCTTAACGGCCTTAATGCTGCTAGACTCTAGCTTTATATATCAAAATTACACTCTACAACCTTCGACTTTTGGAAAAATCTAGTTTGCCGTAAATAAACAAAAAGATCTTCTTGGAAATTGTCGCTATAGAATAGTCACAAAAGAGAAAACAGGTCACAAAAAATACCCGGTGCTTCCGTCAAACGTTATCATATTAGAACAGGACCCGCTTCACGGTCTATACCAAATGATTCCGACATCAAGACTAATATATCAAATCGAAGTGCTTATAATACCCATTCGCACGACAAGAGTAGGGAATTTCACGTTTACGCATTCTTAGAAACCCCAGTAAGAAATCAAAGTTTCCTCCAAACAACATGCGCGTCCAGATCAATAAATCTGGCTGATGATTCCAAAAAACATTGTTTTTTTTTAGTTTCGACAGTGGACAATGATATTTAATGCGTGTTATAATTATTTTATTTTCTTTTTCGGATCTTAGTTTAGTTTGCGATGTTTGTATTTAATTTTAGTGTTTTAACTTCACCGAAGGTGATGGAGGTCAGCCAGAAAATACTATGATTGAAAGGATTGAACAATTACTTCAATACCATATTCTATAATTTATGGCATTGCACAAATGGGAATGTTGTAGATCATATTTGTTAAAACGAAAGACAGTTGCCCGATGCAACCATAAAAGTGCCAATATTAGACATGATTTAGAACAAACTACGTCGTACCCTGATTATGACTAATAATGGTTATTGTGGAATCATAAAGACTTTTCGGAAATTATGAACGGGTTAATCGGATCACGATCTGAAGGTTCGGAATCTAACCCGGATCACGTTCATTGTTGTTCGGGAACTGAACGAGCTAATCGAGCCGTAAACATATTATCAGCTGACGAGTTGAGTCATTTGTCTATGGTTTTTTGAACTTTAAAAATTATTCATTTCCCTTAAATGGGAAGTATTATTGTGTGTTTAATCCCATTTAAATACTTTGGAGTACGTTTAGAGAAAAAACTGTGCTATTAAAATAGATTACCTACTCTAATTGCGGTAGTAATTCGAATTTTGACAATTTATACCCATAACGCTGAAAATATTTAATTTTGATAATCTTGAAGAGTCTTGCTTTTCAGAATAATACATTGATATGTATTTTTTAATGTTAGGTAGATATTCATGTAATATAAGGATGGTTCCAGAAGTTTCTGGCCAAGAAGAGAAAAAAAACACAAAAGTTTTGGAAAAAAAAAAAATATATTTATACACTTTTCCTAAGGATGTTCAATAAGTTCGATACCCTTTTTATAATAAGACATCACCTCGTCATTGTTGTAAAATCTTTGACCACCGAGCCTTTTTTTTTTCAAATCTGGGAACAGAAAATCATCCGAGGGGGCTAAATCTGCCGAATAAGTATGCATGAGGTAGCAATTCAAATTTCAATTTATTAATTTTGGCAATAGCAATAACAGATGTCTGCGCTGGTGCAGTGTCTTGATGAAACAACATTATTTCATTATTTGCCAAATGCGACCATTTTTGCTTGATTTCTTCGCTCAAACGTTGCAATAAGTTCGCATAATACTCGCCGTTGACAGTTTTTCCTTTTTCAATCGATAGTCAATGAAACTTATCCCAAAAAAACCGACGCCATGACCTTTTCTGTACATGGATAGGTCTTTGTTTTCATTGAAGCCGGTTCTGCCTTGTCAGTCCATTGTGTTAATTGTTCTTTTGTTTCGGGTGTGAAGTGATGGACGCACGTTTCATCCGGCGCAAAAATTCGGCTTTATTTTGATGAAAAATTGTTAAAACACTCGATGGAAACATCTTCACGACGCCGTTTTTGTTCCATTGTGAGCAAACGCGGCACCCATCTTTAAATTTTCAGATAATATGCGACATACCGCACTTTTTTGAAATGCCTACTATGTCTGCTAGGTCACGCACATTCAGTCAACGATCACTCAGTACCGCTTTGTGGATTTGCTGCAACATTTCTGGAGTCGTCACCTCATTTGGTCGACAACTGCGATGACGGTCTTCGTAGGTCGTACAGCCTCGTATAAACGATGACCAATTTTTTCCATGTTTACAAATTCAATGAAAACGTTCCCTATTGATAACTGCCTAACAGTTACTAAACAACGTGGCGTCTTCAAACTTGAAACATATGTTGTATAGATTGTGTACTTTGTAATATTTTTCAAGCAACTAGCGTCATTTCTAGGTCAGGTCAGGTACTTCTGAGACCATACTGGTAAATAGAAAAGAATTAATCAATACGTAATAAGCAATGTTTGATGAACCCTAACTATACTTCAAAGTTAAATCAATGACACATCACGGTGTCATTCTTTAAGTATGAATACTAATTAGCAGCATAAAATAGACGGAAACAACTAATTAAATTGAGTAATTTTGAAAAAATAATAATTTACTTTATAAACGCATATAAGTTACATAATGAATGATTGTCAGAGTGACATCGTGACAACAGAAATCTGCCGCTTTAACAGTTCATCTAAGTACACGAATATCTAAATATTAAATACCAGAAAAGTATCCAGAGTCTAGAATAAGATGGTAAAGAATCGGCACTTTAAAGTTGTTTCTCTTTTTGAGACTGTAGACTAAAAAAAAGTGCCTCAGGTATTGGGTAATACCCGACAATAAGCGGAAAGAAATGAAATATAAAATCCTGACTCAAGCGGTAGAGTCCTTAAAATAAGAAAAAGAAAAGGTCGGCGATAATGGCCATTCAAAATCCAATAATCCATGTCGTTAAAATATCAATATATCTGCTATATTTTAATAATCGGACTTCCACATGGTCAATATCGAAATCGGTACTCAAATTACCACTGAAGTCAAGGAGTCAGAAGTCAGAAATTGTCTTATTGGTTATTATACATATTCCATAATTCTTTTACACACTTATTCCCCAAAACGCCTACAAGCATCTATTTTTAGATTATCAATCCTTGCCTTGGCGTCACTTTTTATATTCGATCGTAAAGAAAATGTAAAAACGAAAGACTGCCTTCATATTTAATGAATTTTCTGTATACGAGTATCAAGTTTGTTATAATGGATGAAGCGTGACTAAAAAATGATATAGTTGAACGCATATGTCAATTTAAAAGTTTGATTTTTATACGAAAGTTACTACTAAAGACAGACAAATAAAAACAAATATTTATAATTGGATAATACGGTTTTATTGTATTTCAAAATATTCTCCAATAAGACCAGACACTGTTACATGTGCTTGAACTAATTGTCGAAGCATTTTTTTCATTCCGATTGAAGAACCTCCAAACATGTGATTCGAACCTATCGTCTGCTTCTTCAGGTGTAGAAAAACGTTTTTCTCGCAATTTATTTTTGATATGCGGCAATAAGAAAAAATCATTGGGTGGCAAACAAGTCCTGTACGGCAGATGATCATCCATTCGATGTTTTGACTGTTCAAAAAGGTTTTTGCTCGCATTGACGTGGTGGAGAATGATTCCTCGTATGCGATTGGTTTCCCTCATTTTTTCGAGCACTTCTGGCAAATAAATGCTGTTGTACCATTCAGAATTGACCGTCCTACGTTGCTCTATGATTCGTCGCCTATCACGGTCTGTTTTGAAGCACCACGATTGAATTTCTTTGCACCAATTGGAGCTTTTCAGCGATTTTCAAATTATGCGGTATCCAACGCGATAGCTCATGCTGATTGAATGATTTAATTTTATATAGTCAATATTATTTTTTAGATTTTCCTTATCTGAGATGAGATAGCGATGGTTCGAAAATATGAAAATCGATAACTGGATGCCAACAAATAACGACAGATTATATTCACGAAATTTCGATACAAATTTTTCCGTCATTAATTCCAGGGTAAAATTAATAAATAGTGCAGTACCAACAATATTAGTGGATTTAACTAGGAATCGGACTTGGTCTTGTGTTGGCATCAATGGTTGCCTAGCTGCAGCTGGAATGATGAGGACCAGCTTCCATACCATCTTGTATGTGGTCTTTGCCGACCCGTCATCTGAAATTCTGTCCTCGTGGTCTCTCCATTCCTTTCGCAAACAATTTAATATGGTAAAATTCAACATAACTGTAGTTTGTAGCGAGTTGATAATT
The DNA here is from genome assembly GCA_026230145.1 of Diorhabda elongata. NCBI lineage: Eukaryota > Metazoa > Arthropoda > Insecta > Coleoptera > Chrysomelidae > Diorhabda > Diorhabda elongata. The sequence continues at coordinate 689,351 of CM047928.1, forward strand.
TAAGAGTATTTTAGAAAGAAAGATGATGACACCATCACCACAATTATCTACTAGTCATTAGTACACCAATTTTTTCAAGGGCCAGTGAATTTTTATTTTAGTATTATTAATGTTAATAAAGCTTGCTTATTCGTGCATCCTGGTGCACAGCAGGCCTTTATTCGTTTACTCATATTGACTAAGTAAACACGACAGCACAATTCGCAACAAATAATAACTTTCAAATGCACAAAAATAATCTTGGTTGTTTCTCGACGCATGATTGTAACTTAGTTTCAGAATCCAGATTGACAAACACTCAAAAATAAAACACCAAAAAGTAAGCTTTTAGATGTAAACCGATAACATAGATGGCGTTTAAAATCGTCCTGAACTTCTCCTATTCCAGTGCACAGGCCCTGACTAACTGCTCTACTGTAAACTACTGCTTTATATATGATTTCGCAATAATTTCAGAACATTGCAAGAAAGTTCTGTCTACACATGTAGATAACTTATATTTTAAGAAACATCTAGAACAATAGTTAAACGGTTACCCGATAACAGATGGGGCCACCACCATCTTCTATAGTTTCCACTACATGAAATGATGATTGACGCAGTCAAATGGCGTGCGACTGTGTACCTGTCACACTATAATTTTATTACGAACTTGGCAAAGACTTTTAATTTATATAAGCTTTTGTACATACTGTAAATAATAAAATTGAAATACTAAATATAAAATTAATTATTGTTGCCTCAGAAATATTATGAAAACCTGGAAATAAAGCGTTTTTTAAAAATAAATCTGATTTGTATTTGCTCCTTTATTTTCATCGTTGTTAACAATTTCAACAAAAGTATTCAATTATTAAAGTTTGATAGTGTTCCAACGACAGTAAATCAATTATATTTAGGCATATCTAGATAATTTTTTTGTACTATAATATTAGATATTATTATATTATAGTGGCAAATAATTTTCAATATAATGGGATTTTACGTTTTATCAATAAACATTAAACAATTTACAACATCCAGACACACTGGAATAAATTTTCCTCATTTTATGAGTTTCACGTAACAAATGCAAATATACATTTAATTGCAAGTTTGTGAATATAAAAATATTTTACTACTACGTAATTCATTTACTTCGAACCGCATTTTGCGAAGTAATTTCTTCTAACAATCCTATAATGCGCAATTTACAAGAAAACTTTTGTTGAGTGATTTGTAAAGCCTACATTAATAATAATAAGAGTATCTATCGGGAATAAAGACACGACTAAACGTACGTACATTTTTCTCAATGCAATACAAGGTGTAATCAAAAAATACATTCTCATGGTCAAATACTGTTGAAATTTCAGCCAGATCGGACTCGTAGTTTTGTTTTGACGAAGGAAGGGAAATCGTGCGGCGAAATAAAAAAACATTTGGATTGAGACTCTTCTAAAGTGCGCGGAGATAGCGAGGCACTAAGCATTTCAAAAAATCATATCCTGCATGAAATTCTGAGCATGAGAAAGCTGTCAGTGCGATGGGCGTTGTGTTTCGAAATAGTTACGTTACAGTCTACGAAACATGGATCCACTGGAACACACCAGAGAACCATAAACAGTTGGCATCACCCGACGATCGTGCTCTTAAAGTGGATATGCCGGAGGTCGGAACGGTGATTGACTCAGAACGTGTGATCTACATTGACTAACTGGAGAAAAGCAAAATGGTTAGGCAGTGGCTCGTACCTACACACTCATCATAGCCAAATTGGAGTACTAAATGCTGCCCTATACACCTTATCCTACAGATTTGACCCTGTTCTGGCTCTTCACGAAAATAAAGTTGTACTAAAAGAGAATATTTGGACACAGCTTCTGACATTAGGAAGGCAAGAAGAACTTTTAGTCATAGATTAAACGGGTTACTACTTAAGTTCTAAGATAGACAAATTATTCTCCATCAAGATCAAATCACTTTGGCATACGTTTGAACCAATATTCGAAGCATTTCTACAGGTGTAGAAAAAAGTTGACCTAGCAATTTATTTTTGAACTGCGGGAATAAGAAGAATTCATTGGGTGCCAAAGAAGAAGGATTGTGTTGAGGATGACCCATCAATTCGATGTTTTGACTGTTCAAAAATGATGTTTTTGTTTGAACTAATGAGTGAGAGCTCGTGGTGCAGAATGATTCGTCTTTTGCGATTGGTTTTCCTGGTTTTCCGAACACTTCTGTCAAGCTGTACCACTTAACCATTCCATATTTGTTATAGAACGGCGACGACTGTTATTCCAAAAAAACGAGCGACCATTTGCTTCAAATTGATTTTGTTGGATTTGGCAAGTCTTGAAAGACTCTTACAATCGATTCTAGTCAAGGTTAAGTCCTATCGCTCAATATAAATCATCTATCTTTTCAACCTGAGTAAAAATAATAGTTTGGAATAACATCAACCAATTTCTTACATATAACCACGTGCCTGGTGATACTGAACTTAATGATTTTTTTTTAAAGCAGTCAATCCCTACGTTCTCATTTAACAATCTTGAAAAAATTAACATGATTTCAACACAAGGGTGACGTACGACACGTGGCATATGTTTTCGTTTTCTCCCCTTAAAAGGTGAACGTTGAAAAATTAGTTTACTATTTTAGATCTCCATGTACAGTACCATCATAATACTTGAATATACAAATTTTATAAAATCTGTATTTTTTTTTTTCATTATAAATGCAAATCTACGAAAAGTTTCGTCCGATCAAATTTTATTTTTTCTTAGGATTTGTTGTATTTTTGATAATTTTTTACATTTTTTTACCCACTTTGCTTCGTTGTTTATTTGTAAATCTACAATCCCGCCTTAATCAGCAGATTTAGCACCCATGCAATTTCTGAACCTTTTGGCCCTTAAAAAATATGCTAAAGCGATGTCAATGTTGAAATAAGTACCATATTAGCATATTTTAAATACCCTTATATTCCTTAAAGTTTCCTATCAATTCTGAAGTTCACGAGAAATAATAACAAGTCCTTTAAGTACAGTTAATGAATCCAGGCATCCCGCTACCTGGTATCATAGTTGCTTTTCAACAACAGGCATAAAATGTGTGGAGATGAAAACACTGAAGTAGATGTTAGAGGTTGGCACATAGCGTTGGTGGAAGAAACAGTCCAAAACGCCCAAACTATTTTTCACGGGAATTGTACAACTGACATAGGCTCAGACGATGGTATTTCGATCATATACGAAGTTATCCGAATCATTTTTCATGTTTAATTGGTTCCAGTAAAACTGGTGTGCATTTTCTATTCGGTTAGCGTAAATCCGAAATCAAGGGGACGAGATCAGATGATCTAGGTGGCCACTCTATTGATCCACGCCTACCTATCTTCCTTCCTTTGAACTGGCTATCCAAAAACCTTCGAACATGGAAGTTTTCCCGGAGGCGCTGCTGTACGAAGATGTTCCGAATATCACTCGCAGCTGTTGAATTCCTTGCGAAAGAAATGAGGACCATTAAATCTTCCCCTGACGATTTTTGTCGTGTTTATATCACTTTGTTCAAATATACAGAGTAATATAAATAACGACAGTAAAGGGATGGATTGCAAGAATTAAGATGCAGATAAGTATAAGAAACTGATCTAAAACAAATTAGTAGGTACGTGTAATACATTTTCAACCACACTATATATGCACATCGGTTAACGAGCTGAATATAATCGAAGTCGATGGGGGTTTCGTAAAATGTTAGAATATATTTCACTAAGGACTTTTATTGAGTTCTCTGCAATCGGGAAGCGGTTACTGCCCTTTTTGTGTCTAGACTTGGGAAGGAAACGAGAGACGACCTCGATTTAAAATTTGTGCGTACCACGTGTCCCTTGTATCACCCCCAACGAAGAAACATTTAGGGTTCTTAACTCACCTATCAACTCTAACGTAGACCTAAGTGGATATGAGATTTATTCTATTTTTATTTTTAACATGAACGTCATTTAGCTGAATACAATTATACAGGAAGAAAAATAATAATTTAAAAAACCAAAAATCCCGAAACAGACAAGAGAACGGGTTTCAAAATTTTATGGAATTTTAACACCTCAAAGCGTGCATTTTGATACAGCCATTTTAGATAGAATAAATAGGCTTTAAATAGTGATGCTGGCTTTACAAAACAAATTCAATAAATTATAGTTCGATAATGATACGTTTTTAGAAATAATTAAACTAAAAAGTAAAAAATAACGCTTTGTATGATGACATTTTCGAACTAACTTCGCGTTTTGTAACAAATAGATCTAAGACCAATTCCAAATGATTTTTCCGATTACTGAACATTATCAACTGCTTAGAAGCATTATTCCTTTCTGTCACCGTATTCTTAATGAGCTCGAACTGGCTCAGGGCGCAGAAAAACTGCATCAACTAAAACCAATCCACACTTGAGTACTAGACAAATATCCGAAGAACTTGATATTTCGCAAACATCCGTAATGAAAATTTTACGTGATAATAAAATCCAAACATCCATACAAAGTAACGTTGGTTCAAAAGTTGTTAGATGACGATTTTGGTAGACGTGAAGAGTTTGCAGACCTAATGATGGAAAAATTTTTTAAGTAATGTTATGTATTAATGTAAACGTAAATCGGCATAATTGTAGATACTGATCACGTAACAATCCTCGTTGGATGCATGAATCCAACGTCTAATATCCCGAAAAATTGAATGTGTGGGCGACAAAATAATTGGTCCTTTTTCCATTGAAGGTAACTTAAATGGTCCGGCGTATTTAGATTTATTGGAAAATAGTATTATAGCTGAGTTGGTTCGGATATTTCCAAATCCAACTAAGTATTTTCAATTACATTTAAAAAAACCACTTCATTATTAGAAATTTCCAGACAATAACAATATACCAAACGACAATATTTGGCTACAAAAAGATATGCCTGCCAATATTCAGGAATTAAATGAAAAATTGAGTAGTCAGGGATGTTGCAAAATGTATTGCAAAGTTTTAAAAATACACTTAAAGATTTGTCTTCAGTGGTTGTAGGTTTTCTGCACCATGATTTAGAGGAAATATTTTATTATTCGCACATAAAACGTCTAAATCGAACACTAATATTGTGCGATGGCGTGGCAGGCTCAGTCACCTATACAGAGTGTTTCAAAAAACACTCGCGATCCCGTCTTTAGGATGCATAGAAAAATGAAAAATATTTGGGGTTTGCTCAGTAAAAAAATTTTGTAACGCCGTCCATATTCAAGAAGCTGATACATCCAATAAAATTGTTTTTATCTCTGACTATCATAGATGGCGCTAGTTACATAGTTCGTACTAAGTAGAATTGAACATAACAACATTTAATTTTATACCAAAAAGATACCGTTTTCGGAATAGTTTGATTTGAACATTATGAAGTAATAACCGATGTTGGTATGAGGTAATGACAAATGTATCAATTAAACCAAAAATCACAAGATCAAAATTAAAGAAAAGGCTAATAACTAATCAATGAATTATAGTTTTCCAGAGAAAATGCTATTGTCGTGTAAAATTCAAAGTTAAATAATTGTGGGTACTTAGTATGAAACAAACAACAGTTTGAGTCCCAGAAACGCAATACGTGATTATCAAATTGTTGTTTGTTTTATACTAAGGCCTCCAATAGTACAGTGCCCATACTTATTTAACTTTAAAAACATTTGTTTAGAATGGGGTACAAAAAAAGGGCTCAGTTCACGTCTGGTACCTCGTTTAAACCAAACTCCCTTACGGGCAGATACATTTTACTCGTCTATTTACGTCTTATAATCCAATATTCAGTTGTAGCAAGTTAACGAGGTATAATAATGATTTTTTTCCAAGTAGGACGACAATTAAGTGCAAATAAGTATAATGCCGTCCAATTTATAATGATTTAACGAATACTTTCTCGTATAAGATATACATATTTGTAAAATTATTAATAAAAATAATAAATTTATAGAATGAGGTATCTACGCCTATGATAGATCAAACAAAATCGTCGGCAAGGGTTTTTATAATCTGCAATTGATATTGGAAGAACTATACACAGTATCGAGTTTTATCGAGGTACCTTTTTGGTGTAAAATAAAATGATGTTCAAGTATACTCGAAATTTTGCTTAATAAATCAGATATTGAAAAAGTTATGTTCAATACTACTTGATACGAATCGTGTAACTAGCGCCATCTTTAAGAGTCAGACATAAAAACAAATTAATTGGATGTATCAGCTTCCCAAACATATTCGTATAAAATTTTAATACAATGTTGCCGGTAGTTGCGGAAAAATTGTAAAAAATGTGTATAATTTTTTTTCTTCGACGCCCTTTATCTTACAAAATTTTTTTACTGAGCAAACCTTAAATATTTTTGATAATTATACACTTTCGCGGTCACCTGGTTTTTTGGCTCTAGAAAATCGAAAAATGGATGGATTTTAATGATCTTGGTCTCAAAATGTTCCATTTTACAGCGGATTTATAAAAAAAAGTTAGTAGAAATAGCTGGAATGAAAATTTCTCGTAGTTTTACTGTTTTAAATCGTAAAAAAAAACGGTTATGCAAAATAATCCATTACAAAAAATTATCTCATTATCAGATTAAGTTCTTATATTTTTTTTTGTATTCTACATAAATTAATAAACAATTTAAAAAAAAATCCAAAAAGAATGATTTTTTCAGTTTTTATAGCTTAAAATGAAATCGATGAAAAACAATCAATTTTCGTGAATAGTTTCGTACTATATTCTTCAATGTTAATAGTTTTTGGACCATTAAAAATCGAAAAATAGATAAATTTTATAATTTTGGTCTCAAAATGTTCCATTTTACGACGAATTTATGAAAAACACGGGGGTAGTGGCTGAATTTGCGATTTTTAATAGTTTTAAAACTTAAATAGTAGAAAAACTTTTTTTTTTCAAAATATTCATTTTTTTATGTAAATTGCGAAAAAAAATATACGAACTTGATTCCACGACGTCAGAAACAGTTACGAAGGATTATATGTAGAAAGTCATTTTTATTGCATTTAAAGTCATGAAACTGTAAAAAATATTTATTTTTTTCAATTTTCGTATTTTTTTTATAAATCCGCCGTAAAATGGAACATTTTGAGACCAAGATCATTAAAATCCATCCATTTTTCGATTTTCTAGAACCAAAAAACCGTGAAAGTGTATAATTACCAAAATTTTTTGTCCGAAGATGAAATTTTTTTACCGTTTTTTTTTCTATGTTTCAAAACTGACTTAATTTTTTCCACAATTCTTTTTATTTTTCGATAGTCTTTATGGAAAAAAATGTCCTGTTTCTTTGTCGGGTAGGAAACTTTCCAGACAACCCTCGTATATTAACATTTTTTTTTTTCACTTTCACCGAAATATTTATAACTTACTTGAACAAAATTATTTTGTTTTTATACGAATATAACGGCAATATTGTTAGAGCGTGCGGAATAGTAAACCAAGAATGAAAATACCCGGTCCTTTTTTTTGTGGCAGTGTCTAAAACCTAATATAAAGTTGTCTGGGGGCCCACAGCAGGTCCATCCATTTCTCCAGGCATCGCCTTGCGAATCCTTCAACGATCGTTTGGTCATTCACCTCAACGCGCATTCTATACACGGCGGCTCATTTTTCATTGGCGACGATCGCAAAATGTTTAATTATTATCAAGGATGCTCATAAATATTAGATTTCATATTAAGAGAATATTCGGAAAGGACCAAATATAACTGAATAAATTAAAGGGGTTTTTAAGTGGTAAGTATTTTCCACATTACTACGGGAGGCGCCGCCAAATGAATAATTCCTGCTGATACAATTGAATTATAACTTTTTTTAGTGACTGTGTTTAGAAAATATAACGTAAACATAATTTCCATGTAATTATCTAGATAAACCCAAACAAAATATCAGGAGTTTTGACGTCAATACAGGGCTAAAACAAAAAAGAATCATCATCCACAAAGCTATGAGTCCGTTCAGGCGTTCTACCCAACCGATTTGCTTAATTTTTTTTTCAATGTAAGGTATTGATGCACAGATCACCCATCAACCATCGGATTTCATCTAATTTTCACCATTATACTCAAAATAGATCTATAGTAATTCACTCCCCGAATTAAGTCTTGAGGTAAACTTTCTGGCATGATTTGGATGGACCAAATGCCGCTTTGTCTAGTGCTAGTACGTCGATGGTATGCAAAATAAGTTCTTCATCTCGCACACTCATTTGAAGAGGACGTTTTTGATTGACACTCTATAAAAGTTTCCTGTTTCTCGAGCCCGTCTTTCAACATTAGACAATGTTTCTCTATGAGGAACCACGCGATTAGGAAACCTCTTCCAATATTCTTCCGCATTTCTTCTGTAATTTCCCTCACAAAAACCTACCACCAATAACATATTCACTTCATTTAATGTTACGGTCACCCTCATTAACCTCCAGAATGATTCTATCGCCTTCCATTTACCAATACCTAATGCCCTTGACAGTCTCATACAGTATACCAAAATTGGAATTTTAAAATTCAAGCGTTGCAAAGACATTAATATTTTTCGAAATTTTTGACCCTTCTTTGAGGGATACGACTTGGTATAGAGGTAAACGCCCCCAATCGTCATATTTTGGGCTCTCCTATACGCCTCAGCTTTGTGTCGGTTCTTAAGGAGGACACTCTATTAATTATATTATATGATATAAAAGGCTCAATATTAAGTATACATTCGTGTGAATTTTTTATTAATTTTCACGTAGAAATTTATTGTTGTGGCTACAGTGAGAATTTTTAATCAAAATAGAATGTTAATAATGAATTGTGGATCCACTCACTCACACAAATATCGAAGCAAAGCGAAGACAAGATGAAAAAATAAGAAACGAGGGAAGTACTCGTAAAACAGAATACTTGTTTTATAATTACGTCATCAAATTTAACAGAAACATTAAAATTGAGTCACTCTATATATATTGTATACGTACGCATCTTACATCCTGATCTTGTCAATGGGAGAAAGTCTGAATTAAATGCTCTAGGTAGGTCACGCTGATGAAGATACTAGTGTAACGGATGCAAAGTGTATTTATTAATTAGTAATTAGTAATGAGTTCACATTATATTATTTGATACGAAAGTCGAGCAATCTTTAACTTTTAAATTATATTTCAAACATAATATACAGAGTGTTTCGAAAAAGGTGATCCCGTCTCTAGGATGGACAGAAAACTGAAAAATATGGTGATTATACACTTTCGCGGTCACCTCGTATTTATTTACACACTACACAATACACTTAACTCATAATAATTTACTTATAAATATCACTCAAACATTTTCTGCGATCACTTTTATTAATTCGTTCTTTTAACTACGACTATTTATTCAAAACTAACTGCCCTACCTACATTATGCACTTATATACCTATTCCAAAAGAATTCTCTAGATTTAGAACAAAAAGAAAGAAAACAAATAAATAAATAGGGTAATTATACACTTTCGCGGTCACCCGGTTTTTTGGCTCTAGAAAATCGAAAAATGGATGGATTTTAATGATCTTGGTCTCAAAATGTTCCATTTTACGGCGGATTTATAAAAAAAATTAGTAGAAATAGCTGGAATGAAAATTTCTCATAGTTTTACTGTTTTAAATCGTAAAAAAAAACGGTTTTGCAAAATAATCCTTTACAAAAAATTATGGTAATTATACACTTTCGCGGTCACCTGGTTTTTTGGCTCTAGAAAATCGAAAAATGGATGGATTTTAATGATCTTGGTCTCAAATTGTTCCATTTTGCGGCGGATTTATAAAAAAAAAATACGAAAATTACAAAAAAAAATATTTTTTACAGTTTCATGGCTTTAAATGCAAAAAAATGACTTTAAGGTTTAAAACTATTAAAAACCGCAAATTCAGCCACTACCCCCGTGTTTTTCATAAATTCGTCGTAAAATGGAACATTTTGAGACCAAAATTATAAAATTTATCTATTTTTCGATTTTTAATGGTCCAAAAACTATTAACATTGAAGAATATAGTACCGAAACTATTCACGAAAATTGATTGTTTTTCATCGATTTCATTTTAAGCTATAAAAACTGAAAAAATCATTCTTTTTGGATTTTTTTTTAAATTGTTTCTTAATTTATGTAGAATACAAAAAAAATGATAATGAGATAATTTTTTGTAAAAGATTATTTTGCAAAACCGTTTTTTTTACGATTTAAAACAGTAAAACTATGAGAAATTTTCATTCCAGCTATTTCTACTAATTTTTTTTATAAATCCGCCGTAAAATGGAACATTTTGAGACCAAGATCATTAAAATCCATCCATTTTTCGATTTTCTAGAGCCAAAAAACCGGGTGACCGTGAAAGTGTATAATTACCAAAATTTTAATGTTCAAACGGAATAAGCTTGTTCTGAAATTTTTTGTATTTCCTCAATCAATTCTTCATCAAACAAATCTTCTAAATGTTGAATATTATCCTCCATATTAAATTTTTAATTATTTGTATGACGAATATTTCCAAAAATGAACAAATCAAATATAGGTATAATAAACAAACAAACCGCTTTCGATGTATATTAAAAGGTTAAGTTTCTACTAAACTCATTAATTTTGACAGAGTTGTGACTGCCAAATATTTGGCAAATAACTAGGTTTACTTTTCATTTTTCACCATGACTCTCATACGATTGTCAAACAGAAACCAAACGTCCAAAATTGTTTAAATTTTAATGATAATCTCTCAATGCACGCGCAAATACATTTCCAAATTTATATTAAAACATGCTGACTGACATCTTAAAATTGAGTTCGGAAATATTTCAGACAATCCTTAATTTTTGTTTTACTGACGGTAATTGTTGGGATATTTCGTTATTTTTCGCTAACCTAACTATTAATGAAAAAATAAATACAATAAAATATGATTTGAACTCAATACGAACAACGGAATTGTTTGCAAAAATTCCGGAATAAGGTTATCTGAATTTAAAAAAATATTCAGCATATATTTAAAATACTGGTAAAACGTGTACGTGTCATATTTTGAAAATATGTTTTTGACGAAGGAGAAATTAACGGCTTTCTCACAAGTTCGAGTAAAAGATGACTGTTCTAAATTGATTATGCATACCCTTGGCTTCCTTGCTAAAAATAGGCGTACTTTGTATTTCTGAAAGAGTAAAAGTGCAAGTAATATAAATGCATTTATTATTTTTGAAACAAGAGATTTCGTTAATGAAACTCCCTTTTTTTGTAGACTAAATGTTTTAAAATGAGATTATAACCCGGTATGCAATAGAACTTTTCACGTGATAGATTTAATAGTCCAGGAGCTGTCAATCTAAAAATTAATTAAGAAAATTTTATTCTCTTTCAGAAAACATTTACGCAAACCAATTTTTTTGGCCGGGAGAGTCAGGCAAGCCTTTCTAAAAGTGTTTATATTTATGCGAGAAAGTTTTCGTTAAAAGGCAATTGAATCATTTTAAATTGGACGGCATTATACGCCGTTATTTAGACTGATGCACTTAATTGTAGTCCTACTTGGAACTTAGGAAAAAAATCATTATTATACCTTGCTACAACTGAATATTAAATTATGAAACGTAAATAGACGAGTAAAATGCAACCGCCTGTAAGGGAGTTTGGTTTAAACAGGGTACCAGACGTGAACTGAGCCCCCATTTTTACCCCATTCGTCTATTGGAACTTCGGTAGCCTTTTATCTGACTATAAAACGTAAATAGACGAGTAAAATGAAACTGCCTGTAAGGGAGTTTGGTTTAAACAAGGTACCAGACGTGAACTGAGCTCCCATTTGTACCCCATTCGTCTATTGGAACTTCGGTAGCCTTTTATCTGACTATAAAACGTAAATAGACGAGTAAAATGAAACTGCCTGTAAGGGAGTTTGGTTTAAACAAGGTACTAGACGTGAACTGAGCCCTTTTTGTACCCCATTCGTTTGTTTTTTCTGGAAAACGAAATTTCAAAGCAAGAACCATGAAGGAAACTAAATTCTTTGCAAATAAAACAAAATAAATAAATAATTCAATTCCAAAGTATCTTTATAAATAATGATGGTAGTCATCATTAGATTGAATTATGAACATGTTTAAGAACATGTTCAACACAGTTTTTCTAAAGCTCTTGGCAGTCTGCTGCTAGAAATATCTTCTAGTTCTACAACCTCTTTACTCAGTTCTGAAAACCGAATTTTGTACGGGGAGTAAACATTAATTTTCATGCGTATTTATGAAATATTGATTGTTCCTCGCAGAACTGTCTTCTGCAATTAATATTGGAAGAACCATACCAATTTCTTACTGTGGAAAGGTTATGATTAAAATTTATCTAAAAAATAGATTCAAACTTAAACATTATTTTTTTAACACCGCTGTCTTCAAAATTACTCTGCAAACAGTCTTTACTTCAACTGTAAATCCATATTTCTTGAAGGACTTGCCGTCGAAACAAATCTTGTGACCCGAATATAACCCGGAGTGTGCGTGACTTTATCAACGGTATATGAAATTTTTCAGCACATTTTTTACAAACAAAAAATGTTACTAGTGATTTGTCCGTCCGTGAGATGTATGTAGCAGCAAATCTCCTCATAGGAAGCATGTAGCAGGCTCAGGTTTTTTGAATTTTATTCCTGTGTAGCTATAGATGTGCCGAAAAGAAAGAAATTTTGGGCATTATTAGGAAAAAATTAATCAAAATAACCAAAACGTGATCCCAAATGACATGAATTAACACGAACTGACATCGATCAACATCACATGACAATAGATCTCAATTTATATTATTATTAAGACTTATGTGGCCGTGGCCTGTTGGAAAAAAAATAATTTTATCAAAAATATACAACAATTTTGACCTTTTTTTGGGGATACAAATAGAAAAATTCTTTGAAACTACATGATTTTCAAAGGAGCTACGAAGTAATTTGTGAACGAGCTTTGCAATTTTTATCACCAACGGCTAAGTATCAAATCACAAATTTTGTGCAATCACGCCGATATATACAGGGGAAAAAACATATTTAAACCATGACGTACAAAACAAAATTTTGATTGATAGACCACGTGTATCTTATATACAGTAATTTTCAACAAAAAAAAGTTTTGGCACTGACACGGTCGATTTCGAAATACACGGTGGCAATCAAAGTGTTAATATTTACTTATTGCTATCGGTAAAAAATGCGTTATGGTGTCTCGCGCCGAGAACGCGACAACTTTTTTACTTGTTTTCAATCACGTCCAGTTTTTTTTTGTAACAGCTACATATTCATTTCCTACATCATATACCTGTCTTTTTTGAATTATTTCATTAAGACGACTATCTTACTATCGCATTCAACTAATAACGATAATTTTTTTATGCGTGTGTGGAAAATTAACTTTTATATCTCGGCGTTGACATTTCACATCATTAATAGAACGGTGATATATTCAGACTATTTTGGATTTCTTGTGAGGAATGAAGATACATCCCAGGTTCCACATAAAGGCGTTACAATCAATTCCAAACACACTAACCAAACTTGTCTTCGGTGAACAGACCCACGCCGAACTGCTTATGCCAAAGCCTCCAAATCGTATAAGATATCTGAAGATAGTGACTTCAAAAGAACCGCACTTATCGACACAAAGTGAGATTTTTGGATCCAGATTAAGCCATTGGAATTTACCTTCTCCTGATACAAAGTTTTTTTAGTTTCGATATCGCGATGAAGAAATAACACTTTACTTTTCCAAAGAAGATGATTTGTTTTTCTTTTTTAAAATGTCTTTCTAAACTTATTATGAGTGATGATTAGTTCCTCAGTGTACTAACTAACTAACTAACAAATTTGTTCAACTAGGGACCTTATAGATAGACTATAACTTCAATTGATATTTGTTATATTCATTTTTCTAACTTTATAATAAGTATTTTTAAAATACTAGACAAGAACAAGGCAGCTACCGATGTGTCATTTCGGGTTTCCAAGGTCATCGCTCAACACGGGAAACCGTACGAAGCTATGATTTCTGATTTCACAGTTTCACAACTTAAAACTGATTTTGATCGTTATTTTTCCTTACAACTTGACGAATCAACTGATATAGTTGATACAGCTCAGTTAGTTGTTTTTGTAAAAATGGTATTTGAAGATTTTGAAACAAAAGAAGAGCTGGTAAAAGTTGTGCCGCTTACTGGGCATACAACTGGAAATGATATATGTTTAGCATTTGAAAAGCTCATTGAATCTGGAAACATTCCTGTGAAGAAATGGGTGATCCTAGCTACGTTTGGAGCTGTGTGTTAATTTCTTAAGTATAAACAATGTCATGAAAACAGTTGTCAAAATAGTAAATAAAAGTAAAGACGACTGTTCAGAGAACTAATTGAAGAGTTAGAATGCAGTGTTATGTACCGTTTTAAAGAATTGCTATCTGCACTGGTGAAAAATTCTGGAAAGATCGGGGTGAGTATCTCACCGAACTGGAAGATCCCACATGGCTACAAGATTTTTCCTTTCTTACTGAAATAACTGAAAAGTTGAATGGTTTACACTTGCAGCTTCAAGGCAAATGGAAGAACATCGTTGGATTTCGGATGTAACATCATTTTCAAAAAAGCTCGAGCTGGGGGGAAAAGAATATAACCCAGTTTGAATACAGGCACTTTCCCAGTCTGAAGCATATCGTTGACATACAAAATCCTCAATAACACCCCGGCAATAACCAAGAATACTTGGAAATACTTAAGACAATTTGATCAACGATTCCAAGATTGTAAAAGCATATTGATTGTGGCACAGTTCGTCAACTCTCCATTTGTAGAGATCGATGCAGAAGATTTTTCAGTTTGTGTTGTAAAAAAATTTGGAGGAGATCAGGCTGCTATTGAAATAGAAGTTGTTGAATTTCAAAATGACCTATAACTAAAATCTCTCTCTACCAAAATGTGTAGCCTCTAGTTCCCAAAGAAAATTATCCTATGTTCAGTTCAAAATACTTGTGTGAAGCATCTCTTTCAAGTATGAAATGACTGATGAACATTTGGACAACTGAGAATGGCGGCTACAACATACTTTCCAAATTTCAAGAAAATACTTGATGAAAAACTATCAAAAGGGACCTTGAATCAAGACGATTTATCAAAAAATACCCTTACTTATAGTGACGTTCTACCGCTATTTAAACCGATATATTCAAAGTAAGTTTCAAGTGTTCAAATATTCAAATTCGTATGTTCCGCAAATTCTTTTCCAATACCGTACGTGTAGAAACTCTCATTTGAATGAACTAATTTCCAAAGTACAATAGAAGAAGTCTTTATATTAATGGAAAATTATCCTTTGGGAGTGTAACATAGGAGAAAACGTCGTTTATTCTATTATAGTATAGTTGAAAACTAAAAGCAAAACGCATGCGGGCCAGAACAGAGCAGACGTCACATTGTACACCATCGCCGAAAATCGATATGGCAACTGCATAAAGCAATAAGATAAATCCGAGTGCAGTCTAGCCATTTTACGAAACGTAGTGTGGAAATCCAATACCGAGAAGAAAGATGTGATACAGGAAGCGTTCTTCTATCGAATATATCATTTATTTAATTTAAATAATACTTTTCTATTTAGATAAAATTATAAAATTGACCAGTAACTTTGATTTTATAATTTACTCATTAGATATTGATTTACGACTATAACTATAAGTAAGTAAGTCTCTCTCCTTCCACATTCTTTTGGGTTTGTGCATGTGTTTTTCAAAGAAAAAGTCACGCGTGAAATATTTAAATGAAATTGTAAAGTCAGCAAATACCGAATATCGTTCCTCTTTATGCTATAAATATAGTTTAAAAACATTAAAAAACACGCTTTTCAAGCACACCAAACTAAAAAGTTGAGAACAATTTTTAAAATAAGCTGCAAACAATAATGAATTAAAGATACTGGTAAGCGTGGGGCATATTTCTCGTACATCGAGCGCCTGCCATAATTATTTTTAACTTTTTAGTTTGATGTTGATATTGAAAATAAGTGAGTAAGGTGCACTAATGTTTGGGTATATCTGCAAAGAACATGCCCTAACCTCTAACCTAACATCTTTATCTCACCTAAGGAAATTTTCGGATAGTGTCTTCTTAGGTAAAACTATAAAGAAACATTTATCATAAGATAATAAAAGCTGCCAAAGATATTTATTATAATAGGAGACTTTTCGTAATAGTTTCTAAAGAAACATGGTTCATTCTGAACGATTTAAGAAATAAATCTTCTTCATCGAGCATAATCTTTACTTCACCTGAAGTGAATGTAGCCAAAAATTTATCAAACTCTTTCTCGTGATCTGCTTTCATATCTCCCTGATGCTAATGCTAACTTACACAGTTTCTTCTCTATGTCCGTAGTTTCAGCGAAGCTTCGCAGTACAATTAATGATATCAAAAAAACTCATCTGGAACTGATAGACTTACGTAAAAAACGTTCTCAACTCTGCCCGATTGTTCATAAAATCACCTTACCACTTTAATTAACGTTTAATTTCAAAATGGCACTTTTCCCGAATCCTTTAAGACGACTATAATTATACCTCTACATAAAGGAGGAGATAAAAATCAAGAATCGAATTATCGCACTCTTTTCCACGTTATCTAAGATCATAGAAAGATTGGTTATCATTTCTGTTTAAATATAAAATACTTACTACCAATCAATTTCGGGTTTTTAAGTAACAAATGTACAAATGATGTTATTTTCTCCCTTCTAAATAATATCAACTCTAGCCAAAGCAGCCATCACTCCACTGCAATAACTTCTGGCGATTTTTCTAAGGATTTCGATTGTGTTAATCATAATATTGTAATCAACAAATTGCAGTACTATGCAAGGTTCAAGTCATACCTTACCAACAATCAACTTGTAAGGTTTAATACAACGATGTCTTCTTGCAAGCCAATAGAATGTGGAGTGCCCCAAGGCTCGGTACTAGGCACTATTTCGTTTATAAACGACTATCTAGACATCAATGGTAAAATATATCTAGTTGCAGACGACACTAGTTTCTCTTGGAGCAGCCCTGATCTCACGGCAATTCATAGAACTGAATCTAGTGACCTAATCACCCTTAAATCATGGTGCGATTCTAATCTTCTTTGTTTCAACGTTTCTAAAACCAAAGTTTTTTCTTATAGAAATACCTTACAGCCTTTTTTATTAAAAAACACCATCGTTGAAGTCGTTGAATCTGTAAAATTCTTAGTGATTTTTTCAATTCATAGGCATTAGTTCGGCAAAGAGCGAATAGACAATAAACCATCTAGAGAAAATGTTTTTTCAGATAATTTTTGGGGGCAAAGAACAGCACAACCTACTTTTGTGAAAAAGTGAAATGGGACATAATCTATGATTTATCGTATTCGAAGGTTGCTACTTAAGTTTTGAAATATGTCAGCATTGATGTGAATATATGAATTTTAATGGTGGATGTACTCCGCCAGAACGTGTTATCATACTGGGGATTCGACGGGGATTAAACCAACTGCAATATGCCTATCAACTCGTTTCGACTTTTGGTGATGAAGACCCATCTAGAGCCACCGTATTTCGCTGGTTTTGCGAATTCATCGTGGTCGCACTTCGCTACAGTATGGAGGTCGTCCAAAATTGGCTGTTATGCCAGAAAAACCGTGCCTAAACTGAAATTGCAAGATTGTCATGTGGCATACCATGAGATTGGATACCGCATAATTTGACAATCGCTCAAAAAAAAGCTCTTTCAATTGGTGCAAAGAAATGCTGAAAAAATTCAATCGCTGTGCTTCAAATTATCAGATCGTGACACACGACGAATTATGGATCTAGGTATATGAACCCTAAATTAAACAACAATCGACTGTATGGGTTTTTTAAGCCACCAGCCAAAAAATTGTTACAATTTGTAGACAAAAGTTTGTAAAAAACTAAGAAACAAACATACAAAAATAATTAAATAAAGACGCAAGTTGAATAAAATCTAAATATAAAGTATACACAAGAAAACTACAATGAATAATAAAATTAGATGTGAAATAGTCTAGTTACATGACATCAGTTCAAACAAAAACTTCATTTTTGAACAATCAAAACATCGAATTGATGGGTCATCCTCAACACAATCCTTCTACTTTGGTATCCAATGAATTCTTCTTATTACATATTAAAAATCAATCACGAGGTCACCGTTTTTTCACACCTGAAGAAGCGGTGGTTTATGTGTTCAAGTGACATGTTTTGGAGGTACCACAATCGGAATGATAAAAATGCTTCGACACATGGTTCAGACGTATATTGATTTTAATAGAGAATATTATCCAATTATCGGATCGGAACCGCAGTTAAGCTACTGGAACTTGGACCTGTGTGACACCTTGTACAAATTAACATATTTTCAAAATATGCAGATTTAAAGCTTCCTCCAACTTTGGTTACTATATGTAGTATTAACGGATATACTGCATTTCCCGTTTTATATGAGCATCCGGTACACTCCTCAATATACATTGATTAAAAATAATTGTTATTACGTATTTTTATTATTTATAATTGTTGAGGTAGAATTTTGAATACGCGGAGAGTCGTGAATCGAAATACAAATTCTTACCTAAAATCAAACTTTAATTTGACCTTACGATATTTACCGGCCATTTCCTTGCGACCATCGAAATATTTTTTATTTTAGTCGAACGAAATTATACTATTCAATGAATAAAAGAATCAAGGTAGCAACAAAAAAATATATCTAAACGAAATAAACAATCGCATAATGTAATAATCATCCCTACAAAACATATGCAAAGAATTTTGGGTAATTCAGAGGTAGCCCGAAACTAAAATTGCAAGAATGAAAATTGGTGGTACAAAAATCTAAATGGGATAGAATCAAAAACGAAAACAAAAGCAAAATAGAAAAACAAACAACAAACAAAAATAAATGCCAGGGAAAGACAAGCATGGAAACATGGGTAGAATAATTAACTTCATATTTAATAAAATTATTAAATAACTTGTATTCCTCAACAACCTATTTACGCTTGTTTCGATAAACAAGTTATCGTCTTCAGAGGCAGAGTAATTGTGAGGGTTGGTGTAGTGGTAGCGTAAACAGTGTGTTCAATATGAAAACCCCCAACGGGTTCAGAAATATCAAGTTATTGGTGGTAGGGTTGAGTCTTCTTCTTTTCCTTCTTATTTTGGCAACTAAAGGCTATTGTTAACAGCAACAAAGTTCAATAATAATTTGAAGAAGCGAATAAAACATTTGAAAGTTTCAAAAGCTTCGTCAAAGACACTCTATTACACAGTCACAGTCTATTCAATAAAGTGCAATTATAAATATCGTAAAAGGTGTTAAGAATTTTTATGGTTTTCTCTCTCTCTCTCTCTCTTCCTTTCTCTCGTAATAACCTAATTTCGCACTTGATTTGATACGCGACTCCATTTCTTATTTTTCACTGCGAATCAACGATGTGTTGAAATCCTCCAAATTACTGAATTTTAGAAAATAATTTATGAGCTGACCTTCGGCAATGTAATTTTTATTGACGTTTGTTTACTTTGGGTAATCAAGAGTAAAATTAACAGATCATTCTGTGGGTTAATGACAATTAATTTCAGTAGTCAAATAAAAATGACAGTTTTCTAAAGACTCACGTTATATAAAAAAATTATTACATTATATTTATAGAGCGGGCCACAGAAAACAGTCCAGTACACAAAACCACAGAAAATACTCTAAGAAGAGATGCAAACTTTGTTGTTATTCAGTGGGAACAACATGGCGGAGTTTTGATGTCAGTGCCCTTGATGGTACACGGCGGAACTGATCCATTTGCGCGGTTCATTTGAATTTACAAGAAAAAGAATCTACTGTATTCTATGTTATATTCATTTTCACCTAGTTCGGATTTCGCAGTTACCTGAATTCAAAAAAAAAAAACATTATAGAACTGGGACACGTTTATTTACAAAATAATATTTATCCACATTTTCCCAGGGAAAATAGTATAATAGGTTAAAAGGTTTCAATCGATCTCTTCTCCAATATATGTCCAAAAACTGATTTCCCAATTTCTTCCTTTTTTTCCCTACTTTTTCTAATTATTCTTGATTTTTACTCCTGATTTTCTCTATTTTTCAATTTTATCTAGTTTTTATGATTTTTCTAATTATGATAACTCTCCTAGTTTCCTTAGTTTTCTTGACTTTTTCAATTTCTACAATTTTTCAAAATTTCCCAGTTCTTTCCTTTTTTATAAATTTGCTAGCTTTCCTAATTTTCCCATCTTTTTCTTCTTGAACTCTCCTAATTTTCTGATATTCATAATTTTTTAAATAATAGTAGTTTTTCAATTTTGCAAATTTCCTTAGTTTCCCCCATTTTACCAATTTAATTATTTTTCTTATTCTAACAGCTCGCCTAGTTTTGCTAATTTTCCCACTTTCCTCAAATCCAATTCGATGGTTTTAAATTTTATTATTAATTGCGGACTTTTTTTAGCGATCCAGAAGACAGAGTGCAACAGCAACTATTTTATATTTTTGATTGGAAATATCACCCAACAATAGACACAAAACTAACTACGCGAATACATAATCTTTCGAAATAATGGGTCCTTAGGCCGGTCCTGTCCAGCTACAATGAAATTCTAAAATTCGGCAACATCCGCGGATGCGCCTTTGAAGAAGTTTTTTTATTATAGCAGGCGGGTTTTTTACTCCTAATTTAAAGAAGCCACTTCTTTTAAGTGGAAAATTTCAAGGTGAAGTTTTACTTCTACCGCCGAATCTTTCAGATTCACCTATATATCATTTAAGCGTTTAGAGTTTCCAATTTGCGTCACGCGAGGTCAAACAATACCAAAAATATTTTACATCCAATGGCATTACGATAACTTGAGTTTTTGTACAATTTTTATATACATACACACGTTATAAAATAGTTTCAACTTTAATAAAAACAAGTTTAATGTTTTATTCACACAACCTCTACTTTTAACTTCCCTCTTAGTATACACGCTGTCGATTGGTCGAATTGTAATAACCATATATGTAAAATGACGTTACAACTTTTTGATAAAAATTTCCATCAAAACAGTCCAGATAGTGGAAGTTTATGCATAAAAATTTGAATTTTTTTAATAAATATCTGTCGGGTCCGCTAGTTTTTCTGTAATAAATCTGAAAACACCCAAGATTTCCGAAATAGTTGGAGATAGTTACAGTGCATTGAACATGAATTATGTATAGTCTTCTGGAGAATACAAAAAGAGATATAATCACGGTAGACATCATCATGACCTCAACCAACCGCATGTTGACAAAGAAGGTGACGAATAACAGACCTGACATCGTGGTGGTGGTTGATAGAAGAGTCAATTCAGTCCTTCTTGTCGATATAGCTATACCGAACTCTCGTAACGTTCTCAACAAACACCAGGAGAAACTGGCCAAATACGCGGATCCCGCAACTAAGATTAAACAGAGCAACTGGCGTCGTGTCTAAGATCGTGCCCGATAGCATCGCCAAACTGGGATTACCAAAAAACTCCTTCGCCGGCATCCAGAAGGCTGTAATATTGAATACTTGCCACACAGAGCGCAAGTTCATTATGTCAACCTAATCCTTTTGATACTTTGTATCCGGGATAGATAAATAATACCGGCTCTAAGCTGAGTATAAGTGCATAAGTCTTTCGAATAATAATAATAATAATAATAATAAAGGGTTGCGTTTAAAATGAGAAAGTTGCTTTTGGCCAGTTTTATGACACAACCTGTATATATATTTTTCTTGGGCAATGATTTCGAAGAAGGAGTTTTATTGGATTGTCTTCCAAATACCCCGATTTAACTCCTCATGACTTTTTTGTGAGGTTAATTAAAGAACAAAATTCATAAAATCCAAACCGCTTCGTTCTTTTCAAAACCTGATGAATATAAGCAAATATCTTTTTGCTGTATGAGAAAATATTAATAAAAAAAATTTGATTTTGAATATCAGTTTAGGTGGGCACCGTATTTCCATAAATATATAAAAGGTCTGCTTCCGGCATTAGCTAATAAATATAGAATAAAATTGTACCGTCTAGTTCTATACATAGTACTTATTCTTTCCAAGTATCTGATCTAGTTTATCAGTTCATTGTACTCGATGAACTAGTTCAGGTACGAAAAAGAATATTATTACATGAATTAATATAAAAAATAAAGTTGAATTGAAATTTTCATACCAAAATACCGTTGAATCCGAGACTGAAAGTAAAAATTTTCCACTAACTCTGTATAGAACTTGTGTCTTGTTAGAAGATATAAAAGTTCACTAGAGCTTTACTGTTGTAATCAGGTAGCTTTTGTACAGGGCCGGATTAAGATTTATAAGGCCCGGGACAAAAATAATGACGGGGCCCCCTTAAGGAATTCGAAAACCCGGAAAAATTCACAAAATAATATCAATACGTTAGATTTGTGGTATCAACATATCAAAAAATACAGAATGATGGGGCCCTCGTGGACCTGGGGCTATAGCCCCCCCAAGCCTCTAGCTTAATCCGGCCCTGCTTTTGTACATTATAATTATTAACCAGATAATGTTCTTAACATCGTCTCATACCAATTGTAGTTCAATATAAAAATTCCGATATCGTTCCATATACCAGAACAAAAAATACGCGCGATACATCTAATCTAGTTTTTGATAACTGCATCCGGTCATCGTCCGTCCGCCCACGGCGCACAGCGAATAGCACCGTCGACGACGACCCATCAGCATCAATAATATCAAATCCCTTTCACCATAAACAAAATCACGTTTCGACTTTCAGAGCGTAGTTCTTATATCTGTTAACCCAATAAAAATGCGTACAAAAAGAAAGATTATCTCTACAAAATCCAAGCAGATTTTCGATTTTTCATTATTTTATGAAAACATTGTACAAGTTATGAAATGGCCTTTGAGAATAAAAAACAGTTGAGACATCAAAGGGCGTTTTATTGTTGAAGTATTCTGAAAAGAGAATTAAAAATCAAAATAAATATTTTTTTTTTTTTTTTAACAAAAAATACGTAAGTAATGGTCAGGGTAAATATGCAGTGTGTTTCTGTATTCATGCGACAAAGTTAAAGTGTTTCTTCTCTTTCTTTCAATGCATATCCACTAATGGATGTTGGCGATAACATTTTCCATCGCTTATCTATTTCTTGCGGTGTGTATTAAGGATTGTATATCGTGTAGTCCTGTCCACTGCCTGATGTTTCGCACCCAAGCCATTTTCTTCCTTCCGATCCCTCTATTCGCATAATGTGCCCTAGGTACGCCGTTTTTCTCTTCTTAATAAATTCAAATAATTCACGTTGTTGGTCGATTACTCCCAGAATTTCTTCGTTTTCCAATCTAGCCGTCGTAGGCTAGCCACATCTCCAACGTCCAGCCTACCATGCCGTAGAGATGCACCGACCAAACCTAGCACGAACCTCAGTCGTAGGTTAAGATCAAAATCGGGACAAGTAAGCACTCTTCGAAACCTCAAGAATGCCTGTCGGGCTTGTTCAATGCGACATTTTATTTCTTTGTCTGATGCCCAGTCTTCAAGAAGCCACACTCCCAGATATTTGAATTTATCCACCCTCTCTAAAGGCATTGCTTTAAATGTTATGGTGGCGTTATGTTTTTTTTCGGTATTGATTTGATCTGTTCTCTTATCTTATGGACCAGTTGTTAGGATTAGGACGGTATCATCCGCATATTGTTAATCCACGTCCCATTAACTTTGATTGCCATTTCTATATCTTGTAGGGCCTCTTGAAAAATTGCTTCGGAATATACATTGAATAAGAGTGGAGACAGCACACGTCCTTGTCGCACCCCCCTTTTGATCTGTATGTTGTCGGACATATTGTTGTCTAGTTTTATTTGCACTGTTTGGTGCCAGTATAGGTTTTCAATGCATCGTATGTCTTTCTGATCTATATCGAGCCTTTTGTGGTGCTGTACGCGATCGAATGCATTTTTATAATCTATGAAACAGAGGCAAACGTCCTTTCTCTGGTCGTAGCAGTTCTGGACAAGCACTTAACTTAACCTAACCTAACTATTAGAAGTATAATGCCATCAGCATAGCTGATACATTCAAAAACAAGATGTCCCCCTCCTGTTCATAGTGTATGTGAAGTATATATCATGAAGTTTGATATTTTTAATTATAAAAATGATTTAATTATATAAAAAAAACAATGTAAATTGACAAATTGGCTCCCTAAACAATGGAAAAGTTTTAATTTATAGTGTGTAATGATCATCAAATTAGATTTTCAAACATCATTGTTTTCATTTTTACATAATTTAAATTTTATCAGAGCATGCGTGCTTATAACGGTAAAAAATGATATTAATTGAATTAATTAACTACAATAAATGTAATTAAAGTGAAAAGAAATAAAGAACTCATCAATACCACAAATTTGCAAGTTTCCTCTTATTGGTATTCTGTTATTTACTATTATTTCCAAGGGAAAGAGATTTGTACTACTCTTACAGTTAGAATATAACTGTATAACTGAAGTTTTCCAGATGAGAAATCAACTATGTACTTGGTTAGATGCCGCGAAAATACTGCCGTGATTAGAAACGCAGTAAGAATCTGCACATATCCCAACAAAAAGAAGATTTAGACTAACCCATTATTTTCAGTGTTCTAGCTGTATAAATTGTTAAAATACCCTATATACTACAAAATAAGAGAAAACTATACATACTTTGCCGTATCTACCAACATACAGTTAGTAAAATATTAGTAGTTCTCTGTACAAAATTTCATTTTTACATTTTGAAAGAAAAGAAGAAAATCTTTACGTTTTTCTATATTGTTGTTATAAAGAAAATTAAAAAATTAAAAATGAAATTTGTATTTGAACTAAAAGAGTTTATGAGAATATTGAAAAAAGGCCTATTTGATACATTAAAATAATTGTTACTGCAATTGAAACAAATTTGAGGATGATTCGCTCCCTCGATAATCATGGAGCTTCGTCATTACAGAGTCACTCATTTGAAATTAGTTTGTGTGGACAGTTTTCTAAAATGTTTCTACTGTGTCCTTCTCCAGACATTTTCTAATACAGTTCTTATAAAAATAAATTTTTATCACCTCTGACTGAAGTAACATGTCCTCTAATAAAAGATTCTTGAGTATTATTTATTGTAAAAACGTTATTTCACAAATTATAAAATTGTGACAAAAACCCGTTAACAAAAACTGACCTGGCCAATAAATGGAGGTCGAAAAAAAGTAGCCGAAATGTTTCAATCAAATAATTTATTGTATTAACCATTAAGTTTACAAAATAAGAAATTTTGAATCAATACTTAATGTCTTTAATCGACATAATGTACTTTATGTTTTAATAATGTATCATAAAACTGGAGAATAGATTCTTATACTTTATAGGTTGAATGTCTAGTTGGCAATTTCTCCTCACCACATCATAGGACAAAATAAGTATTATATTGTTAAATGGTCAAATATAATATTGAAAGCAATATAATTAATACATATTATACAAATTTTTACAAACGAAAATGTATAAATCAAATATACTCTTTAAATAAATAATATGTAATATAAATAAACTTAATTCAAACGTACTTACTTGGAATATGTATTTAGCACTTAAAATTCTGAACAAGGCACTTCAAGTACAAAAAGTCCGATTTTGCGAACAATTTCACCGAATTGAACGTCGAAGAAAATTCCTTGGCAATGAATACGAATACGCCCTCCTAACTTGACAGATGTCAAAAGACAGGGATTATAAAACTGGCGAGCTAATTTTTACAAAAGTTGTTTATAATAATAAGATACAACAATTCACTGTTCATACAGAAAATTGTAGGAATTATTTTTGAGAATTTTCAAAGTAAAAACCCGGAATCTAATATTCTAAAAAACATATAAGATACTACGATGTATGTAAACCGAATTGTCACGAACAAATATTGAAAACATCGATTAAGTAGAAAACAATGTGACCTTATAAAAAATCACACCAATTTGAAGCAAAAATCTATTTTTATTTGTATCTATTTAATGAGAAATTTCTTCCTAATAATGTAGACTGTAATCCTAACATTTTATATTTATCTCTTAATCCACTTTATCAATTGTTGACGTTACTACTGCCATCTAGTATGATGATTCTAAATTAACATATGAGTGGGAATAAAAATTTTATTAAAATGAAGACACTTTTTAATAAAAGACGAAAATAATTGTGAAAACCCTATACATCTACTTTGAGTTGGAGACTTAATTTTAATTGTAATTGCTATTACTATTAGCTAACAATATGATCTTAAATAAAGAAAAAAAAATGGGTATCCTTTTTATCATCAGATTAAATTTGCAAGTCAATGTTAAAACTTATTTTAAAAAAGTGTTGTGGCCACTCTGATTTGGATTCGAAATGACACTTAGAATCTGTGCACTGGAATAGGAAAAGTTCAGAACGATTTTCAACGCCATCTATGTTATCGGTTTACATCTAAAAGCTTACTTTTTGGTGTTTTATTTTTGAATGTTTGTCAATATGGATTCTGTAACTAAGTTACAATCATGTATCGAGAAACAACCAAGATTATTGAATGAACAACGTCCATCTTGCAAATGTGTATAAAATCTTTGCAAAGGTCTTTGAGATTGTTTGTTTATTAGGTATTTGCATTTTTGTGCATTTGAAAGTGATTATTTGTTGCGAATTGTGCTGTCGTGTTTACTTAGTAAATATGAGTAAACGAATAAAGGCCTGCTGTGTACCAGGATACACGAATAAGCATGAGGTGAGAGTAATATTTACTATTTATCAGCATAAAAATATTTAAATTAAAATTAAGTTGATATTTATACGAGAATAACTCTTTTCTTCCTAACTTCATTAATTTGTATTTAGGAAATCATTTTGTTGCATGGTTAAATGATTTTATCCTTATTTTACTTTTTAATAGACATTCCATTCCTACGAATGAAGACGTTTGCAGAATTTGATTGCAAAGAATAAATAACCCCAAGTTAATGCGTGCAGATACAGTATTATCATCACATAGAATATGTGATATTCAGTTTGAACCAATTTGTAGAAACCCCAAGGGCAGGTTAAAAAAACTTTCACTGTCAACTCTATATTTACCTGGTAAGTACTTATATTTACTGTGACAATAAACCTCTTATGAATCCTAGTGAAAAGTTATGCAGAGGAAAAGAGTTGCCATTTTTGTTTGTACGTTACAAAAAAGGTAAAAATGATATTTTTTGGGTACAGGAGCAACCATCTTCATTTTCAACTCCAAAAGGCTGATAGGTAGGTATGAATTGTAATATATTATCTCCACAAAAATCTGCCTGTGAATTCTTCTAGTCATGTAATCAAGATGCTAAATTGTTTGAATCAGTACATTTTGGGTATAGGCATGATTTAACCATTTATGGCAGTTATAAGCAGGTAGTTATTTGAAAACAAAGAGAAATGGATTGATGTGTTTAACATCTAGGGAATAGGCTTTATGTTTTTATTTCATATTAATAACCAAAAGGATTATTCAATAATAATTTAGGTAAAAGATAAATGTCATTGTATATTTTCTATAATGTAGTTGTCCAATTGTTTATTTTTGCTTACTGATTTCCTTTTTCTATTGAGATTAATTGGGACATTTTTTAGAATCAATTGCAAGGACTAGTTCCTCTATCAGCACCTTTACTGGTAACAGCCCAATAGAGGGAACAAAAAAACTTGTTAAGGTGTACACAAGGAAGCGATTATTTCAAGCCCTTGTTGAAGAACCTTGTAAGTATGAATTCAAAATGGCAATATTTTTATATATAATTGTAATAGTTGTAGTCACAACTATCGACACCGTCCATATAATAAATTTGAATTGAACCTGAAGTCATGAATTTATTTAATTTGTAGGTAGTTCCTCGAGTATCCTGTATAAACCAACAATATCGACTAATATGGAAACAGATAAACTTGAAGGGCACTCGACTGTGACAGATGAGTAAAAAAATTTTTTTGTTTGTGGATATATTTATATAATGTCAAAAACAAAACAAAAATTAAAATAATCATCCTGTGTTTCAATATTCCTTCCACCTATATCTTATATAAACCATTTAATTGTGAAATTCAGATGGTCCGACCTGGTTATCATATAAATTGTAAATGAAACCAAAATATTTTACAAAATACTTCATTTAAACAGCATTTTAATTTCAGGTATTTATATTTTCTTGTAAACAACAATATTTAAATTTAAAATGTTAGCAAAATGAAAGTATTTTGCATCATACTTTTGTTTCATTCACAATATGATGCGACAACTATTTTTAAATTTCCCGCGAAATTAGCATGGATATGAACCTTAGATCAAATCTTTGATTATAGAAATCTTTTTCTTGGTACGGAGCCAGTCCGAGAGATGTCGTTAGTAATGTCATCAAATTTTTATATAGAGTGGCAGATCTATCTTGTATAAAATCTTAGATGACACTTATAACCTGTTCATCTTATGCAAAAGTGTGTATTTTATTATTTTTTTAGAATTTGTAATTATCCTAACAACAATTGCTTATTACAATATAAATTTTATATATGATGACTGACGAGAATAGACCAAAATTTGGAAATCGTTACTTAACTGAAGAAAAAAGTGTTTTTGAACATAATGCATGGTATGAAAACAATTATTCATTTGTTTTTTAAAGTTCCTTCAGTATATAATGTTTCAAAGAGTATGCGTTTTTGTTTTACACGAAATAGAAAGAAACCGAAATACGGATCTCGATATTTAACTGAAAATTCTGATGTGTTTTCTTTCAATGCTTGGTATGTTTATACGACATGACAGGAATAAATTAGAATTGGAAATGTTATTTTGCAGGGATGATGTAGAATGGGATGAAATCCAAGAGAAAGAAGCTCATAATAAAGTTACAGCAAATAGTATTGTAAAATTTAGTCAAGAAGATATAAATAAGTATGAAAAAGATGCTGACAAATTTTGGAATGGGTTCTATGACATTCATACTAATAGATTCTTCAAAGATCGCCATTGGTTATTTACTGAATTTCCAGAACTTAGTGATGATGGTACCAATGAGAAAAAAATATTTGAAATTGGCTGTGGAGTTGGTAATACTATATTTCCTATTTTACAATATTCAACCAATAAAAATTTAAAAGTAAGTGAAACAAATAATAAAAATGTGATATGTAGCTAAATGGTATAGTAACAGTTTCCTAAATTTTTGAACGATAACAACTTTATGTAGATCCTTAATTCCTTTTCCTATCTGAAATTAGTGAACAAACAAATTATTGTGTGTATGATCCTCTTCAACCATAAATCTACATATCAAAACTTGTAGCTGCACATTTTCATGTTTTTTATCTACCTTGAAATTGTAATTTGAGATTTAGAAAGAGTAAAATGTTAGCTGAGGCACAGTTTCAGCTTTTTTACTTTGGGTGGGGTGCCATGAATTAAATTAAAAATGGAATAATAGAGATATTAAAGCTGTGATCAGAACTTTTTTTTATGTAATTACTAAAAAGCAAGCACAAGAGCTCGAACTTATTACACTAGAGTAGTTCAGTAGTGCCTGCCATGTGGACATTGATCTTGGTAGCCAATTCCACGGGCTTGCACTTCTCCAAAGGCAGGAGTCCCAATAAATTGACATTCTGGGCGTCTGTAGGTGTGTTCATGAGCCATGTCTGTCAAGTAGGTTTTGCAAAAACTGCTCTAGGTGGGATTATGTTGGACATCGGCCTTGGTAGTATCAGTAAAACATAGTCAGGTCAGTAAAGTTTCTTTTTTAACTAATTCGGCTACGTGACTATGCCAGGATATATTCATAAACCACATATTTTATAAACATTTCCCACAGATTCAGTGCCCTAGATATATATGTCATTAACCATGCGCCGGAAGGGCAATAGTGCCTTACCCAAAATTTTTAGACCTTTATAAGTATATTTGTTTAGATTAACGCATCAGTACTTGCTGTTAAGCTGTAAATAGTATTCACCGTATTATAAGATTGGTAATAAAATAGTATTTTACACATTTACAGCAACGAAAAGATGTTCCAATAATTCTTCACTATGAATGAATGAAAATCTTATTATTTTAAATGTACACGATTGCATTAAATACGATTACCCGAAATTTACTGTACAAGAAACTGTCGACCGATGTTCTCGAATGACTGGAGTTGGAAAGTCCACAATTTTTAAATGATTGCAGGGGAGAAAGATAGCAGGCCAAGAGAGCTACAATACAAGTTTGGTGTCAAAGACAGTTGTGCCCACATTAAAAATAATTAACAATCTCTTAAATTTGCCTTTTAAATAATTGATTGTCAGTATTGTAGGCAAAAGATTATATTATTCAACAATCATTATAATAATCAATGTACCCTACTTTCTACTGTCCTATATCTATTTCTATCTTGGTGAACAAAGTTTTTGGTTCTAAACTCATTCAATGAAATAAGTGGTTTTTCTAGGTGTATGGTTCAGATTTTTCTTCTAAAGCTATTGAGCTTCTAAGAACTTCTCCAGAGTTTGATGAGAAAAGATGTGATGCTTTTGAGTTGGATGCTACTAATCAAGTATGGAACGTACCTTTTGAAGAAAATAGTGTTGATATTATAGTATTAATATTTGTTTTATCGGCAATTAATCCTGAAAAGTAAGTTAGTACGTACATTCTAACATAGAAAACATTTTTATACAACTCCTTAATGGCAATAGTGATTTACACCTTTGAAATCTATATGTATATGTTCAAAAATTACGACATGTTAATGATCTGACTTACTTGCTAAAACTTAAAATCCCCATTTAAGACATAGTTCCAGATTTATAGAAATAATAAAAGAGAACTTAGAACAAGTACAAACATGATTCTTGAAAAAGCGTTTCAAAAATTTGATTATCTATTTTCTGAGATTGACTTATTTTTTTATTTGGAGTAAGAAGCAGAGTGTGCTTGAGTTAATGAAAAAAATATTAATTGTAATAAAGTTTGAGCTTTTTCCGCCTAAGTTTAGTATTCTGGAAGCATGGTAGATGTCTTGATTGTATATACTTTTTTTGTTTAGCATTTTTAATGGCAATAAATTTCAGGTACACTACAGTGGTGGAAAATATTTACAAGTACCTAAAACCAGGAGGCCTGTTACTATTTAGAGATTATGGCAGATATGATATGGCACAATTACGCTTTAAACCAGGACGGAGTTTAGGAGATAATTTTTATGTTAGAGGTGATGGTACCAGAGTATATTTTTTTAATCAGGGTGAGTATTACTATAAAATGAATGAGCACTCCAGTTCACTGGATCATTAGTTTGATTATGGTTATCTTGAATCAATCTTGTTCCAGTAAGAATTGCAAAACTCGCTATTTAGGTTCAATTGTATAAATAAAATATGTACAACAAAAGTGGATTGTTTGCACAGTACTTATATATTATGAAGAACAACATACATGAGATTTTCATTTTTGATGGAGGTCATTTTGGTTAGATGACAGAGCATCTCTCTTTTGAGTTGTCAGTAAATAGTTTCTCAGTTATATTTTTGTCAAAGCAATTCGAACTATTATTTTTATCATTTTTTTCTTAAATTTCAATATCTCAGCTTATAGGACTATAAAATATACAATTAAAGAAAATGTTTGGAAATCCAGTGGAGTAATTTAAGTTTATCATAATCTTAATATATATAAATCTCGTGTCACAATGTTTGTCCTCAATGGACTCCTAAACCACTTAACCGATTATAATAAAATTTGCACACCATGTGCAGTTCGATCCAACTTGAGAGATAGGATAGTTTAAATCTCAAATTATAGTCGCAATTTTAATTTATTGCTAATTATTCGTCTGTTATTATTTGACAGTCAAAATTATCTGTTAACTCCAAATGATTCTAACAGATGTCGATACCTTTCGACTGGGTTGAGTAAGTAATCAATAGATGGCGCTGCTATGGTAAATCTACGAACGTGTCATATAAGCTACATTTTCACAGCATAATTACCACGTGTTGTTGACGCTATAAAATTAATTAAATTTATTTTGTAGTGAACGAAATACCGCATAATTCAATTATTTCCACTTTTTAAATTTTTGGTGTTAGCATAGCCGGCCACGTGTTACTTAGACTGAAATGTTAATTGAATTCATATTATAATGAAGATAATACAGTGAAATTAATCCTGCTTTTTACTTATTTGTGCTTCATTGATCAAAACTTTATAATTTAATTTGAATATATGTATGTAAGTATTATCACATAATTATAAAATTTGAGTGTGTTGAAACACTTCGATTGACCATAAATATGCGAGTACAATTGCAAAATGATCCATCAGCACAAATATTTTCCGAACAACTACTAGATATTGGGAACGGTAAAATAGAACTGCAACCAAATACGCAATGCATTAAACTACCAGACAATTTTTGCACTGTTGTTCAGGATAAAAATGAATTGATTCAGAGTATTTTCCCGGATATACAGAATAATTATTTGAATCATGAATGGCTCAGTCAACGGGCGATTTTGGCAGCCAAAAACGTTGATGTTGACGAAATTAACTTCCAGATACAACAGTTGTTACCAGGCGATCTGATGTCTTTTAAATCAATCGATACTGTTGTTGATGAAAATGAAAGTGTAAATTTTCCGATTGAATTTTTAAATTCATTAGATATACCTGGAATGCCACCACATAATCTTCGATTAAAGATTGGTTCCCCTATTATTCTCCTCCGTAATTTGAATCCGCCTCAATTATGTAACGGTACGCGTTTGGTCATCAAAAAGATCACCGGTAACATTCTTGAAGCAACCATTTTGGCTGGGAAGTTTAAAGGAAAAGTGGTTTTGCTGCCACGTATTCCGATGATACCATCAGATTCTACCATACCCTTCAAAAGGCTACAGTTTCCAATTCGTTTAGCTTTCGCCATGTCTATAAATAAATCTCAAGGTCAAACAATGTCCATTTGTGGTTTAGATTTGGAAAATCCATGTTTTTCTCATGGGCAACTATATGTTGCGTGTTCACGTGTTGGGAAACCGTCGAATCTATTTGTGTTAGCTAAAGACAGGTTAACCAAAAACATTGTGCACCGATTGGTGTTAAATTAAATTGAAATTGAAAGTATTTATAATTCAAAAAAAGAGACATTAATGTTTAAAAGTTTAAGACTGTCTGCCTTGCCTACCTCATTCATGATGTTTAAGCGTCACATGTTATTTACTGTATTATACTGTAATATACTTATTTGTTATAAAATTAAATGGAAATAATAAATCTGATAAATTTTTATTTTGTATTGATTTCTGTTTAATATCAAGTGTAAGAACATTTTAATTAATTGTGTTCAACGTACTTCCCCTTCAAATCTCAATCCAGTGAATT
This sequence comes from Diorhabda elongata, assembly GCA_026230145.1. Taxonomy (NCBI): domain Eukaryota; kingdom Metazoa; phylum Arthropoda; class Insecta; order Coleoptera; family Chrysomelidae; genus Diorhabda; species Diorhabda elongata. The sequence goes on from CM047928.1 coordinate 722,927, forward strand.
TGTATACCACCATCAACATTTTCGTCTTTGTTCGTAAATAATTTCATTGTACTAAAGGGTTATAGTAGTAGAAAGTCAAATAAGGAGATCACCATTTTTTTTTTCAAATACCATCTGTGTCTGATGTTCTTTTATCGTTCCTCTTAGATTGTTTACTATAATGTAATATAACAAAAACTTCAGCCACAGCAACGCGTGGCCGGGTCAGCTAGTTTATATTATATTTTACATCAATATTCTTCAGTTCGATCTATTTTTTATGTTATATATATATATATATATATATATATATATATATATATATATATATATATGTATACCTAGATTTTGTATACCTAATATGGCCATTTTTTGTTATAGATGAAATAAAGGAGCTCTTTGAAGGAAAAGGATTTCAAGAACTTGAAAATAGGGCTGATAGAAGGTTACAAGTAAATAGGGGAAAGTTATTAAAAATGTACAGAGTTTGGATTCAAGCCAAGTATCAAAAACCAAAATAAATTTCATATCAATTTTTGAATAACTTATTTAAATAATTTCTAAGTAAACAATCCACAATGCACACAAATTTGTGCAAGTAGTGGAAAAACCCTATAAGAAAATTTATTCAAGATATTCATGTGAAAAATGATTAGAATTGCATTATATTGTTTTCGAATATAGGGGTCACTGGTCTAAAGCTCTCAAGATTGAAGATAAATAGATACGAACAAACTAAAGGCCATCTTCATAATTGTATGGAATATGCATTATTAGGATCAACCAATGTTATGGCGCAAATAGATTCTGATTGTTGGTTAAATATATAGAGGCAACATGAAACTGTGGTCTGGAAAATTATTTTATTAAATTTTGTGGGGCATTTGAACTGGCTCTCTGCGGACGTGATAAAAGCGATACTTTTAGATTTATGAATTTTTTGGCTTAATGAGATGAAACTCTAAGTTCTCCAGTAACTTCAGTTCTGATACCTTTTATAGTATGTATAACTACTAGAAACATTATTCGACCGGGAACTTTAGCTATTCGTTTATCGGCCAATATAATTGCAGGTCATTTATTAATAACATAATTAGGAAATACAGGCCCAATAATATTAATTACTTTAGTAAATTTATTAATTATTGTCCAAATTTTATTCCTAACTCTTGAATCAGCAGTCGCAATTATTCAATCTTATGTTTTTGCTATTTTAGAGAAGTAAATTAATGTCAATATATTATATAATAACAACTTATTAATAATTACTTTATTAATTACAATACTTATTATATACCAATGATGACGAGATATCGTTCGAGAAGGAACACGTCAAGGATTACATACCTTCTTAGTTACTAAAGGTATTCATTGAGAAATCATTTTATTTATTACATCTAAAGTATACTATAGTTTAGTGAACAATTTCTCAATGTGGAAGTGTTGAATTTGTTGATGTTGTTTATGACATTTTGTCATTCATATTTTCTTATTTGCAACAGTTCGAACAACCCATCGTTTCAGCACATAACCCAATAGAATCCAAGAAATTTTGATAAAAACGACAAAACTACAATGAGCTAAGTTTTTCGGAAACATTACAGAATACCTATAATTTTCTATCCCATACTACCAATGATCAACAAGGTGGCTAAATAAATATGTTTTTCTTTATTGATTTAAAATACTTAAAGATTTGGTATAATTTATACAGTTTGAATTAAATTTGCTCATGATATGAAAATCAGTTCAAAATCTTTCTGAGCTTTTTATTTATTTCATTCGTCTAAATAACAACAAAATTGTAACAAAATTAATTCACAATAAGTACTATACATATATATTGTATGCGTGTTTCTACTACACAAATTAACAAAAAAGAGAAAAGGTTAGTCACTAAATTAAGATTAGAAATGGAACTAACAGTTTAAATACAAGTACTACAATTGACCCCGATATTGTCTAGGTAAAGATATCTTGTTAAACAATTAATGAAATTGCAAAATTGGTTATTTAGTTACAAAATAGTTTGTGAATTGCAGAACTACGAATTACACTCATAAAATGATGTGTAAAATTATTTATAAATTATCTGCAACTATTATAAATTAAAAAAAAAGTGTTACATGTAAAATCGTGTATTATTGCAGAAAATATTGAAAAATATATTCACAATGCGGTGGGATAATGAGTTCAACAAGGAGTACCTTTTAAATATGAAATTAGTGAAGAAAATTGCCTAGAAATACATGGCGTTTCAAGAATATTACACAAGAAAAGTTCAAAACCCCTGACTTTTTATTTTTATACCCCAGATTCAATAGAATGTGTATTGTATCTGCATGCTTTATAAGTTATAATTATAACTAAACAATTGATTTCAATTTGAGTCTCTTCTTCTACTGACTCTTCCTTATACATTGCGTTCCTTTTGCAAATGATCTGATTTATTTCAAATTGTGTTGAAAATACCAGCTCACCTGTTCTCACTTTGATATGGAGGGTCAAATGGAATGACAAACTGAGACATGCATTCTGTTCATTGTATTCTAACCAAAAATGCACTAGTCAATACAAAAGTAAAATAAAAATAAATTCGCAAATCTTAATTACAATGTTAATCACTAGACACTAATCATAAAACCAAGTAAATATACCCCGAAACTTCGCCAAATAACTGATCTGAGTTATTTTCGTAAAACAAAAGGTGGGAGGTAAATTTCTCAATTCATCTGATTTGATTAAAATTAAATGGGACTTAGAATTGAATGAGCTGCACTTAAATGAGTTCAAATTATTTCAGATTTCATACAAAAGGAACGCTACTATAATTTATAAGGAGGCAAGAGAAGAAGATACTCAAATTGAAATTCGGAAATGGCTTTACGACATTATTAAGTACTGAAAAATAATATTGATGGTGAAAATAGTTATTTTCCCATTATTGGAAAATTACTTTTGGATTCAATTATAATTACCATCAATAGACTTTAACATTGTAATGAATGTATTTATCAAGTATAATTTGTGCAGGCTTGATATTATTATGGAAGTAAAAGTTAACCACAGATCACAAATATTGATTACGATGATGGCTGATACATAAAGACTCATGACATTTTCACTAGCCTCTGATTTCAATATTGATGTTATAATAATTCAACCTCATAACAAATGTGACTTGTTCTAGTGATATATTTATAAAATGAATACAAACATCCCTCACATACTACCTGGTATTATCCATGTATTAATAATTATTTACAATACATTCCTGACATACAAATCTATTGTCCTAGCAGTAGGGGAAACTAAGAGGCAAAGTGGGGATTTACTCGTCCATAATGGAGACATATTGGAGTTAGATAGGAAGAATGAAGGGATATATTTTTTCCTTCAGGTGTGGCAGAGGTGCCCATAGATTTTTTAGAAACGATAACCTAGAAATATTTGGGGTGTCAAAATAAAATTGAATTCTCTGCGATGGTGTTCCAAAATCTGATGATTTGTAGGTTTTTTTACTCTGTTTATGCCCAAAATTAGATGTGATAAACAAAATTTTAAAAAATGAAACTAAACACTTATTTCGATAATTATCTCTATACACACGATATTCATACTTTATAGGTTCACACTTAGAGAAAAAGGTAAACTTACTACAATCTTAGAGGCCCCATGCCATGAGGAAAACACATTTTCAGCACGAGTTTAAGGTTAACATTTGGTGTTGTGTAATATGTGGGCATTTAATAGGTCCTTTTGAACTGCCAACCAATTTAAATGGACCTCCTTATTTAGATTTTCTTCAAGAACATTCACACGAATTACTAGAGGATATATCAGATCACCCTGTATATCAATTAGATAAAATTGATAAAATATATTATAAATTGTGTTTAAATATAGTTTCTAAAAAATTCATTTTTGCATTAACAAAAAAGTTACTTCACTATTATTTGAAAAACTACATTTTTTTAAGAAGCCATTATTGTTTGTTGAAACAATCAATGGCAGTAGATAGAGTAGAAAAATGAAATGTTTCAAATAAATTCTTTACGTATACTTTTGTGGCTGGTCGTTGTTGATTAAAATGGCGGTTTATAGAATATATGGCACAATATGGTGATGTATATTACAGTAATTATTGCCAACATTACACATTAAAATGCATTTAAGAATCATTTCAAATATGGAGTATTATTCATAAAATACGTTTGTAAAGAGACGGAAGGGAATATTTTAGTGCACAAAAATGCAAAACGACAAATTCACAATTCGATTTATTTAATAAATTTGGTTATTTCGGACGAAAGGACGTTAACAAAATATATTTATTGTAATAATTTATCAATGATAAAAGCTTCATAGATTTTTTTACATACTAAGTTTTAATTTTAGAATGTTAATGTGAATCAAGACACAGGAGTTTTTAATTTACAACTTAAATCATTGACTGCTTATCCCAATCTTTTCAAAGCTATTTTTAAACAATTATATAGTCAAATAGTACATGTAGCAGCCGTAGAATTGCGGGGAAAAAATGAAATGAGAAATGGAACAAGAATTCCGATGGAAATTACTAGAGAAGGAAAGAGTATGTAGAATATATTTGAGTAAAAAGGAGCTTATGCTATACATAGAAAAAAACTGAATTTATATTTTTCCTCCTTCAAAAGGAGTCTCACTGGGAAAAAGAAATATGTTTAGTGCTTACTAACGAATGTATTTTGAATGAAAAAAATAAGGTTTGTTACGCAATTATAAATAAATTATTTTTTAGTATTTTATCTTTTAAGATGATAACTTGTTTAACATAAATACCTATATTGTCAGAAAATATGACGTTCTATGAGCAAATAATGTCATTTTCGGATTCAGTACACTCAAAAACATAAGTATTACGCGAAAAAAAAAAAAACAAAACAACTCTCAACTTTTTTGCAGACTTTTGTTATACAAAATTTACTTAAAGCTTAAAGGAATTTTGTGAGCATTATATATAAAAAGCAACGTTAGAAAGATATAAGAAAATCTTATCGGCGATGTAAAGAATAATATCACCACAAATTTTACTAAATTTACTTTGATGTAAACACTTTAAGAGGGTAGATAGACTGAGGACGATTTAACAATGGAACTATAGTATTATTGAATTCTTCGAATGGAGTGGGGAAGTCTAACCAATTAATGTCTTCAAAAACTCGAATGTTAGAATAATTAGAAATGACTACTGTGCCACAATACGTGAACAAAGGAATAATCAAAATGTTTGAAGAAAAACGTAACAAGCCAAATGGCATGTTACGACAGGTAAAAATATTAAATACTGCTCCCATAGACACTATAAAACATCGAAAGTAATGAGGTGGCTGTTCTCCTACTTTCCATTTTATATTTGAAAACAAAAACCAATGGTACAAAATAAACAACCTTAGATAGTTCATATATATTTCTCTACTCCATTAGTTATCGATTTAATCAATGAATTATTGTCGTAATATAGTGTTTTGAGCTTGTCTATGATTTAAGTTTTTATCTTTTATTAGTTGTTATTGTGAAACAAAAAAACAAACTAAATATGTTATTACGTAAGCCAGAACAATGTTGTGATTGTTTTTCACATTTTTGTACAAAATTCGTAAACAATAGACCTAAGTCAATAACATCAAATGATAATACATGTTAAAAAGTAGGTTTAGGTATTGGACAGGTTCTATTATGTATAAGGCTTATCAAAATCACATAATTAGTAGTGATGGAAGTTTGCAATTAAAACCAGTTGAAACTTAAATTATTATCGACAACTACTAGTAATAAAGAATACGAGAAAAGTTTAATTAAGTGAAATTCATTGACAACTCGTGAGTTTTATGGAGAAACGGCGATAAGCGACTTAGTACTGTCCTCATCATCATTAGTTTCGGCATTTGAAGTCTTTCTTTGATGCTCTTGAAGGAAAACGACGATGAAGAGCTCATTGTTTAATTCATAGGTGGTAATATTTCAAGATGAGGATCCAGTTATTGAATTTAAACCATTTATGTAGGACTGTTCTATTTGTAGCAGCACATATTCACAAAATTTTTATACACAATATATAACATTAGAGAAATGTATGAAATAACAATACTGATTCTCTTATATTATTATTATTAAAACCGTTTTAACTATCAGACTGTTGGACTTATTATGTGCTCGACATTTGTTTATATTCTTCTATATCTTTGGTCATGTCATTTTTCTCTATCTTCTCTTTTGTCGAGGCCCTTTGTAGGTTTCTCAATTACCACATGACAGTGTTTTTTATTACAGAGAATAGGTTGCTGATATCATTTAAGCATACTTATTATTTGTAAACGGTAAGTGCACAGTTTAATTTTTGATATAATAGCTAAAACATTATTTAGGTTGTAAAAAGTGTAGAAAAGACCAGATATATAATACCAATTTAAGTAGTATATCTATACAAAAAGTACTAAAAATATAAAAATTTTCAAATAAAAATATGAAATCGCTTGCAAAAAAGGGGTTTTATAGAAAAGATATGGCACTAAATTTCAGTCTCAGACATATGATAAACCTGAAAATTTTTTGACTAGCAGCTATCGATATGAAATTTCTGATTTTAAGTGCATTATTTTTGTATCACTCAGTCTACAGAAAAATCTTGTTGATATACTCCTTGTGCATATCTTTAATCGAGATATCATCCAATCATTATTCCAATTGACTTACTGATTTATCTACGCTTATATTATCGCTATATGCAGCATGCACGCTTTCACAAACAAAGCGATATTGACTCTGCAAAAAAAAATTAATAAAAACTCAAACATATTATCCATATATTGACTGTAACTAAAAATATTGGGAAAAAATTAGGGTACTAGGGATTTATGTTTATGTAACGCAAGTATGTTTGGTGGATAAATATATCATGCTTGGATCACAGAATCGTTGTTTTAATTGATGAATGCAAGGCAAGTGAGTTTGAGTAGGAATCTATTTTGCATTTATTTATTTGAAGTAACGAAAATTTCATAAACTATCAACGAAATAAATGAGGCAATATCCCAATCTGTTATCACATATAAACTTATTCTGAACTGATTCAAAAGTTAATATATGTGTTCGATAATGAGGTGGCTGAACTGGTGAAACCTGATAGGAAGATAAATACAGTGTTTACCCGACCGATTGCTTTCAAATTTTGTGGAAATCTTTTTCATATATTTCTCTATCGCGCCTGCCTTGGATTTTAAAAAATTTCAATTGGGAGTATTTTTAAAAAATTTTAAAAGGTCAAAAAAAAAAGGGGACAAAACCTTGATATTTCATGTCGACGTCATTTTGTGATTTGTTTTTTTTTAGCTAAGGTCAATGCGATAGCGATATCTTTACAGATCAAGAATTTTTACAATTTTTTTGTTCCAGATTTCTACAAGGGCTGAAATCATGAAAACCAGGGTGCACCGTTTTTTTGTAGCCCCCACTTTAACAACTTGTAATTCATTGAAATTCTGATTTTTCTTACAATATTTTATATTCTTGAGAAGTCAATAAATACCATATAAAAAATGGATAGTAAAATCTAAAATAAATTTGATAAAGTTGAAGAAGATATAAAGTTTTACTGATGTCTTTTTCGGCTTTGTTATTTGTTTTGTACTGCAGAGGTCAGCATAAGTCAGGAATCAAATTTGCATTAAGAGAATGCGTTTCAACATTCGTCTTAAAGAACAATTGGATATTTGAGGGTCTCCTATAGCCGATGCTTTTTTGACAGCCAGACATAATTGGACCTCTGTAATTTTAACTATTGAAAAAATTCGTTATATTGAACTACTCTGATGTGTAAATACAAGAATATTACTTACAGCATTTTGTATCATCATAGCTCGTTGTTCCCTCATAGTTTTAACTATTTCTAAAGGATAAACTGGTTCGTTAACCTCCATTAAACATAAAGCAGTTTCCATCAATACCATCACACCCGTTCTGCCGATACCGGCACTACAATGTACCACTACAGGAGCAGAACCTTTCCTTGCCGATCGAACCTTTTCAGTAAAATTTAAAAATTGTTGTGGGGAATCAGGCACTCCGTGATCAGGCCACGCAATATATTGCATATGTTTTATATCTCTTGATTCATTATTCTAAAAAAAATTTAATTAACTGCTAAATGCTATGTATTGTGAATATATGTGTTTAACTGAAAATTAATAAAGTTTTACTACTTAAACAAAGTATAAAATGACTTTTACCTTAATGTCGCTAAGAACAAAATCTCTAAAAACAAAACTTTCAGAAGGATCAGTCTCTTCAGAAATACATTTTATAGTAGTATTTTGCATAGTTAAGGTTTCACCTATACTCGGCCAGTATTTATGACATTTGGCTCGTCCCCTTTCTATAAGAGTAGTTAACATTACAATCAAATTGCAATTTTCTTCAAGGATCATTTGCCAAAAGTCTTCAGTGGTCGCTGGTAAAGGACCTTGAGTTGCTATGTAATGGTTAACTGTTTCAGTACCAGATATTGACATGTTTACATAATTTGCATTGATATAGTCACCATTTGTACCACTTTTCAACACAACTCTAGTCGTATCATCTGAAATAGGAGTATTTATAAATGATCAATCAAGATAAACATTTTGTTTTAAATTTCGAGGGATGAATTTTGGGGTAAATATACAAAATAAAATTTCAGCAATTATTAAACATTAGCTACCTGATGAATTGTATGACAAAAATTAAACATTTCTAGATCACAAACAAAATTGATTTCATTGAACAATAATTGTAAAAATAAAAGTATTTTATTAGAATACTCACATGGCAAAATATCTCTATATCGATTCTTATTCACATTTTGTGATTTTAGCGATTCATCACATGTCAAATCAGGATGTTTTCTAAAAAGTGTTTCGTATCGCGCTATTAATGTTCCACTAGCTAATCCATCAGCTAACAATAGCATACTTTGTTGGAGAGCGTTTCCAGGAGATGGAGGTTCTATGTCTCCTGCAGGTACATATTGATATGGCGGTTCTTCATAGTCTTCATAACCTTGATACAAGACGTTGGCTTTCACCATTAATACTAGCTTACCTAAAAGATAAAAAATCTCGTTAAAATATGATATAACCTAACTACCTAGGCTTGGGCGAGTTTAGAAATATAGAGAAACATTGTGTTATGAAAGTAAATAGTGAAATGAACAGACTATATTTTGCATTTAGCCACAGAAAGAGATCTGTGGAGTAAAAACCCACTTCAATCAAAGTGTATATCAAATGAGTTAAAATGAACACTTTCTAAGAGCGTGTTTCAGTTAAAATAAAAATCTGCTTCTTATTTTTAGAATCTATAATAAATTTCAATTTAAGTTTATTCAAAACATCATAAGTCTAAATGGTTCCGATTTTTACTTATATCAATTTTTTATTTTATTTTAACAGATACATAAACAATGATTAAAATTATAAATTACTAGAATTTGTCTGAGCTTCATAATTCTTTGGAATTTTGGAAATAAACTATACGAGGTGTTCAGAAATTAATGCCGAATCTGACTAAAAAATTGTGTCATTCACATTTTAAAATGGCAACCCCATTTTCTGTCAATAATTTGAAAATCATCATATATATTTAAATCATTATCAGTACAGTTTACTGCTATTGATAACAGATTTCACCTAGGTGTTATAGAAATCTGACCCTCTTGAAAATTAGTGTGAACCATTTTAATTACACTTACCTGAATTTGTAATTCTAGCTTCTTGAATTAATTTGACAACGTCTTGGTGAAGAGCGTGTGTTACATCGTGGCCATTAATTTGTAACAACTGATCGCCTTCCGATAATCTTGGCACACATTTATCTGCAGGTGTATTTGGAGCTACTCTAGATACTAAAATAGGCACATTTTGTTCACTTCCACCTACAAAAAATGCTATATTCACACAATATTTTCACTATTCGAATTGACTGTTACGAACTCGTCCAACGATTTAGTTCGTAAAGCAAGTGCTGTTCTATTATGATAATTGAATTTAAAATTTGGCGGATATGGCGAAGAATTCTCGGAAGGATCATTTTTTTACTTACGAGGACAATTTCTTAATATTGTTTTTATAACTTATTTACAATATGTTGTGGCCGTTTTTATAGAATCATTTTTTCGTTTGTTTTCAATCTAAAATCCGAAATATTGAGAAATCCGATGTGCATAAATAAGCGCTTGTTTCTTAGTGTATAATTTAGTGAATAGTGAAGTCTTAGTGCATAATTTGGTGAATATTGAATAGTTGAGTGAATTTAGTGTTAGTGTATAAATAAATTAACAAAAGAGCATTGCGTATAAATTCACCCCACCGATTAAATAAATAAGAAAAACATTTTAATACTTGTAGAAAAATTTGTGGTATAGTTAAATGTAGCTACAATCAATTGTTTGTGTTCTGTTGATGGCTATCAGAGCGATTAAAAAACTTTCACCCAAAAACTAAGAATATAAGAAAAAATGATATATTTGTACAACTCAATTATTGACACTTGTTATTCAAATGGAAACTTTTAAAGTAATTTAGGAAAAATCAACAAGAAAAAACATTTTTTTCATAAATGTTATAAGGAAATTCTAAAATATATTGAAACTGCGTTTTTTGAGGCTTGCCGGGTGATCCAAAGAATCAGATTACACAGTTTTCTATAAAAAAATATGATCAATTACATAATAAAAAAACATTATTCATAAAAGCTCAATACTCAGAAGTCATTTCAACTATCGAAGCCAACAAATGATCAAGTAATTTATATATTTAAGATTCTTGCTTAAATAATTCACAAAAGAATTTTGGTAAAAAATGAAATATAATGAACACTAAGGAACTAGAACCAGGTATTTTTATTACCTTATTGCTCAAATGATTGAAGTAACAAATTATATTGATAATAAAAGTAATGGATTCATAATATATAGATATAGAAGAGCTCATATTCCATCATAATAAATAGAATTAAGAAACTACACTTTACTCACTTTTGGTTTACAAGGAACGAAACTGACAGTTATATTTGTCACATAGTTCATATGCCTATAACTTCAAGACCAAATATAAGTTAATAAAAGGAAGGTTTTGAAAATACAAATCCATAGCAGAATGAAGAGAGATTAGGAATGAAAGAGAATATTTCTGATTGATGGTGCTTAGGGAAGGGAAAGACCAAAGTTAAGAAAGAGAAAACTATATTGGGATAATTGCCAAATGACAAAGATGAGTAGAAATTCTAGGGGTTTTAACACCACTGATGATGATAAATATACGGCATATTATATTTTTGATCTTCATGAAACCTTTTAGATGTTTGTGATCCATTTATGATGTCTTATTCTTATTTAAACATGTTTTGTAAGCTTTCTTCCAATGACATTCACAGATTTAACCTGTTACATGAAGACCAACGGATTTTATATGATAATATGCAGATTAGTATTAAACACAGTTAAAAAATTCACCTTTCACATTAAAACCATATTTTCCTTCTTCATCAGGATGGAGAACAATCGTTACTAAATTATCATCGATTATTTGCGACGTAGGGGAATGACTTAAACTATATGGCGGAGTATCATATAATCCATTAGAAGTGGGAGAAGGTGGTTCTTCATCTGCATAACTTATAACTCTTCCTGCTATTCCAGGCGAAAAGGGACCTTCTAGTGTTCTTTCCAAAAAACCTCCATCGCTGAAAGAAAATAAAGAAAATAGTGACACCATACTGTCAACATTTTCTCTAACGATTCGAAATCCGATGTTGAGATTTTTTCCAATATTTTTTATCGTGAAAATACTAGTAATTATATGATTATGGGTATACTCATATCTTACTCATCTGATATCCTACTGTCTTCAGTCCATGCTTTTTTAGGTTCTTTGGTGTCTAATGAAGTGACTTTATGAGCGTAAGGTCCTGGTGGTCTAGCAGGAGCTGTTATCAGTTTTCCTCTATCTTCTAAATGTGGAGGTGTATGAGTAGAAGTGCGACCCTATAAAAAGAAGCTAGATAAAAATGTACCACTTCATTATATAACTGAATGAAATAAAAGTATGGTGGTACTGAAATAATGTTCACTTTAGTCAGCATTGATGGAAAATTTATTTTTATCTCTTTAAATTAAACATAAATTGTTTGGAACACTTGTAAAAAAATAAGACAGTTCAAAAAAGGCAGGTATATCTTCAACAATATGTATACATTAAATAATACTCCTGTTTTATTCTATAAATTGGAAGCATAGATAATTATGAAGGCCACAAAGAAGTTGAAACCATTTGAGATATGTTTGGTTGTACATACATTGAAAACACCCTAGATCTTAGATTAACTAATATCATGATTCTTAGACTGGATAAATACTGAAAATGATTAACAGCTTGAACATTTAAAAAATTCTGTACTTGGCTTGCATGATAAGAAATTTCACAGACAAGCATACTGAGAAGAGAAGTATTTAATACAGAAGAATTTCATGGTTAACAACTCTCAAAACTTGATTTAGTATGACAATATTCTGATGAATCTGAGTAGCAGCAAATTATATTAAAATATAATGAGGCAATATCGTAAAAATATCTATTAAATGAGCACAAAAATCAAGTCTTAAATCAGTATCATAGCTCGCAAAATGGACAAATTCCTAATTTTTTATAATTTGTACTACTCATTGCATTTTGTATTCCAATTGTTATATATTATATATAAATACAAAATATGGAATTTGTTAACTTTGAGCATGCTAATTTTGTTATAGTGGTGGAAATATTAACAACTACGGTTATTAATTTGATGACTATAAAACATATTTTTTCCATACCACCAAATATTTACTGGGCGATCTCACGAATTTTCTTTCTAAAATCCCTCTCTGTCGTACCTCTGCCACTGTTTGATATTCTGTTCTTCCAGAATATGTGAATTTGGAACCAAGAGACAATGGAAATTTTCTTTTCACTCTCGGCGAATGAAGGCGGAAAAATGTGTGATGTTCAACACATGATTTCCAAAGAGTTTTAGATGAACGATATGTCTCCATGTTGAAACCAAGCAAGGTATCATATGATTCAGACTAAAAAAACATAATGTAATAAAAGGTAAAAGCTGTTAGTTGGAGATTCATTTTCATATCATGAATAAATAATCTAGAATTGTATTCTATTTTATTTCTTTGTGAAAATAAGTTAATGATTTTACTTACCAGCTCTCGACGAAGTTGTATAAAAAACTGCTTCCTTTTAAATGAAATTTTCATAATTTTAGACCATGAAAAAACGTTAATTCGAATATTATTTTGAAACACTACTAAACCTAAATGTGTCACTCCCAATTGGATTTCTTTATTCGCACTATCTCTAGCTTTATGTAATTCTACTCCATACATTTCAATCCTTTTGGCATGGTCCAAAAAATTGAATTCAGCATCTGCAGGAAGTTGGCCTCTAAAAATTTATACACATATAAAGTGTGTTCACAGATTTAAGAATATAGAAAAATGTATAAAGTAGCTGAAATCTATCTCAACTTATGAATAGTAATATCAGACTAAGAATTTATACTTACTTGTGCAGTTTGTGTAATTCTGATATTTTTTTCTCAATGTCATCATTTTGATTTGGAACAAGTTGAATATTTGATAAGTAATTTGGTCCATGTTCTTCAGGTTGATAATCACCTAATTCAGCTGAAACATGCACGCAATAAAAATCCCTTACTCATAGTGACAGCATTTTAAAAAAGTATTAATTTACAGGTTGTTTTAAAAATACATGAAATAAATTTGATAGATGCAACAGGTATCAGAAATCTGTTGGTGTAGGAAGGGGTAAATGTTATGTATATTAACAGTTATGTAACTTACATTGTACAGTATAACTAGCTAATAGTATGGCAGTGCTTGGGGGTAAATATAACTTCCCTTCTAAAATATCTCTTCTTAATTGTAAATAAAACTGATAACGGGTATATTCTTCTTGGAGTTTACTTGGATCGGATACATAAAACTTAACTCTAAAATATAAAGGATATTGACAGGTTCCCAGCTGCTTTTTTATTGACTTGGACGGATCTAACCAGCGCTAAAAAGTTAATTTTTCAATATTGGCTATACTACTCCTAATGGTTATGCTTAATTAGTTTATATTTTTCTAAAATTGAGCGTATACTACAATGTTTCAGTAATTAATGAATTAATGAGTAAATGAACAACTATTTATTAATTCAATCATTTGAAACACTTACATTTGCTATGAATGTTGTTACATAAAAAATATAAAAAATACTGAAAGAATTACTCAAACTTTTCATCATAATCAGAATCATGGATACATGAAATATAATAACCATCTCTTACCATCCACGCAGAACTTCTTTTTCCGGGTAAATTACCATTATCTGAAAACTGCAATCCAAAATAATCTTTTTCAACTAGCTCAAGATGATGGTAAACCTGTTCCAATAATGTACTGCCTTTGGCACGTTTTTCAATATGAAAAACATGTTCTGTGTCATCTAGAAATTTCACAGTAATACTTAATGTTTTTAATTTTCTTTCTCTCGCTGCAGCCAGTTCTAATGCATGTACGTTGTATGTACCACTAGATCCACTGAATGCTCTTTTAGAGACACTCTCAATCATACTTGAAAATTCAGATGAAGCCACCTACCATCCTTCTTTACATTCTGAAACAATGTAGCTATTAATCATCATAAAATAGTTCAGATCTGATATTCTTAATATTTTTCCAATTATGAAAAAACAGTTTAACTGGATATTTCCTGAATAGTAGAAAAGGAGACTTCATAACATTAATTATTTTTTGCTTTCCACTATCCCAAGAGGTGAAATTTTCATAGTTATTGTCAAAATTAACAAGAAAATACAAAATCAGAAAATATAGATATTTAGAAAAAAAATGGAGAGCCTATAAAGCCTTGAAAGAGGAGTAGATTATTTAATTAAAACTACTAATAAAATGCATGACATCTGCTTCTTTGATAAAGAGATAAGTGAAACACCAAAAATATAAATACATATATAAGTATACAATATTAGCACTAATTTTTGTGTGAGGGTTTGAATCCAGATAAGCTGAAAAATAAAGTTACATAGAAACGAATATGAAAAATATGAGGCTATTAGAAAATTATATTATTGAATATGATACAATATGCAAAATTTCAAATCTTCCACAAAGCATTTTCAATTTACCAATATAAATAGATGTTAGGTTCATATAAAATTCAATTAGTGAAATATATAATAGATAAAATTAAAACTAATAATAATAATAATAATAATAAATAAAAACTAATATTGAGTGCTTAAAATTATTTCAAAGTGGATCTTATATTACAAAAGTGCTAAGATGAATTAAGTCATATGTATACATTTACACTTTTTGTAAAAATTCTAAAGTAACATGATAAAAGTAAACGTTCCCGGAACGCCCAACTTTCAAATTTAAATAAACAAACCTAATAATCTGTGATTTAACTAATGTGTCATTTCAATGTAAACTGTGAACAATAATATATATTTAACTGAAGTTATCTAGTACATTAATTACATATCACATATCACAATAGTTCCTTGTTTATAATAAAAAATATATAGTCGTTAACCTATTGGTCTTGTTCATTTTTTAATTGATTCTGATTGTCGTTTTAATCAAAAGGGAAATTATAATATAATTACCTAAGATCCTCTCTTTTTCATCACGATTTCATATTAATTGTGGTGTTGATGAACTAACGATATTAAAAAATGGTCTAGTTAGTAATCTGCGAAGCACATTTCTTATTTTGTTCTTTTTTTTTCTAATTACATTGACACATAATTATTTAACTTTTATCAATTATTCACAGACATATTCGATGCTGCCACTGTCATTAGTCAATATCTTCTTCGTTTCTTACGTGCACTATAGATTATAGTTACACACCGATAATCTTAACGGCTTTCATTTTGTCGACTGTCGACGTTACTACAGGTCGTACTTAAAGTTACAATTAATACATTAATCACTTATCACCTGATTTGCAATCAGTCTTCCTTATCGCCGTTTCTACTACACTCCATAGTTTCTACTTTTGAATTTAGATTCTATTATAGTTCCAGAACTACAACAAATAAAATAAACCTGTTAATTTATGAACAAAGAAAGTCGGTGAAAATTAGAATGTGGTTCATCTATGATTTATACTTATTAGGGTGTGACAGACGTCAAATTTTCTTATTTAGCAAATATGTTGAGAGAAACAAATACTTTTTGTTTAAATTATAGAAACAGTAAATAATATGACAATGGATTTGAATAAAGTTAGTGTTGTTAGATGGTTTGAGGACACGAACAAGCATAGTTGTGGTTACTGTAAAAGTGAAAATAGTATATCGCAAGGTTAGTTTTCATTTCAAATAACATCTCTAAAATGGAATTTAATATTTTCTTTATAAGCTGGATATTTTCTGTGATATTTTATATAATTGTTAATTATTTTTTCTAGGTATGTGGGCCGAGAGTCTTACTGTTGACGATTATCAAGAACTTATAGATAGAGGATGGCGTAGATCAGGAAAATATTGTTACAAATCGCTAATGGAACAAACCTGTTGCCCTTTGTACACAATAAAGTAAGTAGAGTATGTATTGAGCTGTGAAACACTGGACATCAATGGATTAATAGGAACATCCTGCAATTGGTAACTTATAAAAACCCATCCTAATTTATAAAAAAAAAACCGCGATATTTTATTTATTAGTGAATTTATACAATCTACATGACGATAAAAAATCTATTTTTGTTATAAATAAATTGTGATATAAAAATTATAAATCACTATAACATGGGACATATAAGATAATGTTTTGCTTGTCCAGTTTTGTACAGGTGTTGACAGTTCCTATCACTGGTTTCATGTGTCATAAAGACGAATATATGCCAATCTCTAGCCTATGAAATAATTTCATAGTTTGGGTGTAAAAAATTAACATATAATTCTACACTTCTACAACAAATGTAGGGTTTTAACAAGAAAACATTTCTTAACTAGTCGAGAAATTGACTACAATTATTATAAATCTATCAATTGTTTATCTGCTCACTGTTAAAAAGGAGAAAAGTGTCTCTCACATTTAACTGAATATACATGGTTAAATCCAGGTTAGAGATAAAAAGTATTTAACACAATAAAAATGAAATATGGGTAAAGATGTGGTCAAATAATTAAAATAATGGATTGTGACAAATATCACAATTGAACATTAGTAATTGAAATCACGCCCTTGTTGCAAATAAGTGACATCCATGATATAAACCCTTGATACCCGCTATACATACCTATGATAGACGTGATACAAACCTTTGACACATCAAATCCTTGAAAGACAAAAAATTTTATACATCTCATGCTGTATGGATCATTTTTATGTTGTAATTTATAATTGTTCTACTTTCTTAAAAATCTGGGCAAAACTTTAATCCCATAAGAATTCATTCTCTTTTTAATCTTTATCATTTTTTCCCCAATCATTTTGTGGTTCTCTAATGCATCCTATATTTCATTTATTAAAAAATTGTTTCTCTCTCATCATTATCTGAATTCTACGTTGATTTCAAGAATTGTTTTTTGACAAGTTTTCTTAGATAAATAATAATATTTCAATAATTATTGAACTATTATTTTTTCTTATTTCATTTGCCTATATTATTTGTTTACTTTTTAGGTGTGATGTGATAAATTTTCTATTAAGTAAATCACAGAAAAAGGTTATTAAAAGGTTTAATAAATTTCTAAAAGATGGAAATATTAAATATGAAGATAATATACAATTTGAGGAACCTGATAATCATTCTGATTTACATCAAAACCATCCAAAAATGAATTTAAGTGATTTAAGTGCAAGTATATCCAACAGTATACAACAAAATAATCTTACATCTATAGAAACACCTTCCACATCTAATACTGATAAAATTGACCTGAATGAAGTGGATAATTCGCAACAGAAAACTGAAAAAATATGTGGTAAGGAGTAATGTTAATGTCTATTTTAGCTCAGTGATACAGGGTGTTTGTAAATTCATGCGACAAAATTCAGGAGGTTTATTGCTCATATGAAATTAAGATGGGTCATTCCTATAACAAAATTTCCTCAGCCTACCCCTTTCCGCGATATCACCCTTAAAAGGTGGTGACTAGAATTGAGTTTTCTTTTATTATTTTATTTATTTTATTATTATTGTCTACAATTGTAAAACAACAAAATTAATATTTATCACAGTCTGCTCAACAATCATTTACTCTTATAACATATGCTATTTAGTTTGTTCTCAATGTTGCATTGAGTCAGTTCATCTCATGTGCCATTTATTAAATTATGCTTGAAAGTAAAAATAAGTGTATTTAAAAACAGTAGAGATGTGGCAAAAGGTTTGCTGCGCTCTGGAAGAGTGTGAACGCTGCCAACTGAACATGACATAGCTTAAGTAAGAGAAATGATTATTAAAATTAGTCATTCAAATTTAAAATATATTTTATTTGTCTCACGATACAAATTGCATAAGTGCCACTGATGGCATACAAGAACTAACTATAATAATATTATTCATTTTTAGATAAAGCATCTAATTCTAGTCAACTGAAGGTGAACACAAAGACACCATTAAAAGTAGGAGTTGGTGCTGATCCCACCAAACCACCTTGTAAAAAAGCTAAGATATTAAGAATTGAAAGGAAAAAGGCAAAAGGATTACAATTTCAAAAAAGTCCACCCGTGTCTAATCAAAAAAGTTTAGAACAGTTCCTTGAAGAGGTTTCTGAAAATGATAAAAAAAAATTGCGAGTGAGTTTTTTTTTGTTATTTTAGTTGAAATAACTTGTGCTCTATTATTAGTTTATGTATTACCGCACAAAGTATCTGATTATTAGAATTTCAATTTCACAAATAAATACAGGATGACACTATTGCTAATAATCAATTAAAGCATAAAATCATTGTAGTATGTCATAACATTTTATGAAAAGTGTAACTTTGTTGCCATTTGTAAAAGATTGATAATTGACAATGCTATATTTATCAATTATATTGTTTGGTAACATACGCCTTTGCATAACAGTCTTTTACGGATTTCTAAATCAGGTAATATGTCTTAAACTAAAACTTTTTTGTAAAGATGTGTTTGATTCCAACCAGCGTTCCGAATTCTACATGGAAAGCATCAGAAGATATAGAATTTCAATTATATAAAAAGTATCAAATGGTTATTCATAATGATCCGCCTAGCAAATTATCATTAGATGGGTTTGACAGATTTTTAGTGAAGTCTCCTTTGAAGGTAATGTCTGAGGGTTTTTAAGCAGCAGAGCAAATGTATATTACAAAGGTGACTTCACTTTTAACATTCTATACTGCCATTTCTATTTTCATTAGACAGGTTATTGATACTTTTCCAATATCAAATTTTTGAAAAAATATCATTTTTTATGTAACTGATTCATTAAGTCTTGGCATGAATGTAAGCAGTTTTTTGAAAAAATTTTATTTCACAAGTGTCATTATAATAAGCGACATGCTACTGTGTGTCTAACTTCTCACTTGTATTGGGTGATAAAACTATGATCCAACATCGAAGAGTTTCTAAGGAGTGGCATTGGAAATGGAGAACCCGTACAAAGGGTATCACTTCAATTAACAAAAGGATCAAGTACAATCGTCAACACGACATATCTGACTTACAAGGGAGTTGTGTCAAAAAATTATGGAAAAATCAGTTGTTGAGGTGTGCACTTGCTCCAATCTACACTGCTTCACTTTCCAAGACTACTGTACCCGAATATGGCTTCACAGAGATTGAACACCCTCCAAGTAGCCCGGATCTCACCTTGCCCGACTATTTTTTGTTCGCAAAGCTTAAGGCCGAGTTAAAGGGTGAAATATTTAACAGCGACGATAAAATTAAACAGGCAGTTAAGAACATTTTGATTCTAAAGACGCATCATATTTTTGTAGTGGTTATAGTGAGACGTTCTGAAAAGTGTATGGAAATAAAGGAAGAACATATTGAAAAATAATCACATTTTTTTTATTTATGACCCTTTTTTCTATGTTAGGCTAAGGACTCATGGATCGCACAACATATTTTTGAAATTAGTTTTAAAATTCAAAATTTGATTACTTATGTGTCCACTTTTATGGAAGCTTTAAAAGTATAGAAACTTTTCACTACAATTCAGCTACAAAAGATAAAAATTGATGGACGAGAGAAATTTTTTGGCTTCAATCATTAATAATAATGACAAAATTAGAATAGTATGATGGTACATTCAGTGGTTGCTTGGCATAAAATGCTGTTGTCTAATAATTAATAATCTTATTATATTGGTTTTGGTAACTTTGTGGTTTGTGGAATATTTCATTATTAAATAGAATTTTTAATGGTGTTCATGATGCATAGAAGCACTTTCATCAAAAGAAATTGTGATAAGAACTATCTGTACTAAACCTCTTCATAAAATAAATAGTTTGTAAAAATTTAAGTAAAATTAAATTATGCTGTCATTCAATATACTAAATATTTTTTTATATTCAATAGATTACAGTGGAACAGATGTCAGTTTCATGTAATACTTATACTTTGAGTGCAGAATTGTATAAAAAATATCAAATACATATTCATAACGACGACCCAAGCGAATGTAGTGAAGATCAATTTTATAGTTTTCTGGTCGAAACACCTTTGAAGGTATATTTTGCTCTGCTTTTTTATATTGGTTTGCCCAAATTAATCTTCAATTGACAAAAAATGTTGAAATACTGAAATAACTTTATCAGTTTCATCTAATTTTATATAGGTAATTACCTACTTTGATTTATCTGCAATAACTAGAAGGTGATTTGATGTTCTAATTTATAATATATTAAAAAATATAATATTCAATGTTCATACTTTTTTAATAAATATGTTAAGGGTTCCAAATTTTTTGAATTTACAAACTAGCGAAAATTTACTGAAAAAAAATATTTTCAAATTCTAAAATGAGGTATATTTGTAACGATTGTACCTACTTATAGCTCAGCTTTATTTTTGATCTAGAAACTATTGAAAATTGTATAATTTCTTTTGAGATAAATTGTATTTCTGTATGATCAAAACTAAATACCTTAAACCTTTTGATATCAAGTATGTATCTCAACAGTTTTTGTCTACAGTGTTCAACTTAAAATTAATCACAGGTATCGTTTTAGCCTAAACAATTTCCTGAAGGTATAGATGGTCCAGGATATGGATCTTTTCATCAACAGTATTGGATAAACGATAGATTAATAGCAGTAGGTGTAATAGACATTTTGCCTAGGTGTGTTAGTTCTGTTTATTTTTTCTACGACCCTGATTATAGAAGTTTAACGCTTGGAACGTATGGATCTTTGAGGTGAATATCATGAACAAATTCAAAATTTCAAATTGTTTTGATACTACTTCACACAAAAGAAATCATAGGCAAAATTAGTAATAAATTATGCCAATATCTACTAAACATGCTGATTGATAGAAGTACCAGAAGTGATCATCAATTATCAATTAAAAAATTGCTAGTAAACCACATAGTACTTATACATCAATATTTTTGTTTGTTATTATTAAATATGTTGATTAACATTTATTAACTAGCATTTTACTTGGTGATTACAGAAGTGGAATGAAATTTACCTTTTGTTTAGTTATGATTTACTACTATCTCCAGTATTAAGCAACAGTATAATTTCAAACAAAATTGTTGTGTACTATTGATCTTTTTATTTTATAAGTTCTTCATTACGATGAAGAATGTCTGAAAGGAAAATATTTAATTAAATATGAAAAAATAATATTTAAATATTTAATTGTAAATCGCAAAAAAATTCAACAACATAAGAAAACGATTCTCATTGGTTTTCAGTTGTGACGTTTAATAAAAACATTGAGCTTGTCTCCTTGATGATCACGAAGTTATCGTTGCCGGCAATGTTGTTATAATATAGTTTTCATTTATTAGTAACATATAACTAAAACGTTTTTATATATCTAAGAGTAAAGTGATAAATCTTTTATAGGTTAAGTTCTTACATTACATAATCACGTTATAAATTGAAAGCATATATAATTACTATAAAATATTGAAATAATTTTTCTTGGCATCATAAAAAACAAGTGTTTTAGTCAAACATGACGTCACGCAATATGAGGCCTTACCGAAATGTTTAAACTACCTATAACATTTTTGAACTTTCAATAATTTTTTCTCAAACCTTGCAAGTATCCTATTGTGACAAACAATATCTGCATGTTGGTAACTCTAATATGTAATATCGAATTGAATAATTGTTTGGTTTTATAATCATAACGTTTTTTGTTTTAATTCTATAGGGAGATACAGTTAACGCGTTATTTGCAGAAGAATCTACCTCATTTATCGAGTTATTATATGGGTTTCTACATTCATTCTTGCCCTAAAATGAGATACAAAGGAAAATTAACTCCATCATATTTGGTTTGCCCAGAAACTTACCATTGGGTTCCTATCGAAAAATGTATTAGTTTATTAGAAGCAAATAAGTACTCCAGATTAGAAGAAGATATTGATGCTATAGATGAAAACCTTCCCACCCAGAGAGATATTTCAGAAATTCAAGTTGTTTATCAACGACATCTCATGCGTTATGATGATTTTGATGAATTTGGAGATGAATCGGAAAAATTTAAACTTATAGCAAATTTTATTGGCAAAAAATGTTGCAGATCTCTTATTTTTTGGGAACAATGATATTATATTAAATTGAATGTTGTGCATTTTCTTATTTTATTATGAATAATGGAAATTTGATAGATTTCACTAGAAATAATTAAACGTAACAAACAATCTAAGTATGTAATTATTTCAGCAAAAGCAACAGAAAGTATTATTTTCCAGATAATATAATAATTTAATAAAGCCAATACTAGTTTCAAACCATTTGAACAAAATCAAATTAGGAGTCATAAAAACATTTTCAAAAATAAAGTGTTTGGTTTATTGAAAACTTACTATTAGTTCACAATGATTGAAATAATATTACAATATTCTAATTTGCCTCACTGAACACAACTGTTAACTATCCCCATGCATCAAATAGTGTAAATGTGAGTGTTGATTTTATTTTAGTAAACGTGCTCAGAATCATTAATTTCAACTGAATTTGCGTTATCCTATTTTCCAGTTTTTAACATCTACCTTTATTTTTTTATTCATAATTTTGTATTTCCCTTCTAATATTTTATGTTACGAAACTTCCATATTAATTTCACTTTTGACAGCTTCTGCTGCTTCATTCATTTCCAAACCTTCTAAAGTATACGCCAAATTCTCTAGCGTAGCATCTTCATCATCTTCAAACCATAATTGTAGTAAGTTCCGCGCTTGTTCTATTGGGGTAGGGTTCTCTTTTTCAAAAAATTCAATTTCATCTTTTTTAAACCCTGTAAACAAAACAAAAAAATTAAATATCTTAATTCATTTCTCCAGCCATTGAACATTCTTAGAAAAAATTGGAAAAACTCTCAACTTGAGTTTTTTCAAATACAGTACCAGAAGAAAAGTGAGTACATTCACCTAATTTTGTTGCTAATTTCTGCCAATTTGGTGCAATCTTCTCGCTGAGGTACATCAATTGTTGCAAAGTAATATTTTTTCTTTCAGGTCTGACAATAGTATCTTCTACAAATTCTTCTTGATCTGTAGGTTTTAAATCATCTGTTGCTTGATCTGTTTCTGTTAGAATATTATCCATTTCACTATCATTTTGATTTTCTTGAGTGACTTCCTTTCCAGGCTTCTCATGGGCTATTTTTTTAATCATAACTTCTAAATAGCTCGATAGCGAGTTTGTAACTGTTGTACCATAGGTAAAAAATTGAGGACTGCGTCTTGCTAGCAGTCTTAACGCTCTCCATCCTAAATTACCATCTTTTAAGATACTATCATCTATTTTGTGGTTAGTTTCCAATTGTTGAATGGGTTCCGAGAAGAATTCCTCTAATGTTGGTAAGAAATTTCTTCCTTTACACGCTTCTAAATTATTTGGGCATTGATTCCATAGTTTAGTTAATTCACCGCTAAAAGAAAATGTGGTTATTTTCAAATTAAAGAATGCTTACAATTAATTACTTTATATATGTTGTTTTTCAAGCATATCTATGTTTTTCTTAATTGACGTAGAATGAAAGCAGAAATTTTACAAAATAATTTAAATATTAATAACAAAAAGTCACTTATGGTTTTTTTCAGTAATCTTTGAACAAAATACCGATACCGGAAGTATTGATCTGTAGGTGACTATTGAATTTTGAATCCTATGAATTTAAAAATTTTTACAAGAATTAATACAATTCAATACCACCGATGTTATTACTTCGACTTCTTTCAGTCTTTATCAAAATACAAAATATAGATTTAGGTCCTGGTGTACCAAGGGGCTTGAGTGAGGCTGATATTAAACTGAGCTTCTTTCAATGAACCTGGCAGTAGATGACATTTCGATGCTGTAGATGCACATGTTCCAGCTTGTATCTTACGATCATTGTTCACACTTCAGGATTGATTAATTTCCTTTCCATAAATAACACAACTTTTTCCTCCCGCCTTTCATAGTATTTTCAACGATTGTCCCGTTTTTAAATTGTATTCTACGATGTGACTTCTGTTTTTATTATATTCTAAGAGTAGTCCAGTACTTTCTTTTTTTATATATATAATTATAAAGTAACAAAATTAACGACATAAGATTCAACATAAAATTATAGTTCATATATGATTATGTTATTTTGGAAACGAATGTTGATTCCTTGATTGTTATAATTAATTCTATGTACAAACGTTATTTTTATTTAACATTATGAAGTTTCTCATTTTATTAATTTTGCTGAAGCAATGATCCAATATAAATATACAAATTGTCAGTGTCAATATTTTATTTTGAAAAAGACTAAAATAAGTCGAAATGTCAATTTTTATCTTTCTTTTAAAAAAATATTGAAAAAACTAATTTTAAAACAGAAGAGACCTAAAATCAAGAACATTTAGAAGAATAAACATATACATTTGTATAATTTTTTACTTTGATTGAATGTGTACTATTTATGAGGAATGTTCAAGCAGATTTACTTCACCTAATTCTGTCTCAGAGAAAAAAGCTTCTAATAACAAAATATTTTAATATCTTAATAATTTAGATACCTAAATACAAATATACAAATATAAAGATTATTCAATTGTCAGAAGTACAGATAAATTTTGTCTGGGGACATGTGACATTGGTGGAAATAACTTCTAATTTACTTACCTGCCTATAAAGTACTTCCCTTGATTGTTAGCCTCTTTTATAATATCTCCCAAAAAACGTTTATCCGCATCTTTTTTACTTTCTGATACTTCCACTGGCTGAGGTAAGGTCTTCTTAATTTCTGTAAATTTAATTTTGCTTGTAATGTTTCCCATTAAAAGTGATAATAAAAAATATAACTTAGAACACTGCAATAAATTATAATAAGCTCAACTTTTGGATTCCTATTACAATTTACCGGAGTGTAGTGGGAATGTGTGAGAGGATTCATGTTCTCTTTCACTGAAGTGAATTCCAAAAAGTTTATACAAATGATTTTTTGGATCAAAGTACAAATAACCCAGAAACCAATTCCCGAGGACAAAATCAAATGATTTTAAAAAATTATGAATTAAAATAACGAAATTTTAAAAAACTACTGTTTACACATAAATCTATGATTTCAGTAAAACCATAGGCCTGGTCACAATAAACATAGGGTTAAGCACTATTTGGAAAATAATATAATAATTTTTTAATGCCTCAAACCACCAGATATATATCTCCAATGATTTTTTTCTTTGCAATTATTCAAACCAAAATGCTTGTTGGTTTTGAAAATGCTCCAAAGCAAAATTACATGACTGTTGAAAGTGTGATTTGGTTTGAAAATATTTCACACTTTCAATCTGACAAAATCATTTATACCGATGTGTTATAACTATCATGTACTCTGTATAGCAGTATATTAGATAACTGCCACTGTCAGTTTAATAATTCAGAATTTCAAAGCTAAGATAAAACATAATGTAATTCACTGATCAATTTTCATTATACACTCAGTAAAAATAGCTATTCTCAATAATTGTCAACAAATTCACCGAATGAATAAAGGAAAAAAGCTCAACTTGGTGGTAAACTCACAAATACACAGCTAACAGAAGTATTATATAAGTCCTATTAAGATAATATTATGTTTAATATAGTTTTTATTTTCATTTGTTTAACATTCATTTTTACCTATTTTTATAGCCAAGCTTTTATAGCTTTTCAAGCCAAGAATGTAAAAATACAATTCTGAAATAAATACTATTAAAAACATTTGTTTTTAATCTCACCTGGACAACTATCATTTTTCCATGCATTCCACAATTCCTCCCGATGCATTAAATTTTTGACAATTTGAGCAAATTCTTCTCCATCTGGTGGAGTTTCTGTCAACAAGTTATAAACTTTCTCTGTGTTAGTACTTATCCATTCTTTTTGATCATTCTTTAACTCATATGCATCCCTAAAATAGAAATGAAGTATAAATACACCACATGTAATTATACAATTGAAAACAAATTATTATATAATACAAAAACTGGGAAAAACAGTGGTTAGGCTTATTAATTGCAGATTCAAAACACAAAACAAAGTTATTTATTAAAAGCGTCCACTGATATAAGTTAGAGATATAATATGGGAAATTTTCCTTTGTTCTTAGTAATAATCTAGCATTTAATTTTATGGTAGTATTGCAGTGTTCTGACATTTTTTGTGAAGCTTAGCTGTTACATGACAGCTGCTGGGCAGCGACTATAAGAATAATATCACAAAAGTAGATTATAATGTCTCTACGAGGTAGTTGTTTTTGTAGGCAAAAGTTACTATTTAGCCACAAAAATTAACAAAATAGGAGAAATATTAGAAACTATTAGTATACTATATACTATACTATTAGTATACTTACGATTTAAATTTAACTGTGGAAGTAAAGTACTGGAAAACAATCAAGAATTGTAATAGAACAGATCTTCTAAAATTTACATCATGCAACTGTAAATCCAACAGTTTTTGGCTAGTAAGATATTTTGCAAAATATCCCAAATTTGAGGACTTCTCCGTAGAAGTTACATAATCTAGTTTTATTCCTTGGAATGTATTTAACACATTAGTGGCATGCTAGAAATGAATAGAATATTTGATATCTATTTAGTTATATTCAATAACAGATAATTGTATTAAATTATCTAACTGCAGTGTAATGGTCTCGAAAACTTAAGCCTTGAAGCAGTGAGGGCTACAAGATTTGCAACTAGAGGCGCTAGTATGGATTGAGGTCACCAAAATGTCATGTCAAATGTAACTTATGGATTTTGTATGTTTATTAACCTGACAGTGGTAACGCTTCTTTTGTATACAAATTTGATAGCACCGTGTTCACCAGACCTACATTATAATAAAAAAGAGTTTGTATTAAAATTAAATCAATATTTATTCAATAATTTATAGGATATAAAAACTTATTTCTAATCAAACTAGAAATAATAAAAATAATAATTTGAATATTGATCACAATAAATATTGAAAATAGTATTTTGATTTATTGTCATTTTTACACTTAACACACTTTTTTTTCTTAGCAGTAGACACATTTGGCAAATTTTCTGCATTTTTAATAATTGTTGCTTACTGACGTCTACTTCTAGTGGTATATTTTGAGCTGTTGATCTTCTTTCTGGGTGTTCATCTAATAATGATAAGGCAATAGCTTTCAACGTTTTTTTTTATTTGATACTTCAATTATTGTTGCTAGAATTGTTTATAATTTTAGAATTTTCACCTGCTATATACATTGTGGTATAGAACATTACCACCTCTTGGTATTATGTGCTACATTGTTTAACGAACAAAATTGATCCACCATTTGTCATATTATAGAAGCTGACAATTTCTGATTTATACCCAAAAAGTTACTGACAGATTTTTAGTAGATAGTTCATTAAGTAACAAAAATAACCAGGGTTTAAATGTTTTCTAAAACACATGCATGTTTTAAATGTGTGTACCTCATTTTTTTAAACAAAATGGAAATAAAAAAACAATGCCTGGAATTTTTCTTAATTCCACTTTTATGTTATGAGAAAATGATTCCTATTCAACCTTTTTCCATGTGTTATAACAAAACATGGTAGCCCCCAATGGATTAATAGGCACTCTAAGAACTTGCTTTAATAGAAGCCTACACTTTTTATTACTATAATAAATAAATTGTCTATAACATTAAATGTTATTTTTCCACATCTGATTATTTCAAGGTTAAATTTATAATTTGTTATTAAATATATATTTATCGCAGCAACCACAAAAAATAGCTGAAAATAAATAAGACAAACTTACTGAGCTAAAAAGTTTCCATTGAACTTTATTGTAGCATTGATTTGGATTTCTAAAAAAGTCCTGAAGTTGCCAAAACTTGCAGTAAAATGTAAAATCTATAATATTTTTTTCCTCTCCTGATTTACTGATATCACTAATACCATCATCATCAGTTGGATCTGTACCATATTCTGTCACATTTTCTAAATTAAATTCACTCACAATATTTAAGCCAGAACGTTCAGAAAATGGGAAGAATTTTGCTAAAAATAAAAGAATCTTTCCACAAAATACTGTTGCTGTTGTTCTAGAGAGCCTTCTTAGAAGATCATTACATAAACGTAAAAGATTGTTTTTGCAACCAGAGAAGAACAATTCCTCCTTCCACACATGCACATTTTGTTCTGAAACACATTAATGACAATAATGCCCTTAAATATAAATAGGAACATATCCACTTACCTACAAAACTAAACATATTTTCACATATATCGAGAGTAAGTGTTTCAAAAATATCTCCCAAAAGAACAACAGGTATTGTTGGTGAGCTTAGACCCTTTCTACACAGTAAAATAGAAAAGTCCACATAATCTTTTAAAATAACAACACTTTTCTCTTCTTCAAGTATATTTAGTAGCAGATCTCGAAGAGTTTGATCTAAAGGGGATTTCAAGTCAATTTCAGTTTTCCCAAATGATTTTACCTTTTGTTCGAGAAGGTCCACATTGTTAGTTTTGAAGGATTTTTGTAAAACGTTCTAAAATTTATAACAGGTAAGTAAAATAAAATTAAATCTATTATTCAGCCAGACTTTCTTAACAATAATTTACAGTATACTTACTTTATACTCCTTTCGTAAAAATTCGAAATTGTAATTCATTTTCGATTGTTTATATTTAATCTAAAATATCATTTTTATACTTATTTCAATGTGCAGCTACGTTTATCTATTCCTTAGCTATTATTAAATATAAATACAATTGGGATATAAAAGTTACAATCAGAGATAACTAAGAAAGTGGTCTGTGGTTATGATATTACACTAAAATCAATAAAACTGTAAAAGTACCTAACCGTGGAAATATGAGGTTATAGCATGCTTTCTTCTATTTCATAAAATGTTTACATTGTAGACGTCAAATGTATAACCGCATTTAGCTATTCAATGACATGTACAAGTACACAGAACATACCCATAAATATGTAGATATGATTGAGCTTTTCCAATTTCGTTTTGAATTATAATGACAATTTTTAAATACATCTAAAAGTGGGTGAGTGATAAATAGACCTCGTAATTCTTTGAAAAGGAACTAAACAAAATAACTCCACATTTACCACTTGTTAGGTTCAATAAAAGCAACCCAAACAGCCTCTCGAAAATATACCTGTCATATATTAACAAGACACATAAAACAAGAAAGTCTTGACAGTGGACGCTCAATGAGTTCGTGATCGTTACAGATGCTGATTGAGACCAATGATGCAGAATGTAAACGTAGAGATTTTGAGGAGAATAAGAAAAAATACTGCAATAAAAGTGATGAGGACTTATATTTAAAGAGTTTCAGGCGAATATATTTATGTAAAGAAGAAGAGGATGGATGTCATATTTGTGAAAGTGTGAATGAAAGAAACTTAGATGATCAAGCATGCATAAATGAGTCAGCTGACAGAACATGTGCCTGAAATAACATTATAAGAGGTATTAATGTTGAATATCTTAAAAGAAGAATATCCATAGAAATGTCATAGTTGTTTGTAAATAAAAGCTTGTGTCAAATTTAAAGGGATTATTGTGAAACTTATATTTAAACTTTGTTAATTCAATAATTTGCCTTCAAGGTCTTTTTAAAAGTGTTACAATCAACACCAAAGGTGGAGATTAGTCAATATCAACATGGAAACTAGGAATAAAAATTTCTGGTGGCTCAAATCGTCTGTAAACAGTGCTGCAGATACTAATGAGAACAATTCTTTAACCCCTCAATTGGAATTACGGTCTTCCTCGTCCATTAATAATTTATCAAATGATAAAAATAGTAATTTTAATCTTGATGTAGATGTAGGAAGTATTATAGAAGAAATAAATAGAGTTGCTGCCCAAAGTCCATTAGGCCCTTATGAAAAATCAGTTGGAGAAAGGAGCATAGATGATCTACTTAAAGAAGCAGAAAAAATATATATTGAAAGTTCCAAGAGCTTTGAACAGCTAAGTCAGAGAAGTAAAACGTCCCAGAATATATCTGATCTGTTATCAAATATTTCGAAAGATTCTACACCAACTCCAAAGAGTTTGAGTCCTTTACCAATGGACCCTGATCCTCAAGAACCAGAAGTTCAAGAGATGAGTCAAAGTGATGACGATTATAGTGAAGATTTTTCTGATGAAAGTAAGATGCATTCAGCTAAGGGGTCTCCTACCAATAATTCAATTTGCAATGAATCAAAAGAGTTACATTGCATTGACAAAAAAAATATAGAAGGAGCTATAAAAAAGGTAAAGAAATTTTGTGAATATGTTAAAATATAATTGATTGAGTAATCACTCTCAGATGTATATTATGAAATATGAAAATTTGGCTTTGTTAAATTAATTTTAATAATTTAAACAGTGATGAATATATAAATACAAGCAATACAAAAAACCTCAAAAATGTTCAAAGAGAAAAGTGAATATTAGAAAAATAAACATTTGTTTGTTGAAAACATGTAACTTTGCCTTGAGTTAGTGATATCATTTAAGTCTACTGCTAATTTAAATGCTATAATACTATTGCACAAATTCAATCCAGAAATTGGAAATATTTCCACAAAACTTCATCAAATTTCAAACTGAGAGATTTATTATGTTCCATTTTATATTACAGTCTGCTATTGATCAAGATATTGATTCTGAATTAAGCAATGGAAAATCATCAAGTATGATAAAATCTCAATCCTTGAATTATTTTAAAGATTCAAATACTTCTCGTGTTAAAACAATTGTTAAGAGTCAGTCAGAAGTTGCCTCTTTGGGCAAAAATGTGCAGGCACCAATAGTTGAAACTAAAAGAGAACATTTTAGTGAGTTGGATGAAAAATTGCAGAAATATGTGGAAGATGATGCTAGAAAACAATGTTTGATTGAAGATTTAGAGAGACACAACAAACTTTTAAAAAAAGAATTGGAAGATTTTAAGGTAAGAAAGATAAATATTTGTTATGAAAATTTTGTATATACTTACCTGTAGAAATTTTCAGTTCATTACTTTATATAATCACAGCAAAATTAAAAAAAGGTAAGGAGGGGTGTGATATAATAAAACCCAAAATCAAGGAAATTAACACAAAAATTATAAATTTTCTTGATTCTAAGAGCTAATATATCTTAAATATACGGTCTACCTTTCACTCTATTGGTAAAATTAGTCTGTTAATCTTCTAGTACTCAATTCTCATTTCAATTGTAAACAGAATAGAGACTATTGACTTTGAGAAGATTATTAATATGATTTTATACGAAAAATTACAATTTAATACCAAAAGAAAAAAATCACAGGGTGAATGTGCAAAACATTTTGCTACCTAGTCAGACAGTTTTGACTTGATTCCAAATTCCAAAGATTAGATATTATTTTTTCAACATATTAAGCAGACATTTATTCAATTCTTACATATTTATGGCAACATATTATATTTGAGAGGACATATTTTTCTATAATGAAATTACTAATTTTTGTCATTATTTATTTGCTTTTATAAGTTCCCACATTTTTTGAAAGTCGAAATCTTTGAATTAAGATTATTGAAAAATAAATACTTATCACCATACTAAAATATATGACATAACATACGTCCTCTTAATTTCAATATTGACTAATATGTGAATGAAATTGAAAATGATTTCCAACCAGAAAGGTATCTTGGTTAAAAACCGATTTTATTCTGTACAGTAGCACCACGCATTATCAAAGATACATGTAAAGATTGTTTCAATAAATTTATTTCTGCTTTTGGTTATCTACGCTTTATGAGCTGCTTCCACTATCACACGAACAGCTGCTAATGCCTCATTAGCTGTTGGGTTTATGAAATTTGCTGGCAGTATGAAACCATGCCTAAAAAATGATAAAGTTAATCAAATTAATTAGGATTTGGTGTAATATAAGTATTAGAGCATAGTCATTTACTATTTTGTTCCATAAAGATATTTCCTTTGTTAATAGTGATCAGTTGCATTCCTACAAAACCAAAATTAAACTTATTAATGTCTGTTAATGTATGACCAGAGTATTATAACTCTAGTGTGTTCACTCCTCTACAGTTTCCAAGCTCATAGAAATGCTGTTTTAATGAGTAGTAACAGTTATTTTAACCGGAATATTGTTTATATATTCGTCATTTGATATGAATCACCAGTATTATATTTTACCTGACAATTCTTCATCTTTTTGTACGGATAAATTTAGTACATTTGCAGTAAAAGCTGAGAAAATATACTGTTTCATTCTTACCTTCCATTATCCCTTAATTCCAATGTGTAAGCATATTTCATGTGGATGGCTCCTTTGGCCCAGTCATCTGATCCACCCGAAGCTGGATAAAGGGTAGTTCCAGCAGGTCCGACAGTATAATTTGGGCCACCTGAATTTCGTATAGCTGTTGCTGCTTTTCGACCAACTGCTTCTAAATCTTGGTAATCTGGAGGAACAGCTCTGTTGTATCCCCAAGGATACAATATATATTGCCCGTAAGAATGAAAAGAAATATATGCTCTCCATTTAGCTGTAGTTCCTGTAATAAGTCCATTTATTCAAGCGCAGCAAATACAAATGCAAAGTCAGTATACAGTGATACAGTCGAATTTTATTTATACAAGGCTGACATTATGCGTGAAATCTGTCACTGCCAAGTTTTTTGTTGTAAGTAGATTGATAGAGTAGATAAAAACCCTTGTAGATGCCTCATTCTATAAATTTATTATTTTTATAAATACTCTTAAAAATATGTATATCTTATGAGAGAAAGTATTCCTTAAAAGGCATTTGAATCATTATAAATTGGACGGCATTATACTTATTTATACTTAATTGTAGTCCTACTTGGAATTTAGAAAAAAATCATTATTATACCTCGTTAACTTGCTACAACTGAATATTAAATTATAAAACGTAAATAGACGAGTAACATGTACCTGCCTGAAAGGGCGTTTGGTTTAAACAGGGTACCAGACGTGAACTGAGCCCCCATTTGTACCCCATTCGTTTTTTTTTTCTGTAAAACGAAATTTAAAAGCAAAATCCCTAATAAAGGGATATGTAGGCGCCCCAAGCGCTAGTCATAATCCAATAGATTAAACGGCATGTTGCTGATGATGATAAGGACGAAAGATAAATGTTAGTTATACATTAATGGGAATAGTTCGCCATAAATAGCTTATAAGTTTAAACATAAATATGAACAAATAATTTCGCATTTGTACCTGTTATAAATTTCTTAATAGCTTCTGTTTCTGGTTCTGAGAAAGGACTCGATCCACCGTATGTTTCACTGCAAGGATTTTTTGATGATCCTTGTCCACCCCATCTATAGCTAGAAAACAAATTCATCTTTTTAAAACTTGATGAATTATTTAGAAACGGCACTAGCAATTTATTTGTGATTATAGTGTTTATCAGGATGTCGTTTTGAGCGCGCCGAGCATATTTTAATATTAAACAGCGACACAGTATACTACAATTGGGTACGAAATATTATGGTTATATTTCAGAATAGTTATTTACGTTACAAGTCCGGGCAGTGCTTTAGTACGGTACAAGATAGAAGAATATCTAATCGAGAACCGTAATAACTACACGGACGTATATCGTACGAGGACATATTGAAAAATTCTTAGCCTATTATAGAACCAAACCAAATTTCAATGTCAAAATATTTTATTACTCAACATATTCTCCTCTTGAGTAAAGAGATGTAATTCAAACTCTAAATCACGAATTTTTGTGAGAGAGATTTGTGTACAGGGGCGTTGTACTGTAAAAACAAAACACCTTTGGATTAGTTTCCGCGTCTTTTCTCTTTAATTATTTCCTGTAGAGTGGTCAGTAATGTCGAATAGTAATCTCCAGTTATTGTTTCTTGTTACTGATTGTTATCCTTATCCAAAAAATCAATAATGATTACTCCATGGCAATCCCAAAAAACTGAATCAAGAACTTTTCCAGTAGATTTTTGGACACGAAACTTCTTAGGTCTTGGAGAACCAGAGTGTCGCCATTCTATCGATTGTTGCTTTGTTTCTGGATCGTATAAATGTACCCAAGTCTCATCCATCGTAACAATTCGGTTTAAGAAGTCTACATCGTTTTCAAATCGAGCACCCTTTTGGTCAACATTCAAACATTTGGGGATCCATTTTGCAGCAATTTTTCTCATGTCCAAATTGACGTGAACTATATGATGAACGCGTTCGTATGAAATATTCAGTGCTTCAGATATCAGAAACTGTCCTTATCGATCGGTCATCATCTTCAATGGAAAATTTACCTCTTTTGAAGCTTGCAGTTCAATTTTTCACGGTCGCATACGAAGTACATTGATCACCAAGGGTATTAAGCATATCTTCGTAAATCTGCTTACCTCTTAACCCTTAACCCTTTTAAATAAATTTTTCGATTTTCACAATTTCGATGGACATCTTTTTTTCTTTTAATTTATTGCTCTGGTTTTCTTTTTCGACGTCAAACTTTACACTGACACTTCTAATAAGTTATTGTTGGCAGTCAGGGACATTGCATGTGCATAGAGTGGATAATCTATTTTTATAGAAAATTAGGATTCAAATTGGAAGAATATTCACTTATAGATTTCGTGATATGGTGGTCGTACATTGTTTACCTACTCATAACGGGTCTAATGTGTACTCACCCGAAATTTCTATTTAAATCTGTTCCGGTACACTGTCCGGACCTCGCTCTATTTTTTCTCCACAGTCTATCGACAGTGTGAGTATATTCGTACCCGTCAGGATTTATCAAAGGTGTTATGTACCAATCAATGTTTTGCATATAGTTCGGTTCCGATTCAAAGTGTACAGTCAAATATTTAATTATGTAGGTTACTACAGCCGGTGAAATCCATTCTCTCGCGTGAATTCCACCGTCAATCCAAACTGCTTTATTAGATGGGTTACCGTTTGAAATTTTCACTAACTGTAAACAAAAAAAAAATTTGGGAAATATATTTTATTCTTATAATAAATGTAATGTTGTTTACATAGGATTAATTACGAAAATACGGAAATTCGTACAACAGAATCAAATATGGAAAAGAGAGAATTGGGAAATCTATGAATGATAAATAATAGCTAAGCAATTTGCATTTTCATATTTGTATAGTGAGTAAACTGAAAATTATAATATATAAGGTTAGGTAATATGTTACTAAAGGTACAAGTTAAGTCAAAATATCAAAAATGATTTCTAGAAAAGGAGGAAAAATACTTGGAAACGTGGGATCAGTTCGATAGATTTTTCGAATAAATGTTCTTGATTTTGTTCTATCCATTTGACAAAGGGCCAGACCGCTCTTTTCAAAAACCATCTACCAACCATCATTTCGGTCAAAATTCAATCAATCTCCGTCATTTAATTTGTGTCTGATAGGCAGTTGTATCGGACTACCTATTGATTTGGGTATAAGAAATAGATCACAAACACAATTGTTCAACTCCAATAAGTTATTGTGCCGTATCGAAACCATGAACCCACAACAACAGACCGGGGACTAAACAACAATCAAAGCATTGAGTTCTCGGGGTGAATCGGTGATACAGAAGGCCAAGGTGGGTTCCTCAACCAATAAAATCATGGAGACCGATTTTAGGGATGCATGTGGTGTAATCCACATTAACACAAAACGATCCAATATGTTTAATAAATTATTACGTTAATTTATTGAATATTAAAAAACTACCAGATACGAGCCCCCGCCCCATTTCAGTTGGCCCACTTAGAAAAATTCGAAATTATTAAACTTTATTTTAAAATGCCAAAAAGTAGCTGTTAGTAAAATGTTTTAAACCTTTAGTTTTACGTCTAAAATAGGTTTTGGATGAATATTTTGAATGATATTTAATATGATGGAAATAGATAGGTCTTGTTGATAATCATTTTTTATGCATTTACAAACAAGGGTTTGAGAAAGAAGATGTGATATGATCCTATTTAGGTATTATTACGAATTTTAGGAAGTAAATATTTTGAATCCATTCGGAGTCAATTGATTTTTTCGTATAATACGATATCAGTGATATCAGAATTTCCAGAAAAGAAGTGGTAGCAATGAAAATAGAAATTTTTTTATTTAATTAATGTTACTTACGATAATCGGTCGTTTTTGAACGGAATACCCTATTGTCTTTACAGAGCAAATTTCATGGCACGTATCATTGATATACCTAAGAAAATCATGGATGTCTTGGCTCCTATGGTACGAATTCCATGTTAAACGATGACCTACAAATATATATTATTGGCGACAAAGTAATTTCGGTTTTGTAGTATAAAATATTTTTTTTTCTAACAGACAATAGCTATCAATCAATTATATATTTTCCATTTTGATCAATGACCTTTTGCCATCTTTCTATCGGCTCAAAAAACTGAACCAGGTGCGATTGAAGGTAATCGTCATTTGTGAAAGTTTGACCATTCAAAGAATTATGCAAACTTCAAAATAAATGGTAAACAGATGGTGCCAGATGGTGGATGTGGCATCACTTCCCAGCCAAGCTCCAATATTTTACCACCAGCTGCCAAAAATATGTGAAGCCTTGTATTATCATGGGGAAACACTGGTGAACCTTTCCGATTTGATGATTCTGGCCGTTTTTCTTTGATTGCTTCATCCAGTTTCATTAATTGTTGACAGTAGACATTCGAAATGATCGTTCGGTTCCTTGGAAGCAGCTCAAAAATGACACTGACAGCATGAGCTTTTTTTGTTGTTTTTCAGCTTTCGATGTTTTTTTTTTTAATTGTTGTTCGTATGGTCAATTTTAAAAACAGAGAACCACTTACAAATCATTCCATGGGATGGAAAACATTCAAGATAATATTCATACAGCTTTTCCTCGGTTTCTCAAAAGTGTCAACATTTGAAAAGGCACCGTTTTGGTAGAAAAAAATGTGAAATATTTTAATACTTACCTTGTCTATCTGTGTTTTCTTGTATTGGGTTATTCTCTTCGTCAATGGCTTTCTGTAAATCTTGTATAATTACATCAAAGTTAATCTGTTTTTCTTTGAAAGCTTCTTCTACAGTACGTAAAGAATTTGGTTTTACTAATATGTCTATCGCTGTCCTATTACCTCCCCACATAGATATATCTGAAATTTAAAATATTCATTATTTATTTTTGACAAGAATCGAGTGTTATAATTGACTCGTAAGGATTTTGGGATATTGAACGTTAGGTATACCATTACATCACCTCGTACTATTTTTATTATAATTTTTAAAGGCCGTGGAGTGAGATTTTTTTTATTTAGAGTATTACATAAACTGATTTTAGTCCATTGAAACATTACATTCCAAATTGCGTTTTTCAAAAGATGCAATCGGAAGCTGGAAGCTCCAAGTTTGTGGGGCCGCAAACACCTTTTTCGTTATATTTCGCGAACTATTCATCGTATGGAAAATTTGTGAATTATGAGCTAAAAAGTGCAAACATTTTTGCTCTATAACTTTTTTTCCTTTGATTTTACAAAAAAATTACCTCAGAACAATCTTTTAGATCGTCTTTTGAGGTTAGGATCTAACCTACGATATTGTTGTTTCCATAATAATTTCTGAGAGTAGTGTACATTTACGAGAATTCT
The DNA here is from genome assembly GCA_026230145.1 of Diorhabda elongata. Lineage (NCBI taxonomy): Eukaryota > Metazoa > Arthropoda > Insecta > Coleoptera > Chrysomelidae > Diorhabda > Diorhabda elongata. Next base: position 761,316 of record CM047928.1, read on the forward strand.
AAGCAGGTAGAAAAGATCCAAGTTACTGTTTGGGGACAAATGAACATCTGCCAGCTACGACTATTTTTATTATTTTGCCCTTGGAGGTTCATCTGTTTCTTCCTCCTAAACCTATTCTTTTAGGTTAGGTTAGGTATACATTTTTCGTAAAAAGTTTTTAGACAAATGTATACTAAAATTTTACATAGATTTAAAAAATGTATTGATATACAGGGAAGTCGACCATCTCTGAAAATATTTTAGTTAAAAAGAACGTATCGGAAAACCCAATCGTAGAAATTTTCATGATTTTACTATGAGTAAATATATGTTTAGACTTTTTTATAGAAAACCAAAAAAAAAAAACGTGGCATATATTTAAAAATTACTTACGGTTTTCATCTCTTAAATTGGTTAGAACTTTAATTTTTTCTATGTCGTCAACCACTGCTTTCCAAAGTTGATTTCCATTATAACTTATCCGTCCTATCCGTGTAAGATCTTCGAAATATTGTTCGTTTTGATCTTCATTTTCAGATTCAATTAATTTTGAGGTCGATTCAGTTTCTTCAATTATTACTGGCTCCAAATTCAGAGGAAATTCCTCATTTTCCCGGACTGTAAACGATGGAGCTGAAATTTAAAAACACAAACTACATATTCGGCGAGAAAATTATGAAAATGTTTTTTCTCTTAATGTTTGTCTCTTGTTTATTAAATTTCGTTCTAGTATGCCTTTTGTTTGATATAATTAATATAATTTTTCTCTAAAACCCACCACAGCCTACCCAATTATCTTCTCAAAAAGTAGAGAGCCGTCGATCTGTACTGCTGTCGATTCAGACCCAGCATGATTGTTTACGTCACTAGAGACTTAACCTCAATTCCATGCCGACTGATTGACTTACAAACTCTCTTTTTATGTTTGTCTCTTATGTGTTAAATTCAATTTTTTCAAAAACAAATTTGAAAAAGGCAGTTACGCTTGTTAGACCACATACAGGTTGATTGATATGGCACACCATTCTGGAACATGCGGTAAGATTGTAAAAAATTTTATAATGTAAAGACTAATATCTATAATCCCTCAAATTTTCAAATTGATATCCGAAAGGACAAAGGATGTACTGAACTTTGTCACACTAATCAATGAACAAAATTTTCGTTAACAAATGCCAGAATACAAATAAAACAGGGCGGGACATCCATTACAGAAATGGAGAGCTAGTCTTAGTACAGTCCCAGAGCTTTGGGAGTGCTGTTATTTGAAATAACTTCAAAAAGGTTAGTTCTCCAGTTTCAATTTTGATTTAAGAGTGTAGGGAGGAGAGTAAGGAGTTATAGAATTGGATAAATTTTTGGCTACATTCGCAAAGTAATTATTGAGGTTATCAGGTGAAGTTTAGATTATGCTCGATGAAGAAGACTTGTTTCTTAAATCATTCAGAATGAACCATGTTTATTTAGAAACTATTACGAAAAGTCTCCTATTATAATAAATATCTTTGGCGGATTTCATGTTTTTTGAATCTAGAAAATTCGAAGTCTACACCACCAGAGAGTATGATCCTGTTTTGAAAGCTTGAGACCTGAATTAAAGACAATACAGTCGGTCGGTGGATTCTGGATCATACGATGACACGACATAGTCTGTAGTACTAGAACTAGTCTTAATTATTCTGGTTGGTGCCGTTGTATGCATGACCATACCAAAAGAATCAAAAATTGACTGAAGACATTCTTGACCAGCACAAACACTGGAATAGTCGATATTGAGATCGCCACATAGAATTAGTTTGCAGTAGTTTGTGACAGAAAGTATACAAGTCAGCGTCAGGTGATCTGTAAATTCAAACGATATAGAGGTCATAAGTCTTGTGGTAGACGATAGAAAATTCGAATACTTCCTCAGATATTATATTATTGAGCTGTGTTATTTCAGAAAAGTCGTTGTTTGTGGATAGCAAGATTGTGATTCCTGCGCTACACGCTATTATTTTTTTTTTATTAAAAAATATATTGTGTTTATTTATTATTGGATAAAAAAATTCTTTCTAACAGACATGGAAAATTTCATTCAATCTACGATTCCAAATTTGATCTAACAACTGAACGCAGGTTTTCTTTTACACCTTCCATACTATGGTACTAAGAAAATCTATCAATTTTTGTTTTTAAACGAAAACCAATCCCTTAATTGATGTTAAATCGTGCTGGAATTTTATGTGTTTGGGGGCTGAAGAGAATTGCGAGAATAGTTAACAAATACTAAAGTTAATGCAGTTACCGTTATCAGTATTTGCAAAAGGCGTCGGCTGTGGTTCCAAATCCGATTCTCCCATATTAGGAAAAGCGTCACTATTATTATTTTTTTTCATCCCAAGTTCAAGATGAAACATTTTTGAAAATTTAATATCAAAAAATTTTTTGTTTTCAAAATTTTCAAATACTCTTTAATTTTTTTTTCAAATTCACACATTTTAGCATAGTTAACAATCAACAATTTTATGATACCTCTTCCTCCAGAGTGCTGTGCAGGGGCGTTAACATCACAGTAAAAAATAAATGGTTGACCCTGTAGGCCCGACAACACTCAAAGCGCGCCGAAGAACTGTCAAAATGACATGGCAGAGCTCTGTGATAATATCGATAAATCTTAAGCTCTACAACTCCATTTTTTTTTTAAATTTTTGCAATAACGATATTTTGAAACTGACCAATTTTAATTTATGTCATTAGACGGAATTTTTTAAGAACTAAAAATGTTGTGAAGGTTACAAAATCGATAAGTCTAAAAATTTGGGAGTTATCTGGACATAACTTTTTTCTAGAAATTTTTGAGAAGCCAAAACTTTTAAACGCGTTGTTCGATTTTGATGTTAAGACGGCAATGGATGTAGTTTTTTGAGTTTTAAAAATGTTATCCTGAGTGCAAGATCGAATTTTCGAAAAATCTCCAATGGAAAACGTTTCTTTTAATATTTTCCTTTTTCCTTCGGTCACAGTATCACACGAACGATTGTTGAAAAACTAAAAAAAATTGATCATAAATCCTTGGCTAAAACGGCAAAACTAATTGGACACTAAATATTGACGTATACCAATTCTCTCCATTCCAATTTTAGCATCTTATTCTACCCCGAAGACTAATTGCGCCCAGGAGCCACCAATCCTGAAAGCACCAGGATTTTTTCATATTTTTTTGGTTTCAACTCACTGAATAGTGACGTCTTTCAATTCTACCAAATCCGATTCTAGAGACATAATCTACCCCTAAGTCTGCTTGCTTCGTTTTATTAGCAGTAATTGATTTGGACAATTGATAATAAATTTTTTGATACGAAAATCTTTGGCTACACTTAAGGCACTAAATAATGGAGGCCTTTCATTTTCATTTTAGAGTCTCCTACCAGCCCTTAAGACTGCTGACGTCGTTATATTAGCAGTAAAAAAATTTTTAAAAATCCTTGGCTCCAACTGCAACACTAATTGAGCACTAAATACTAACGTCTTTCGATTCTTATTAATGACTTTTTTCAATTTTACCAATACCAATTTTAAAGCAGCAGTATATACTTAATAATCTAAAAACCTAAAAATTTTTTTTCGAAAAACTGTTTGTTTATATAGGCATGTTCTCATTTTTGATCCACCTTTGATCACAGCACCAAATATCTGTTTTTAGCATTAAATGGGCACTAAATTTTGGTTTATAAAACGAGTGATTCTGCCCACTTCACCTTTGGCTTTACCGACGATGATATTGTTTGTCGCTTGAGGAAAAACTGAATCGATATTTACAGTAAATAATCAACGACCAGTATTATCTTCAAAAAATCATTGTAAATAAAATAATATTTAACCGAAAAAATTGTATTAATAAAAATTAGTGTTTAAGTTATAAACAATATATTTCACAACGTAGGTACTGATAATTGAAATGCACGAATGAATTATCAATATGTATATCGATTTAAACAATCCGAAATTTGGTTGTTCTTAGAAAGGCGAATTTAAAATATTCCAAACTCGAGAATCTTATAAACAACCACATATTTTTTTGCTTACTCACCTTGAAAAGGTGTCCGACCTAAAGTTATGTCCACTACGACAACCAACACAAATAAAAACAAAAGGCTGCGCCTCATTTTAATGTGAGTCGCGGCTCGAAAATTTTCTACTTTATATACTAACGAGAAGACCCGTTTTAGATAAACGGTACTGGTTAGGTTCTTCGAACGACAACATGTTAAAGACTAATCCGTTTCGAAAATTGGCGTCGCGTCGTCGATAAGATGAGTTAATTGTTAAGGCAAAAAATATAAATTCTAACCGTCTACCAACGAGTTGTAACAGCATCGTTTAATTTATGCAAACCGGTCGCATTTTTGTGAAATTTGAATGTCGGTTACGCATCAGAATTATTTATTAATACACTCACATTATTGTTGCAATTATTTAACACATCGATTAAGTATCAGTTTAGTGAATGGAAGTTTGATATAATTAGTCTAAATACTTGTTGTTTCACCTAGAACATACCGCACCTTACCCAATCATCTTCTCCAAAGGTAGCGAGTAATCAATCTGTACTGCTGATTCAGCCCGAGCAACACCGATTAAACGATCCTACAAATCCGATACCAGATTCGTACTATTGAATCAAGTAATGCCTTTACTAAAAACACATTTTTACCCTTGGAATACTACTAGGCATTTGGCTACCAGCAACGGCTTATCAATAACTCCCAGAAGATTTCCTAGTTTTCCTAGACGATTCCTATAACACCTTTAAGCAAATCCTGTACCCAACCCATCCGTTCGGTTTTCTTCTAGCCTGTTGGACTAGTTTATCAGCCAAATAGTGGCAGCTATACACTTGCCAACAATTTAGTTTGATATACCATAGGCGTAGATACCTCATTTCATAAATTCATTATTTTTATAAATACTTATACGCCGTTATTTAGACATTTGCACTTAATTGTAGTCCTACTTGATATTTAGAAAAAAATCATTATTATACCTTGTTAACTTGCTACAACTGAATATTAAATTATAAAACGTAAATAGACGAGTAAAACGAAACTACCTGTAAGGGAGTTTGGTTTAAACAGAGTACTAGATGTGAACTGTACCCCATTCGTCGATTGGAACTTCGGTAGCCTTTTATCTGACTATAAAACGTAAATAGACTAATAAAATGTAACCGCCTGTAAGGGAGTTTGGTTTAAATAGAGTACCAGACGTGAACTGAGCCGTTTTTGTGCCCCATTCGTTTTTTTCAGGAAAACGAAATTTCAAAGCAAGAACCAGAAAGGAAAATAATTTTTTTGCAAAACATAAAGAAAAAACTATTTCAATTCCAAGTATGAATTATGAAGGATTGTAAAGAGAGTGGATACCACAGTTTTTATAAAGCTCTTGGCAGTGTGCTGCTAGAAATTTCTTTACGAAGTTTACAACCTCTTTACTCAGTTCTGAAGTCTGATTTCATTTTCGTAATTCTGATTTTACGTTTGTCCATATTAACTCTATGAAGTTAAATATGCAATGGTAAGGAGATAGTCGAGAAGAGAGAGAGATCGCTTTTTTCCACATTAACGGTGTCATGATGACTGAAAGGATTCCAGAGGGTCAGGTTGTCAACCAGACTTACTATTGTTAGTTTTGGCAACACTGCGAGAACTAGTTCGTAAATCACGGACCGATTTTGCACCACCTGTGCATCAGTGCTCGAACACCCGCCGTATTCACCAGATTTGGCACCGTGCGTTTTTCTTTTGTTTCCGAAGATAAAATCTGCTTAGAAAGGGACCCGATGGAAGCGGTAAAGCAAAAAACGGCAGAGCTTCTAAAGGCACTCACCAAAGAAGACTGTTTCGATCAATGGAAAAAACCGTATGGAAATGTGTGTGGCGAAGGGAGGGGAGTATAGTGAAGAGGAGCATTCGAATGTGGAATAAATTTTTATAATAAAACCCTTTTTCGTTATCAGTCTCGTTATTTAATAGCCAGACCTCGTAGAATGTTCGTGGCTCAATGAATAAAACAATTTTTATAAACAAAACTTATTTTTGCGTTTTTGGAAATCATATATTCTTGAAATAACAAACCGCAACGCCATACTTAGAAAAGTAATCATGCATCAATTCTGAAAATAACTATTATCTTTTATACTTCTCATATTGCCATATAAAGCTTTAATTGTAATATTTTATTTGTTATTACTCAGTAAATATGCTTATTAACATTTAACCTTCTCAAAATAACTATTCTCAACGAGTGTATTTTCAATTTTCAACCAAGAAATACAAAGCGTTAGAACATTTTTTTGAATTGACCTCAGCAGTTAAATGTATAGAAATTCTACGTTTGTAACTCATGACTGACTATGCATACTAATTCGGATTCATTACATTAAATAAATAATCAGATTCAAAGCAAACTTAATATCTTATTATACTTCTACAATGATTTGGTTTTCTCAAATTATTCCATACTAGTAGCAATCTGCTCTAAATTCGCACCAGTACGAAATTTAAATATTGTCGAAGAACGAAAAGTTATAGATTTCGACCGCTTAGTGAGTTGCTGAATGTGTACGAGAGTTGGCAGAAAGTATCCGACTTCGATCTGAAGATGTATGAACATATTTAATAAATCATTATTTATTAATTTTGACCAACCATAAATACATTTTGACCATACAAATGAAGTCATTTTTTTTTATATAAAAAGAAAAAATCAAGAAAAGATGGCTCAAATTTCGAGCTAAAACATCAATATTTGTCAGTAAAGTGGTAATCGTTATGATTTACACCCAATCACAATCACATTTTCCAAATTAACAATGAACGATATTTATGTCAAATATATATTGATATGGACATAAAAGTATCGAAATCGTATGATTCCAAAGCAATGGGACTGAGATGACGTATTATTCATAATTATGAAAACAAAGATCGAATGAGAAAAGGCAAAGCACAAACTTGGAACAATGGGCGGACGTAACTACACGGCAACTTCTGCCAGGTTTCAGCCACGTGAGTGAAGTTACGTGACTATTCTGTGGTAACCTCGTGGTAGCCACTAGTGGCGATACACTTTCCAGTTGGCATTCACGTGATTTCCACTGAAAATGTTTCTTGTGATCCATTCCGCTGCGAGAACCAATCATAGACAATCATATAAGGGGAATTGATAATTTTCACAACAACATAAACGAATGAAACAACCTGTCAGCTGATCGCATTTTCTCACTTTCTACCAGGGTAGAAAGGATTCTATCATATGACTATCTATGACCCGATTTCTGTTTCTGAACAATAATGAACGTGATTCGGGTTAGTTCCCGAACATTCAGAAAAGTCCTTATGTAGCACAAAGTCTTTACGTTACATCGGACTGCATAAGTAACTTATCAACTTGGGTTGTGCCATTGCAAAATTTTTAATCAGATCATTTGATTTTTCTTTATATCTTAGTACCTATCCAGCCTGAAAATGCTGGATTTTCAAAATTCCCTTAATTATACTAATATAAACAAAATTTTAACAGCTTTGTTTTTTCATGTTGACGTTAGGTCTCACAGCTGTTACTGAAAAACATAGAATACTTTCTTCTCCCAAAAAATGTTAAGTTAAGTTAGGCTACGTTAGTTAGTTAGTCTCCGGTTTTAAGTGATTAAGTGACAAACATCAGGACTTTCACATTTGGATATAATCGGGATTTAAGAAATCATGTTTCATCAGATTTATCGTATTTTCTTTTTGCAGGTGGAATTACAAAGGACGCAAACCGCCTTGGAACAAACCAAATCCGTATTATCATCTAAAACCCTTTCGTCTCCAGAAATAAATATGGAGCTGGAAAAAGCTTTAGAAGATCTTAAAGATTCTAAAGAAATGAATACATCTTTACAACTTCAGCTAGAAACTGTCAATAAAAGCCATCAACTTCTTAAAAGTTCATATGACGATCTTTTGGAATCTAATAAAAAATTCGAACGTCGTCTTTTTGAATTAGACAACAGCTTAGACAAATATAAGAACGAATTTATTCTGTTACAACAATCGAAAGATAAACTAGTAGAGAACGAAGTGAATTTGAATAAATTACTGGAAATGGAGAAACTTCAAAATAAAAATTTCAAACTCCAACACGAAAAAGACGCCAAATGTATCCAAGATTTGAATAGACAAATTAAGGAAATGGAAAGAATTATAGCTAGGAAACATCCAGATTCAGTATCGGCATTAATAGTCGCAGCTAAAGAAAATGCTATGGACACGAACTTAACAGCTAGGAAAATTTTGGAAGATCGAATAAAATCGTTGGAACAAGAACAAGTCAGTAGAGAAACCCAATCTTCCAAAGTATTTATGGAAATACAAGAAAAGTTTAACCAAATGAAATCCAAATACGAAAATCACATCGAGGATTTGGAATTACACGTTTGTGATTTAAAGAATCAGTTGAAAAGAAGAAGCGAAACTTATGACGTTTATACTCAGACTATGGTCGAAGACAAAATACCGCAGAAGGAAACTTTTACTACTTTCGCACAAACGGATGCCGTCACGTCAGCAGTTCCACCTCCACCAACAACTTCTACTAGTAAACCACAGAGATCAATAACTTCAAAGAAAAATGAGGATTCTCATTTGTTAGCTACTTTACGAGGCTTACAAGCAGACCTCGCAAATAAAGAAAAAGTAATTACTAAACTTCAGAAAGAAATCGAAGATCTGAAGAAAACAAATAAGAGATTACAAAAGGAAAGAGAGGGTAGTTTAAAAAACTTAATTGATAAAAAGGAACTGAAAAGTCTTCCGCTGGATCGTCTACAAACAAGATCAAATAGCTGTAGTTCGGAGAAGGATTTTCGGAAGGAAGAAACGGTCCTCCATTTAAAACGAGAAAGGGATAAATTGAAACTAAAATTAGATAAATTACAAGAAGATTATCAACAACTACAAAGTAAGAGGATAGGAGACGTAAGTGCATTTTCGTTACTTAAGTAATTCAAATATCAATAATATTTTTAGGAAAGTCACCAAATTTTTCAAATAACACCTCGTATTCTGCTTTCACTTTCTAAAAAGTGAACTTATGTTTTTTAGTTTAGCAAAAATTAAAAATCTTTAATCTGTATCGTTCATCTTTTGGCCTTGAATGTACGTGGCCAAATCTTGTTTTATTTTCGGTCCCCTCGTTTTTTGGTTAGGTCTCCAGAAATAAATATGGAGTTGGAAAAAGCTTCAGAAGATCTTGAAGATTCTAAAGAAATGAAATACATCGTTACAACTTCAACTCGAAACTGTCAATAAAAGCCATCAACTTCTTAAAAGTTCTTATGACGATCTTTTGGATTCTAATAACAAATTCGAACGTCGTCGAGTTTTTTGGCTCTAGAAAATCGAAAAATCATCCGATTTCGATGAATTTTTTTGTAAATCGTCGTTTTAACGGCAAATTTACGAAAAAATCATGGGAATTAGAAAAAAAATTAAAACTTATATTGGTTTCAGGGTTTTAAATGTACATGAAAATGCACTAATTCACGTATAATTGTTGATAACTTTTTTCCAAATACAATCAAATGAAGTTGTTATATTTTTTTTTTTTTCAAAATCAACACAAAAAACGAACAAATTGAAAAAAAATTATACAAAAATGTTGATTTTCATGTTAAATTTCTTTAAAATTGACATTTTCTCACATATGTATGCACCTGTAATCTTGCTAAGGTTAGAGATAAAAAATGAATTTATAAACAAAAATTTTTTTCCAAATCTTCCAAAATCTGCGTTTTATGCTTTGTAAAAAAGTTATGAACGATTATATGCGAAGAAGTGCGTTCATGATCAAATTTAAAGTTATAAAACTATATGAAATCTCCTGATGAGATATTTCCCATATTTTTCTTTTCATAAATCTGCCGTAAAAAAGAAAGTTTTTAAAAAAAAATTCATCGAAATCGGAGGATTTTTCGATTTTCTAGAGTCAAAAAACGAGGGGACCGCGAAATTATAAAACTACCTTATTTTATATTCACCATTACAAAAAGTTTTACTATTTCATTATCCAATTACATAATTTTAGCTAACGAATCGATTATTAAATAAAGCAGAGCAACAAATGTTAAATTAAATTAAACTTCTTGCTTATAAGTCCTGGCATTTCAACACAAAAAGTTATATTGATAACTTTATCTAAAAAAGAATGAAGAAGGGTTATTTTCTCTCTGGTATGTCCCGTTATATATTTCAGTTTCAACATCTTTTAATACAAAGGTGTACTGATCAACCATGTATTTTGCAAACCGCCCTTTTTTATATCAAGTGGAGCAAATTAACCTTTTCCTTCACCTAATTTTTTTCGTATTTACTAAAGAAAATGCGTTAATACTTCATATATTATATATAAGCGTTTTCGTAATGAGAAAAGTGAACTGTACTAACTCCAATATATTCCGAGCATTTCAGACACATAAAAAGCTATGCTGATAATTGTAGCCAAAAAAGAATGACGAACGGTTGTTTTCTCTGTTATAATTCAATTTCAGTATTTCATAGAAAATTTATTTATTATCGTTATATTAACGCTGGAATGGATAAAAAGATTGTTATGTGTAATTATTAGTTGATAATATAAACTTTATTTAAAAAGTTTTGTTCTTCTTACTCTTCTCTTTTTACTATAACTCTCCACCCGTTTCTGGCCTTTGTTCCGATGTTACCTCTTCTTCTTCTTCTTATTCCCTCTCCCCGCATTTGTGATCTCATGGCAATTCTGTTTTCCTTCATTCTGCACACAAATCCCAATTACCCGACTCTTTGGGCTTTGACTAGTTGAGTGATATGTTTGTTTCAGCTCTGCATTTGTTCTTCTTCTTCATACAGTCATTGTTTTGTGCAATCTTATCTTTGTTGCTTTCGTTGATTTGCTTTAAAAATATTATTCAAGAACCCCATTATTGTACTATCCTTTGCTATCCGATTTTCTAACACTTTCGTCTCATCATCCATATTCGAATCACTCAACTTTTTCAAAATGATATTCTTCGTTTTCCGTCCTGAAATCTCTTTTTTCCATCTGATTCTTCCTTTGTCGTTGCATTTCCATGTATTTAGCTTTTTCGCCATTCATCCTGAGGCTAAATCTTTTTGATTCCTTTTCCAATCTACTGATAGATCAGAAAACTAAGAAGAAGTCGATTATTTTCTTTATTAAATTGTATAATTCCTTTTTTGCAATTTGATGTTATTAGTATTGCGTAACTTTTACTGTGCAATTATAAAATATGTTCAAGTGTCACTGTTTTTTTATCTATAAGCTGTACTCCAGTATTAAATTTATTTCAGTTAACTGCCCTTCAAGAGGCCCACGAACAAGAAGTGTCCAATTATATAGCTAGTGTGAGCCCTTTAAGAGAACAGCTGGAAATTCACCAGATCTCATTAGCGTCTCTTCAATCTCAGTTGACTTCTGCTAGAGAAGAATTAGCAATTGTTAGAGTTGAAAGAGATCACTTGAATAATCGTTTGCTTAATATGCCAACTAGCAATAGGACGTTTGCGGAGGATACTGTAGGTGTATCTCCTTTATTACAAAAGGTGTGATAAATCACAATTACTGCCTCATATTTTTATGCTTTATTACAAAAATATTTTTTTACTCTACTACGATTTTCATGTTTTTTTTTTACAGATTGGATTTTTGGAAAAACAGTATGTGGAACGTGAGTATAGGTTAAGGTCTATGATCCAAAACTTGGCTCAAAAAAACTTGACTAACAGAAGTTGTCCACAATGTTCAGAAAGACATCAGCAGTTGATTTCGTATAAAGCAGAGTTGGACCAAACTTTGACTTCCGTCCGAGCGTTTCAATAATTCAGACATAAGCTGATTAAGTATTCCAAAGGGGATTGGTTTGTTAATATGTCAATTTTTATCATTAATGGTATTAGGCGAAACAATAATGAGAACAGGAATAATTTAATGCGAGGGCCACTTTTCTTTCAACCTCCGATCGCTCCGTGCAGACGCTGATGCTTCCGCCAAGTATGTATTGCAAAGTGTGATTCGTTTTCTACAGGCCATAGTGCTGCAGAAATCCATCGGGGAATAAATCGTGTATATAGGAAAAACTTCATGAGTGATGGTGTCGAAAGTTTAAAGATGAGTTGATAGAATGGTTAAAGAAAACCACAGATTCACCATTACTGCTTTGTCTACGAAATTTCCAGAAGTTTCATGGTTTACTTTGTATTGAAAGGCTTGTCCACAGATATGACAAAGGTCTCAATCTCTTCGGTGATTATGTCTAAAAGTATGTGTACCAATATTTTGGTAATAAAATTATTGTTTTATATGAACTATTTGTAGCCTATCGGAGATTGAAAAAAAAACGGCCCTAGTATAATGTAGTACTGAAACTGTACTAGAAGTTATATTTCTGCCAATCAAGTTGAGCTATAACTAACATGAGCAAAGTTAATTCACATTGGATATGAAAATAATTTCACTACCTTTTATTGCGTTATTAAATGTTTCAATTATCACCATCAATGAACAAAAATTGTTTATGTAATGCAATCCCATTAATTAATTATTAGCATAAGCCCACACAGCAAAAGTTACATTTTCTTATTTTTTGTGATTATCCGCTATTATACATGAAAATTTCCATTTATCTTCATATCTATATCATCGGAATTACAAAGAATACAGATATTGTATTCTGTGCAACTTACGGTCTATCATCTTGTCACACAAGTGTATGAAAAATCTAATTTCCATACTTTTATTGTTTTCCGTATAAGAAATACTTCTTAATATTTCGTCCTATTAGCGTAGAAAGTGTAAAATTGAGCCAATGTATTCCATCAGGAAGCAGGGCTTCATTTGGCACTAGTAGGAAACTCACAACTTTCTGCATAAATCCATGAGGTGAAATATTCCATAGATACAAATATATGTAGCTGCCATGAATGGTTAACCGAATATACTATTGCTTGGAAATATTATACTTTTCATTTTTATACACCCTCGATTTCTTATTAAGGCAAAACACTATAACACTATACAAAGTTTTTTTATTAATAACAAAAAATATTCAAATATTTTACAATTTATTTTAAATAATCTTACGTGTAGTCATAGAACATACCCTAAGAAGAAATGCAAACTTAGTTATTATTATTATACAACAAAGAATATCTACCATATTCCGTGTTATTCATTTTCATTCAGTTCCTATTTCGCAGTTCTCCGAATTCACAATAGAAACAATACCTTACAACTGGGACACATCTATTTATAAAATAATATTTACATACATTTCTAACTAAACCAAGGAACATTAATTGACATGATTACAATATCACTTTTAAAATAAGATCTAATAAAATACAGATATTTCTCACAAACAAATTAAAAAGTGTAATATGTAAATAAATACTAACCAGAATTAAAACAGTAAAATAATATCATTTTGGGATTTAACAAAAAAATTCTATACAAACAAAAGCCTCGAAAATTCATAAACAATTCATAAAAGTGTCTGCAAATCAAAACAAGAAAATACAGCCTTTTAAACGATAATATTAAAATTTTGCGAAACAAAAATAAATATTCTCTCTGTAAACATGAATCAATAAAATTATAAAATAAATCATCTTCTATAATAAACAAAAGAAAATTTTGATCCCACATGATTCCATCAGATACATCTCTTCGTCCTCCACTCCCGTTAAACGATTCTTCCTTCGTTAGGGGTAAACTGCTTCTGGAGTAGTGCTCACAGTTGAAGTGTTATTTTCTCTGATCACAAAATGTAGCAACAACTTTCAAATTTATATTTTACAGCTCCTGGATCACATGAAGAATAATTTGTTTCAAGATGTCTGTATTATATGTGATGTAAAACAATAGGCGTAACTGAACTTACATGCTTTTCATAATGAAGGCCTGTAAACAGAGAAATTTCATAGAGTAATAAACACAGTGGCGATCAAGTTCATTCATTTTATTCACTTGGAGCTTCAATTGTTTCATGATAGTACCATTGATACCAGGTATTTTTGACAAAATTATATACAACCTAGGATTTCTTTTGTACATAGAAACACCAAAAGTTTTATCCTGTACCTTGTCTGCGAATATTTCTTAACTGTGAGTAAATGAATTCTTTCGTTAAATTATTTAAACCTTCTCTTATACACTTAAATGTTCCAATTTCACACATCATCTTCAATATCTCTATCGTTTTATCGTCGTCAAAACTATTAAATTCCTCTATAACAATGCAGTCTGAAAATTCACTTGAAAACTCCAATAATTCTTCTGTAGGTAAATTTCCAGATGCTAAGGGATGAAAACTGGGACTAGTATCTTGATGCTCTTCAACAATTATATCAGTATCTACCATACCTGTTTTTACAGCATATGAATATTTTTGGTTTACCATACAGTCTTGAACTTTGGCTTAACTGTGAACTTCATAAATGAAAGTAGACAATGAAGGCAGATGAGAGGTAGGAATAGATGGGATAACTTCCCTTCCATATATCTACTATTGCACCCTAACTACTGTTTGTTTTCTTAGTATCCATAATATTACGTTATTTGGAATTAAAACGCTAAAGCTTACTAGCCATTAATCAATGTTTTATTTTTTACGAGAGGGTAGCGAAAAAACGTCAACATGCAACGAAATTAGAACTAATTCTGAAATCACGTGGTTGTCACTTGCCAAGGAGTTGCGCAAACTCAACTTTTATCACATTCTCCATCACGAATTGGGGATTTTATGAACTAACCAGTAAATTTGATAAATATGAAATAATTAATCATATTTACCAAATTCAGTGGTAACAAATGTTTAATCACCGGTAATTTTATATAATTACCGAATTTATTATTTTTACCGTACTTATTTGAAAATACATATTTTATAACGTATACATCGACATTTTTTTTCTACTATTGATATAAATGACTTGCTGTGTGGGAAATGTGTTTAACTATAGTGAATGTTAAATTTATTTTTGAATGTTGTTAATAAAATTGCGTCGTTTATATTGTTTTTTGTTTAAAATCAAAAGCTAGCATTATACACAATCCCTTGTATAGTATATCTACAGCAAAAAATAACTGGTCACTATAATATGGTTGCTGAGACACACTGCTACCTCCGAACAAAAATTTTTATGGGAAATATAAAAACATAGAACCAATTGTATGGTTATTATCATATATGTAATACTTCTATATGGACAGTTTTTATAAGTAGAAGTTGTTCCGACTAAGGAAGAAAGAATGATAACACTTTCTCTATCCTCCGAGGTTCTAGCTCGGTTCTGCGCATTCTCAAGCATGCGCAGTACAGATAAAGTGTCTCGAAAGAGAGAGAAAATGAATATTGTCGACACCGTAAAGTAGGTACATTTTTTCTCATACCATTCTCAGCTCTCTCGATTTCCAATCATCTCGCCCAAAAGCTCGTTAAGTATGGCTAAGTTGAAATCGGTGATATTTATTGAATACTAAACCATTGAATTTGGATCCCATTAATCGTATTGAACTTTACCTATTCTCTTTATTAGTGATTCAAATAAAAGGAATTGAAACAATGTTTATTGCCATGTTCGGTATTTGTCTATTTTAACCAAACTCTCCCATCCCTTTGTTTTTTCCTTAATATACATTACATTCAAAATAACTTATTGATCGAACCCGATTCTTTGACAATGTGGGGGATAACATGAGAATAACACTCGCGGACAATTTTATGAACACATACACAAAAAAAATTAATTTCTAGCTGAATACACTTCTGTACACATCTAGGCATCACCAAAAGGAGGCGTCGATGTCTGCTGGTGGCATCTCTTTCCCAGAAAATTACCTTGGATTGTCTACTTCAAAGTTTGTGATGCAAATGGTACAGTATATTTCATCATATTCCATACACGTTTGGTGGGATTTAAATCTGGTGTGGCTACGTTAAAAAATTGACACCCATTCAAATAAAGTAAAATAGTTTGTAAAACGTTTGGTTTTTCGTCTGTATTCCTGAGAAAATAATATTTTTATCCATTTCTAATAACCCACGATATTATTATTATTAATTTAGCGTGTATAATTTGGATACATGGTATAATGTTTCAAATAAATAGAATAATCTAATCTATCACAAAATACGGGTATTTTTTCGTTTGGTAAATATTGATTATTTCAAGATCTGTTTTGGATCAAATGTAGTTTTTACAGTGTAGTTAGGTTAGGTTAGGTCTAAATTTTTCCCAAGCATTAATTTATCTGAATACGTGTATGGATGATCGAGCATGAAACATAACTACTTGTTCTTTTTTTTTTCTTTGGAGTCGTTTCTTTACGATATTGTTGCTGCCTTACAATTTACTTGAATTGCCGTTTTCTTAAAATTATGCCTCAGATCTGCATTTGATGATTTGTTATGTATGTTTAAATAAAATAACTACTTTGTCTAACTATTTTTTTAGAATCCTGTGAGCTTAATTAGTGAAATGTAGACAAATGTGATAAAAGACAACTGCAATAATAAAAATTGGGTTATGTTAAATGGCGTTATTATTGGAGATAGTTGTGTGATAAAAATTTTTGAGCTTAATTCCTGCCAATAGTGTAGATATCTTATTTTCAACCAAAAAAATATTTACTACGTTTGTTGATAGATTGATAATTGCGAGTTTGCGTTTATACAAAAGTATACACGAAGTTTCCAAATGTTAAAGCACCATTGAATTGAAATTGTGATTTTCTCAAATACTCAAATTGAGGTCATTTATTTCAAAATTCCATTCCTAATTCCTGTCCATTCATTGTCAATTTTGTGTTATTCAAATGGTGATGTTAATATATTCATAGTGAATACACTACAATTTTTTTTTCATGTTTCTTGGTGTACATTTTGTTGATACCGATTACAAATTAACAACCAGTTATCTCCAAAAATTTCATTTCCAATTTTCTTGGATCATATTCATTTATTTAGTAATTCCCGTTACAGGCATTGACGTCAATGCACAAATAAATTTTTTTGTTCCTACTTGCATTTGTTTCGTTTAATCCTCAATTTACAAACAAATATTAGCTATAGATAACATAGTTCTAATCTATATAAATATTTTCTTAAATTAGCATTTAATAATCAAATTCGTATTTTGCAAAAACATATTTTCTGACATAATAAGTTTGATGGAGACTTTAACACGCCAAAAGCGTATTGATTCGTTGCTTCGTGAATCTTTTTCGATTTTTCTACCGGCTAAACTCTGCTATATATAAATCAATAATTTCACTTTCTCTCAAATTTTTGATAATAAACTGTCAGCTTAACGTTCTTGACAAAATAACAACGCATATGATCCTATAGAAACCGGTCAAAGTTGTCCATAATTTCATGCGATGAGTATGGAAATAAATTGATGAAAAGTCGAAAACAAAATCTGCGGGAAGAAGACAAAAATCTTTTATTTTATTTACTTACTAGTATATTTACTAGTTTGAACTTTGTAGCCAGCCTCCTCTATCACTCGGAGGCAAAATCGTTTTCGACCACGATACAAATACACCGGTATGCCTATGCGTAAGCATGCGCGATCTCTCTCGCACAATGTGACGTCACGTTGGAATCAAAATGATGACTTTTGGTTATTGAACTTATCACTTATACAAGGAATATAATTCAACATTCTCCTAATGTGATAATCAACACTAATTTTCTATTTTAATTATTACAATTTTAGAATAAAAAACATTAAATTGAAAAATGGCGTTTTATTATACCTTCTCTTAAAAATAAGATTATCTGATACCTAAATGAATATGCTGCTGCTCATTTCCCGACCCTTATCACATATTTTTTCATACAATATCGCCCAAAACCCTTCAATAAGGCGAGCCTGGGGAGCATTTGGGGGATTATCTTCTTTCGGTACAAATGGTATGTCGTGAGCCTCTAACCAATCTCTGGTTTTTCTGGTATAATGACAAGAGGCGAGATCCGGCAAACATATTATTCCGTCATTGGAATGATGTCTATTAATAAAATTAACCAAGTTTTGAAGGCAGTGCATCCAACGATATAAAATACCCGCTTTGAATTTGTACACAAGATTAAGACTTTATCTTCAAATTTCTTTTGGGATTTTTATTTTACTTCATTGGGATAATTTTTTATGTCATCCGTGTGAAATCCATTAATGCGTTCAATTTCTGAATGTACTAAGATTTTTCGACATCCATGATTACAAATGTTCTTGTGTATGTTTTGGACAGTTTTTTCTTTTCCGATATTTAACTTCCTTTCCCTTTAGTTCTTGACTGATGGTCATGTGGTAAACCCGATGTCTTGTCTTATAGCCGATCTTGCAAGTCTGTTTGCTATTTCATTCGTGTATGTTTGTATGTACCAGAGATTGCAAACTTATATCAAGTTAAAAGTGTATTTATTACAACCCAAAAATGGTTATAGCAGCTCTTCAAATTGTATCATACCGAAGGCTGAATTTGCTATATTCATATCTTTCAAGTGCGAATAGTTAGGTAGCAGTAATTCTTTTAATTGGGTTGAATTTGTTTAATTCACATCGATCAAGTGTGAATTATTTGCTTGGAGCTTGGACTAAGTTTGGAACAATGGAAATTCTATTATTAGAATTGTTGGAGATTTACCTTAGTGTTTGTTTTATTTTGTGTACTTAAGCTTATTGCAATTTTATGAAATATGTATTAGTCTTCAAGCATGGATCACAATGAAAACGTGAATCGGGAGATTAATCCCCGAGAAAATGCAAATATATTATCAGTTTTAAGTTTTGTGTAAGTTTCATGGTACTGTTAAAAAATTTCAATCAGTGTTTGACCTATTCAACCTTGTAAGGGGTATAGTTATTATCATATCTCAGTAATTTACAAAAATTTTTAAAAAAATTTACCCTCTTTATAGGCAAATGGAAATATTCAAATTCAAAATGTAATTTCATCATTTTTCATTTAGGACACCATGTATGTTTTCCTTTTTGTAGTTCTTTTTCATCTAATATCTAATATATATATATGCATATGCCATTCTGTCTGTTTTATTTTGAGAGTGCCTAGAAGTGAAGTAATTCTTAAAATCTATACAATCGGACAATTTTTTCTTAATAAATATAAGAAAAATAACAACAGAAATATGGTGGTCCAAGTAAAACGTTTTCGACTAGATAATTGCGTCAAATAACTGACACTATCTTGTATCGTTTCCTCAAATTGATTGAATTATTTGGAATCGTATTACTAAGGTTTTGATCAACTTCATAAATATATGCTTTGTGTTTATTTCCAATAATCCCAAAAGTTCCATGGTTATTAGAGTGAACGCCATAAAACGTGTCAAACTTTGAATTTGATATACTGTTGTGAACGCACCTCGTATATTTATGTATATTTCTTTCATGTTATTAATCTGTTCGCCGCATATACTGAATTTTGTTACCGTGGCAACAAGCTGTTTTGTGGTTTTTATTTTTAAACCTTTTTTTGCTTGTCTAGTCTGTTAACGCTGGGCCGAAAGATAAATAGAAAAAAAAATGTAACACTTGCTTTTCGGCCTTGGTAGCATGCGTGTGATTATTAGCGCGTTACTATCTTTAATATATTATGTATTTTGGTTGATGTCAATTACCAAGAGTGGATAAATGTTTTAATTTCAAAGTAAAATTTAGTTAAATAGTAAATACAGTCCACTACTTATTGGTTTATAGTTTAATGATGTAGTAAAGGTGAATAAGAAGAAAGTTTAGTGTTTTATTTGCCATTACAAATGAACTAAAAAATAACGTAATCAGGAATCTCCTGTACATATACAATCCGGAAGATTTGGAAACTTGGTGCCGTGGAATGGATAAAATATTTTTTATGAAATGTCTGACGAAGAGATTACAAAACAGATTTCTAGTTATACAACAATAAATCAGGAAGATGACGGAAGTAATTGCAACTACAATTCCGCAAGTAACAGCACAAGACCGCACAATTACTTTTGAGAAAACTGAGGGACAAAGCGTCCATCTCGCGTCTCAACAATGTTAAACAAAAAAAATGATAAATATTTTCATGCTTCATAAATTGATTGATTCATAATTTTTGATTATCTTACATATGTACATTTGTTTGTACACAAATACATAATTCTTAATGTAAAGTTATTACATATTTTATAATAAAACGCAAGTTCTCAATTGTGTTGTTTAATTTACTAAATTTGACATACATAATGAAGTATGATTTGTACTTCAGAGTACATATAGATAAATGTATAACATCTTATCATCGGATCTGTAATTTGTCGGATTATAAGGCAGTATTCTATAATCCGACAAGTTCGATAATCCGACACTGCCCTGCAAAATGTTTGTCGGAAAACCGGTGGTCCACTGTATTGGTTTTGATTGGAAACTTCAACAAATTGGACCGGGAACAGTGAACACAACTTCTTTTGCAGGTATTCCGGAAAAATATTTGCCAAGGGGTTTAAAAAGGATCTTGAAGATGATGATCTATATCAAGTTATTGAAAAGTGTCGATCACAAAAATGTACAGATCAGCTGGAAGATAGATATTTTAGTCGAGATAGTACGCAACCGGGTACTTCTATTTTCAAAGTGATATTGAAATTGTATGGATTCAGGTATTTTGGATTAGGATTAATTCATATGACATGGAGGTTACTAATAAGGTTGGTTTATTTCTATTTATAAATTACTTGTGTACCCTTAAAACTTAAACAAGCTATAATGTCTATAATAAATTCCTTCCACCTAAGATATCTTGTAAAAAAATATCTCCCCATGAAAATATCCTTTTATTTAAAAAAAGTATTACGACTATTTTGATGAACCAAATATAAATAAATAAATAATATTATCATAATTTAAGTTTATGCAGCTTGAGCTATTATAGACTACCACGGAATTTAACTATAATTTATTTTATTTTTTTTAGCTCTTGCCTTTTTTAAATGTTGTCCCTATAAATTCCTGTTTCTTTATTTAAAATGTGTATTTATACTTTATGAATGTATTATTGTCTTTAAGCCTTATGAATTGTGAAAGAACGCCAATAAAGAAATAAAAGTCATTAATACCAATATGAACAAACCACGAAGTATTAAAGATTATGACCGGGCATATGGACAAAGGATTTACGATCTTGGACTCGGAAATATTCCTATAAAAATGTTCAGTGGGAACGATACCTACTCCTCTTTTATGGAAAAGAGGGTTTTTGGTTAGCCGGAACCCTATACGGTTGCTTCTATGAATAAAAGTATCCCTTGTAGAAGTTGCTGGAAATAGGGTGTGGAATCAATTTACGACGTTAAATAATAAAATTATTATTTTATATTATTATAAAATAAAATTCCATCCTGAACATCAAAATTAAAATCTAAATACAGAAATCGATTACTAGTTAAAAAATGATGGGGATTTACGTACATCCAATAATATCCAATAATTTGGTGTTTCGTCCCAGTGTGGAGCGGTATTTGGCAATAAGTTGTGAATGTGGATCGTTTATAATGTACTTTCGTAGGTTTCAATTAATGGAAATTTTTTTTAGATCATTTTCAACATGTTCATAGTTGTTACTAGCTCTTGTGTAATAATAGATGGTATTATTACCAGTACCAGTACAGTATCATTTGGAAATATTGTTTTAGTACCTTGGAACCTGTGGCAATATCAAATTTGGTAGCATACTATAAACCTGGTCAAACTGAAATGACAATTTACGATGCTATATATTACGCTGGGCTTATGCTTGGACTCAAAGCCTTCCAGTTTTTTTACTTTCAAAATTATTTTATATATTTGACAGAACTGGCGATTCAAATAAGAATTTCATTTTGCTCATTGATTTATAGAAAGGCGTTGAGGCTAAGTCCGAAAGCTTTAGAAAATACAAGCTTAGGTAAGTATCAACCTTATCCCCCATTTTGCTAAAAACATTAAATTGAATACGGCCATGGGGAATCGATGAGGGATCCGACATATAAAAAAATATTTCTGGTCGCGTCGGATAGCATTGATGCGACATTTCACTGCAAGTGATATGGGATGTTATAGAGTATGTTTTCAGCTCTACTGATGTATAGTAGTTATCAACAATTGCTCTACCTTGATTTGTTAATTTCAAGACGACGTTGTTCTTGATTTGGATTTGGTTCTTGTCCGCAGTAAATGGGGGTAAAGGAGGGCATTGTCCAAACAAAGCTTGAAAAGTTTTATTCCAAATTTATGGCGCTTGTTGGAAATAAATTGCTTAAATTTTAACCTGCCTTTGGAAGGCAATGCCATGTCTTCAATAACAGCTGAAAGCGATTTCTTGACAGGATAGTTTTTAAGAAATTGGTATCAATCATCTTAGTCGTCCAATAAGAGGTTATGGCATTGGAACCCAGGAAATTTTTTCCATTTCTTTTGCCGCTTGAAGCTTCTGTTGTTCGGCGTATAAATTAGTTTGTTCCACAAAGAAATCAAATAGTTCGTTAGTACACTCGTAAAACTCGTAATAAGCAACATATATTCCTGAATTTTTTACGGTGTAAGGAAATTTATTCAAGTTTTCCCCTGTAACAGGCGACAAAGTGTCAGCTGGGGGTGGGAATGATTGAGAATTAGTAACGGAACTGGATACTTCTGGAAAAACTACACACTTTGATGAAGAACCTGGAACAGTCACTGTTTGAACTGCAGCTTTCGGTGAAACGAAAAGTCTAATTCTCTTCCTTGGGCTTTCGAGATACTCTTCTGAACTATAAAATTCACTCTCCGATGGTTCACTAGATGACAAAACATCTTCCCTTAATTTTTTCAACTTCTGCTCTTCTTCGTAACAAATCCTAAACTGCAATCGCTGGCAAGAAACGTAAACGACGTGAACTCCACCAAGTCAGAACAAATACTAAGCGGCAAAGGGGCCAAACAAACAGAAATCGCGAAAGATTTTTATTATTATTTGACTAAAAATAAAGTAATACAACAAAAAAAAACTTTGACCAAAAAGACATCAATATTTGTATTTTCATTATGGCACTCTGCGTGTTTATAACACTAAAACATTTTAGGAAATATTATTACTATTATTACTAAAGATATTCAGCAATTTGAACAGTCAATATGGATTTTTAATGATGTATGGATTTCAATAGTTCAGACTATTATAATATGCATTTTAGTATATTTACGAACCGGAATAGTATCCTTCGTGGGAATTTCTATGCTATTAGCCGTGATGCCAATCCAAGGTAATATGAAACATTTATATAACATAACAATAAATTGAAAAAATATAGAGGGTGTCTCATAAATAATGTCGGTTTCTAATGTTCACTTTGTTTATTGAATAATCATACAAAAAGAAAGCCTTAATATTCGAAGTATAGCCCATATTAAATTAATTTGATTAAAAAAAAATTGTATGTCTATTGCCTGCCATTTTCATAGTTGTTTTGGAAACAAATGGATTTATATATGTATATAAAATTGAATTGCTGTTTGTTAGTTTCACTAAAACTAAAGGACGTCTAGACCGATTTGGCTAATTTTGATCTGTCAGAATTGCGTTCTTTGGTGAGTAACAATGATGAAGTAGATAGGCTTAAAATGCAATAATAACAAACACACAGATTTAAAAAAAGGATCTAATTCAGCGTGTTTTCCTAGATATTGTGCAAGAGTTCAATCGCTATAATGGGCTGGGCGAACGAGTAATATTAGCGGCGAAAAATAAAGATGTCGAGGATCTCACTGCGACCATTCAGAATTTTATTCCGGGACAATTTTTTTCAAATCAGTAGACACCGTTATGAACCAGGATGACGTAATCAACTATCCTACGGAGTTTTAAAATTCAAGATACTTAGATACCTTACGCACGACTCGTTTTTTACCCCACCCGTCTAGGGCGCCCTCTAGGCGCAGAGTCTCGTTATTTAATAGCCAGACCCCGTATAGTGCATTTTTAACCGTTAGCAATCAGTAAATAGTAACAAAAAATATAAAACTAAAACAAGAAAATATTGATAATTTCATTTATTTAATAATTTTTTACTTATTATTTTTCGACATTTCTCACATAATAATCGGTTGATGAAATGAAAAATATGATTAATAGATGAAAGTTTCAATTTTGTAAGTACTTAATTTTGCAAAGACTCCATCGATTGTTATATTTGCGTTTAATGTAGCTTCTCTTGAAGATAATAACAAATCGATGTTATATGATGCTTCCAAGACATTTCAAATTCGTTGGTTGTTGAGAGATTTTATTTAAAATCTCTACAAAGTACAAATTTCTTTTGCTTTTACTCCGAATAAAACGAATGCTATTTGCATACCTATGACTTTGAGCTATTTGTATACACGCCATCGATGTGGTCTTTGAACAATTTCAATATAATTTTATTCATAATAGACAGATAAACAGATTTTGGTAATATTTTCTGATTGTACCAATAACAAATTGATGATTTGTCCTATTCATTTCCTCTTGTTTTATCGATTATAAAATTTTGATGATAAATTATACATTTAAAATATTTTGTAGCGTTTATATCTAAAATCATAAAGGGACTAAGGTTGAAAATCGGTAAACTAACAGATGAAAGATTGCAAAGAATGCAAGAAACTTTGTCTACTATTAAAACAATTAAAATGTATACGTGGGAACAGATATTCGCAAAGAAAATAGAAGAGGCTAGGGTGTAAGTATTTTCTTATTTTACTTTCGAACTTCGCTCTATTACACGTAGGATTAAGTTCTCCACAGATTAAACACACACTCTATTATTTCCCGATAATTTCTCTAATTGCGTTGTTTTCACCTTATGTTGTTGCAGTTTGTAATTCTTCTATGGCTCTGAAAGTATTTCAGTCACTTTGCTTAGATTACAAAATGTTTAACTTAGAAGCCTTCAATGATTCCAAAGTCAAATCGGAGAGGGATCTGAGGGTTAATAAGTGAGTTCAACAGGTTTTGTAGATTGATACATATAAATCTCAACCCCTTATTGTTTTTATTCTGGACCCTCATAAAGTATTCCATTCCAGTTACCATCCACAATAAATCGATCTCTTTGGATGGATGATAAATGGCAGAAACGTGAAGGAGTCAAAGTGATCTTCAATAGAATTTGTTGTTGCTTTTATTTTCGATGTTGATTATGTTTCCAGCTCGTGGTGCTCAATTTTTTTTCTATTTATTATTACTGTGCACTCGTTGGTGGTACTATCCAGATGTAGAGTGTTGTATGTAACGAAATTAGGAAATTTTAGAGGTTAAATGGTTTCAAACTTTGCAAATCATTTATGAGCGGTTGATTATTTTGGTTCAAAGTATGAATAATGTTTATTAATACATGCAATAGTATTTTTCTTCATCAAATAGCAATGCTAATAACTTAATTCACAACTTTGAAAAACTATTTATTAACATAAAACATAAATAAATACAGTGGTTTCAATAATCTATGCAAGTTTTTGCTGTACAAAATTTTAATTATAATCAATTATATTTGTTATTGTCACGTAACATCAATAAAATTAGTAATTTGATAAGTTAATGGAACTTTAAGTGTCTAAGGGACATGTGGAACCGCTTAAGTAAGACGTTGAGGACGGTCATTCTACAATAGTAAGTAGGTATATTTATGATTCTTCAAAGATAAAGTAATATTACATAGAAATTAAGTAATTCGAGAGCATACTTTAATGGAGCATAATATAAAAGACATATTATATAACTTAGTCTATGGTTAACAGATCTGAAATGGTTCCCATCAGGTGTGGTGAGATAATTTGCGTGTTTTTTGAAGGTTGTGGCTAACTGAAAATCATATGGATTTAATATTAGTAGCGCCATCTGTGTTTCAGTCTACGAACTTTCAAACCCATCTTACCCTTGACTTTTATCTTTAAGTTATAACTCATATTGTTCGTTTGTGAGTAGTATTAACGCTGAAAATCAGTAGAATAATTAGTACACAAAATTGATAGGCGTAGATAAATGTTTTATTCTTCTTAAGTAATGAGATTTAAAGTATACTACTGAAATTCATCTTTTAGGAGAGAACTAAAGACCTTAGTAAAGGCCGCATACTCCAAATTGTCTTTAGCAATATCCAGCAATCTTGTAGCAAGATTTTCTTTATATGCAGTAATAATGATGTACATTTGGATGTACCACGACATGGAAGCGGATGATATTTATTATATAATCAAAATATTTGGATCTTTACGTGTTGCGATGGAAACGGATTTTGCAATGGGTTTTACGAAGTTGGGAGAACTCTCAGCTTCGCTAAACAGAATTGATAACATTCTTAAGCTTGAAGAAATATCTGAAATTAACGACGTTCCCAACGACAAACCTCAAGTTCATCTAAAGTCGGTTTCATTAAACCTTCATAATAGAAGTATCTTGAAAAATATAAGTTTTACTTTAGAGATAGGCTTAAATGTTCTAACGGGACAACTAGGATGTGGCAAGAGTTCTCTTCTAAAAACAGTTTTAAGGGATTACATTCCTGATGAAGGAACTATTGAGAATACAGGAAGGATGAGTTATGCGTCACAAGATCCGTGGCTATTTCCATCTTCAATTAAACAAAATATTCTGTTTGGAGAAGCTTGTGATTTGAAAAGATATCGACAGGTTAGTTATAATTTTTCAACTAAATTGAACACAATGTTTACTACATACCACTACACCAATAATCAAAATTATTTTGGTTTTCCTTTTCGAATGAAAAAAGTCGTTACACCTATTATCGTATCTCTAGCCCATTAATTGTTATGAATTTTTTAAAATTCAAAAATAATATACCTAAGAAATTGAAATGTTATAATTTTTTATCAAATATTTCAACTCTCTTAAACAAATTAACCTAAATAGATTTGAAGAATTTTGTTTTTTATATGTTTTATTTATGTTTAAGCCAAAAAAACTTATATAAAATATTTAAAAAATAAATAAAAATCTCATTACACATAACAATAAGTTGGAAACTTTAATATATTAATATTAGAAGCAGTAAGAATATTTTTTTAACGTATTACTGCTGGAGGAAAATAGCAAACAATTTTTTAAACGTTATACATTGAGATGGGAGTGAGATAGAAATACTTCTCTCCCAAAAGAGTCTGCACGTAGGGAGTATATTGTTTTAACATAAAGCTTGGGTCTAAACTTGGTGGGTTGTGCAATCATTCAAGAAAAGAAATAAGATGAAAATGATTAAATACAAGATATGTTTTAAATAGTCCTTTGGTTTCCATATCACAGACAGAAACCACCGTATATTTTTCGAGTTTTACAAGCTTCTGACGGCGAGAGTGCTTGGTAACAAATTAGCACATTTTAAAGCACCATGTTAAAGTTCACTACTTAATTATCATAGACAGATTTTACAACTTCATGAGGTTTTTGGTATATTTTTCAACAAACTATTAATACTTTGTTTTACCAACACAGCTCTTTCTAATAATATATCTTTCGATGTTAGCTGCGCTGAACATAAATATTTATATCTATAACTCTATTGTTTATACCAACTAATTTATAAGAAAAATAAAATCATTGGCCATCTACTCGCACGACTACAAACGTGCATTTCTCATATATTGAGTAGAAACTTGACTTTTTATCTGTATTAGTGATAATTTCATCTATAATTTCGTCAGCAATAAGCAATATTGAAGTACTACTGGGAACATTTGAAAAAGCTGAGACTTTTAAAATATTTGAACCGTTTGTCTTACTTTCATTGGTGGCTATTAGCTACTAATTTGATTTTTTAGATCATCTTTAAGTTGACACCACTCTAAATCACTCGTTCAGTTGTGGTTGTTGCTTTTGTCGCGAAGAAAACATTTCTGTAGAAGTATATAAATTCTCAAATTTCCAATCTTCGAACTATTTTTCCAAAAGTTCCACCATTCCATAGCATTTATTCACTTTATTTGTACTAATGCTCCAACTAGTTCGTGTTTGAGAGAACCAGATAAACTTCATTTGAGAAGATCATTCCCTTTTAGTAAGGGTTATCTTAATATAAGAAGGTTTCTCGAAGCGAAACTTTTTGGGCACCTTATTAAGAAACGTTTTGTTAATTAGAGGTTGGAATTCGAACTGGATCTTTAGAAGTTTAGTGCTGTTGGATTATTTCTTTCAACTCAACCAACCTCTACGTTGATTTCATTTCCATTTCAGTTACTTATCGAATTAAGAAAATAAGTTTGAATATACTGTTTTTTGTTTTCCCTTTTTTCGTTCGTATTCAAATTTTGGGAAATATTGGAGATAATAAAAAAATTATCCCTACCAGCGAAATATTATTAATTATTGTCATATTTCAATTTCTGGAACTCTATTTTACAGGTAATAGCTGCCTGTGATTTAAATTATGATTTTGGAATTCTTGAAAAGGGAGATGAAACTATTGTGGCCGATAGAGGGATGAATTTAAGTAAGGGACAGCAAGCTAGGATAAATTTAGCGAGAGCGATATACAAAGAAAGCGATATATATCTTATAGACGATGCTCTAACGGCTTTAGATACTCGAGTACAAGAAAATATATTCAAAAATTGCATTCAAGGTTTGTTGAAAAATAAATGTGTGCTTCTAGTAACCCACAATCCCAAGCATATTAAACAGGCAGATAAGTTGATAGTACTGAAAGATGGGGAGATAGATTTTGCCGGTAGTCGATATGAAAATTCTGAACAAATAATCGAAGAAATAGAACAAGTCCAACTTGAATTGAGAAAAGTAGAAGATGAGACTGCGGAAGAAATTTCTGAAACAACTAAATTACTCGATGATAAATTTGAAATACGTAGAAAGCAAGTATACCACGAAGAGAAGAAATCTGGTACAGTAGATTTTAAACTGTACCGACAGTATGTTAAATTTGGAGGATATTTTCTAGGTGCCATAATTCTGGTAACATTTATAGTTGAAAGTTTTGTTGACAGTGCCTCTCAAAAATTATTAAGTACTTGGTAAGTCTTTTTCAAACTTGTAGTATTTATGTTACGCTAGATGTATCATCTACGAGGTGTGTGAGAGTTATTACACTGACGAAATGGTGTGGATCGATCAATTCTATCACCTTAGTCTGATGTAGTTTATAAACCGAGTTGACTTTCTAATTTTATTTCGCATGTCTTGAGGCCTCGAGATCACATCCGTGGACTTTGTTGCATAATAAATTTACATATAGAAAGAAAAAGTATTGCTCTCATTTTGTGAAAATCCCCAGTTCTGCCCCAACCATACTCAACTCAAACCAAACGAATAAAAAACCCCGTTTAACTTTTCCCATACAATTTGTCTTGAATTTTCGGTTTCGACGAATGGAAAAGAATGAAACCTTATCACACATACACGGTTTTTGCTTTAGGGATGCAACATCGCTCATAAAAAACATCGATGTCAGAAATATTTTGAAAAGTGAAAAATCGATGTTAGAAACATCGAGGTTTATGAATGATATGTCGATATATGGTTGTTTTTTTTTGCAGAAATGAGCCACAATTTTTAATATTTACTTCTTAAGTATTTATTTTTTTTTAACAGAGAATTTAAAAATAATAATCTTGGCAACCTGGTGTCCAGTAAACGATTTCTCTCCTGAGAAACTGTAGCTCCAGCTTCAGAGAATAACCACGATGGGCAAATGGATCATAGCTGAATTATGAAGCCTGGGAAATAATGCCTTCATGTCATCCCACATCTCCAACTCATTTCCCTTTATTGGAGTAACAGTTTTAGTTTTACCTTTCGTATTTTTTTTCATAGTCATAAGACTTATTTGCGCTCATTCCTACCTACATACCAACAACTAACAACACAATGGTCGTCAGTATTCGTCAGGCGAAACAACGAATAGAAAAATCTAAGCTTGTGACAGTTGTGACTAAGAAAGATATATGTTTGTGTGTCAGCGTGTGTACCTAACATCGATCATGTAGAACGATGTAACATCGATGTTTTAGGTTTCGATATCGATGTTGAAACATCGATGTTTGAAAAACATCGATGTATCGTTTGCATCCCTATTTTTACAAGGTTCAAATTAGGTATGTTCCGTTGTTTTCGTGTCTATTCAGGCTAAGTGTATTGCGATGATTTTGGTGTAGTAATGGAGAGAAGACAAGTTATGACCGTGTTTCTTCTATACAGAGGAATGAAACAGAAAAATGAAAAAAAAAAAAAGGATAAATATGAGAATTCATTGCGTACATCCTCTCGACACTTTGCGACAAGAATTTGGACCGTTATATACTAGTTTCCCGTAGCTAAGAGAAAACGAAGACACATTTTTAAATACTTTGAGTTGTCAATTGAATTATTTGATGAATTGCATGTGATGATGGTTGTAACTTAATAGCCTCAAATGAAAATCTCAGAAAACTTCAACACAAACATCTTTCCATGCCTCCTACGTCCTAAATTTATCTTTATATTTTTCACAATATTGGGTGTTGTAATGTTTGTATTAGGTACCGAACAAGGAATATTCTGGTGCCGTCAGTCATTCATATTGCTGACCAGTTTTTGCTAAGGACTTACAGAAATAAATATTTTTGGTTTTCTAAACATTTTGACACCATAAATCTTTACACATTTCGGTCGGCAGTTATCGTATTGCTCCAGCTTGAGTTTTAAAAGTGCAGGCTCATGTTTCTTGGTAAGCCCTAATGTACCGAATCGTATACCAAATTCTTGTGATTATATATTGAATAATCGTGTCTGCTATTTGTTAATATTCCTTTTTTATGGGATATTTTAGGTTAAATCAGAAATCAAACTTAACTCATATGAAGAATAATTTTCCAATTAATTTGTACATGCAATATTCAACGAATGTTTCGAATTTGACGAATAGTTACATCGAGCAGCACACAACAAATATTTCGTCAGATTCCATGAACCGTATGATATTTGAAATAAATAGTTTAGAAATTACTTCATCATATACATTAAATTTATATACTGGCTCTATGGTAATTATTGCTGTTATGGAGTTACTGAAGCAGTATTTTATATTGAAGATGGGTATAGAGGCTTCGATTAATCTTCATAAGAATATGGTTGATAAAGTAGTGAGAGCAACGATGACGTTTTTCGATACTTTTTTTATCGGGAATGTCCTTAATAGATTTGCACAGGATTTGAGCGTTGTTGATGAACATTTACCACGAACAATGGCTGTGTTCGTAGGCGTAAGTAACTTCAGCATATATATATTTAATAAATGACTTATTATAGACGAGTTTAGATGATGGTTAAAAACAGAAAAATACCGACCCGTTCGTATCAGCTTTCAGATGCCTACTGATGGATAAATGCTGCTTCTTTTTTCGTGTTAAGTCAATTTTATATTAGTATGGAACATTAGCTTTACTCTGAGGCATTTTTGTTGTACAAACAAAAGTTCTTTTCGTATTTAATTAGATGTAATATTGCGATTCGATTCGATAAGCGTTCCTAGCTCATAGAGAATCGAAATTTTTTGCTACGTCGGCGCTAACAAATTGTGGATGTAGTAGGAATAAATTCACAGAGAAATACAAATATTAGATTATATTCATTCAGTTGTATTCAATTACCAATTATTGAATACCCAAAATCCAAACTACAATTGAAAACTTGAAAGAAGTTTGATGATATTGAACTGGCATAAAAGCCTCGACAACCTGCGTACTGTTTAAAGGTGAGTGTAGAGTAGTAGAGAAAGCGGCAGGCCTCGTATCAGGACCTATGAATGTTTGCTTATTCAATAGGCATGACTTTCAATAGGCAATATGTCTGACCTAATATTTTTCTTGGCTGCTTCCTTTTAAATTGGTTTATCATATTTTTTGCAATGTCCCACAAAGTGGTGGTAGGATGATGACATCTACGAGATTGAAGGAATGCGACATGCAACTGCAATAATCCTTTATATGTAAGATGGGTTACTTCATTGAACAAATTAAACTCTAGCTGACTCATTTGAACAGTATGAAACCTGCAGTGAAAAATTAATCAGAACCATCTATTGTTGCCTTATCAGAGGAAAAAGACTGCAGTCGAAAATTGCCGAGTAGTATACTACTTCTTTATATGCAAACTGTTTTTAACAGTTCTGTCCATTATGTCAATAATTCTACCCTTACTCTTTGATAAATATGTTATCGTCTCTTTTTAAAGGGGTCTTATTCTTAATTTCAAAATTGAATTATGCCGGAGAAGATATTAAATTTAAGAACTTTGAAAATCTTGTACAATAAGATTTCTAGGGGTTTCGTGGAACCTAAGAAAATAATGACAATTTATTGATAGATACAATATAGTAACTATTTATTTACTTTATTATTTTACTGTGTGAATTACTCCCTAAATGTCTTCATCAAAGAGAGAATAATCATAAACATTTTGGTCATTGAGAATTGTGATATTACAAATTTATTTTCGAATGATTTCATAAAAAAACCGTCAAATTAACAACAGACATAAATATTGAGTTTGTCGGATTCAACAGATCAGTAATAAGTTTGAATTCACTTTTGACATTATCCACAGTTTTTGTCGACTCTCCATATTTTCAACAGTAGTAATTTTTTCAGTTATCTTGTGGTATATACTTGTGTATGCCAATTATTTCCACCAATTTATATTGACTATAAGTCTATTTGCATAAAATATTCTTTAATATCTTTGATCTCTCTGAATGTCTCTTAATCCAATAATCATTTTCAGACTTTTCTCCAGTTGTTTAGTATTGCTGGACTGATTACATCAGTCAATTGGAAGCTTATAATTCCAGCTATTGTGATAGGTTTGGCATCAATACTAATTCGTGTCGTATACATTAGAACAGCCAGGAGTTTGAAACGTCTCGAGGCTGCTAGTAAGTTAAAAAAATTCTGAAGTCGCAACTAAATTAATGTTTAGGAAAACTAGAGAATACCAGAACACGTCACAAATAACTCGTATTCCGATGGCTGCTTGAAATCATCCAATTTTCAAACAAGAGTATTCAAAATTAATAATTCTTTGAAAACTTGCAGCAGTACTACCAACAATTTTAATTAACGTATATTGGATAAATAGTGTTGATCACGTAATGTGATCAAGTAGTCTCTCATATCAAGGAGAATCACTCACCATTGTTCAGGCAGAGATGCTAGCCCTGACCATATGTGCTTAGGGGTGTTTGAGTAAGTAGAAAGAACATCCACATTCTCTCAGAGAGCCGAGCGTCCTTCAAAGTCCTGAAAGCTATTGAGTTCACGTCTAAACTAGTGTAGGAGTGTAAATAAACTTTAAAAGCACGAATTAACAAAAACAAAGTAATCCTAATGTGACTACCAAGTCACCAGGGTATATCAGGAAATGAGGAAGCGAACAGTCTTCCCAAAAAAGAGGCAATAACTTCAAACCTAGTGCCAGAACCCTACTGATGCCACATCTATAACGAACTGAATGGGTGGCTAAAGAATCAGATGGAGTCTTACTGGAGAAACACTCCAGGTCTAGGACAATTCAAATTATTCATAACCATGTTAGCTATGAAGCCTGAAGAAATTCTCGTGATGATCAGAAACGACATGAAACTGGCGGTAAGTCTTCTTACAGCTCACTATCTCGTCAAATACCACCTAAAGACAATGGGCATGGCAGAAGATGACAACCGCAGATTCTGCGAGGGAGCCATGGAAACAGCAAGGCCTCTACTCTTCGAATACTCTGCCTATTTCTCTGAAAGGCTCAAGTACTTTGAAGGATTAGTGCTGGCACCTTGGAAATATACTGATAGTGATTTCTTTTTCTCTAGAATAATGAAAAGTTAATTCTTATGCTTCACGTTATTGTCCGAAATAATATAAATACAATTTTAGCTAGAAGCCCAATCGTAGGTCACTTAAATTCGACAATGGAAGGATTGACTACGATAAGAGCATGTAAAGCTCAAGAGATATTGAAAAACGAATTCGATAAGCATCAAGATCTATATACGAGTGCATTCTATACATCGATATGTGTCAGAGGAGCATTTTACTTCATTATGGATTTATTTTCACTAATTTTCGTCGCGTCTGTTATTGTCAGGTTTCTATTTGCTGATACAGGTAAGTAGAAGTTACATTGCATGAGGTTTAAAATACATTAGTGTGTGCAAATGCAATAATTTACTTAAGATGAAATATACAAAAAAAATTTTTATATCAAAGTTGTTATATTTGCACAGATACACATTTCTAAAATATTTGCAGATGCAGAATTTAGCGTGAAATTCTTCTTCTTCTTGCTGTGTATAGGCATCATTGCCTATTTTTCTTCACATCATTGCCTCTGCTCAGTCACCTGGGAGGTTGTCACTCCATCTTTTCCTAGGTCTTCCAAGGCTTCTTTGTCCTGCTGGTGATTTTCACAATTCGTTCTTCCGTCATGCGGTCAATGTGCTCATTCCATTTTATCTTTCTATCCAGTACCCAGTCATTGATGTTATCTATCCCGCATGTTCATCTTATGTTTTCTCTTCTTTCTCTATCCATTAGTCTTCTTCCCGCTATTCTTCGAACTATTTTCATTTCTGTAGTCTCCAATATCCGTTTCGTTTTGGACGTCTCAGGTCGGGTCTCTGCTGCATAGGATAATATAGGTCTGATTGCGGTCTTGCTTTTGCTTCAGTTCGAATGTATTTATTTCGCCATATTGTGTCATTTAGGTATGCTGCTGCTCTTGAGGCTCTTGTAGCTTGGTTTCTTACTTCCTACTCCACGTCCCCGTGTCCATATATTTCGATTTCCAGATATTTAAATTTCATTTCCTGGTGTATTATTTTGTTATCCACCACAAGCTTACATCTGATCGGTGTCTTGGAAGTAACCACTGATTGAAGAACCTAATCTAAGAGATATTCGTAGAAAATTATACCTAGTTGAGGAGAACGGTCCCCTCTATTTAGTTATTAAAGTTATTAAATTCGTTAGTTACTAAGGTTACAAATGGTAAAATAAAAAAAAGTATTCCTTAAATATGATTTCAGTAGAATCTTTTCGTTTTTCTTCAATTTCCACTTCAATATCACGATCGTAAATTTAACCACGATAAAAAAACTAGATCCAATCACAAAATCAAAAATTTAGTGTTACAATCTACACATTACGAATGTTCATAAAATTTGAGTTACCAAAAATGTATCACATTAGATAACTTTATTGTAGGTTCTTTAGCTGGAGATGTAGGTTTAACTTTAACACAAGCTGGAAATTTGACGATGATAATAACTAGAGGTTTAATGACATGGTCCGATCTAGAAAATAGTATGACTTCCGTTGAAAGAGCAATGGAATACACGAAAGTAGAATCAGAAAACGAATCAGGGCTACGGATTACAAATTGGCCCAGAAAAGGAGAAATTGTTTACGAAAACGTTTCGTTGAAGTATACGAATTCTCACGAAACTATTTTAAAGAATATTTCTTTTGTAGTTAAACCAGGGAATAGAATTGGAATCGTTGGAAGAACTGGAGCCGGCAAGTCGTCTATTATATCAACATTATACAGGTATAAAAATAAATAAAAATTTCTTTTTAGTAATACTAATATAATAATTCAACTAGTGACATAGTTTTGCATACATAATTTCCTATCAAAAATATTTCTCAAGTGTTTTGTTTGTTTTCTCATTTGTTTTGTTTCTTAATTGATTATCTTTCTATTGAATATTTGATCGTTTATTTAGGATGAATATTTTTGCTTATTTCTCTCAATTTCGTTTGCATCATCTTCGAATATTGTAATATTCAATTTGTTTATATTTTTAGGTTATATCCGTGCGAGTCCCGTATATTAATCGATGGATTAGATCTTAAGACATTATGTCTCAAGTTCTTGAGGCAACATATATCTATCATTCCTCAAGATCCAATTATGTTTTCAGGAACAATAAGAAGCAACGTGGATCCTTTGAATGAATACACAGATGAAGAGATTTGGAGAACGTTATGTGAAGTGAAGCTTGATGGCATTATTTTCTCTCTTGAAGCAAATGTAGCAGATATTAATTTGAGCACAGGACAAAGACAATTGATTTGTCTAGCTAGAGCAGTTATTAGACAGAACAAGATTCTTGTTCTGGATGAAGCTACAGCCAACATGGATCCTGAAACTGAACGGATAGCTGAGCAAATTATAAATAAACATTTTTCTGCTTGCACCTTATTGATTATCGCTCATAGATTAGATGCTATACTGGACTGTGACAAAGTATTGGTATTAGAAAGAGGAAATGTTGTTGAGTTTGCTGAGCCTAAAAGTTTACTAGAAAATAAGCATAGTATGTTTGCTGAAATGGTTAGAAACTCGAAAATAAATGTACTGAGCAATTGAACAATTTGTATTGATAATTTTAATAAATCCTATTGTCTTCTAAAATTTATTTTATCCAGCTTGCAGCTCCAGATTTTTGAGAGGCAGTTCCAATGACAAACATGTGGTACCGGTTTAAAACATCTCTTGAATATTCTGAATAGAAATTGGTGAATATTCTACTGATAGAGAGCTTGGATTATCTCCTTGTGTCGTTTTCATAGGAAAGATTGTAATATAAAGAAAAATTGACAAAGTGGATAATAGTGGAAGATAAATATAAATCAGAGGATATAAACAAATGATCTTAGTCTCCAATGTTCACTTTATTCATCATACAGCCCATCGTATTCGGTGATTTCAACCAAATGTTCAGCTCTCTCTTTGAGACTTTTGTGAAACCATTTTTTGGGCTTAGATGCAAAAATTGTCGTATTTTCAACATCTCCTTTGAAATCAAAATTTGCCACGACAAAATTTCGCCATGATCTTAACTAAATGCTGTATGTGGTAAGACTGTATAACTGTTTAAGATACGCATAAGATCTGTTTGGCTTGCAAAACTTGCATATCTGGCGGTAATATTTGCTCACTTAAATGAATTCAATGAAAAAATGCACGGCAGAAATACCAATATTTCAACATCGTTGGATAAAATTGGAAGCTTTCGCTCTGAATTTGAACTATGGATCAGTCTCGCCACCAATGGTAATAATAAAATGTTCCCGAATGTCATGGCAGCTGATCCGGAAAAAAGAGTTCAGACTTTGATTGTCAAACACTTGAAAGTTATTGCAGAGAAAATGAATTTCTATTTCCCTAAGATTCATCTGCAGCCTCTAGACTTGGTTCGAAATCCATTCTCCGAGGGCATTCTTTTTGGACACTTACTAATAAATGAGCAGGAATAACTGATGGAAATGAAACCGGATCGCACATTAAATTTTCAGAAACAGATTTAGATTTCGACTCTTACCATAATAAAAAGGACGCTTCAGAACGATCGACGAAGAAATGAGAGCAGCTTTGTCAACTATTGCTCCAAATTTAGACCGCCTATGCTCCATTAAACAGGCTCATGTTTCGGACCACCTACCATACAGTTTTCACAATTTGAACTTTACGTTTGGTGATTAATAATAAATATTGTTTCGATGATTAATAAATAAATGTTGATTAATAGTACTTGAAAATGTTTGTTTGCTTGTGGTGTGTCTTTTTCTAAGTGTACCTTGAACACAGATAGTTCACGGAACACTAAATTAGAGGATAGTCAAAACAAGTTTTAGCATGTTTACATTGAGGCGTAGTAATTTTCACATATGAATACCTACGAGGATGTATTGATATCTAGTTAGCCTAGACCAGTTCCATGCATAAACAAAATATTGCGTTACCATAGCAACGAACAATAACTTATTAGAAGTGTCAGTGTAAAGTTTGGTGTCAAAAAAGTAAACCAGAGTTACGCAATAAATTAAAAGAAATAAGATGTCCACCGAAATTGTGAAATTCAAAAATTGGAGTATCAAGTCATCATCAAGTACCTGTATTTAAAAGGGTTAAGAGGTAAGCAGATTTACGAAGATAGTCTTAATATCCTTGGTGATCAATGTCCTTCGTATGCGACCGTGAAAAATTGGACTGCAAGCTTCAAAAGAGGTAAATTTTCCATTGCAGATGATGACCGATCGGGAAGGCCAGTTTCTGTGTCAGTCCCCGAAAATATCGATGCAGTTTATGACTTGATTTTATCATCTTTTATCAGTCGAATTGGACTAAAACGGATATTTGAAGCACTGAATATTTCATTCGAACGCGTTCATCATATAGTCCACGTCAATTTGGACATGAGAAAAATTACTACAAAATGGATCCCCAAATGTTTGAATGTTGACCAAAAGCGTGCAAGGGTAGACGCATCGCGTTCGATCTGTGATCGATTTGAAAACGTTTGTTTCGTTTCATATTCGACCTTTGACTATGCGTAAGAACTTTTTGAATTTTGCTGAAACTTTCTGGTCAATTTTGGCGCTTGGCGAATTTCCTACATTCATCTCAACACATCGATTGTTTTTATTGATTCGAACTTCATACTTGGTGGGATTACTGACCTAAACAGTTCAATAAAATATAAGCGACAAATACGTAGAATGTAATCACAGTGTATTGTTAGACTGACAAAGAGTGGTCGAAGTGGAATGAAAAATTCACATTTCGCTTTTGAAGTTCGTAGTCTGACTTTGTATTAGTTCGATAGTTCCCTATTCCCGCGCCAACTTGCCTGTGATCTAAACTTAGTCTTAACTGTTTTCGTCGCTTACAAGCCGACTAATGCAAAAACAAGAGATCAAAATTGCCTTTGATCCGA
Organism: Diorhabda elongata; assembly: GCA_026230145.1. Taxonomy (NCBI): domain Eukaryota; kingdom Metazoa; phylum Arthropoda; class Insecta; order Coleoptera; family Chrysomelidae; genus Diorhabda; species Diorhabda elongata. Next base: position 800,134 of record CM047928.1, read on the forward strand.
TCCCCAATCCGTCGTCACTTAGACTTTCGTATCGTACCTCTAGATCCCACTAGAGTTTCAATAATCCGACAATCATTCACTTCACAGTATCGGATTCAGCTTCGGAGATTGAATCACATATCGGAACGGACTATATCTTGAAAATGATTCTTGTATTTCTCTTATTAAGGGTTCATCTTTATTAAATTCTACATTTGCACTTATATTTTTGATCTATATTCATTTCTACGAAGGAATTTGCACGTACAAACATAAACTTTTGTCAATTCAAATCTTGCCCCACAATCATGATATCTATAAGGGTATTATTATCCAAAGCTTTCCGTATGCAATAGATCTCTGTGTGGAATCTCAGATAAGATTTTTTTTATAATAAACAGTAAATAATTCAGTTGACGCTTAACCTTCAACAATTTTTTGGAATATTAGTTTTATTGCAAAGCGAAAAATACTTAATATTATTAAATATTTAATTAAAATTGCGAAAATATATATATTTATGCTTACATAATATTTACATGAAATACAAAAAGGTTTTATTCATTATCCCTATGTTCATTCGTCAAGTAATCGAGACACTGCATGTGTTTTTTGTATACATGGTGTAGAAACGCTGTTTTGTGATTCCATTACTATAATTTATCAATAAGCAGTTCGGCTTTGATCATGGATCACAGCGAAAAAGTTAACCGGCCACCTCATCCAAGGGATACAGCTAATATATTTTCGCTATTAAGTTTTGCGTAAGTAATTCAATTAAAATAATTCAATATAGTAATTGTCAAGTTATATTTGAAGAGTAATTCATACAGTTTAACTGTAATTAATGTTAAATACATATAAAAATGTCTCTACCAAATGTTCTCTCTTGATCCTCTACCTTAAAGAGTTTTTTTTCCTTAAAAACAAACCGATTAAATATCATTTCACGTTATCAATTGATTTGTGGCTGGAAACTTCTACAGCTCTTTCCAGTATAACTGGAATGTTTCGATTATTTTCCCATACTTTCTTTCTATTTATTATGAGTCTTTCTAGAATTATATATAAATAGGTGTGAATATTAATAAATCCTCGGATCTTCAAAGGATTTTGATTATCAACAACTTGTTGTCATTAGTGTTTTTAGTTCCTCCAAAAATTTTTAATCGAATCAAATCTTTCAAAACTATCCAGTCACATCTATGTTTATTATAAATAAGTTCTTCAATACCACTTTAATTAAATATCAGTGATTTTTTGGTAAACGTCTTGAAACATTCACCATTCCACATTCATTTTTCCTTAAAACGGTTTTATTATCTTCTAAATGCTATAAAAAACTCAAAAGGACGCCAAGCCACGCCACACTTGGATTATAGGCGCGACCTAGCCCTTAAATTCTCAAATGGAAATGGGGGGCTATTAATATTAATAAAAAATATTTGATCTCTGTTTTTTGGTACTTTCGGAGAATCAACTGAAACCTATAATTGATCTATTAACAGCTCTTCTCCCAATATGTAGAAAAACTTCTGCATCAAGGTCTTTACACACAGTTGCCATTTTTCTCTTTAAATCTCAATGCTGTGCTACATAAACAATGGATTGCAGATGCTCCCACAGAAAGGCTATTGTGACTTTTTTTAAAACTATCTGTCAGAATACCTAATCATTAAGCTACTTTATAACTGAAAGAAACTAATGTGATGGAGATCCATCTTGTTGGACATGAATAAGATTTTCCAATATCGTGCTACTGCCAATTTAGTTGTTAGCATTGTTTATCCAAATAGAGAGTTAGAGTTTCCAGATGGAATAAAGTTCCAACAATACTTTTCCGAAGAATACCATTCCGACCGCCGTTTTCTGTGGGAAAAATATATTTTATAATTCAGATTAGTAAATTGTTATAGAAAGATTATTTAAAATGGTTTATTTACTTGAAACATGCTCAATATTGACATTGTGGAAATAATTCGATATATGGATATAGAACAAGAACACAAAAAAAGATCCTATAACGCGAAGGAATATAATATAACTTGAAAAACAGTTGGAATGTAAGTAAAATAAGTACTCATCAACAAATTTTCTACTCTGCTAGTCAGATATCTGATGGGGTTGAAATTAGCCAATCGTTACGAATTTTTACAGCACGAAAATTGTATTCTTATGCTGCGTACTGATTACTGCAGTTATCTGAACAAATTTTGGATCAAATAAACATAATTGTCGATGTCGGGAAAATGATTTAAATTTCAGAAAAGTGTATGCCTGACAAATAATCTATGATATCAAGTTCTAGGATTAATATCCTTTGATGATATTTGAAATTTTTGCTACAAAAATTAGTGCGGCAAATCTTTAATTTCTTGTGTCTCAAATAGAAAGATCTAGTGTCAATAATATCCCCATTTTGGAAAACCCATTATGGTGTATCTCGATATTGTATTCCCATCTTGATAGTTAGGTAAAAAAGACCATCGAGACGCCCAGAATTCAATCCTTCAGACTTTTTATGAAGGTACTTAAAAACGATTTTTTTTTACCGGGAAGAAGGATTTTGTCGAATGATGGACAACATTATGAGCATTTTTTTATTGAATTAATTGAATTGTATTATTGAATTGACTTATTGTATTTGAAAAATCACTAAATACTGAATTATTGAAATTATGCCAAAATGTGTAAACAACGATTTCCTGTAAGGAATATCTGTGTTAGAATATTAGGGTAATATTAATTTATTTAAACAAATATAGTAATTAAACTGTCCCATGAAATAATAATCAATATCGTAAATAACTATAAAAAACAAAATTTCCTAATCATACTTCTTTTACTTGTATTGTTTTGGATATGGAACATTCTAAAGGATCTTGATTAATCGATTTATCTATGACAATATTAACTTTATATATTAGAGAAATTAAACAAATGCAAATCTTTGAAATGTCGTCACAACATACTTGGTACCGAAATATGCGTATTTTCTGTTGAAATGCCACAAATATTATGTACTTTGAATTATCTTTTTGAATAAAACAATGTCTTTATATAAATGCGCATTACTACTTAGTTAGCAAATATTAATAGAGAAAACAATGATGTAAATTTTTTAAATATAAAACCCCTACATAATCCTATTGATAATGTTTTTAAAAATACAATGAAAAATGTAGATCTTTTTCAATCTATAACAAATTTGAAGGATGATACATATGCTTAAGGTATAGGTTTGGAAATGTCTTAATATTCGCGATTTCAAAAGAGGAAAATGATTTCCAGTGCTGGCGATTTTTGTGTGAAAATGAAAATTTAATAATTGAAGACCAAATAATTTTATACATGCAGTCAAAATTTTGTTTTTACACTCAGAATAAGTTATTCGTATGTATATGACATCGAGGGAATGTTTAAACAACTCTAACCTCAAAATTTAAAAACATATCCACATTCTTTTAACTAATACAGCTGAAAATTCGAAATTATTTTCATGAGTAGAATCAAAAAATTAATGTCCATTCATTCAGCTTATTGGGAATTGTGTCACACAAATTCTACGATGTTGTTTTATAATTATCGTTATAATTGAATTATCCAGAATCTATTTTGAATTTAAGCATTACGTTAATATAAGTGATGCCAATTTTTGTCGAAGACATCAACGACAGTAGGTAATATGAATCTTTTACAAATTTGAGTAAGAATGACGATAAATATCAATCTGAAGACGAAGTTGCTCCCGAATATGATGATAATAACGATTATTCCTAAGCCGTAACATCAAATGCAAATGATAATTTGTGGATGTAAATTGAAAAAAATATTGAATTATTTTTTTTTTTACAAGAAAATATTAGTATGAAATTGGATACGTAAAATTTAACAGTGTAAACTAACTTTCTTCGATTGGCATGAATAATTTTTATAATTCTGTTATTTTTCAAAAACTGCTGAAAATACTAGAAACAGAGACGTGGTAAATAGTGAACTAGTTAGCTACAGATGGCGTTAAATTTTTTTTTATAGAATTTGTTTTTTCAAAATCTAAAAGATATGCATAGAATTAGGTTATTTAATTCAGTTTTTTTTAACATATTGATCATTTTGGGCAATATATGTTTCTGAAAATAGACTTTTTTGTAGTCGTTTTCAGTTTTGAAAAAATTTGACTAATCGGAGAGAAAATCGTGATTAGTATCACCCGTTTTCTCTTTATTTTGACTAACTGACTTGAACGTTGATAATGAAATAAATAGTTTGGCTCAACACCCACGAATTATGTGCTTATAATGTGATGTTTTGTAGATATTTAGCGAATTTATTCACTAAAGGATTTAAAAAAGATTTAGAAGATGACGATTTATACGAAGTTGTGGAAAAGGTTCGTTCTAAAAAATGCGGAAATAAATTAGAACACGCATATCTTAGCCGAGCGAAAAGTAGATCTTCAGTTTCATTTTATCGATTATTATGGCAGATGTATGGACTTCAATATGTTGGACTTGGTATTATTCAATTAGCTGTGAAATTATTTATAAGGCAAGCTTCGATTTTCTTTATAAGAATAAATAAAAAAACAAGTTTGATTACTAGAATTAATTGTTGAAATTGATCCTTATTGTAAAAAATTTTATTTTGATATCCGAATGATTATATGTAAACTTAAATTGAAGATCGTTAGCGTGATAATTTTTTTACAGTGTTTTGGAACCTAATGCTGTCGCTAATTTAATACAGTATTTTACCCCAGGTCAGATGAAAATGACAATTTACGATGCCCTTTTTTATGCTGGAATAATGATTGGAGTAAAAGCTTTCCATTGTATATTTTTTCAAAATTACCACGTTTTCTTATTAGAACTAATGATAAAAATGAAAGTGTCGATTACGTCTTTGATTTATAGAAAGACATTAAAATTAAGTCCTAAAGCAATGGAAAAGGCAAGCCTAGGTAAGTTGAAATTTTACATTTTGCTTACTGAATCATAATATCTATTCAGTTTTTTTTAATTTTAATTTAATACAAGTATTAGCAATTGCAAGTGAAAATTTATGAGGGCTGTTACTTAAGATTTTGAGATATGACAACACTGATGTGAATATTTTAAATTTGAGTTTCCCATCATAAAGTTTGACATTTCTAATGGTTGACGTACTCAGAATATTTTGTCGAACGAGTGCTATTTGAGTTGAAACATTCATCTTGGTCAAAAAATAGAATAAAATCGCCAACATTTTCGTGCGATGATTTTCTATGACTTTCGGCGTGGATTAAAACAACTCACTTCGATTTTTGTAGATGAAGCACCGAAGGTTTTCCGAATTCAATCATGGTCGCACTTCGCTACAGGATGAAGGAGGTCGTCCAAAATCGGCTGTTGTATCAAAAAACATCAATGCTGTGCGTAAACTGACATTGCAATATCGTCATGTGATCTACCTAGACATTGAGGCAAACTTGGGCGTTAGTTCCACTTGCAAACATTCAATATTGCCTGAACATTTGGATGTCAAAAAGATGTGAAAAAGCTCGTGTGAATTTGTAGGAGGAAATGCTGAAAAAATTCAATCGCGGTGCTACAAAAGACGCCTATAAGATCGTGAGAGGTCACGAATCATTAATTTATGCATATGAACTCGAAACTAAACAGTATTCGACTGCAAATGGTCGACTGTTTTTTCGGAATAACTGGACATGTCGACACCGTTCCATTAGAGCCATGTAGAACGGTTAATTCCAAATGGTACAACAGCATTTGTTTGCCAGAAGTGTTCGAAAAAATCAGGGAAACCAATCGGAGACGATAAATAATTCTCCACCACGCCAAAGCGAGCCTCACACATCAGTTCAAACAAAAACGTTTTTAAATAGTCAAATAATCGTATTGAGGAGTCATCCACTTTACAGTCCGTGTTTGGAATAATTCCTGCTTATTCTTACAGATCAACGTTTGTGGTGTGGTCAAAAAATGCCAATGACAATTGGTTCAAATGTATGCAAGGTGTATATATCTTAATGGAGAATATTTTCAAACCCAATAAATTATAAATATTTAATTTCATTTGTCGGTCTCTAAACTTAAGTAGCAGCCCTCTAAATCTAACATATCTCTAAGCTAAATACATGATAACCAATCAAGTTATGCAAATTATGTAGACATAACAATGAATAAATTAGAGCTTCTCGAAGTACAGAATTTTCAATTTTTTATAGGTAACATTATCACTATCATCACCAAGGATGTACATCAAATTGATGCTGCTGTAATTACTTTAAACGAAATTTGGATTTCCATGATACAAACGATAGTTATGTGTTACCTTATATACAGGAGAATAGGAATATCTTCTCTTGTTGGAATTTCCATGCTGATACTCATAATACCATTCCAAGGTAGATATATTACATTAATATAATTAATAATTCATTAAGATATTCTCCAATATAGATCTACAACAACCAATTATGGTATAATGCGCTAACTTTCTTCAAAATTGATCGAAATATTATTTAAAATTTTTAAAGCTTTCGTTTTGTTGCAGTTTTTTTGCAAATTTTAAAAGTTAATTCAGACTGTGTTAAAAAATGAATATTAGTATTTAAAATTCGAAAACACGAATAAATTCATTTCAAAGAACTTAGCGCACTGTACTTGGTACATTTGAAAAGTAATTCACGTTCCAATTAAGCATCAATACAATTCGGTACTTTGCGCTACCGAGTCGCTCTGTAATTGGAAAACTAGCTTTTTAATTCGATGTATCTACAACAGTTAAACATTTTTTGGTAAAAACCAAAGTGGCATGGTATTTTGAAACTTATTAGCGATATTTATTCTTCGGAAAATCTTTTACGCAACAAAAAATGCTATAAATAAAAATGTTGGTGGTCTGTTCGTTGACGTTACAAATACTGACTGGTTTTTGGTGTTCAAAATGCGAGACAAGTGCGTCGCCAGCTTATGACTAATGGGGGAGAGCAATGGGGCAATATTTTGGAGGATAAACAATATGAACGCCTGGTACAGTCGTGAGCATGAAGCGTGGAAGTCATTGCCATGATCACGATTGTGATAATATTGTCTAAATCAAACTTTTAAACACCGTAATAATTATTTATTGTAACAAAAATAATATTTAATTAAAACATAACCTGCGAGGATGTTTTGCAAAACTTTATTATTAAAATTATTTAGGTTTTTATTTATTATAGCTCTGTGTACACTCATCATAGCCAAACCATTAAGGCGATCTTCTGCTATGGTGCTTCTTAGCCATGTTTATAGTCTCCTGAGGCTGCTAAAGGATCGCTCTACTGTACAGGTCGTGCATGGTAAAGCGATCAAAATTTTTAGTCCTTTTTCCGTTTCGGGAAAGAAGGAATTTGTTTTTTTTTGGGACATCAACAACTGTTGGATTTTTTAAAAAAAGCCTATCGTGCCACAATTGCTGCCAAATTTCGATTTCATTCTTTATGTTCGGTAAATCATAAAACTAGGTAATAGATTAACCAGTTTGTCACCTTTGGTGACACCCTTGCTGCGACACCGTTTTTATTATCGTTGCCAAAGTGTATGTGCACTCATTAATCAGCACAAATTCGTAACAGTACTAGAAAACCAAAATCCACGTCCATCTTGAGCGGTTTTCGGAAGCAATTATTGGACTAACCCTATCACGATCTACATAAATGTTCGGATACTAAACCCCCGTTTACTAACTTCCCTTTCCCGAAGTTATGAATCCATCCCGTACATGGTTATTTTCGATAAATTCTTAAGAGTAATTAATTGGCTGTAATTGTTCATTGTGTATTACAAAAATGCATAACTGATATATGTAACTGAATTTTGGTTTGCAGCATATGTATCGAAACTTATCCGACGGTTTAGATTGAAGATGTTGAAACGAACTGATGATCGTTTGCAAAAAACACAGGAAAGTTTATCGACCATCAAAACTATAAAAATGTATACGTGGGAAGATATATTTTCACAAAAAATTGGAGAAGTGAGATTGTAAGTATTTTGAAAATTGTTGAATGTTCTCAATCTTCCCTCTACATACATGAAAAGTAATTAACTCAGAAAAGCCATAGTGTTTCACAAAGTGCAATTCACATTAAGTTAGAAATTATGCAAATGAGTATTGTGAATTTATATTTGATCATCAATTCTTCAATATTTGTTTTCTGTGGATCTTCCTTCAATTTGGAAGGTTTTGGGATAATTGACTTAAGGGGACCGGAAAGTTATGTCCTTTCTGCGCACGTCAAAGATATTTTAGGCTTATTGTGATTTCTTAACAATTGAATATTGGCAAATTTTGATGGAATGACCATTTAAATACTTGTTGTGCCAACTTTAAAACGATACGATGTCAAATTTTTAAAAGATTCTCCAAATATGAATGACCTCCATTAAACCTGGTAAGTGACGGACGTCTACAAATGGACGTCTTGGTGGAAATCCCAAAGCGAAATTGAGAGATTCAGTAGATATGACATGGAAGTGTGCATTATTTCACATTAGTATTTGAGTGTGAAATGGCTTCTTTTCAAATTGGTGTCACGTCTCCTCAAAATCAAAAAAAAAACAACGAATTGATGACTTAGAGCATATTTTGAAGCCGCTTAAATAATAAGTCGATGTAGATGAAATTTGGATCCATACTAATCAAAAAGGCAAACATCTGGATGAACTGAAAACCACCGACAAAGAGTAAATAACTTTAGCTTTGGAGTACGACCTTGTTATTTTTTACTATTTGTCGCTTACAGCTTTTTGAGAATATCGATGATTTACAAGTAGTAATTCAAGAAATTGACTTTTTTCTCACTTTATCGGTCATTACTTGGTTCCTACATAAACCACCGTACCCAAATTTTGAAAATAAATCACGGCCCTTGATTGCTGTTGTAGTTTGATTCTGGAGTAAAAATATGTTCACGAATTTAATGATTTTATTGTTTATTTCAGCAAAGAATTGAGGACCCTGTTAAAAGCAGCATACTTAAGAGTATCTTTGATAATATCAAGTAGTTTGATCAGTAAATTTGCCTTCTACGCAATGATAATGACGTATATTTATTTATATGAAAATATGACTGCTTCGGATGTATTTTACATAATGAGAATATTCGGCACTTTGAGATTCACAGTATCATTATCATTTTCACTCGGATTTACTAGATTAGGAGAACTTAGGGCTTCTTTGCAGAGACTTAAGAATGTGCTAGAATTCGAAGAACTACCTGATTACATAGATAAACGCGACGATGATCCTCAAATTGACTTTAGATCGGCTACGGTAATTTTACACAATAAAGAAATTTTGAAAGATATAAATTTAAAGTTATCGAAAGGCTTGAACATTATTACTGGTCAATTAGGTTGCGGTAAAAGCTCCCTCATAAAAGCAGCTTTAAGAGATTATCCCGTGGAAGACGGAGGTGAAGTGAGGGTCCGGGGAAGGATGAGCTACGCCTCACAGGATCCATGGCTATTTCCTTCTTCAATTAAACAAAACATTCTTTTTGGTGAAAAATACAACAAGGAGAGATACCGGCAGGTAAGTAATAGTTATATTCCCTTCCAATATAACCAATTGGTTGATAAATTATTCCAATAATTACCTGCTTTTTGGGAACTGTAGGCGATAGTTGCGCCTTTTGGTAGTAAAGTGCGGTAAAATATTATGAACTCCATTCCGAAAACTTCTCCCGCATGGATGTTTCTTGGTTTTTTATTCTTGAATTTGTCCCGAAATGTGAATCGTTCTCTTCTTCAGTGTCCTTATAATCTTCTTCAAGTTAATAATCTTGGTCTCGATTTCCACTTCACCTTACAAATCGTCAGTTTCTTTTATCAAAAGCTCGTTTAATACGAGATTGTTTTTTTCTCCTAACAAGATTATCCGGACTAGACTGATCAAATTTTAGGGCCATTTTCGTGGAAAGCTAAAAACATGGAAGAGGAATAAGCCAAAACACTTATACTAGTGACTAGGTACGGCAACACTGGTTTATTAGCGTATTTTCCCAAAATAGTTTCCAGTTATGTACTGTCCATTCCTTAAGACGGAAAACAAGAAGTTCAGACTGTTGCTTTGATAAATTGGAGTAAAAATAGGTTTGGTGCATTGTTCCTGATGATACGTTGACTCCAGTATCTTCTAAAACAATATTTTGTAGATCTAAAGGAGCAATCAGTACTGGTGAATCTTCGTTATGAGGAACAAGTCGTTTAGCAAACGGCAAATTTGGATGCTCGATCTTTCCTTTTTTCGAATAACCTTCAGTCTTTGTTAGACAAAAATAGCAGTCGTCAAAATGGTTAGTAGGCATGCTTGTTTTGTTCCTATTCATCCACTGCTTCAATAACACGCTACAACTAACACAACACGCGTGGGGGGGGGGGCACTGCTTGTCTTGGTCTCCAATTGAAGTAACAAAATATTTGAAACAGTCTTTTTTCACATTTTCTCCAAATGGCCTGGCTTACGATTTCACCATAAATTTTCCGCGAATATAGCAAAATTTGTCAGAAGTTTTACAACTGCGGCGCGTTTGACTCGAAATTTTCGTTTTCTAATCACTTTTTGCGCTATAAACAGAGAACCACTTACTATGAAACTCAACAGAATACTAATTTTTAATGTTTTTTTTTCATGTTTATTATTCTGAATAATAGAGTTCAGGTAGTAAACTATTGAAAAGTGGTACGTGTGAGGGCTTAATAAATATATTTTCTATTATTGGGCGGCCAGTGTAATTATTACCGACATCTTGCTGGTAACTACTCGTTATAAAAAACTAATACTATATCAATTTCATATTAAATACCTAGCAGCTACATATTTGTAATAAGTTTATGTAAATCAAAACCATATAAAAAGTAAAACAGTTGTTACTACTCTAGTTTGTACAAGTTCGTCCGGATATATTCTTATTGTGTCAAAACATATCTGAAAGTTTCTTTGGTTAGCCCGAATATTTTTTTAAATTGGTCATCACTGAGTTGAATTAAAAGGTTTCTTGAAACAACTCAGTGGGGCTCGTTTGCATTAAAAAATCAATCGCATGATTCGATATTTTCAAACGGGCTGAAAACAATATAGTCAAAACAATAGACTTCATCCGAGGAATCTGCTTCCCAGAGACCAAAAAACTATTTATTAAGGCCAACAAGGTCATGGCCACAATGTTTTGTTTTTCGGAAGGTTGATAGTCTGGAAAATTGGAAGCTCCCTGGACAAGTGTACAGTGCAGCGATTCTCAGAGTGGTCCAAATTCACCCCCAGGGGTCTACGTGAAGCTCTACAACAGGAGGGTATTTGAATTTCTATAGGTAGATCTGATTTTCTGTCGAGTTGGTGATATGGTATAAATGTATGAACAGAAACTTTTAATAAGTATTTTCAAAGTGGTTTACGAGGTGAAGCTTAGGATCTGGTGTAGAGTTAAAAACAGATTATGTTGGAAATATATTTTGTTATGGTAAAGTAATTTTTTTTTTAATTTGATAATTTGAATGTGTGGAACAACAATTCTTATATTTTTGCATTGAGTTTAATTGATTAATTTATGTTTACAGGTTATATCAGCCTGCGCGTTAGCGTACGATTTTGAAATTTTGGAAAAAGGAGACGAAACTATAGTAGCCGATAGAGGAATGAATTTAAGTAAAGGGCAGCAAGCTAGGGTTAATTTAGCGCGAGCGGTTTATCAAGATAGTGATATTTACCTTATAGATGACGCGTTAACTGCCTTAGATACACGCGTTCAAGAGCATATATTTACAAACTGCATACAAGGTTTACTTCAAGACAAATGTATTGTTCTAGTCACACATAACAGTCATCATATTAAGTTAGCGGATAATATAGTGATATTGAAAGATGGAAAAGTTGTATCTCAAACAGATCAAACAAATATAGCTAGAGAACTGATGGAAGCATTTGAAACTGTAGATTCTCATACTAAAGAAAACATTGATATGAAAACTGGAAGTAAAGAAGATCCAGTCGATGAGAAATCTAAACTATTGAAAGGTCCCAAACCACAATTGCGTAGACGACAAGTTTATCATGAGGTCAAAAAATCTGGTAAGATAGATTTTGGATTATACATTGAATATTTGAAAATGGGAGGAGGAATATTCATTGGAATTCTACTGTTGTTGACATTTGGTGGTTCCACTTTTGTAGATAGTGCATCCCAAAAAATATTAACTAATTGGTGAGTAATATTTCAGATAGTTATATAATTAAGCAAAGTAGATTTACTTATATCAAATAAGTTCAAGAATAATTGAACGTACTGTCACTTCTGCATTTATTAGACATACAAGATAATCTTTGTAACAGCAATTACTTTGTCCACTTGAAAATTTTTTAATACAGTTTAATAAAACCTATCCATGCTATAAATCATTCTCAAGGTGATGATTTATTGCATTTTTCAATTATTATTCAATTATTTATCGATATATAAGAAAATATGTTGTTTAATAGAGAAGAATATTGATAAGAACGCAAACAGTTAATTTATACTATACGTCTACCGCTGAAACCATGATACTTGCTGAATTTCGAGCTCAGATGCTTTCTATCATCTTGTTCCACATGTTCTCTATTGGATTAATGTCGTGTCTGCATGTCGGTCCACCCATTACTGTAATACCAATTTTGGAAGGAATTTTCACTATGCTGGCTGTATGAAGCTTAGCAATTTTACATAACATGTTGTCTGGCTTTAAAGTAGTCGTAGTCGATATTTTGGGATCAATAACGGTCTGAGGTTATTAATGTTTTTCCAAAAACCTCATTATTACTGTCCAATGACTGACAGTAACATTCCTTACTTCCTGGAATTGCTGTTGCAATCGAATAGCAGACTCTTCTTGAAGACTTGGACAAAAAAAAAGTGTTGTCGTGGTCGATAGCTACTTTTGGTCTTCCGATTCTATGCTCATAAGTAAAGTCTCTAGTCTCTTGGTCAAATGTAATATACCAAACTGTTAAACGACTCTAGAGCAGCTCTATTTGGTTTTCCTGTTAAATTTTATGCCTAAAGCTCTATGAAGATAATGTAGCAGCTTTGAATACTGTTTACATGTGATATGAGGGAGCTAATCGTAAAAATGAGTCAGTTGACAGTGAGAAAAGAATGTGATGTCCTACAACCTAAAAACTAATTTGAAAAAGAACCCACATGTTCAACACCAAAAGTATGCAATCACAAAACAGCATTTCACAATTCTGACCCATAGTGTGACCTTGACGGTACAAAGTCTCTTCTCCGGAAACCTTTCGAGGTATCAACCATTTTTGGTAATTTTATACTTTCACAGACCCCTCGTTTTTGACTCTAGAAAATCGAAAAATCGTTTAAATCTCACATATAATCGTTTGTACCTTTTTTATTGAGTAATAATTGAAGTTATATGAACAAAAACATTATTAAAATCACTTATTCTAATCAAGTGTACAATATTAAAAGTTAACTTTGAAAAATTGAAAATTTTCACCATTAAAGAAATGGTGTCTCACTAAGGTTGACTGCTAGAGATGAAAAATGAATAAACAAAATTTTTTTTTTGTTCGTTTTCTATGTAGATTAACAAAAAGAATATATCAACTGCATTTGATGCTTTGTAAAAAAGTTATGAACGATTATATGCGAAGAAGTGCGTTTATGATCACATTTAAAGTCATAAAGTCATGAAATCTCTAGGTGAGATATCCGCTATAGAAACGGAGATTTAGAAGAAAAAAAATTATCAAAATCGGATGATTTCTACAGCAAACCAACGAGGGGACGGCGAAAATATAAAATTACCCAATTTTTCTGTATTATGTATGTTTGAATAATTGTTTTACTGAATGTTATACCTGTATAATGTAGTTACCATTACAATTTGTAGTTTTATCACAGTCTATCACTTGATAAATAAGTATTTAATTGAGTAGTTCTGAATAAAAAATAAAAATAAAAAATAGGAAAATAATATTTTATTTGAAATGATAAAGTTCCGTATCGTATTCATCCAGTATATAGATATTACATGTTAGGCATTCATATTGAATGTATTTAGTTTATTTAATGCAACTTTTGTAAAAAATCTTTTTTTGAAGTCAGTTACAAGGTTTTCTCCACATTGATTTACATATTCTATATCTAAATTATATCGTGATTTTGATTATATCTCATAATGTTGATAAACAAATTTATAATATTACAGGATAAACATCAGAGCAAACATAACAAGTTCAAGAGAAAATTTCACAAGAGAAGTAACATATTACAATAGAACTCATCCTAGTACGATAGATAATCCTGTGAATTTAACCAATGTAACATCTCACATGAATACATTATACAATACCGAAAGACAGGAAATGCGTGCCTCAAAAACATTACATATTTATACAATTTTGATAATTGCCTTCGCAGCTGTCGAATTATTGAAGAATTATTGCATTCTGAAGCTTGGGTTTTCAGCGGCTGTTAAAATTCACAATAGGATGATAAATAGAGTGGTGAATGCTACTATGGCTTTTTTTGATAATTTCTTCATAGGCAATATACTGAATCGGTTTTCTCAAGATTTAAGTATCGTTGATGAACATATCGCAGTAATTCTCAGTCACATTATTTCAGTAAGTACAGTAAAATTATTTTTCTCAAACAATTAGTTATAATTTAATATAGTAGATATAAAAATTATCTTTCAACGTACAACTCGGCGTGTTCAAATCTACTATAAATTTCAACTTCATCCAAATATGCCAGAGTCCTTAATTTTCTCTGACCAGTACCGCAGATTTCCTGCAGCTAAGGTTAACTCATGATTCATTGTATGAGTCTCTAGTATTAATATCTAGGTGATACGTCCACCAACATCCTCGAAAACTAATTTTTTGAGGGTATGCTGTCTTCCAAACATCCTTCAGCAGCTGTGGCACTATTTCCATCCACCATGGCGCTTCAATGTAGACAGCTTGTGCTAAAAGGGTTGCAGACGTTCGACGTAAACAATAACCAGTGTACTGTTCAAACCCAAACATTTTGCAATAATACAAAGTTGTTTAGTACGTCTATTGGAGCGGTCCAGTCTGTAGATTAATGTCTTTTTCCTGAACAGTCATGTGGTCGCATAGAAATTTAATCTTTCTTGATGTTTCAAACTTTTCAATGCATATTCATCAACAATGACGAAAACATGTTGACATGGTGTCTATGAATAAATTTCAGGGCATTTTCTCAGTAGATTTGTTGGTCGTTACCATTTTGATCTGTATTCAAAATACTAAATTACAAATATTATCATTCACCATTAATGTCTTTATCATAATATATTTAACACACAGAGACCTTGGAAAAAGTTTTTCAGATAGATAGAGCCCAGTTTCGTTAATGTTTTCTATAGCATTATCTGACATCCACTTCAAAAATTGGTCATATTCTTTGTCGCGTAAATCTAAGGACTTTTTCTTTATAAGGTTTTGGAATACCTTATCCGATTTTTTATTATAAAGCTCAATTAATTGTGTTTTATAACATATAACTAGCCTACTTGCCTTCTATCAGTAATTTCAATATTTCATAGTTATTATTCTTAACCAGTTTTATTGGAAAATATCTTCGTTAGTAAATTGAGTATGTTGAGCAAGACTGAGACTAGAATTTATTTTCCGAAAAAGTGTTTTGTTTAAATGGGAAACTTATCTAATATTTTCCACTGTTACACATTACATCCCGTGAACAAAACTTTTTTAGGTATACTTAAATAAAAATGCTAATTGAATCAATAAATTTTGCAGTCCGTATTCCATTTAGTAGGTGCTATCGGATTAATTGCGACAGTAAATTGGAAGTTCGTAGTGCCTGCTATAGCATTGGCTATATTCTCAGTCGTATTCCGAAATATTTACATACGTTCAGCGAGAAGTTTGAAACGTCTGGAAGCTGCTAGTAAGTGCACTTTATTGTTTATTTTTATATAACTAAGAATTTTTATATTCCCACAAATACTAATTATTAATTTCTTATTTTAAATAAAGTACAATGAATCAACGTTATTGTGGCAAAATATTCAGTGTTGGTAATATAAAAAGAGCTAGACAGATCAGAGACAGACAAAAGAAGTAAGTACGTCTCCTTCTCATCAAATGTACGTCCTCACCACCACTCTAAGTTTCATAACCGTTTCCATTTCTACACATAGAGGACGAATTTTTTGGGGGGTGTTACAGGTTTTCTGGGGTTTCACTATATCCTGGTATCTCCGTTCATCAACCAAATGTTCGAAAATTGGATCTAATACAGCGGCAGTTATACCTGTCTTTACTCAATCTACTAGTTAAAAGCAATTTTTTTGTCAAACTTTATTCTTCCCTCAATTTTGAACTTAGTCCCACGCGTGATAGTAGATGGACGCGCACACGGTAAGCGAAAGCCAAATGAGAAGAAACTATCCCAAACATCACCACAATCACAGCTCCGCAGCAGAAACTTTTTGTGTCATTGCCATTTCTAAAACAAACCATAACATATATAAAAATTCCCTTATCTCTACAAAAACAAATCATAGAACTGGAATCAATCCGCATGAGGACACCTTCGACACTGTAATTCCGTACTTCATAAGTAACTGCCGAGTCTGGGACGGATTTAGAGATTTTTTGCCGAGGAAGGTGAAAAAAGAAAAGTATTTGGAAGATTCCAAATGGAGTAAATTTTTATGAAATATCAAAATTTTTATAGTAAATTTCAAACTGTATATTTAATCAAATTTAGTGTACATTTCAAATTTTGAAAATCATATATAATGCCCGAGAATAATAACCGATCGTTTTTTAGCTCGCAGTCCAATGGTAGGTCATTTAAATTCGACAATGGAAGGACTTACTACAATAAGAGCTTACAAAGCACAAGATATTTTAAAAGGAGAATTTGATAAACATCAAGATCTGTATATTAGTGCTTTATTCACTTCAATATGTGTTAGAGCAGCTTTTTCATTTGTTATGGAAATATCTTCAACTATATTCACTGCAACGGTTATCATGCGATTTTTGTTCTTCGAACAAGGTAATATTAAGGTCATTTTGATTCTTTTTCATTATAAAATTTGTTTGGATTTCGCAATTCCGTAATTTAATGAATAGTATTTTGCAAATCCTTAGATGATTTCATTTATATATACTTTTAATTACAGGAACTGTAGCTGGAGATGTCGGTTTGACGATAACCCAAACTGGAATGCTTAGTAACATAGTTCATATGGCTTTACAAAGCTGGTCAGAATTAGAAAATACTATGACGTCTGTTGAAAGAGCTATGGAATACACTACAGTAGATGTAGAAAGTAAAACTGGTTTGGAAGTCGATAATTGGCCAAGTAAAGGAGAAATCAAGTATAAAAATGTGTCATTGAAATATACGAATTCAGAAGAAAATGTTTTGAAAAATATTTCTTTCGATGTGGAAGCGAAGAGCAGAATTGGCATTGTGGGAAGAACTGGGGCTGGAAAATCCTCTATTATATCTACTTTGTACAGGTAAATAGTTTCTCTTTTGTTTGTCTCTTTTCTTCATATTAACCTTTTGCGGTTAAAACTACCAGAGATTCCATTAGAAATTTCCATTTCTATACATTATCTTTTGTTGCCTATTCTTTTCAAGTCACAAGTTTACTTCTATGCTTTTCGTCACTATACATGAATACTTCTATCCAAAATCATTATTTATAGTTCTTCCAATATCAATTGCAGAAGATAGTCTTGCAAGGAACAATCAATATTTCATACATACGCACGGCACTCATACCAAATTAAGAAATGAAAAATAATTTTTACTCCCTATATAAAATTAGGTAAACATAAATGGATTTCTATTGGCAGAAGTTGTCGGAAGGCGTATGTACACAATTTCTTCGAAATACTCCTGCCACACAGTCTGCGATAAGCAGTGTTGAGATTACAGAGTTAATATGGACAAACGTAAAATTAGAATTACGAAAATGAAATCAGTCTTCAGAACTGAGTAAAGAGGTTGTAGAGCTCGTAGTAAGAAAGTTCTAACAGCACACCTCTAAGAGCTTGATAAAAACTGTGTTGAGCATGTTATTAAAGAAGAAGATGAGTATGTGGTATCACCCTCTTTACAACCCTTCATAATTCAATCAAATCATGACTAGTTCAGACGATTCTGACTACCATTATTACTTATAAAGATACTTTGGAATTGAATTATTTATTTATTTTGTTTTATTTGCAAAGAATTTAGTTTCCTTCATGGTTTTTGCTTTGAAATTTCGTTTTCCAGTAAAAAAACGAATGAGGTACAAAAAGGGCTCTCTTTAAACCAAACTCCCTTACAGGCAGATACATTTTACGTTTTATAATTTAATATTAAGGTGTAGCCAGTTAACGAGGTATAATAATGATTTTTTTCCAAGTAGGCCTACAATTAAGTTCATCTGTGTAAATAAATAAATATATTTTTAAAAGTGTTTATAAAAATATTAAATTTATAAAATGAGGTATCTACGTCTATGGTAGATGAAACAGAATCGTCGAAAAGGGTTTTTATAATCCGCAATTGATATTGGAAGGACTATAGCTGCATCCGGGAACATCTCAAATAGAAGAATTCCATAAGATTGTGTAAATTATAGACAAAGTAATACTAGACTGCACGTTTCATCGTTTCATACACGAAATTTTTCAGATTATACAACTATGATGGAGAAATTTTAATAGATGGAGTGGAACTGAAAACACTATCTCTCAAATTTTTGAGACAGCACATATCTATTATCCCACAGGATCCAATAATGTTTTCAGGTACAGTAAGAAGTAACGTGGATCCCTTAGATGAATACACAGATGAAGAGATTTGGAAAACTTTACACAAAGTACAACTTGATAGCGTTGTTCCTAACCTTCGCACTGAAGTTGGAGACATTAATTTCAGTACAGGTCAAAGACAGTTGATCTGCGTGGCTAGAGCGATTATAAGGAAAAATAAGATTCTTGTACTCGATGAAGCTACAGCCAATATGGATCCCGAAACTGAAATTATTGCTCAAAAGATTATCAATGATAATTTCTCAAACTGTACTTTACTAATAATAGCTCATAGGTTAGATTCTGTTTTGGACTGTGAAAAAGTTATGGTATTGGATAGAGGACAGATAATGGAATTTGACAGCCCGAAAAATCTCCTGGAGAATAAAACTAGCTTGTTTGCAGAAATGATGAGAAATGCAGGAATGAACCATCTTACAGAAAATCCTAGTTCATAAAAAAATTTTATACTTCTAATAAATTCGACAAATTCACTTTATTGTATTGTCTTATTTTAAATTAATTAAAAGTCCAGAAGCAGAATCTGAAATTTATATTTAGATCCATATAATTCATCCCCCTAATACTAATAATAAATTTTTGTTTAGGAAGTTTGTAAATATTCATTCCAAGCAGATTGTAATTGCTTAATGACAACTTAGCGGACATCAATAATTTAGTTTGACCAAACTAGCCTCATGTAAAACACTTTTGTCTGCATATCTTTATTTCAACTTAACTGCTGGGGGTGGACTTGAAAACAGAAGATGAGAGTATAGCTTCCAGCAAGGGGTACAAGTCTTTCAATTGCTTGTCAGATATCACTACTTTTTTAGAGGTTAAACACTGAAAGTGATATCAGAATTATTATTGACACCACGTATACTTCATCAGACGAATTCTCAATTCGAGTTTCGAACTTTTGTATACCCCACTCTTTATTTTAGAGGTGAAATGTCTTGTGCTGTTGGTTATGCAATGAAACTATGTATAGTGTGACGGGTGATCTTAGTGTAGTGGAAACTATAAAAGATGATGGGTGGCTCCATCTATTATAATTGGGTAACCGAACTATTGTTCTGGATGTTTTTGGAAGGACAAATTAGCTGTAACTACAATGTTCTGGAATATGGCAAAAGCATGTATAAGAGAGATGCTTACAATAGAGCAGTTGAATATTGAGTTATGTTGCAAACGATTCAAGTAATCCGGGGAAAGTGATGCCTAAAGTAAAATGATTGCTACTAAGTTATTACTAATTAGTAGTGATTAGTAAAATGTTATGATGTTTCAAGTGTAAAAAATAGACCTGTCGCGGGCAGGAATTTAAAGGATTACGGTATTTGTGTTGTTATTGTGATGGAAAGAAAAACATTCGAAATAATTAACATAAATATATTTATTCACACAACATCTTAGCTCACATTTTTTAAATTACGATGGTCACAACGTTTAGTTTAATTCACCGCTCGCCCAATAGTAAAAAAGTGAGTAATTTACTAAATTTCTAAAGATCTTTTAGTTTCCGGTAAAATTTGCTGCATAAGGGAATCTGAACGTAGCTGCACAGGAATAATGGTGAATCTTCTCTTCTTTAATATTTTCTCTTATGAATGTCAAGAAAGTTTTGCGCCAAATTTTTCAAAATATTATTCACATATTTTTACTTAAACTGAAAAATGACAGGCTTTCCAAAATCGCACATTCTAAAAAAAGATCAGTCTGTTACCACCATAAGGGAATGGTTCGTTAGGTTATTGAGCCGCAAGTTTCGGCCGAATTTATTAAAGAATTCAGTAAAATGATAAGGGATTGATACATTTTTGATTAAGAACACGATTTCTCCTCTCCTATAAATTATTGTTTTGTTTCTTAAATTCTTTGGACCAATAGAAATTAACAAATCAAATAAAATATGAGAAGATGAAGATGCTGCTAAACTGAGACGAAATCGTTCTGCAGCTGCAGAAAAAACTCAAGAAACTTATTTTTTGATCTTCGATTTTCAGTAAAAACTGTTCCATTATGAGAATGGCGAGGAATTCGAAAATTTTGTATATTTCGAATAATTTTACTGATTCTCAGCTTGTCGTAAATTTATTTATCTTCACTCTTATTTTTTGGTCGAAGTTAACCCAACTATTGAGAGAAATTATTAAATTATACCACCACTTTTAATACCCATGTGCAAATACATTTTACCGCATTCACATTACATCTACATCTACAGTTTAGAAAAGTAGAAGACTATAATGAAAAAATAAATTTTTTTCAGTCTGCTTTAAGAGTCTCACTACTTTCTTGAAAATTCTAGCCTATGAGTCAGTTCATAAACGCTAAATAAGAGTTTATAGACTGCATATTTCATTTGATTGAAAACTATGATTAATAATGTTGTATTGTATTTTAACAAATTGACAATAACTGTATGTACAGTTTGGCGAATACAGGAATGAATGTACGAGAGGCACGAAATTCAAATGAGAAAGTATTCGGATACGCTTAATGAATTAGTACGGAAAATAATCAAAATAGTAAATTCTGTTCCCCAGAATAAAATAGACAATAGTAGGCAAGTATAGTGGCCTGATGGACCGTACTAATCCCTACTACCATCATCTAGTAACGCGCATTGATTGGCGTGGCTATGTCACATTAATTCCTGTATTTGCCAAAGTATACCAGTATACGTTGAACATTCCTAATACTCTCATACACTTCATATGTGTAGTAAATTGTACATCTTTAAAATAGATTGGAGAATATATAGTTCATGTCGATTATATACCCAGCAGATAACTTCTCTGACTAAATCAGGTTCAATGAAGTCCCAAACAATCCAATACGGCTTCAAAAATATTTATTCGTTTGAATCTAAAAGATATTTTAGAAGCCGTAGAAATTGGTTTAATATCAATTTATCATTAAAAACGTAAATTAACTTTCCATTAGAGAAATGCCTCTCAAGGTAGACGTTCGAATTCGTCACTACACTGTAGTTCACTTCTAACTATGGTAAATGGAGAATATGGTAGATGTAGAAGTGAACGTGACTCATGTCTAATCCTGTCCCTAGAAGAACTAGCGTCACGAATGCATCTCCACCGGTTGACATTCGTTCTGATAGATGCTTTGCTACTACCCCATTCCTGAGGAGAATGCATAAAAAACTCATTCCAACTTTACCTACTGGTGGTGTTCTCACGTTAGACAATGCGTCTTATTACAATGAACTACCTTCATAATCCAAAGAACTGAATTATTTCATTACTAAAAACCAAAATTATACGCTATTAAAATATATGAAAGTTCAATATAGCCGGAGAGACTAGCCAGTTTGGCCGGACATTTGGGTGGAAATGCCGGACACAATTATTTTAATATTTGCTGATTTTTGCAAGGAATTTTTTTAATGTTTCCTCAGTATAAATGAAGTTGTTTAATTAAATACTTTTGAAAACCAAATTCATTGTGAAAAAGCATTGAATATTAAATTGTTAAACATTAGGAGGCTATGTAAAAAGTTTCAGCTCAATTCATTAATCATCAAACATCATTTTTGATAAATTAATGTAATTAATGGGAAAAATAATTCTGGCCAATAAGGGTATTTTTAAATTAGCACGAAGATTATGAATTATGACTTTAATTGTAGTATTAAAATTGTTAGTTATGGATTATATTGAATAAAATAGAATAAACAAAATAAATTTGAAATTTTTATCATCATTTTTGGATTGTTGTGAGATGAGTAAAGGTTTTCTGATCAAGGTTATCTGCACTCTTATTGATTTTGAAAAAACTATTAACACATTTTTCTGTTGTTTTTTCAAGTTTAAGGAGCTTATTTGGAACGATTTTAATAATCGCACTCGAATCATTTGAAATATACAGTCTGTTATATTTGACTATTTTTTTGCACATAAATACAAAAAGGAATGTAAAACCATTTTCACACAGATTTTACTCTGGTGAAAATCAATTTAACGTTCACGATATTTGTATAAGCTGATCGGTATATATGACATGTATAATTACACTAATATTAGCTTGAAAGAGTTCTTTGATTAAAAATGTTTGATCAGAATCACGATCATGAAACGAATAGTTTTATTTATGATACACTCTATAACTTATGACTATTCAATACACTTTTTTCATTAAATGTATCAACTATTAGATAGGCGATCAATTGGATAACACTTTTTATTTGTCTTTTACGAATGTGATTTAATAAATATTGTATATGTTAGCATAAATAACGATTCCTTTTGGATCTCACAATAGAATGAAAAATTTGTGCGACCAGATAAACAGCAACCCAATATAGTTACTATACAGTGAACTTACAAGTTTTTAGCCTGGAAATTTGTCACATATTCATTACAAATATAATATATACAAATCTCCAGGCTGAAAAATGTCAGACACTCTCATCATTATGTTTTTGAAAGCTTTACGTTTTGGTAGAACTTTAGCTTGAGAGACAAATTCAGATCTTCGCCTTTATAAAAATTATCTCGAGAAAATGTAGCATCAAATGCTTGATCAATGCAGCGACTTTTTTACCATGTACAATTTAGGGTAAAGAGCAAAGCATTTCCTTTTGTTTTGCACCAGAATTTTCGATATAACATGACAGTGACAGAAGGTCTTGATTGATTCATTCAAAATCGAACTTCAAAAACTGTGTGTTTAAATTAGTTTGAAAACACCAACGGCCATTAGAGATTTGTGGTTATTAAAGTTTCAAATGTTAATCTTGGGAAATTTATATCAAAATAATAAATAAATAAATCAAGCAAGCGGTTGGTCATGTTTCAATTCAAGATGGTAGTTCCTATGTCAGAGTCATTTAATAAAAATATTTTCCTTGAACTTGAAGGGATACTTAGAGAATTATTATATTTCAAGATAATAGATTATTTTGAAAAAATTTCATATTCAATGTTTGTACATCATTATAAGAATAACAAGTAACTGCATTACAGAAATTGTAGAGACAGAATATTTAGTATCTCAAAAAAGTTTTGAAAATTGTTTTCTCAATCTTATATATTAAAAAAATTGATGATTTCCATTCCGAGTCCGTTCAGGCGTTCTACCCAACCGATTTGCTTAATTTTTTTTTGTATTGATGCACAGATCAGCCATCAACCATCGGATTTCATTTAATTTTCACCATTCTCAAGTTATACTCAAATGCGATTTCCCCCTGGAGTTTTTCACATACACACGTTCTATACTCAATATCTCAGGTTCTATTCAAGATGGAAACTTCGTTTTGATTTAAGAACACTCGTTGAAACACTTTCTTTCTTTTGAGTTTTTGAACACTAAAATCGGTTGAGTTGGAGAGGAGCTAGGCGCGGACATTCAATGTAGAGTTATGGATTTTTGTAGGTTTTTGGCAATTTTTCTACACTTAAAGATCTATATCTCAGGTTCTAATGTAGCTACAGACTTCGTTTTGATTTAAAAACACTCGTTGAAACACTTTCTTTCTTTTGAGTTTTTGAACACTTGAATCGGTTTAGTTGGAGAGGAGCTAGGCGCGGACATTCAATGTGGAGTTATGGATTTTTGTAGGTTTTTGGCAATTTTTCTACACTTAAAGATCTATATCTCAGGTTCTAATGTAGCTACAGACTTCGTTTTGATTTAAAAACACTCGTTGAAACACTTTCTTTCTTTTGAGTTTTTGAACACTTGAATCGGTTTAGTTGGAGAGGAGCTAGGCGCGGACATTCAATGTGGAGTTATGGATTTTTGTAGGTTTTTGGCAATTTTTCTACATTCAAATATCTATATCTCAGGTTCTAATATAGCTACAGAGTTCGTTCTTTTCTATTATGATGATTTCAGAGAATTATTTAATGGATTCGATGCGAGTGAAGCCGCGGGTAAAAGCTAGTTACTTTTTATTTGTTCCACAAAATTAAATTGAGCGATAAAATTTCGTTAACACATTTTTGCCCTTGATTTCGCATAGTATACGAGTACAAATCAATTACAAACTGAGATTTCTTAAGTTTCCTATTAAAATTTATATATTGAATCATCGGTTGGTTGTAATAAGAACTCTCTTAAGCCAATTGGACATAAATTACAACATTAAATCAATATCAACTACAGTCACCACATTTACCACTGTTGCGCCTATACAAGTAGAAATTAGAAGAGGAATACACATAGAGGAATGTTGGGCATTTGGTAATAATTGTTGTAGGTTGAACAATGACTATTTAGCCTGGATATATCTTGCTCCAAGATTTCATCACCAAGTTGGTTATTTTAAGCAAATTCTAATTAATATTCTTCTAGCAACTCTCTGATGGAAACTTTAGTTCTGGTATTGAAGTTTAAAAAACAAGACGCAATGAGACAAATACTAAAAACTTGCTGGATCTTTGAAAAAAATTAATATCTATCTCTAGTGGCATATTACTCAAAAGTTGCTTGTATAAAAATAAACTTCTATTGTTTTTTAATGGTTCAGACAATTAGTCGAATTTTTTTGAAAGTATAGAAACATTTCAAATTTCCAGAAAAAAAATAATATGAGGTATTCTTCTTACAAATCGCGTAATGGTTAGTTCCCACAAAAATAAAGATGTTTTACTTAAAAATTTTATTTTTGAAATTTTGTTAGTGTATTTATATCTATTCTGTTATGCAAAGTACAAAGAATAGTTATAAAAGTAAAATCTCGAATTGTTACCATTTTCTTTTTGTTTTCGTGTTGAATATTCTATTCACTAGTTATTTCTGAAAAAAGCCACAATGTTACTAATTGCGCCATTTTGTTACTTCTCTTGATACTTGAATGTACATAATTTCTAATATATTTCTTAGTACGAGTATGTTCTCGAAGTCGGCGACTTTTGATCGGTTTTTGAATTAGGAGAGGTTAACCCTAATTTGAAATTGAAAATTTATGTTGGGAATTTGGTAACGCAGTATTCAATTCTAATATATTATCTCATAATTTACAATACTACAGGCCTTTTAGACCCCTTACTTATTTTTCTTTTCTCATCGTTCCTCAACTCATTTCACGTTTCCTCTCCACAGGTTGCGATTTTGTACTTTTGCGCTTCAATTTTGCAAACCTATTTCCTTTATTATACTCATTCCATTTCACTGTTTGGGCTTCCTTCAGTTCTTCGTTAGTTCTTCTTCATAGTCCTTCACTTGTTTCCCCCCAAAATTTCCCTCAACACCTTTCTATCCCATACAACCAGTTTTGTTTCTTCAGTCATTGTTACAACCCATGTTTCACCACCGAACGTAACTGTTGCTTGTATATTCTAATTTTGGCTGCTCTCCTTTCATTTTATCAATTTACTTAATGATCCCACGGATTTAGTTCCCAAGTATTTGAATTCACAAACTTTTTCTATATTATATTTCTTGTCATTTTCCGTTTTAATCTCTATGTATTCCTTTCTACCAATCACATATTGTCTTAGCATTTTATCTTATGGATCTCCTTGTTTTAATTCCTTTTCAACCTAAATTTAACTCCAATAGAATTCCATCAGGCATTACTCCACAGCATGAGTTGTCTAATGTAACCTTGACTAACTTTACAATTTTTTTCGGGATTCTCAGTAGATTAAAGGCAGCATACAGATAATTTCTATCTAGTGTGTCATAAGCCTGTTGAAAATCTATAAACATACTTTGAATGCCCAGATTTTGCTCATAGCTTTCATCCATGATCGTCTTAATGGTATATATCTGATCTGTTGTTGGTCTTCCTTTCTTGATACCTCTTTCTTGATACCTCCTTCACTGGTATTCGCCGACTATCTCGTTGACTCTATTTCCCACAACTTTAGCCAAAATTTTGTACACCACATAAAGAAGTGATATCTCTCTATAAGGGATATCACTCTCCCTGCGCGCTTAAGGTTTTTCAAATTTTCTATCTGTTCTAAGATTTCTTTATCACTTCGTTCCTCTATGAGATCCTCATTTTCTTTTTCGTTTCCTATATCTTCTTCCGGTTCCGATTCCTTGAATAAAATTTCGTTCTTAAATTGTAAAGCAGTTTTGTTTCTGTATAACCATATTCAAATATGCTTATGCACAAACTTCGTCGCTGGTGGTGAAAGTGTTATTACAGCTTTAAACAGAAAGAAATTTGAAGATTTAATTTATTTATAACGTTTTTTTGTTGCCGAACGTAAAATGTTGAGTCATTGTGAGAAAAATTGCCAATATGACAAAAAAAATCATAGAAATTAATGTTTTTTTGAACAAACCATTTGCATATTTAATTGAAACTATTTTTGATTTGTTTTCTCTCCCGAAATTTCATCAATATTTTTGTAGAAATGTAGAGTTTACTAGTGCATTACTAGAAATTATTAATGCTTTTACACGAAACCGCCTCAAATTAAAAAATACCATTTTGTGAGGATGTAACATTACCTACGTTTCAAAGCACGTTATCTCTTTCCTACAGGATATAACATTGAGAGAATAGTTGCAAATAATTCATTAAAATATTTTTTGTCACATAAATTAATCAACATTCCAAAATGTTTGTTGTATAGATCGGTAATAAATTCACATGTATCCTATTTACTGTTACTATAAATATCATTTTTATCTATAAAATATTTGATAATATGGCTATATAGTCATTTCCAAATACATTTGGACCACTTTGGGGGAGCTAGGACGTTATACTAGAAATTCAAGGTAAACAACAATATTTGACGATTTTTCTTAATATTAGTGATTGATTAATGAGGTGATTGGTATGATGAAACATCATAATAGGAAGTAACACTTATTAATAGTTACAATACAATAATCCGTGAAAAGCTAAGTATGTAAATCCAAACAGTCGAGAAATTATCAAAATTAATTATAAAATTTATGTACCATCTGGTACGGCTAGTGCATTAGCGCTGTAGTGCTACAGAAATTTTTAAAAAATCAAGAATCGAATCACGCTTTGCACTATTATTCTTCATCCGGGACACACGAACGTGTTCTACGCATTCTTCCATGACATACGATGACCTGAAGAAGTTTTTGTACAACGAAACGCTCAATACGATGGTTAGGTTACGAGTTAGTTTGTTAGGGTTTGAACCAAATAACAATATGCTAGAATAGAGTGTGTTGATTGCAGTATGGTTGTTTTCAACTTAACGAATACCAAGAAATTTTGTAAATGTTCGAACGAAAAAAGTAAAGTCGTGACTGGAAGTGTTAAATCTGCTTTTTTGGAAATTTGAGCATTGCAAATTTTCTTCAAGGACAATAAAAGTAAAGTGTAGTATAGACCTTGGTAAATACATAAATAGTGCTTAGTGATTCTTATTTATCTCCTGTATCAATCTATAATTTCAGGACGGACGTCGATAAAACCTTCTGAATAGTATGTTTTCTTTTGGAAACATTTCAGACCATCTAAATTTGTTAATCACGGTTTGCCACTGTAAATATTGGTATATTGGTACTTACCAATCCTCAATTAAATATATCTCAATTTTTTAATTAATTTTTTAAATAAAATATTTAAAACATACGTCAACTTGAATAAGTATTAAAATTACCGGTACTACCTTCTTAATGATGATACCATAGTTAGGCATTACCGTGTTTTTTCTGTATTATTTCACGAGTGTAATAATCAAACTTGATTTCAGTTATTATAATAATTAAAAAATTACTTCTTCTATGCATACATAAGAGCTGACTGCTTTTTCTCCATATTTGGATTTACTGCTTAGCTTACATTATGATTATAATTATCTACTGTTGATCGAAAACCGCATTAAATTTAATCAAAAATAAACATATAGGTATATTCAATGCCTTAAAATTTCTATAAATTAATATTAAGAGACAATTTTCTGATTTTTAATTAGAGTCTAAACTTGATACAGTCTGATAATTAATTAACGATCTTATGTAATTTTCTAAAAACTATAGAACTGATGTTTTTTTTTATTTTGAATCCTATTGGGTACAAAATTGTCATACTGTGAATAACCCTGTAACCCAATAACTACTATATTTAATTTTGATCAAATTGAAATTGGTTGATTAAAAGAAATCTTTATCGATATAGAAAATCTGTTAAACGATGCTTCGAATGAGCGAAATATTTAGTTGTACAGCATAGATAATAATTGTGCTCATTCTTTTAAAAACATACGAAATTTCAACTTGAACAGAATCAGTATAATATCGACATCAATCTAAATAGATATGACGAAAATTTCAATTCAATTTAATCATTTTATTTATGACAGCCGATTTAATACTCTAACATATTTTCCCCTTTTCCATTTTTCCTTTTTTAAGCGGTTTACCGCGGCAGATAAGTGGGAACTGCTCTTGCACGGTTCTTCAGATCCCTTCACGAGAGAATATATATTACAAAAAATGCTATTATTCGCCGTCTAGGAGCGTCTAGGAGCAGGAGAAACGACGAAGCCGTAGCCCACGATACACACATGCATTTATTATATGTGTATCGTGCCATAGCACAAGAAACGACGCGACGCCGACGTTCCTATGGTTGTATATATGCTGGCGTTGAGAGGCTTCGGTAAATAACCCGAACAACTGCATCCTTTTAAGATACAGTTAGTACACAAATTGAAAGAAAATAATTTTATATACGATGTTCAAGCGTCCTGGCAAATTTAATAATATTTTCCTATCGAACGAAGCCACTCGTACGTAAATGGGCATGTCAAAAAACACAATTGAAGATTTTGGAGCGGTGAAAACCCTAAATTAAAACATCAAAGACTTTTGGTCCGTAATTTTGAAAATACGTAGAATATGTGGAAATGTTTTTTTTTTCGACCGCAGTTTCATCATTTTGATGGTAATAACAATAAAACAGCAATGTAGTGGATAGTTTAGGTTAAAGAAATGTTTACAAACAAATTGATCTCGTGTAGAGAAGATATTCTATGGCCTGGCAGTTCGGAACTGTCTCTAGCTGATTTTTTTATGGATTTTCCTTAAAAGTTAGACTGTAGCTTTTCATTAGAATGTTACAATTTACAGGAATCTTCTAAGTATGATACTTTTTTTTGGTTGAATCATAACGCTGTGATTTTTACTACTCTTATTAGGATTGTAAACAAACAAGAAACATAAAAAGCAACTCCTTTGTTTGCAATAGATATCCACTAGTTAGAAATCTTATTTTTTGTTTAATAACTCTAGAGGAAACAGATTTAGACGTGTATTAGTCATAAATGTTACCGATTTCTAAATACAAATTTGGTTAAAGATTTAAAATTCATTTTAAAAAGATTATTAAACATCAAGATTTAGATGTAAAATGATTATCAATATTTATTTATACAGACAAATTTTAAATAGAAACAATCATTGTATCCAGTTCTCTAAATATTTAATATATTATTCTTCTAGTTGAGCATTTAATGTTGTTATTGATAATGGAGGAATTGTGAAGCAAGATCAATAATATTGGTAGTAATAAAACAAATTCTATTAATTTTTGACATTGTAGTAAACAAAAACTAACCAATGTGCAGCCACCGTGTATTTAGTCCCTTCTTGCATAATCCTTTATAATATTTTTAAAGAAACTTAATCGATGTGTGTTGTTGTTGAGGGTCTCTTAATGAATTGTTCTTTGCTTACTTGGGAAATTACACAAATTATAATTTATCCAAATTAGTTCAAGCTCATTATAATCTGATGAAGATGTTGAAATTTCATTAGTATGCGAATAAATGTAATAGCGTAGACCAAGATTCTGGATTCGTATATTAACCACACGAGAAAAACTTGTTAAGAGTTTCTTCATCATCATTTCCAGAAATTTTTTTCACTTTTGTGAGCTATTACCATTTGAAAAGCGGGACATAAATTATGTTGTCTCATGGATCATACAGCTCAAAATATTTCCTCAACATGTCTATTAAAATTTCGTCAAATAGCTCTGCAATTTGAACCTGAATTTAAAATATTTTCGGAATGTTCGGCAGTTTTGCCCCCTTCGGCATTCTCTGTCGAAGCATTACATCACTGCCTACGATGCCGCCGTTGAGGCTTGGAACCATTTATTGGCATAACAGTGGGACTTTAATAATACATTTAAATACGAGTAGATCAAAAAATGCCGACCGTTCTTTTCCGATCCGACCGAGCGGAGTCGATTCAGTGCACGTCCTGCTTAAGGCAGACGATTATACAGTTAGCGCTTTAGTGAAATAATTGTTCATAAACTAAATGTATGAGAAACAACAACAACGACAAAAAGTACTGATTTTAGTTTAATTGTAAAACCAAAGGCATTATTCTTAAAAAAAAATGTTTCCTGTCAAATTTGGATTTCAATAATACCCCCACAATTAAGAAACTCTGTATTTTCTCGTCGAGGGATTCATAACTAGAAGATCACGCAAAATTCTTGGTATATTCTATTTTCGAATTGCTGTCTGTGTACTGGGTTCATATCGTCTAAAAATACCACCACCATTCCCACTATTTGTATTGCTAATTATTTAAGTACTGAAAAGAAAAATTGCAAAATATTACACACAGCAACAAATGTGTTTTTCTTTCAGTTACTGTAGCATTGTTTTTTTTTTCAAAACATTATAATTGAAAAGTATCGAAATTTTTTTCAAATAAATTAGAACTTCCTCACTTTACACTAATTATTTGATAAATAAATACGAAAAATTTAAGCTTATGATGAAATTGAAGAAATTTGGATCTCAATCTGAATACAACATATTAAAACGTCAGAAAATATTTAACAAAACTTAATCATAATTAGAAGGATGATACTTGTGTGGATGGTAGAAACTTTTAGGTTATATAAGAAAGTTCTACTACCACGTAAAAGCACCCTGTCTCATCTAAACTTATAACATTTGAGCAAAGTCCATAACGTATCGTATTACAAATCATCCATCCTCCAATTATTCGTATGATTTAGATTGTCATTCTTGTTTTGATTGAACAGGTTAAATAAACCAAATTATACTTTATTATCTCAAGTTGAAGTTTCCTTCGGTGTTACTTTCTTTAAAACAATAGTGAAAGTAAAAGAATGAGCAGGAGATGATTGCGGGGAAGGTGATGAAGAACTGATGGTAACAGTTGGAGGTGGGATGGGTTGATGTTTTGGAGATGGTGATACAGATATAGTAGGCGGGGGAGCGGGCGCAACAGTGGCCTTATGTTAGTTGGAAGAATGCTTTCCGTCTGATGAAGCTAGTTCACTGGATTGGCTACTACTCAATGTCGTATTAGAGCCATATGGATCGGAGCTCTGAACTGACATTGAACGGCCTTGCGTCTGACGTCTTACCCGATTTGGAGAGAGTTTTCCAGGGTCGACACTTGTTGGGTCTGCCTGCAACATACAGTGCTTAACTACCTTGGAATAACATTCAATGATAGGAATAAAAAATTATCTCCAACTTCAATAAGTATTATACTAGACATGATGTTTTGAAAATTTGCCGCTCTTAACGTTGTCATTATTGAGTTTTCTAAAGCTAAATAGAAATTAGAGTGAAATGCAAAATAATTTCACTAAACTATATTTACAAATTATCTTTAGTCATTTAGTCCTCTAAGAACAACCCATAATAGTGAAAAATAAAAATATAATAATATTTAGAAATAACCTATTTCAAAAAATAGAGTGTCCACTATTTCCAATTCTATTTTATTTCAAAATCATTGATCTTTCATTTGATATTCAGCAGTTCGAATAAAATGAATAATGATATGAATCCACAACTTAGAAAACAGAACAAGAATAGTGTTTTATAAATGATAGATAGCTAGGCTTAATTTTTATTTCAACTCAAGCTCCTTTCGTTTTTCACACAATTTACTCACTTCTTTGCTGTGGCTATACAACAGAGCTCTGACTCTGCTACACATAAATACAACCTCAAACGGTTTAGTTCTTCTAAGTCTTCGTATTTGGAAACTATGAATGTATTTCGAAAGAGAAATAATTACAGTAATCATCTTTAACATTTTAATGAAAGTAATCAATACAATTCATTATAAGTTTCGTACACATGAGGTGTCTGAAACTTGAAATATGAATTAAATGACCACCATACAATCATATAAAATATTTTATATATTTGTATATACCTTCAATAAGAATAGTCGGTATTCTACCACAATTCTCTGTTGTAATTCTGAAAAATTCTCAAGCGGATCTTTTCGGTATTCCCATAAAAACAAATCGGATGATCCAGCTTCACTTTATTGGATGCCTTCCGTCATTCCGAAGCCATGGAAATGTTAGTCCAAAAAGTGTCTTTCTCGACTATCATGATTTGAGAAAGCAACGTACTGTTGAAAACTCAGTTGATCCTCCAGAAGATTATTATTATATTAAATATGTCAGTGATAATTGAATCAGTCAATAATAGCTGGCTAAAAATTTCAATTATTCAAAACTAAAAACATTTGTGATGTTTATCCAAGTACATTTGACGTTCGTGAATATCAAAGATGATTCTTTGTTCATTTAGATCTCTCTGACACTTCAAATATTTATGGTCAACATAGAGGGCATTTCTCCGCCAGACGAATCTTGGAAAAATTTGATGAATTTGGATGAGAAATACTATCTCACCCACCATACACACCTTAAATAGCATCCTCGGATTTCCACTTATGTCCAAAATACCTTCTCGAGGTATTTCACTCGAATTCCAATGTATTTTTATCGGTCCGACATCGAAAATTGACACACTAGATGAATGATGAAGGTGATTACATTATTAATTAAAAATAAAAACTTGAATTTAATTTAAGAAAGAGGCGTTATTATCTGTACTCCCTTTCTATAATTTGGTTTTAGACGAATAAAATAAGAAAAACAACAAGTAGGTGTTGAATTAGTCTAGTAAAATACTTATGAATTCTCTATTACAATTTTAGTTCAACTCCATATCATACTTTTAAGTTATTGATTAATTAATATACAGTCGAACTCATCCTATACATCTAACATAAAAATCATTTGAAGCAAAACGAACTGCAAAAAACAATATTTCAGCATATTAGAACAACCAAATGGAATATTTCTATAACAGATCTCTACTAATACATTTATTTTAACTCAATTTTATGAAAAATATTAAAAAATAGCCGTTAGTGGATACAGAACCTCAAATTTCGAAAATATTAAATTTAATTCAAAAATACTACCTCAAAATTTAAACGTAACTGTACTACTGCACTACTTACAAATGGATTGGTTCTGATTTTTCAAATGCGCATGTCTTACCAACCGTTAAACATTTATTACTACTATGTATTTCTAAATGGTGATTACGTAAGCAGGAGGAAACATCGAGAATTACTTACTGTTAATTCCGTAGGAGAAACAATAAGAAAATAAAGAATGAATGTATTTTTTTGTCTCTATTTTGTGTGCGCTATGTACCAGTTTGGTTACTAAATACTCACTGAAAAACGATCATTATTTAAAATAATTATAGTTATAACCAGTGGACTAAAATCGTATTTGCGTAAGTCAACTGAGGAAGGTAAATGATAAATAAGGATTTGAGGAGGATAGTTTGTAACCATGTTTGCAATGAAATTACTGCATCCCTCTAGCGGAAGAGAGAAAACCAATATAATATCAAATGGAAATTGGGGTTACCTTAAGATCAACCAAGTAAAACAGTAGATATTTATGTTATGTATCAATTGTATTAATTAAAACATAAGATAATTTATATTATTAAATTTTCAAAATATTGGCCATTATTTGCTAAGTAATAATAAAGTATTTTAAAATAAGGTAAATATAAGGAAAAAAGTTGGTATAACAAAACTTCCAAAATCGCTTCGTAAGCGAGTTATGGTGAGCGATAGATTTCGCCGGATTTCTGATCCACCAATACTAGAAAGCCATATTGAATGTATTGGGTCTGAAATTGTCATGCAAATTTGTTTGGCCTATGCATATTTTGACCTGAAAAATTGAATAAAATATGTCTCAGATCTGTAACTGTAATAGTTTTGTCGTAAAATACAAAAAACTCAACTCCAAAATATGCTTATTTTACGTTTGGAGTAAAATTACTTCGTTAAATGCCTAATAAATGTATTAAACTTTGAAATAAAAATCACAAAAAATTTCATTCTGAAGAGAATGTGTACGATACAACTTCAATAAAAAGTAAACTCGTTTACGAAGCGTTTTTGGAAGTTTTGTTATAACAATTTTTTTCTTTATATTTACCTATAGAATCATTCCCTACAAAATGGAGTGCTATTCCCTATTTCTTATTTTTAGAGCGGATGCATTTTCAAGCAAATAACATAAAATGATACAAAACAAACTAATGAAGGGAAAGACAACTTCATATTTACCCGAAAATACACTAAAATATTCAATTTATTCCAAAAATATTTCATTAACCGAACTGTTACATTTTTTACAATATAAAATGATAAAAGGCGAAACTGAAACAATCCATTTGCTACTCTAATCATGATATATTGGTATGACGTAACATGGGAACAGGATACATACATAATAATAAAAGGTGGAAATGAATTTTTAATCTCATTGCTATTAATGGTTATCAATATCACAAACTACTAAGTCAAGGATTCAAAAAAGCTTCTTTTCTCTAAAATCGCACTCGATACGAAATTTTTCAACATATTTCTATATACAGGATGATTGATTAGTGTGATAAAGTTGAGTGCCTCCTTTATCCTATGATATTTCAATTTGAAAGTTAGAGAGCCATCATTAGTTACCATATTTTAAAACTATTCACAATGCTGCGCCATATCAAAGTGGAATCTTCTTCCACATTACAATAATATGGTGTTGTGATGTGTTTTACGAGGTATTCAAAAACCGAATTCATCAAAAGTCCAAAAACGTACTTAACGGCTAATGCCTGACGATAAATTATACAGTGACTACTGCTGCAATTTTTATAGTTATATTTTTAATCCTTGAAACGGCACCGGCAGTTTTTCCAATCACAGCTTTTCCTCATCAGTGCGAACATTAATACAGTTGTCCCATGAATTATCATTTTTATTAAAATACTTGTTAACCAAGCTAAAAATTTTAGCCCCAGTAGTATTACTTTCTAGCCCCTCACAAATTAAAAGATCCTCTTCTATAGAACCGCTCGAACTCATACCATACAAATACAAGCAAACTGCCAGCCCCGCTAACTCAGTGGACTCGTCCATTTGTAGTGCAAAATCACGACTAAGAGGTAAGCAGATTTACGAAGATATGCTTAATACCCTTGATGATCAAGGTCCTTCGTATGCGACCGTGAAAAATTAGACTGCAAGCTTCAAAAGAGGTAAATTTTCCATTGAAGATAACGACCGATCAGGAAGGTCAGTTTTTGTGTCAGTCCCCGAAATTGTTCATCATGTAGTTCACGTCAATTTGGACATGAGAAAAATTGCTGCAAAATGGATCCCCCCCTTTATTCACCAGATTTGGCTTCGTCCGACTATCATCTCTTTCCTCAACTGAAAAAAAGTTTAAAAGGTCGTAAATTTTCTTCCAACGAGGAGGTAATAAAAACTGTGAAGGTCTAGTTTGCAGAGCAAGAAGAAACATTTTTTTTAAAGGTCTAGAGACGTTGCAGGTTCGCTGCTAATAAATGTATCCAATTAAGAGGAGAATATGTTGAGGAATAAAATATTTTGACATTAAAATTTTGTTTGGTTCTATAGTAGGCTAAGAATTTTTCAATATATCCTCGTACACCAAATTTTAATAAAATGGACTCATTTTTTCTGAGGTCACATTAAGAATTAAGTGTACAAAATACCTCCAATAAGGCATGACATGATGGTGGGAATACAGAATGCTTCGGTTGCAACAGAAACAACAAATTTAAAATGATGACTACAATCCCTTAAATTTTCAAATTGATATCACGCTTTATCACTTATATTATCACTTTATCACAATAAATAAATCACCCTATATACCAGAATTTTATGCAGAGTAGTACTTAGAAAATATTCTATTACCAAGCACGTATCCTTGTGTATCTTGTGGTAATATCCAATATCTGTAGAAACTTTGATACATATTATGAAGAATTAACTCTAAAAAATAATCCTTTCAATATGATTTGTTCAAATTTGACAAAAAGATCACACGTCAAGCTAGGAAACTTTCGAAAATAATCAAAGATAGTGTTCCAGATACTTTGTTTACGGTAATAATTATCTCGGCATGCTTTTTTCATTCTCATTCGCTTTCACGTGAATATCATCATCTTGTCTCATAGCCATAGAATTGAAAAAAGTACCTCGGTTATGAAATATATTCAACTTATAGACTGAATCTTGATATTTTGTATTAAAGTTTCTCAAGTTAAGAGTTCCTATTTCCATGGAAAGTCTAGAACTTGTCCCTCTTAGAGACAATGAAATAAATATACAATCTACTCAGAACATAAAAGAAGGGAATAACCAATTCTATGAAACCATTTTTCTATGGACCGATAGTGTGAAACATTCACTTTATATTCTGAATAATCATGTTATCTGCTCACTTTTAGCAGTTATGATAATATGTCGATTTACTGTGACTAAATGACTTAATGAAAAGTACGACGTATTATCAAAAATTTACAAAGACATCCAATCCATAACAATGACAACTGATATTTGGTCAGACTCCATGCAAATGCGTAGCTCTATAGGAGTTACTGCACATTTTGGGACAAATATTCAATATCAATTTAGTAACATTAGGAGTTTATGAACTGGATTCGAGACACGCCTCTGAATATATAGCTGATAAGTTATTAAATACATGTAATAAGTGGGGCATTAAAATGAGTTATAACAGATATTGCTACAAATATGGTTGAGGCTGTTGAAATAGCATATCTCTTGCTTTGCTCATATCTTAAAATGACATTATATCTAATGAATATTGTAATTTGGTTTAAGCAAACTTGTGTTGCTAGTGATGAACTAAGGAAAGCTACAACAACACTAACAAAATTAATTCAAGATGTTTCCACGCGCTGGAACAGCACTTTTTATATGATAGATAGATTTTTGAGTTACGGGGCCCTATGGTATGGAATCCACAGTAGAATGTCTGCACTGCTTCTCGTGCTTCGGCCTTTGGAAGCTGCCACGAAGGAAAATACACTACCAGCAGTTAAGTTGTACGTACCCATTGAGCATTGCATTACTTCCGAAATAAAATCACATTCTATTGAGGAACCTGTCACCAAATAAGTTCAGAGTATTATTTATTGAACTCTTTGGTCTTAGATTTGAAAAACTTTATTTCACTGATGCAATTGCAATTGCATGTTCTAATGCAATACAATAAATAAAGGAGTTAGCTCAGATAGCTCAGACAGAGAGCTTCAGTCTGTGGACTGACCACCACAAATTGATCCATAAAAACTAGAAGAATAATAAAACAGACGACAACTTTTCAGATGAAATATCAGTTTATTTAAAATTCCAGTTAGTAGGTTAGGCGAAAATCTATTAGAAATATGGAATGATTTGAAAATACAATTCCCAAAATTATATATTGTTGCCACTTCAGTACAGTCTTAACGATTATTTTCGAAAGCCGCACAAACTACAAATCAGTCAAGACTTAAGTGTAAACGATTAAGTAAAACCCTATTTTTACAAAAAAAAAGTGGGATATATAAATTAATTTTTATCTTGTTTTAACTTTATTGTATAGAAATTTATTAGAAAATAAACTTTTTTGCATTTTAGTTTTTATTTAACCAATAATTCCATGCATTGCAAATAGATGCAATGTATCGATGCATTACATCGGAAAAAACATCGATGTATTTTTTCAGTTAACTAATAGAACATCGAGAAATGTTGTCATCGAGTCATTTCCCAATTATAATGGGGCTAATTCAAATACTTTGCTACCTGAAAGCTTTTTAATCTGATTTGATTTCATTGAAATTATTCATTTTCTTATAACACGTGGCAAATATTTCCCTAAAAAAATTATATAAATACACTCATATTTTCCTAAGGTATTATATCTTTCTTTAAGCAATATTATTTTACTTCATGCTTATTTACGAATACATCCTAATACTACGAAACATCAAACACTAAAGTTACGAAACATTAATTTGCTATTAAATACCAAAGTTTATCCACAGTTCCTACATTATTTTCTGTTGGGTCTCTGATAATAATTTGAGATTTTTTACATCCGATGATGAAAGAAATGAGCAAAAACAATACGCTTATCAGGTGAGAAATTGTTTAGATGACACAACAATTGCTTATACCAAATGATTATTTCACTTTTAATAATTTGTTTCCACTTTAACTATCAATCTCTCTATATAATAATCAGATAAATTAAGTAAAGTGTTGAAAATGAAACAAAATCAGAGCAATTTATACGATAAAATGATAATAAAAGTATTAAAAAAAAAATAAAATATACAAATATCATATCGAGGGATATCTACAGTATGTTTTCGTTCACAATACTACTAGTAAATGACAGCTTTGATATGACTAAAATCAGTAAAATAGGAAAAAATCTACCTCCACGAAAAATATCTGTGGAACTTGAAGTTATACGAAAACATTAACCACAAATTAGCATAGTACCTTTAAATTTACAGTTTGCCTCTCCGAATATCATTGGTCAAAAGAATTTCCATTGTTTTTCAAATAAAGTCTAGTTTCTTGGGAAATTTTACAAAGTGCACCCACCACTGTACTTTCAATTGATTAAAATTGATATTCACACTCAGCTACTGGTACATATAACACTCTATTCTATATGATGTTTGGAAAAGGATTCAGACTAATTTTAAAATAAGAGTTTAGAATTGACATTTATAAAATTTCTAAATAATTCCAATAAATTTAATTAAATTGACCCATTTCGAGTATCTTAAACAAAGATTTATAAGTTTTAAACGGTGTTTTGTCAACGGTGCATCTCAAATAAAATATATGAGCGAGATTAATCAACTAAATGTTTAACTTATCTGATCTCAGTTACCCATCCAGTACAAATTTTCATTAGGATTTTCTTTACCGTTATAAAATTCTTGTGGCTTTCATTGGCAATGGTGTTCGATAATTGACTGTACCTCCTTAACTTCCATATCTCAAACACCATTTAACGATTTTTAATACATTTTTCTATAAGTAATTACCTGAACATGGCAGATCGTCCTCGGTACGTTGTACAAACATTAAATAGAAAGAGATTATAATTTTAAAATTTTTTCGAATGGAGATAGTATAATGTATCCAGATTGGTCAATTACTAGCATGTAAATTATGTTATTCGATGAGTTACGTCTACAAACCATTAATTTCGATGGCAGAATTTTTATTAATCTAACAATTTCAACTTAATACTAATTATGTTTATTACTTGTCTTAAGAGTTGATTTAACTTAAAAAATGGTAACGATTCCGAGGAACTTTATTTTAATACTCAATTCTTACTAAAATCCGGAAATCAAGACCGTGAATTTAGCACGCTACCTTCACCAAGGAGAGATAATTTTTTCCTCTAAAATACTCGGCCATCATTCTGCAATAACTTGAATTAATAATGGAAATAATCGAAAAATGTATATTAATTGACCAACGGAACAAAATTAATCATGATATGTCGAATTAATCTGTTAATCTGATGTAATTGATCAATGTACTATAGCTTTCCTAGATAACAGGAGCGCGTTTCTATTAACGCCCATCTCAACTAGTATAAAATTGGCTCCTGCACAACAGACAACGTTCTCTATAACTTGGTGAACCGGTTAAACAGCCAAATGGCCGACGATAGGGAATAATGCAGCCGCAGCTTTTATAAAAACACAAAAAAATATCTCCAAACACCAGAGCTCTCTTTTCGTCTTCTTCTGGCCAATGATTGATAGCTTTTTCTCCTCTTCAGCTGTGATAGCACAATCCCACGCAACCCCTACAACCCCAATCCTTCAAAGTAGCAACCTCTATACTAAATTTTCCTCGTATAGATAATTTTCGTTATCCTACCTAAAAATCAATCAACGAATCTCGTTGAAAAACGTGTCTTTGAAAATAAATCTAGATGGGATTGAGTGATTTCTGCCGCAGCTTGAATTCTAGCGATTAGATCTTGTTCAGATTCGATGATTGTTTCGTACACTAAGGACTTTATATAGCCCCATATAAAAAATCGATAAGATTGAATTCAGGTTATCTTGGAGGCCAACAATTGAGTCCACCCCGACCAACCCCGATCAATTTTTCTTTAAAACGTCTGTTTGAGTAATTTCTTGCCGCGGCAACAAAATGAACAGATGCCTCATCGTGTTGAAACCACATGTGTGGTCCAATATTTGACGGTACATTCTCTAAGAATTCATCCAACATTTCTTCCAGAAAGCGCGTATAAATTGCTCCATTTAATTTATTTGGTAATATGTAATGCCCTACCATATCCATCCACACATTAATCGAATAGTTATGCTGAAATCCCCCTTTTCTAAATTCCAAACGTGACTATTTCTATTGTTGAAAATTCCTTCCCTAGTAAATCTTGGCTCGTCGATATACATTACATTGTAAATACCAGTTTGAAAATTCCATACGCATCTGAAAATCTCTAGGTTCTAATCCTTGAACACTGGCCAATTTGTGATGTGACACTGTTCTTTCACAACTTTCCATACAGTAGAATGAAAAAATATGACATGTGCGTACTAGATTATAATTTAGAGTAGTATTTGATTACCTACAGACTTTTGTTTAGAGGAAAATTTCTACGACACCGCTCGTTTAAAACAAAATAAAAAAAAAAGAATTTGCTCCAGTGGCGTGAAAAATAGGGGGTTAAAAGTGATAACTAACCCTGACAGCGCGTCACTGGTTAAATTTTTCCAGTTCGTTTATGTCAAAATATTACTTTATCGAGGATCATATAGGTCAGCAAATTTAAAAAAAATTTTTATTTTGACAAAATGAATCATTTATTGAGATCTCTCTGTAGAGCGTTGTCGGTCGAATATATAAACACCAAGTATATTATTCTTAGATTTATATAAAAAGTTCCATCAACATTTTCATTGTATCTGCGATTTGCGCGCAGCTGTAAAAAGTCTTACCGCTTTTCCAGGTAGTCTCGACCATATTTATACATTTTGAAAAAATATCATTTCATCCTTTCCAAAAATCTATTAAGATGAACTGACAAAATTTTACTGATTCCGTTATACCAACAAACAACAATTTCAATAAAAGGGGTCTTCAAATAAAGAATGATCAGCACCTCTATTATTTAACAGAACTTGTTTATTGGATAATAAACATCGCCATAAAATCTACTGTTCTTCGATTTCTACACTATTTCTTCGAAACATACCTGATTAAACTTATGCAATATATATTCAAAATACAAATTAAAAATAAAATGTTACTGGACTAAGTTTGCATGTAATCTTTCTTTTTCATTCACTGTATAGATTATAAGAAAAATAAATTGAGACCCTTTTCCTTAGTTGCTCTACAATTTGGTTTTCTAAAGATACAGAACTAATTTTATCTTACCTTAATATTAAACATTGACATTTAAATGGAGCTGGTTCAAGAAAAGAACAAAATGTTTTTCTTTTTAAGTCACAGAAATAATATTTCAAACATATAAAGCTTTCTAACTCTTATTTTTAATTTATCAAATCGTTTTCCAAAAAACATCAAATCTAATGAACATCGAGTACTGCACCTGGTAGGCCAGTGCGTTCACAATTATATCCTCGGGTACCAAACCCAAAGGGTTGACTTCTCGCATCAGGAGAGCTGCAGGAATTTTGTAAAATGCGATATAATCCACGAAAGTTCGCATAACTTCTTGGATATTGGTACTAGGATTATAGTCGCAGTATGCCTTACCTATTTGAAATATTGAGTAACGATGAGAAAAACAAGCTAATTTATAAAAGAGTAACTTATGTCTACATTCCGTGTAAAATTACGGTCTCTGTTCAGATGGGAAACTTTTGGTATCTTTAGAAACTCGGAAAGATGCAAAAGCATAAAATTTATTAAAGAATCTTAAAAGGTTTAAACACAATAAAAATAAACTAATGTTATTCAAAATCACTAGTTTCTAGCCGCTACTTGTTGGTGTGAGGGCTTGTTATCTATAGTAAATAACACCAAATAATAAAACATTTCTTTCTTGTAGTACGACAGGTAAAGAAATTCGCTTTACATTCGTTCGTTGATAGTGTTACGAATTGGATGTTTATGTACACGTTAGCTAACACCTCAGAAAACTTTCGGAATCATTCAATTAATATGTTCGTATTTTTTCAAACACTTGATTACTTCACGGTAAAAAAGAACTTGGAACCTTATTATCTTGAAAGCTCTTCACATTTGGATCAGATTCAATTGGGAAGCTTCGGTTATCTTATTGAGTTGGTTTGTCATTTGTGACAAAGGTTCACTCCAAACTAACGGCACCGGTAATAAGTTAACAAAACAAAGTGTGTGGCTCCTGATATTTGGTAACCATTAAACCATGCCACTCCTGGAAGGTTCTCCTACCATGTTTATATAAGGCCGGAGCTCAAAGTATGGAGCCCAGTTGATTATTGGAGATATGTGACGAGCGATAGACAGGAATTCGGGTGGTATGAAGTAATATTTTACGAAGTGATGATAACGAAATTGCTAATAGTTAATATAATTATTTACTTAAAGGATAGATAAATTTTTTAAGCCATGACACAGAACTCCATACTTAACCAATTACTTCATTTGATACACCTATCACATGTTAAGCGACTGATGAATTTGAGGGAAATTATTGTTATCCATACTTTTTGAATCGGATATTTGAATGCCTCTTCAAACAGTCGATGTAGGATACTTTTCTTCAATTTGTTTGAGTTTACTCGTTTTATTTTTGAATTTTTCATCTATATACCCTCCCTAGAAGAAACAACACAAGTTATGAATGAAGTGAATTGGAAACAAGTTGCAGAGCATTGATGAAATATGTGAGTGATAAAATTCTAGAAAAAGAATGCTCAAGTCCAATCTTTTGGAGACCAATATAATATCGACTAAAGATCTAGTGAGATTCATTAAGGAGATTGCAACCTCATTTAAACTTATTTAAAAGGATGAGATAACTGAAGGAAATAAGAATGAATGTGACAAAAGTAATAAATTGTTTTTGGAGAGCATAAAAATTGAAAAAAGAACTTTCCTAATAATTAATCGTGATACATTCCATAATTTTTAGTATATATCTGAATCAGTACAAGCTATTTTTATACAGATTTAGTATCAAGGTATATAAATTATCAATGAAAATCCACTAACCAGAGGGACTCAATACCATTGAGAAAAGTTTCATAATTTAGAGTTTATGACGTCCACTAGTGTCCCAATTGAATTACTTACTTAAGTTTTAGTTCGTTTTTTTATTTTGATTTCTTGAATATTTTTTTTTGAATAGTTAAGTTAGTCATTTAAGCAGAGGGGCTTTTAGGGGATACTTTGGAAACAAATTTTCCAGTTCAGGTGAAGAACAATGGTAAACAATTTTTTCGCTGTATAACCTCCACCTATAGAATTTTGTACAAATATTGTTGTATTCTTTCTCAACTAAACAAAAAACATTCATTTATTATATTTGTTCACTTGAATCAAGCAATTAGAATCTGGAATGGTTCCGTTCATTAATACTATTATTTGATTTTAGATAAAACCTTTT
This sequence comes from Diorhabda elongata, assembly GCA_026230145.1. Lineage (NCBI taxonomy): Eukaryota > Metazoa > Arthropoda > Insecta > Coleoptera > Chrysomelidae > Diorhabda > Diorhabda elongata. The sequence continues at coordinate 844,742 of CM047928.1, forward strand.
TTCGATTTTATTTATACATTTTATTAAATTCCAATAGAATCTACCTGTTTTCGAAAGAAATTATTCATTGGAAAACTCGAATGATAAAGTGGTTAATTTTATTCAGGGTGGGCCGTACTCCTTTGTAGCCTACGTGTCCAGACCTCTAAATCTGACGCTGCATTTGAACTTTTATTTATTGATGAGAGTATGTTGAACTTTGATTATACTTTGCCTACAGTTTTTGCAATAAAAATGAGGATAGTTTTCAGAAATTTTCAAATAAAAACTTGAGCACAGAAAATTTAAGTAAAATTGAATAATTTTTTATATGGTATACTGTTATTCGTGTACTTGTTCATTTAGTTTTTTAGATATAAAAGAACACCAACTAACCCCATATTCTACGATATAAATTTATCACATTCTTGCATGATTTTTAATGGAAAACTTTCAAAAACAAATTGCTAAGAAAGCAGTTAAGACATCCAGTGGCGTCATGAACATAACATATAAATGTAAAAATTAATACATCACTTCTTGTTATAGTTGAATTCTCATTGATAACTAATTACATCAAGACGGAAACTATAACCCGGGTTCAGGTCGCTCGCTTATTGCTGATTGCGGAACCCAACCCAGAACGAGATTTAGATCACAGTTTCCGAAAGTCGAGTTCAATTTTCGGTGGATATTTCAAATTAAACCATTATCTACAAGAATTTTCTTAAGAGTCAGTTCTTCCATAATATTTATCAAGTAGTATAATATATTACCACCTCATACGGATTTTGCACTGAAATTTTAAACTAATAAACTATTTATATACTGAAAAGCAGTCATTTCAGGGGAATAAATAATTTTTAATAATAAAAATACCATAGACAAATGAAACAGTCCGCAAAAACATTACTGCGCAGCGTTCAACTATGAACGGGTTAAGTCGATTATGATCTGAATGTTCAGAAACTAATCCGGATCACGTTCATTGTTGTTCGAAAACTGATATGGTAGACCGGTGAGTAAATGCGATCAGATAACAGGTTCTTTCCTTTTTAGAATCTATTCTACATTTAAATGAATATTTCGGAAGAATTAACGCACAAAAAGTTATAAAAATCCAAAGTTCTTGTTGATTAAATTTTGAATTTGAAATTTCCGCCGAAAATTGAACGCGACGATCGGAAATTATGATCTAAATTTCGTTGAGGGTTAGGATCCTCAATCAGCTGATAGGTGATCAATCTGAATCCGGGTTATAGTTTCCACAAAGTCCTATTTTGTGAACACATTTTAAGCTGCAGAAATATATTATTTTCTAATTCAATAATTATCTAATTATTAATCACAATTCAATAGCATTAGTGAATAAATGTATTGAACGTAGAGATCTGCTGAGTTAGTAAAAATGATGCAAGTTATCATAATACAATGAAACAACTGATATCTGAAAAAATTTCCTCATATGTTTAGAATATATTTGATAAAACTCTAATAAAAAATGCGTTTATTGCGCATATCCAAGAAAATCTATTTGCAAAGACATATCGACCTAAATTATAATAGAGTATTTCCAAAAGTATCTTGTACTACTTATCTATTCGAATCAAATCAACAATTTTACGAGTGTGTAATGAGCTCGCATCTCATTTAAGATACTACACTTTGCCAGGAAATATTTTCGTAAAATGTATCTTGCACAGATTTACCATGATGAATTGGACCGTGATCAAATGCATGTCTTCGCTCGATTCGATTTTTTAATTACATTAACCGTCATTTCCATTGCTTTTAGCTAATCAAAAATCATAGTTAATCTAATTATTCTCAGATCAGGACAGTTCCTGATCCATATTACAGAAAATCAGTTTAGTAGGTAGTGAGAAAAAATTCCACTGTGGATATTTTTCATTAACAATGATTAACAGTGGAGTCACCATGAGTTTGCGACACCAATGATTGACATTGGTGTCAACTTCTCAAAATAATTCAAACACAGTATGTTAAAAAGATGAAGTTGTCTTTGATTTTCACTGAATCAAACTAAGTCAAGGTCTTATTCAAAATGGTGTCTCGCATATTTGAGTTATCCCGTCTTAGAGTTAGTTTTAAATATAAAATGAGAGACATGTAAGTGGTATTATCCTTTGCCGTCCCCTTCACTCAACCTATGGAGAGTAGAGAGAATGAGATGCATCTCTTATGAAGAAAAAGTTGAGAAAATGATTAATAACAGTTCAAAACCCTACCAGAATGGGGCTGGTGTAGGCAAAGGCTATGGTATGATGTAGCAATTCTAGATGAATTGATGTATGCCGAGTTAAAACATTTAATATACTTTTTGTCTGAAGCATTCCATTGGAAATTTCAACGACTTCAACGTTGTATAAAATAATGTAGTAAATATAATCTGGAAGAAATTTACACTGATGCTGTATGTGGTGCCACCCTTATTTACGACATTTTGACGAACAGTTTCGATATACACAGATTGGTCTTCCTTTCTCTACTCATACCTGTCTCACTATCATCAATATTAACTTTATGCAACTCATTGAAGTGGCGTACATACATTTTTCTATTACTGATATATTTATAAAGTATGGATACATACTAAGAAACCGCGATTTTAGTAGAAATTGTGATACTGATATTTAGATGCATCGCGCTTTTAAACCAAAATTTATTTCGCTAATGCTAAAAGCTAATATGTTTTCCAAAACTTAAGCAAATAAAACAAATATCTAAAAATGGAAATTGAGAAACTATCTTAACAAAAAGCACGTGTATGTTATGAAATCTCATTACGTACATGTTGTTTAGTATTACTTAAAGGGACTGTCGACAGTGCGATATGACACATTTTCTGATATCAGCTGTTTCAAATTCCCCACCGTAATACCTTGCAGTGGAATATGTTACGATACGATTTGTGAATGGTGCAAATGTGACAAACATACTATATCTTTTGGCGTGAATCAAATAACATATTGTGGTAACGAAATTATGAATTATATAAATTAATTATCAACAAAAATTCATTTTATTTCAGCACTACTCATTTCAAAATTGCAACATTCTTAATTTGCGATATGGACAAATTTCCATATCAATAAGCGAACATCATCTACTACAGTTGTTGTATGTTAGATTAACAGGCCTGGTGCTGACTCGATTCATTGTGCGCAAGCGTTGCGACTGTAGTGTCCATTCTTGGACAAGCGCATGGCATTTCAAAGCTAGATGACGGAAGCAGATGTAAGTCTGCACCTTCCTGTTGAGTCGTCATCCTTTTCCAGACCCCTACTAGCAATATAGGAGTATTAAATATATTTTGTAACATTCAACGAAACTACCATCAGAAATTGTAGTCAGCAGTGTTTACATGAGCTATTAGGAACTATCACTATTCTTAAATCATATTTTGGATCTTGGTAGTTCTGAGGAACCCTAAAATGAAAAAGCTGAGCGTTTTGTCAACTCATGCTTCAAATCAAATTGTTGATTATAATGGAATATTGTTTGGAATAGTTAAATATAAATTTATAAACAGGGAAATTTCCTAAAACGTCTGATAGATATGTGTAAGTTAATTAATTTTTCAATGTAGCTTTACAAACTCATTTTAAAACCGTTTGTAAACTGGGCTATGATTTTTGAGATGTTGTTCCAGACAATTGTTTTGACATGGTGATCTGCAGATATATTCCAACGACTCCAGATAGAAACCAGATGGGAGAGAAATCTGGAGCAAAGTGAAGTTGGGTATGCTTTGGACTATTGAGTGGTTCGTAAAAAAGTCAATACAAAGCAATATGTTTCTAGAAGTAGGAAATTTATTGGAAATCCCGAAAGTTGGTATAAAGTGCACCAATGCTAACACTACAATTTGAAGGTAAGCGAAAAGAACTAATACTTCATTGTGGCAGACATCAGAATCAGCTTTAGAGGTATAGAAGATTAAGATTTTTGTGGATATTCTATAAAAGCTCTCTTTACAAGTACAAGGAGATACGTGTTTAAAGGCAAGTAAACAGGAATCGAAGAATTAGAAGATACTGTAGCAGTATACAAATGGTGAAGGAATCATCGTCTTAAAGAGAATAGTGTCAAGGTTGTTAGCGAGGCTAGAGTGAAACAGTGAGACAAAGGCAGAGCGCGGCATTTGGAACTGAGTTTAATGAATCTGTATTAGATTCAAAGGCAGACATGTAGATAAGCAACCACAGTCGAGGTCTATAAATTCTTGGGAATATATTTGAGTTAGTGAGCGTTTAGTTTCTTTTGGTAGTTGTCTAAGTCCGTGGATATGGTCTTTACAATTGTATTGAGGATCGTACCAGTGATTTTCCAATGGTTTATAACAGGTACAGAGAAGAAAGTTATAGATTAATGTAGAAAATGTGATTTTGGTTAAAATTGTTTTCAGAACCAGCAAAACAATGTACCAATCCTTTAAATTTTTCCGCACCACCAGCAGAAAACAAAAAATCCGATAGTAGAAGTTCCAGAATTTCTAATTAGAACTTCAACAACTAGTTGGTATTTAATGTTTCATTGAACATTTAAATGTTCTGTGTGTGATTTATATTTGCGTATAGTGATATGATACTCATGCAAATTGAAAAAACTGGATGTGAATTTAAAAACTCGATAACAAAAGTTAAAAAATACTTATTTGATTCACGCTTTTGAGTACCCAAATTCAAAAACGTGCTCCCTGAAATACTTCATTTTTTCTAGAAGATATAGTATATAAAGTGATAATGAACTAGATTAAAACTCTACTGCACCTGATACGCTAAGGCTTTTACAAAAATATCATCTGGTAATACGCCTAAAGGATAGATCTCTCTCATAAGAATATTTGTCGGGATTTTATGGAACTGAATATGTTCCATCAAGTTCCTTATAATATCCTTGATGTTGGTATGGGAATTGTTATCGCAGTACTTCTTACCTATTTAAAATCATTACAGTGGTGTCAAAAATTAACTGAATAAAGAATTTCACATCATTTGTGAATTAGTAGAAATAATACAAATAAAAAAAAAACTGCAAATAACTAAAAATATAACAAATTATTCCAAATTATTTAATAAAAGATATTTCGTTAGTGAGTATATTCATAATTTATCATTATAATGATTATCAGTATCGAATAGTAGTTCAACTCCTTTTTTACCAAACAAATCAATAATTGTTCTTAATGAATTTATCCATATCGTCATTCACCCTTTATTGATTAGAAATCTATATTTGCAGCATGAAATAAATCATGAGAAAATTGAAAGTTATCCCCATTGGTAGAAATAAAGATACTTGTAACCGTTTCTTTATCAAAACACGTACTACATCATTCAAGTAATTGAATTTGTGATTGTGCTTAAGGTGTTCATCACTTCTTCAAAGTGTGGAATTGATGAAAAATGAATCTTATATTTAAGTAAGTACCAAATGACATTATTCATCAGAAAAATTATTGTAGTGTAAGACTAGGTGGTCGATATATTCTTGTAGTACTTCGTTTCAATGAGCTTTATTTTCTTGGATTAACTACGCCAAAGTATTTGAATTGGACAGCCTCTCCCCATCACATCATATACCTGTTCGATGGAATTCTGATGACCGGGATGGCTACGGCAAACTATTAATTCAGGCTTGTTAGAAGTGCAATTAACTGGAGAATTAATTAGAATTAGAATTAACAGAACTGGCGCCAAAGAAATATCTAATCGTGGGCGTTATGAAAAGGGATCAAATGCAGCTATAAAGTATATATGTAGTAAATCTACTTCTTCAAACTATTTACCAGTACTATCAAAGCTGTTGCCTTGTTCTATTACAATTAACACGTCGGTCAATTTCACTATGGGGTGATTAAACATCTCGATTGACTCCATCTGTCGAAATCGTTAACATAGTTGTGACATATCCGTTCTTTTCAAGTAGCAATAACTGACAATATATGTATTATTCGTCTTCAGAAAAATGTGTTGTTGCCTGTTTTACATAATTTTACAGCAAATATTTTCAATCACATAATTCATAAAAATAAAACACTATAATGTTTCATCCATAAACTTCGTATTCAGTACACTAGCTACCTTATCTTTTTTTTTAATTGAATCATTAACATTTGTTCGATTAAACGATTTAAAATTAGCGCTTGATTTATCTAGCAGCTTTATGGCTGTTAGTAGTGAAATAAAATATATTATTATGTTGGAGTTTCATTATAGAACGATTTAAAGAAAATTATCGACCACATCTATTATTTTACAACCATCTTAGCAGTGAGAACAATATATTTAATCAATATCTTCATCAGTATCCTGTTGCCAGTTTTCTAAATTCGGTGTTCACAGTTTAAGTAGCATATATCAGCATTGATTAGCTCAGATCACTATAAATGGGTTATGCTTCTATAAGTGATAGCAAAGGCTGGGTTAATTAGCCAATTATAAAAAATTTACACCCCAATATACCATACTGAGATGTCTAATTATGTCACAATTGTATCCATGTATGGAGCTAAGTGTAAGTTGAAGACAGTTGCAAAACTACTGGCAAAAACAGTAAGTCTAAATCTCATAAAATGCTGTTGAAATTAAAGGTAAGTAACATACAATACTACTTGGTACGAATCGTGTAACTAGTGCCCTCTTTCAGACATAAAAACAAATTCATTGGATGTATCAACTTCCAAAACATATTCATATAAAATTTCAATAACTTTTTTATCGAAACACCCTGAATAGCCAAGTGTAGCACATTCAAATAGAATGTTTGAAAGTTATTATCAAAGAATTGGTCATAATTAGAAGAATCCAAAATTGAAAGTGGACATTATCCCATAGCTTTAATGATTTGAAATGACTGAAATACTCAAAATGGAAAAACTCGACTTTTTTCAAATTTTCTCATGGAAAAAGTGAATGAAGTTCGGAGAAAATGCTAACATAGTTTTTTATTCTGTAATGGAAACATTTCCAATTTAAATTGTGTACTAGCTTTGACATTTTCATATAAATTAGAATTACCATTTTGACAAAATCAAGTCTGTTTTTTTCTTTCATATATCAATGCATGAGATAAATATATTCTACCTAAACAGAGTGAATACCATGAATAAATTCGTTAGTTATAAAAATGATCTAGCAACATGTACTGCACCTGATATGCCAAAGCATTCACGAATAGACTCTGGGGAAGTAATCCTAAAGGGTATATTTCTCGCATTAGAACATTAGTGGGAATTTTGTGGAACTGGATGTATTCTAAAAAATTTCCGACCACTTCTTTTATACTCGTACTTGGATTATTGTCGCAGTACTTCTTTCCTATTAAACCAATTACACAACTATGAAAAATTCAATTATTTCTTTAGAGTATTTTCCAAACTTGACCAACAACTTCATTTTTCGGCTCAGTTGATAAAAATTTATAATATAGTATAAGTACTAAAAATTCAGTAATAGATTTGAAATAGTGATATCACCAGTTGAAACCACAGAAATACAAAAAAACGTAGATTGAGTCCACTCTATGACAAACACGTTGTTAATGCCATTAGCTCGCATTGCTTTGGACTTTTTCTGTTGATTAGTATAAATTGTTTTCGATATTGTGACTGAAGAAATGTCTAATTAAAGTTGATGTAGATTATTTATGAAATATTATTCAAACAATAACAAGGAAGTTAGTTTTTTGCTGTATTGTGGCTTGTTGCTCGGTAAAAAGCTGTAAAAATATTTCCACGTATAAGTGATTATGTTATAGAGGAATTAACTAGATTAATATGCTACATTCTGCTTAGGTTTTCTAAGAGATATCTTCCAAAAGTTTGCTTAGTATTAATGATTTAAATTAGCATGTTATGTGACCTATCTACCAGTAAGTTTTTAGATTTTTTGTTATGTTTATGCTTCTTTCGCTGTCTTCCGATTCACAGTTTCCATATTTCTCGATCTTCCCAAAGATCTTCTTCCAATCCTCTTTCTCGAATATCCTTCTCGATACCCTCCCTCCAACTTAATCTTGGCCTTCCTCTCTTTCTTCTTTCTCGTGATGTCCAATTTGAAATTTGTTTGGGTATGCAGTATTCAGGCATTCTTTAGACATGTCCGTACCATCTTAACTGATTCACCCTAATGTCGTCTGTAATCGCATGTTGCACTTTCACGATCTCCCTGATTCTCTCGTTTCTTATTTTTTCACGTCTTGAGACTCTTGAGATTCCTGCCGCGCATCTCCAATAATATCCATTTCTGTGGCTTTTAGAGGCCAGACTTCGCTACTATATGTTGTTATAATTTTTATTATGCTATTGTATATTCGATGTTTGTTTTCCTTGGATATTTGTTTGTCCTTCAATACACTATTTAACTGTCTTATTAGTGATGATCATGCTTAGGTATTTGTATTTTGTGCAACGACTTATTTTTTGTTGTATTTCTTCAAGTATTAAATTTTGTTGTTCTCCTCCAATACACATATACTCCGTTTTACTCAAATTTACTTCCAAACCCCATTTCCTGTATTCCTCTACTATCTTTAGCTACTACTACTAGCTACTACTAACAGCATCCTTGTCTTATCCCCTTATTAATGGAGAATCCTTGTTTCCTATTTTTACTTGGGACCTATTGTTTTCATAAAGCTTTTGTATTGTTTTTATTAGGGCCGCATTTATATTTGTTCTTTCCAAGGTATCCCATAGTTTTGTTTGTGGTACGCTATCATATGCTTTTTTAAGGTCAACATACAAAAGGTGCTGTTATTCTGCCTCCATGTTGCAATATTCCTGTTCGATTTTATTTTTTATGATTTTTCCATAAATTCTGGACATTGTACACAGCACTGCAAATCCCCGGTAGTTGTCGCAGTTTTCTCTGCCCCCTTTTTTATATACGGTAGTCATGTAAGATGTTTTCCATTCTTCACTTTTGGAACAGCGTTTGCAGATGAGAAACAAGTTTTTCAGTGCCATTTTCAATTAACTTTGGTGCTATTATACCCGGACCTGGAGATTTTAGATTTTTTAGTGACTGACAAACGTCTTTTACTTCCTTAATTGTAATTCTAAGCGGAGATATCATAATATTTATATTGTCCTGTCTTTGATTTTCGAACTCTGGCCTTGTTTCTGTAAATAATTTAGAGAAATACTCATCCCATTGTTCTAATGTTATGGGCGATGTAAGGTTTTTTGATCTATCTTCTCGAAGAGATTTTAAGGTTCTCCAGCTTTCTGTGTTTCTGCTAGGTAAGTGTTTATTTGATGCAGGTCTTTTTCTACGTATCGTTTTTCTATTTTGTTTGTGTTTCTTTAAAAAGAAGAATACGAGGAATATATGGATTAAAAAAGTTAATTCACTCACAATACACAATGCTTATATATAAATCCCAGCGAATACGATGGCTGGGACACATAAAATGAATAAAAAATAGGAAAATAGAAGCCTTTAGAAAACCGTCCTAGAGGAAGACCACAAGCTAATGGGAAAGTCAAGTAACAAACGACCTGAACAAAATGGGAGTCCATGGATGGAAAAATGCACTTTTTAATAATTTGCAGAAATTGAGAATTTTAGTAGAACATTATTAATTTAACTAAGAAATCTTTTTCTAGCATCACACAAGCAATAAACTAGTTTTCAAATAGTGGTTTCATCCTTTTAATAAAGTTTGTTAACAACTTTAATTAATTCCTGCACATGTTAATACTTTTCCTCAATTTTTCTCTATTTCCGTGGTTTAAACGCGAGACATACAAAAGGAAAATTGAAAAAAATTTAAATAAACAACTGTTATGTTATCGAAAGTGATACAGATACAGATTTTTTTAATATTACCTCATTAACTACAATAAATTGAAGGTAATAATTGAGTATGAATCGCAAAATTGTGATAATTGAAGTATTAGTCAAATTGGATGGTTGGTGGTACCAGGGGTTTTAGTATTTTTGTACCGCTTTGTTTGCCAGAAATTATGAATAAAATACCTTGGTTATTATTACTTGAATCGGAATCTTTTTTGTTTCAGTACATTAAAAACAGAATATTAATTTGCTCATTGTTACTTACCCCACATAAGTGCAGCCTGAAATTTGGTGAATTCATCTGCTTGTAGTTCTTCTCTTGCTAAAATAAGCCTCACCACATGTTGGGGTAAAAGTGTGAATGACCCCAAATTTAATACTTCGTTTCCATGCTCGTCCACGAATTCTAAAACCTGAAATCAATTTAACGGACGAAACAGAATATTTCTGATTTAATCGTTTCCACATTCAATGAAGGAAAAAGTGAAAATGAGCACAATATCATGAATAAATCGAAATAATAAAGGGAACAGTTCATTTTAAATCTACCTCCTGAAATTTCTGCATTAATGTTAAAGACAGGACAGGTCGATTTTTTTATTTAAAATTTTATTAACATTCAGTTGTATTACAGTGTCTTGTATCTTATGTACAGATTTTGTCGGTGTAAAAACAAAATAAGTACATTATATCTGATTCAAAAGAAAATACGTTGTGATCCCTGGCATATTAGTCAATTTTCCCATGTATTTATCCCATACAGCACCGATTTTCATAAAAATTTGCAATTACCCTCTATTTCGAAATCTTCCCTGTGCCGAGGGCTGCTTTTTCCCTGATGGTAAAAAATTTTTCTTTGAAAATAAGTGCAGAAATCGACAAATTGAATAATTATAAACAACTTTTTTCTATAAAGTTTTTTCTTAAAGTCAATACTAATTTGCGAGGGAAATTGTATTGTATTCAGGCAAAAAAACAAGTTCTTAGATTGTTTTTCGCGAATAAGTGGAAAAATATCCACTTAATCGAAAAACCTGTACAAACCAAAATTGTAGCTCATAAAAAAAATCGTGTATTAACGATTTATACATATCCAATACAAACGGAATTATTACTGTTGATTGGTTTTCACCTTTAAAAAATGAAAAGCAACCCCGTAACTTCATAGAGACTAAGTAGAGCCTAAATATAAATTTTCATACAATTGGGTTTCCCGGTTACTTAATAGCAATGTCCATACATTTTCATAAATATAATAAAGGTGGTTTTTAGCGGTTCAAACTATTTAATATATCATAAATTATCTAGCAACAGAAGTTTAACGTATTTACAGATAATTACATGCTTGAAACTAATATTTTATAATTTTTTTTTTTGGATAAGGGTAGTTTTCACCTCTAATAAATGAAATTCAATTCCCAGAAGAAGCTTAAATTTAAAGTAGAGGGTAGACAAAACCTAAATCCAAATTTTTATGCAAATCAGTTAAATAACTATTTAATAAAAATGTTAATTATTATTTTTAATGATATCTGTCATAGGGGGTGGTTGTTAAGGGCCGAAACTGATTAATGGATGATAAATTATAATATAAATTGGCATTTGACGTTTATTAATCTGATACAAATATGATTTAAATTGATTACATGCTCCAATCTAAATAAAAAAATGCATTATTTCATTTCATTTCATCAAAATTAGCATTAAAATTTAAATTATCTTTATGGGAGGAATTAAATTAATAGTTGAGTTTGCTTGTATATTCAATGAGGGGTCGTCTTTTTTGGAATTATCTTAGACAGGTTTCACAGTAATGTGGATGTTGATCAATTTTAGTGAAAGAATGAACTTACACGTTTAACACGCACCTGATACAGTTTTTAAATCAGCAACTCAACTTAAATGTTGAGTAAAAAGTGTTAAAACAGAATTCTGACATAATATAATTACTTAGTAGTGGCTTATGAGAATAACAAAATACCTAGAAAAGAGTTTTTTGTGGTGCTAATTAAAAAAAGCAACGTCTTTGCTTATTATATATTTGCCAGTCCACCCCTGGTATAATACCTTAAATTAAATTGGGAGATTTTGATTTTCTAGATTCCAGGAGGTTTTGGGATACAGAATAAGTCTAGCAAATTACGGACACGGGTTTTCGAAATTCTGGAACTTGAAACTCAAAAACATTTTGAACCGCGAATAATTCGAAAACTATGAGGAATTTGAAAAAAAAACAAAATATGTAGAGTACAAAATTCTCTAAATGTACAAAAATGGTGCAAAAAATCTACGGTACAAAAATCTCTACAGATTAATTTTTTCCTAACCTCAAATTTTCACCGTAAAATGTGTTTATGTACTCAAAAACATTCTGAATTGCGGATAACTGGAAAATTATGAGGATTTCGACACAAACTGCCGGGACAAAAAATATAGAGCACAACATTCTGTACCAAAAAGTTTTAATTTTTTCCTAACCTCAAAATTTCCATTATTAAAGGGGTTTGAACGCACAAAACTATTTTGAATCTCGAAAACACATATTTTTTTTTTAGTAGGAAATCTGTGCATATTGAAATAATAATCAACCGAGAACGAAGATAGTGTTCATGATCGCGTTCGAAAAAATTAGTTTATTTGAAACCAAGAAGTAGTTAATATTTGTTATATACATGAAAATATTGATAATATCCATTGAAAATTCAAATGCTTATGTGGCCAATATACCTCTTCATCTCGCAAGATTTTACGAAAATTAAACTAGCTTACCCGAGTAGAAAATAGAGACCTCAATCATCATGGTACATGACGAAGTAGTTTTCCAAGAGTTGGGGCAGTTTCCATGTGCGCCTGGAACGTAAATTGGCTTGAATTCGCACTGGCGAGCAGATACTCCGACTTTCGGTCGGCGTTGAGGGAGATTTAGTCAGAAATAGTGGCTTCAACGAAAAAATGATTGGACTTGCATAAAATTTTGTGCTATACACTTTTTTTCGGGCAATTTTTTTCAAATTCCTCTTAGTTTTCGAGTTACCAGAAGCGCTTCCAATTTAATTTTGGGTTTAATCCTATTTTACCTGTACTATTTGTGCTAGTGTAACGAAAGATGAGATTCCGACACGCATTTAATAATCAATTATGAAAGACGTAAGAATCATTTTTTCCATATATTTAATAGAAATACTTTATTTAAAAGTAGTCATGAATGGACTACCGGAGTGTTGACGACACACACCACCATTATTAACTCAGGTTAGGGATCACTTTCCAAACAAAGTTTTAACTGCGTCGTTGACGACCGCATAAGTGTTGAGTGATTTCTGATTTTTTTCGTATTTTCTTTGATAAATTGTGCACACAAAACACATCATCATCATATTATATTGAGCTAATTAAACACTTTTTTTTCACCACACTAAAACCTGACAAACTGTATTTGGAAAGTTACTTATTACAATATGGCGGTCATGACGTCCAGACGCTCCAGTTGTGTATTGAAGACATCTAAAAAGATACATACCTTTTGTACCAATGATTTTGTACATTTGTACTGTATGTACCGCTCTGCCGAAGCTAAAAGAGCACATACGGTGTCAACATTAATACAGCATTGTACGAATCCAGCACAAGCCCTTCTCAATTCGTCCAAACCATAATAATCTGCGGCATTCATTACACCTATGATTCAAAAATAAATATTCGATCATGAGAAAATATACAAAAGTCATGTACAACATTGTTTTGAATTATCTATTGACACTGTAACTGCTGCTCGTAATAATATTTTGAAAAATGAACAGAAGATAATCAATAGCAAAGTTGCGAAAAGTTCCTTGTGCGCGTAGAAACAAAAATAATAATCATCAAAATTACTAATAGCTGACGAGCTACTGATGAGCGAATTTACTAGTGAGCTACTAAAACTTTAATTCGCAATTCTTATTTTGTTTTTTGTTGTTGTTGTTGTCATTTGCCCCATATATAAGGTGATATTCTGTTGTTTTATGTTTCAAAAAATTCCATTTTTCTTTTATTTAGTCAGAGCGTCGTTCGTTGTAGCCTATAGAATGCATTCGTGGATTGTTTTCCTTCCATCTCAGTGTATCGTCGATCTACAATATTTAAAATCAGGCAACTATTGATGGTTTCCTTCTCCCAAAACAAATCACCTTTTAGAAAGTAGTTGTTAAGTTATTTGTACCACATTTTTCAATCTTTCGAATTTTTCCTATCGAACAAAATTCAATTATTACGCAAAGACCTCAACTGGGCATTTAGGAAACAACTTTTAACACATTAAAGTTAGTGCCAAAAATAAACTCAATGATTCCAGTCAAAGTCACCCACTCATCGACCCATCGTTGTATTTGGTGACAATTTGGCACACGTTTTACTCTTCTATTATAATTTGTGAAGTTGTAAATGCATTATTACTAATAATTCAGTAATTCATGAAACGTTAAATATTCACATGTCTCACCTAATAGAGTCCTGGGTTGTAGAGTAACACATCCTGTATGAATGTACTCTATCAGTTGTCGGAAAACATCAGGTTCAAATTCCTCAATTATCAGTGTTTGATGTTGTTGAGAAGTAGGCTGAAGTCAAAAAGAGATTTCGAACTCATACAATGAAAATTATCATGTTAATATTGGAATCAGTTTTAAACGATTTTGTAACTCTCGTCCACTTTTCATTATACAAATAACAATACTAATAAATGCACTCACATCTTAACAGATGAAATACGAGGGTTACTACTTAAGTTTGGAGATACTTAAAAGATCCATCTATCATAATTCAATCGTGGTCGCACTTCGGTGCATGATGAATTTTATAAAGTCGTGCAAAATCAGCTGTTCGTGTCAGAAAACATAGATGCTATGCATAAACTGATATTACAAGATGGTCATGTGAAATACTGTGAGATTGGGACATACTTGGGCATTACTTTCACTCGAATACATTCAATATTGCATGAATATTTGGCTGACGAAATGATTGGATCGCGTTCGATACCGCATAGTTTGACAATCGCTCAAAAAACAGCTCTTGTCAATTGGTGCAAAGAAATTCTGAAAAAATCAATCGCGTTGCTTCAAAAGACGGCTATAAGATCGTGAACCCGAAACTAAATACCAATTGAATATATGGGTGGCCTGTTTTTCCGAAAAAACTGGACATGTCGCCACCGTTCCATTAAAGCAACGTAGAACGGTCAATTCTGAATAGTAAGCCAGATGTTTCGAGAAAATTATGTGAAGAATTGGATGATGCGTTCAAATCACATGTTTTGGGGGCAGTGCAATTCGACAATTGGTTCAATGGAGAATATTTTGAAAAGCAATAAACCCATTTATATATTATTAATTAAAAACATTTGTTTTTATTTGTCTACCTCAAAACTTAAGTAGCAGCCCCCGTACAGAATAAAACAAGAGAAAAATATGTCACCAAGCAACTATTATTTGGTATAGTTGATAATATATTCCGAGAAAAATCAACTCAGTAGTAATAATAAATGTTGGGTACCCTAGCATTGAACACAATTGATATAAAACAACAGCTAATTAAATCATTTTAGTTTAATAGAATAAATTAGTTTATTTATTAAAAAATCATATCAATTCTTACGAGATTCGATAAATCCATATGCCACAAATTTAACAAGGTTTCAGTCAACCTCTTTGGTCAATGTTTGCATTAGTACATATTAAGTATTTGAAGCTTTTACCGCAACATGTTTTAGAAATTGAACTTTTTGACATTTTTTTATACTAAATCAATATGATTTCATAGAATATTTATGAAACGTTTTTAGAAATGCAGCATATGAAACTCGAATATCTACGTATTAAGATATATTTACTTAATAAACTCATCGGATCGTGTATATCTACGAGGACGGTTTGACAATTTCCAATTTTTTCAAACTATTCAAAAAGTAATATTTCGGTAGTTTCGCAAAGTAAGCGTTCGTCTCTGCCATCAGCTCTTCATTTGTCTAGCTCTCCACCAAATGAAGTGTTGTCAATTTCTGGAATGTCTATTTTCTGTCAAACCGCCTTCATTTAGTTACAACTAACAATGGTGCTACTTGTCTAAAATTATTAGGTAGTAGATACTAACATGCTTTGTTTCTTTCAAAGTAACAATATTATAAAATTTGATAAACCAAACAGATTGATTCACAACATAATCAAAACATAAAGATATTAGTGAAATGGCAAATAAAGATAAATCTGAACACGTTGCTAAACTCGTATTGAAATTTGGAAAACAAATAAATTATAAAAGAGTTTTGTTACCAGCAACAATCACGCTACGTCTGCCAGCTTTGTTGCAGCTCTTAGCAGGAAAACCATTTACAGACGGCGAGTTTTTGAAAAACGCATCCATAAATTGTTCCAAACACTTATGTAATGAGAAATCAAATAAAAAACAAGTAATTGAGATAATCAAAGAAATGCCATTGTCAGCTAGAATGGTCCAGCGTCGCGTTGAAGATATGGCCAAGAATATTGATGAACAGGTCAAAAATGATTTGTTATCTCGTGACATAATTACCATTGCAGTTGACGAAAGTACCGACAGAAATAGTATTGGTAGGCTTGCAATAATTATTAGATTTGCAATAAATAGCTCGAATGTCAATGAAGAACTATGCGTTTTAGCTTCAATGAAGCACTGGTACATATTTCAAAAATGGGCAAGTATTGGATTTAAAAAGTAAATTGTTTTCCATAGCAACTGACTGTGCTCCAAGTATGAGAGGAAAAACTGTTGGATTTGTAAAGTTAATTGAAAATGAACATGAAGAAAATTTAATTGCAAAGGCATCTACACAAGAACTTAAGGTAATTGAAAAAGTTATTAAGATCGTAAACATGATAATAGCGCGATCAGTATTAATATACCGACGATTTAAAGCTTTTTTGGAGGAAATTGAATCGAAATATTGAGATTTGTTATTAAATTCTGAAATACGATGATGGACAAGGCGAGGCAAAGATTTGTAGAGTGTTTTGATGATTTGATACAAATATTTCTTCACGAAATCGGTGAAAATGTTCTCGAATTTAATGATAAGCAATGGTTTTAACACTTTTGTTCTTAACAGACGTAATGAAGCATTATAAAGAAAAATTTATCATTTATTTCCCTTGATGAAAAGAGAACATGAAAAAGAAAATATCGATGAACGCAGTCTAAATATGTTGGATTTGGGTCATTAAAACTGAATATGAAAGTCTTAAGAAACATGGAGAAATGTTTACAACTATGATGAAGCCCTATGAAATAAAAGAAAATATTATAAATTTGCAGTATTTTGAATATCTGAGAATTGACAATTTTAGTTTAGAAATTATTGATTTCGAAAGTTCAACATTATGGGCGGATAAATTCAAGAAATTGCGGAAAGATTTGGAAAATACTGAAGATAATCATTTTCTCATGATATCAACATGTTGGGCATCACTTCCTACGAGGTTTTCATCATTAAAAAAATTGGCTTTGCCATCTTGTCCACATTCGGGTCAATTTATAAATATGAGCAAATATTTTCACAAATGAAACTTATTTTAAGTAAAAACAACAACAGTTTTACTATTGAAAATTCAGATGCTTATGTTCGATTTAAAATGACTAACTATAAACCAGACTTGACTAAATTGACCTCACAAGTTCAACATCAGAGAAGCCATTGATAGCGTAGAGAAAGTTTATAAATAAAATTTATTCAACTTTGTAATTATTTTCTTGATAAAATATATCTTATTATTTACTAAAATGCCGTTTTAATACGAAAATATCTCTGACCCAAACGTCTCTTTAACAGGTTGCCGACCCCTACTTTAGCTTAAAGAAACATTTACGTGGTCGACGATGAGACAGATGAAATAATTCATTATTTTTTTTCCAGAAGATGAGTGACTTCAAGCTTTTACGTATTGAAAGCTTCGGTTGTCATCAATTGCTCATTAGTAAAATCATTTATAGTTTTTTTGTGTCTCAAAATATATAGTGGACAAAAGGAAATGAAATCAACAAAATTTTTCACTCTATGATTTATATTTTAATTTTCCAGAGCTTTCCAAAATATTATTCTAGACAGTAAACGACGTCGTGTTTATAAATCGTGCAAATAAGAATGAGATGATTGATACATTATGTAAATTTCATGATTACATAATTTGGATTAATTTATAATCTAACGCGAATCAATCTGTCTATTTGTATATCTGAGAAGGTTATAAATATTTACAGTTATGTGGTGCGCAAATCTGAGGAAAAATTAGAAACTACTAAAAATCAAAAAAGTGAAAAAGTGCTGTGTTATTAGTGCTAACTCATATCAAAATTAAATGTCGATGATGCAATGTTCTAAATTATATTTAGTGAAAGTTTTCCGTTACTGAACTTTAAATTTTTCAGTCCTGTCTGATTTCCTATTTAATATCGTGTAATAGCAAATGGAAAAACAATTAGTAGAAATAGTATATCTTAATACTCATTTTCAATAAAATTGATTTTCTTTCTATGCGTTCTATTAAATCATGATGTACTATGATGGAATGGTATTCTAGGTAATTGAATTTTTATTAAAGCTGAGCGGAAATCATTTTAAAATTACCAAGAAATATATACTTATTGAAGTAAAAATCGCATTGCGCTCTTCCGCTTAAAACAAAAACCTGACAGACTGCTATTTTTTATAATTTAAAGTGAATGCTACAAGAACCTCAGAGGAGAAGCCCCTAGTGGAGATGAGATACAAACAAGGTAGTTAATTAAAGTGGTGGAGAACGAAACGTTTTGAGCAACTGGTCCAATTACATAAAATACTGAAGATAATTTTCTTGTTCAAATGTCGATATCTACAGTCCATTTTAGAGCCGCCTATAAACAATCGAAGACAATCTACAATTGTGTTGTTATTGAGAACAAGTTGTATTGCAATACATCTATATGACGGAAATGTATATTCGATAGATTCGTTATCTGTTTTCGAGTTCCATAAAACTGTATTTTGTTCAATAAAATTTTTATATATATCCTTTAAAAAGATTAACTAAGTTCCTTTTTAGTATTTCTTGAAGAAACCATTAGAAGTTTAAGTTGTTGAAAAGAGTTCTTCCTATTGAAGTTAAATCTGCTGCAAATGCACCAATTATCATAGAAAGTTACGGGATATACTCCTAATTTACAAGATATTGTTAAAATGTTTATTTTGTTTAACAAGACCGATCTTTTGTTAAAACCTGTGAAACATGACTTTTAATGTTTTGATAGTTCTTCACATTTATTCTTGGACCAAGTGATTTATTATACTATAAATTCTTAAATGGCAGAATAGAAACCAAAAGAAAGAAATTTCTTAACACGACAAAAATTCGGGCAGAAATATGAAAAAAAAATATTTCGTAACAATTTTTAGAGATAAACTGAATATTTTTGAATTTATATGTGCCTTTGAAGGTTATTCCATTTTCAAATCTCCTATTCTTAGTAATATTAAAAATAAGCTTTTTTCATAAAAATATTTCGAATTTCCCTATTAATGAATGTGCTAAACAAAATCGTCTTGAAAATTAATCAAAATACGTAACATTTAATAATAAGAACATTGCATATATATATATATAGTTAAAACCAAAAATCAAATGGGTTCTACTACAGGCAAAAACATTGGAAAAAATTTGGAGAGGAGTATGTTTTTGGTGTTTACCTCTTGGATAGGTGCCAGCTGCTGGGTGAAGCCTCTCTAGTTATATAACATACACATAATCATATACTCAAGTCTTTACCTATAAGCCTCATTTTAACAATAAGTTTTTGCAACCAATACATATTGTAACTTTGTATATTTCATCCATATAGCATTTGAAAAATATTTATGAAAATAATATATGAAAAAATCAATTACTGAGGCCCAATTTTACAAGTTAAAACCACAAATATCGGTTTAAATAAACAGTTTTTTTCACGTTTTACAGATAGACTTTTTGTTTACTCCTTTTTAGTTTGGGGAGGTTTTGCTGTACTTATTTTTTTTTATACATTAATAACCTTATACTGTATCGTTGGTATTTTCAAGAAACTAGGAATGTTTAGAATAATTTAGTCGGGGTAAGATTTTGTACTTTTATTTATGAACTTATGTTAGTATTCTATCTAGATAATATGAAAAAAAGTGCTCTGATGATGCTCGACTCAATCAGAAGAAAGCAATTCAATTTATAGGCGATCCAGACCAGACTTGACCAGAAACTTGGACAGCTTAGAGCACAGAAGAAAGGTCGCCGACTTGACTCTATTTTACCGATACTACTACGGCAGATGCTCTTCCGATCTGTCCAGCATAGTACCACCTAGAGCAGTTTTTGTAAGAGCTACTCAATAGGCAGAACACTGAGTTCGCCTCCAGACGCTCAGAAATTTATCGGAGCTTCTTTCTTTGGAGAAGTGCAACCCTGTGGAATCAGCACGTCTTTTCCGCAAGCATTTCGAGCGTAATAGAGTTTCCACTATTTTTCTTGCTTTTACATAAAAAATAGAATACAAATTTTGAAGAATACATTGAGCACTTAGTGGATTAGGTGACTCAAAATCAAATTTTGCGTGATCAAGTGTAATGGAATCTGCATTACGTACGCAAAATGTTCCAGATAGAGATTGTCAAATATTCTCATTGTGTTTTTCAAAAATAATTAAGTTCTTTCAATCTCGCGAATATAAATTTGTTAAAGTAAATGTATCTAGGAACATCACTCTCAATTGTATTGTAAGAGAAATGGGTATTACTAGATTTCTTAGAAAATATTATTGATTGAAATTTAGATCATTAGATAAATAAACTAAAATGCCATTAAGTGATTTGTTCTATGCGTCATAAGTTTTTTTACATGAAGCTGTCTATATTTTATTGCATGTTCTGAAAAATATAAGAAACATCCGGTACATAACAACACGTATGGAAAATACGTTTCGTCGGATGTCGTTAGCCCTATTTTTACTTATTTTAATATAGAAAACTTTTTAGGAACTAAGAAATTACTTTGACCTTTACCGTATATTCAACATTTTTTTTCAATGATTGACAAGAAAGCTATTCAAGCAATCAACTTCGTTGTGTAGTATAATAGCGAATAACTATAGGACTACGTTCGGGTGAACAAAATAATGATCTGTATGTTCGGAAACTAACCCTAATCACGTTCATTGTTGTTCGGAAACTAATCAAGTTAATCGGGTCGTTGATCCATTTATCTATGGTTATTTATTCACCTTTAATGGCTGTCTACTATTAATTCTCATAAGCAGCGTCATTGATAGGTCACTGAGGTTTGGGATTTTATACTTTTCCGCATTTCTGCATAAAAATAGCTTATTAGTATCGTACTTTAGTGCAAAGTCCGTGTGAGGAAGTAAATCGTTGATAACTGCTCGATAATAATTATTAAACATCTAGAATTCATTATAAAACAAAATAAATATCATGAAAGAATTAACACACAAAAAAGAAATAAAAATCTAGTTCTTAGTTGATCTATCTTAACCCGTTTTATAGTTTTCGAAAAGTCTTTATACCTTTCTCAACCCAATCTAAGTGAATGCTCTGAACAAATTTGCCTCCATACAAAAAGCGAGTTTGTTAACACTCAGTTTTGGTATTTTATCATATATTATGTCGCTACATAATTTTTACGTACCCGGAATTAGCACAATTTTACTAAAGAATAGGATTATTAAAAATGGGAGATTTTTATCTGCTCATTATTTCAATTTCAATCCAGAAAAAAGTTAAATATGTGCTCCTGAGCATAAAGCGTTTTTTTAAATTGATGATTTTGAAAAATACGTTTAGATTGTTCAATAATTTATTGGTTGCAAAAAATTATTACTCCAATAATACAATATACTTACAGATTGAGATGCATTTTGTAAATTGAGCAGAGGTTCAGAAGACCGTTTTAGAAACAAACGAAGTTTGTTCTCTCTTGGAGGTGGATCCTTTCTACGTTGAGGACTAGGTGCCTTCAAAAGATAAAATTTACTCTTAATATATAACTAGTTTAGTTCCACCTTTGGTGCATTTCTCTAAGAATTCACGACAATTACGTTCACGACCACGGTCTTTCCCGTTCCACTTAGTCCAGAGCGTTATAATAGTAAACCTAGATTTTCAAGGTTGCAAGTTTTTTTTTATTTGAGTTTTAAAAAGTTCGCGCTAATTATAATATAATATATTAATTTTTTTGAAATTTAATGACCAAAAGTTGTGATATCTTCGTCTAGCCTTCCTCTTAAAACATTATCTACTTTTTTATTTTCTGGATAGCCTGGCTGTTACTGATTGCCTTTGCAAAGCTTTCCTGAATTTTTGCAAATGCAATTAATGTCTCGGCACGTTGTGTTTACAACTTGATAACTTTAAATACATTAGGTACTATCTCATTATATCATTTACAATCTAATGCTCAACAAGCGCTTGTAATTCAATATTAAAGAATCTCTAATAAATTTATTATTTTCTGAAACTGTTTCTATTGTTTATAGAATCGTGTACAGGGATAGTTTTTATTAAAGAGTCTCCAGTGGGGGACTTTAAAGTTACACAATCTAAAGTAATTTCATGATCAATTCGACAAAGAATTAGAAATATATGAGGAACGCATACACTTACCTGGTATAACATTTTATGGAAGACACGGGATCTGGCTGCGAGGACAGCTTTGACAGCACATACAGGTTCTCGGGTATCTCCTACAAGGAAGGTAACATCACAAAGTTCTGGCATGGAGGCTAGGAATTTCATGTCTTCGGCTAGGCCGGTTTTATTTTCAAAGGTACTAAGGTCAGGTTCGGCTTCCGCCATTACGATGTAGTTAATAGGTATAATAAGGTTGTCCGGCATCTAAAAAAACAATAATAGTAATTTTGTAAATTGTAACCTTTTGCTCTTCCGTTCCACCCCTGTACTAAAATATAAAAAATATACCTCAAAATATGATTTAATATCTCTTACCCGCTGAAACAATTTCTCATTATCCACCAAACGTAAATTTTATTTCAGTAATCACTTTTCCTAATCACATCAATTTCTAACAAAATAAATCAATTAGCAGCAGGTGTTTTTAGAAATATCATTTGACACGATTTGTTTGTGGAAAAAATTATGATCACTGGTCATAAATTATTCGGTTTCCTATTTGGAATGAAAACCACATTATTTGTCATATCAACATTTTGTCGGATGATTTCATAAGAATTCCATTGCGGGTTTTCAGCACTTTATGTTCTAGATTAATATTTACAGAAAATGTGTAATACAAATTATAGGCTTTCCATTTAGGATTGAAATAATGAGAAATTACTATTAAGAAATATAATAATCGGAAATATGAGTGATATTTATGTATCGATTCATATTTAAAATAACGACGAGAAAATTATTGTCACTGTTTTAAAGGCGTGGGGTACATATTAATCGTTGGTGCATCCCAAGTTTTCAGAAGATTAATTTCCTTTCATTTTACTCTTATAATGAAAGTTATCTTCCATTTTATTGTTAAATTGACTATAAAAGTGTCTTTTGCTAACTTTATTTACGCGATTAACAAATCTTGTTCTCCAGTAATTTTAATTAGAATTTATTTTATTACAATTTATTACAATAAATAACCCCGTCTCCCGATGTTAAATACGGTTTTTACTTCCTTTCTATAGTCTTTAAAAGCTGCTTATAAATTAATCTTAATTTTTTGAATTCAAAGTCGTTCTACGGTATATTTGATACCTAGAGAATCAAATTTTGTTGGCATATTTAAATCATTGACCCATATTTAAACCTAGTTTGTCCTCCACTTCTATAATCACTTAAAGTTGTTTATAAATTTATCTAATTTCTTTTAGTTGCTAATTTTCATCTGTTAGATTATAGATGACAATGTTCTAACCAATCTAAACTAACAATGATTTCAATAGCAACCAGCAAATTTAAAACTCTAATTATTGTTATACTTTTATAGATATTTTTACTTGTACTTTGACCAAACTTCACTCCCTGATGTTGAATACTTGGGTATTGGAAAGCTCGGAAATATATTAGAGTCAGTACACTTTGGTGTTCAATTTTGCCACAATTGGCAAAACTATTGAACTAAAATAATAACATCCAGGCGTAGCTATGTGCATTATCCTGATGTTTTTTGTTATATACGTGGGAATACACTTTAAAAGGAAACAGGAATATTTGGAAGACGGAAATTCAATCTGCAAATGGTTTGAACAGAACCACGAAACCATAATTTCGTTTGCAATTTTTGTCTCGTTTATATCAAAAACGTAAACAAAATTATTAGACATAAATGAAATGCCCTTATCTAAATTATGCTGTGTTACATTAGAAAGCAATATCGACTAAAGAGAGCGTTTTCTGTTCATTTTCTAATAATACTGGAAATTATTTTGGGAATCATAAAGCACAGTATTAGAGGAAACTAATATTCTTATCCAGATCGCTTTCCAGGAAACTTGTTATTCAATCAATATCAATGACAATACGATATTCACATGATGGCTGACGACCCATTTTGAATCAAGATTAAATTCCAAGCTACAAATTCATTTACAAATTTTTTTAAGGTTAAGTTAGAAAATGTCAAATCACATAATAAATGCGCATGCCTATGTTATTTGCCAAATGGCTCTAGTACTATTCAAAAGTTGGAATTGAAAATTGCAAAATGTACGACCAGCATATCTAATCTAAAATAGAGTATTAGAAAAAATTTGAAAAATCATGGATTTTTTTCTCAAAGTGAAGATAGGAAATTGAAATTGTGTAAATTCGGAGCAGTCACAAATACGTAAGCAACGGTATTTTTTCAACATAGAATGTATTCAAATATATTTTGGATGCGAGCGTTTTCCCAATATTTATTATGAATCGTTTTTCATCTCTAGTGTTTATTTTATACAGAATAAAAATCATGATGCAGTTGGAATTTTTTTTCTGTTAATTTATTGGTTCTTAAAAAAGTTTGAAATTAAAAATGTTTTTATATAAACAGAAGTGATCTTTTCATTTTATAATACCAAAATTCGGAAAAAGGATTTTGTATTAAATAATTTTAGAGTTGCTCATTTCATCTCCTTAATATGATGGAATAGGAAGATTTCAAAAAACGTGAATTTATAGAATTTTCCATCTTTACTCAAATTTGAAAAAACTCAACTTCATACACCAACTTGTTAAGGCCGATATCTACGAAGAAGGTGTTGGAGTAATTTCTCCATAGGAAATGCCCATCATAATTTTATGAGCACAATAATCCACCGAGTTTTGTCGCATGAATTAAGAAACACCCTGTATAAATCAAAATAGGATTTGCATCAATCATACGAATCGTTTTCTAATGGCTAATGAAAAATGGGTATTTTAGTTGGGTGTACCTACTGAAAACGGATAACTACTATATTGCAAAAAAATCGATATAACTTACCTGTTGAGCAGATTAAAAACTTTCTGAATTAAAATTGTGAAAAGAAGAGAAGAAGTGAAAGATGTTTATTAGGACAACTTGTAACCATTTATATAAAGTTATTCACCGAAAGGCACATCATTAATACCAATAAAATAAACACATTCATTAATAAATTTGCGAGTCAAACTTTCGTGCAATTTTCAGTTGAGACGCGATGGAAAGTGCCGAGTGAGCTGGAAAATCAGGAACTGTTGAATGCGCGCATGTACAGAAATAATGATCATATCAGTGGTTGTGATGTGAAAGATCCATTATTATTTTAGAAATAAAATTAGGATCAATCGAGAGATATTTTCGTATTTATTAGAATTGTTAGGGAAACGAATTAATTCTTTCTGTAATGTCAAATATTTCCTTAGTGATGCTGAATTTAAGTTCTCTTCTACTATTTCTTCAGACTTATCATCTTGAATAAGATTTTACTCATTTCCAATCGTATGACTATTTTCTTTGAAAAAGTAAATTTTTTTTTTTCGATCCAATCAGTTTATTAATAGTCAGTCCTCTTCCTATAGTGCGGCGGTCTCTAATCCTTATACGTAGTGTTTCAGTACTTAACACCGTGTCATTAGAGTGCAGCTTCTAAGAAAAAAATTTGTTTGTGCAGTTGACAGGGTCGCAACGCAATTAAAGTACCTACTCATGCAAAAATTCTATTATTTTACTAAATGGTACCTACCACGACTTATAAAAATTCCTTTTCTTCTTGTTCAGTATATTTCAAAAGATGGTTTTTAAAAAATATATACTTAATTTTTTATAGATAGGAATACATTTCACGAACGTTAAAAATAAAATGAGGGGGAAATTAAATACCGACAACCAACATACTATGTGTGGCTGTATGTATACTTACGAATTTGTTGGATTAGGATTATTGGCAAATTTCATATGATACCGTTTATTCAATTCCACGCAAATCAGTTAATTAAATAATAGCACTGTTAGTTATACAGCATACAAAGAAATGCCTTAAAATCTGAAGAACTGAAAGCTATTTAATTTATATTATAAATGCTGAATTCTATGTAATCTTACGATCAGTTTCAGTATTTACAAACTTTATACTGATTTTAGAGTTTAAAATTTTCCTCTAAATTGGAATTTTTAGAACCTTTGGTTCTATTCGTACTGACACACTGCATGTGAACGTGTTTTTGTGATATTCATTGTTTTATTCTAAGTGCGTTGCTTTTCAGTTTGCACTACTCGATCCACTCTTATAGTTCTCATATGAGGGTGGTGTTTTGTTTGTAATATATTCCAGGTACGCTTTTCTTAACATTTTTCTTTGATTTCCCTACAGAACTATGACGTTTTCTTTTTGAGTTCTTTATTTTTGTTTTCTCGCCGAGAGATTCCCTTGCGGCTTTTAGAATGTTAGTTTTTATTTGTAGCCAACTCTTCTCCATTCCATCATCATCCGTGATTCGATTTCTATCGATCGCTGGGTAGTTAATCTTTTTTGAACTAATATGGCCCCTTCCTTGGCTCTTGTTTCCTTTGGTACGCCACTATATATCATTATGTAGTTATCTAACATAGTTTGACCCTTGCCTTTTTTCCTAGTTTCTTGAAGAGCGCATATGTCTACCTTTGCATCCATGAGTTCCTTAGTAAGTTCCTGTTCTCTTGTATTTGAGGATTTAATATTCCAAGTGGCTATTCTTAATATATTTTGGTGCGTTGTCCGGTTCCTTGCATTGGTCATCATTGTTAAATCCGTCCTGTTTATCCGAGGCACAACCTTGGTGTTCTATGACCGGTAATGTATTCAAAGTCCTCAGATAGGGTGCTAATCTGGTCTGAAGACTCCCTCCTCATTTTTCCGGGCTTGGAACCGGCAACAGAGTCATTGAGCTACTCAATCCACCCATCAACCCTGCAGGCGGAGTTGCTCTCCAACTTATTCCTATAAAATTGTTTTTCCTTAAAGCAGTCCATCAAATCGAGGAATTAAATTTCGATCTAAGGTGATGTAAAAATGATTTTTGTTGTGCAGAAATTGGATCTGAGGAAGATTCAGAAACTGCCGAGGAATTATTGGATTTCATTAACTTTAGTTCTCAAATTGATAACATACTGATAGAAGAACTGATTCCACCTCAATAGACTTTTAAATTTGATGTAGAAGTAGAAATCGATATAATTTCAACATTTTATAATTCTCATTTCTTTCTTCGGAGAATCATTTTCACTTTAAAGAAATGTGAACATTCAAAGTTCAATTCTGTTCAATACAAATCTGTTCTCTAATGGCTCTCTTCGAAACTGTGTTGCTTGTTCAAGATCAAGTTTTACCATCAATACCAAGTGTCCAAAAGCACAGTTTTTCAACAAAAAGTATTCACCCTCAATTACTGCGGGAGTAATAACTTCTTAAAAAAGTGATGAACAGCGATTATCTCCATTCCAAGTGGGATACATTGAGCAATAATATTTATATAACCTAACTTCCCCTCACACAGTGACCGCGTTAAGAAATTTAAATTGTGAAGTATCTTTGAATTCTCTTATCAGTGGATTTGTGGATAAAACTATTTTCAGTTTTGTTTCAAAAATATTAAGATGATACAATTCTTGTTCAACGCATTTATTTCCTATTTTTTTAATTTCAAAAAACATTACAACTTTTCCATTAAAATGCGAAATTGTTTATTAAAATTTAAATAATAACACGTCGTAATAGCTGCTTCCGTAACATTCCACGTCACCACTATAAAAATTCACGTAGGAAAAATATCCAATATTATTCTTCTCTTCGTCGGGTCGGCTAGTATAGATTTTCGAATTCCAATATTGCCCACCAAAATAAACTCGTGCAAAATACAAAGATGAATTGAATGGTGTGTCATTATCTGTTCCTACTTCCCAACCAACTCGGACGGGATGATATTCGTCAGAATCAAATAATGACATGAAGTATGAGGGTCTAGCTGTATACCAAAAAACGTCGGATAAATAAGTATTCTTTCCAATCAAAATCTGAAAAAAGAACTGCTCTCTTATATATTCTCTAATTAGAAATAAAACAGTTACTGTCATCAGATAAGAAGAATTAAAATAAATAAACACTATACACAATCAAAAGAACACAAAAACACAGCACAATCCAACGATAATCGATCATCAAAAGAAACTGTACAACTAACATTAAGTTATTCAGTTTTGTGTCAAATATGCCAGCTTGATACCTACTTATGCTGGTAGATCCATCTAGGGATCTGAGCTCCAACTAAAAAATTGATTCAACCTTGGGTCATCTGTGTGAAATGTCTAGAAAATAGGTAGTTCGTGATAACACCTTCACAATTCGGGAAGTTCATTTTTAAGCACTCAATGAAAAATAGATAACGCACCAACATAATATTGCGACTAATATTCAACTTAGTCAATTATAGTCATTTTGTAAATCTACTAGATCCTAGATAATATAGTTTTAAAAAAATTATTACCGAAATATTTTGACAGACATATTTAATATCCGAGTCCAATAATCCATACACGCATTCTTCTCCTTCAATAATGTTTGATGGTACATATCCTTCCTTATCTCCATCGAGCAAATGAACTCTACCTATATAAATACGTTTATCCTCCATTGTATGACCAGTTGGAATTGCATCAGAAGGTACATCATTGGGATCGTATGGAACCCATTCCAATAAATCTTCTGTGAATAGGGACAACAATTGATTTGTTTTTATTATATTCTTTCATTGATATTATACTGTACCTTAAGTAAGTAAATCATACAAAAATAATTTTACAGAATTTAATTTCCCTTGCGAAGCAATGTTATTGATTTAAATGAGTTTATAAAAAATTCTTTTGTGATATGAAGAAAATCAAACAGTAGGACAATAAAAATGATTTTGTAATGAAAAAGCACTTGGAATTATATAAGCAAAGCACTAATTTTCCAGGCGTGAAAAGAATCTTTTTACCCTTCCGTACCCTACTAGTACGATTTAAAGGAGTTTTATTAAGTACATTAAGGAGTCTACAAACTTTACTGAGAGCCACAAAAGGAATTTTTATTTATAGCTAAGGATAAAATAACCAAACATTTGATTCAATATAATATAAATACATTTATATGTTTAAATTTTTCAACCCTCTTCCTAAAAAAAATCTGTGTTAGCCCATGTCTGTACTGAGAGATGCAAATACAACAAAACTGATCGATTTCCAAGTAGTATTAATTACTAATATCTGCTACTTCTCTAGAGTTCTACGTGTCTTCAGATAAGTATATTCAATGGCAGTCAAAGCAAATGGAGAAATTATCCCTTAATATATTTTCGCATATCTTGATCCACGTTTCATATAATTAGGGTTAGCTCTAAAAAAATTTTAGGAAAAGGATTACCTTGAGTTAATCTTCCAATAACTTGAGAGCAAAATACAATCACAAAAAATAGACGAATAACTTTAAGAACCATATTAATGGAATTTTATGAAACTATATAATTCCTATTACAGCGTAGGGTATAGGTATATATTTTTTCTAATCTCTAAGATAAGAAGAGGAAACTAATATCATCAAGTGGTGATGATTTAGATCATACAATAAAAACTTCAAGTGTAAAATACTGATAATATTTTAAATAAAATACAATTAAAATACCAAGTAAAAATGTAAGATTTATATTTGACCTCTAAAATGGAAGTTACCAACTTATCTACCTATATTTTTTTAGTAAACGAGTTATAGCATTTCCTACAATATACATACACATTTCTCGTCAGCTGTGGTATATTGATTTAATTTTAAATTAGATACAGTTAACTCGATTTTAATTATAGTAAAAAACTTCTAATCGAAAAGTTTTTAATGAAACATTATTTGATATACATATAATTTATATGTTTACGTATGATGTACTAGTTAAGTGGAATGAAATAAAAAACTATTGTGTCAGAAACATTATATTACTTCATAATGCTGTACAAAATTGTATTGTTTTAAATTTTGTTGAAGGCTGCAATATCGACAGATTGAACAAAATCTTCAAATTTCTCAATCTCTTCTACTAACTCATCGACAGATACCTTGGCATCTTCCACAACACACATAATCTGAAGTTTATTGATACCATAGCCAACTGGCATTAACTTTGATGCACCCCATACCAACCCATCCATTTCAATAGATCTTGTCACTTTTTCCAGCTCTTTCATATCAGTCTCATCATCCCAAGGTTTTACATCCAGTACTATACTGGATTTTGCAATTAGTTCTGGCTTTTTAGATTTCTTTTCAGCATAAGCTTTCAATCTTTCTTCACGAACCTACAATAAATGTTGAAAAAATTAAACTAATTATAATAGTACATGATTTGTATTTCAAAGTAGCCTTATAAATATTTAGACTTTCAACACTCCTATATTTATAGATAAATAAGCTTCAATTTGATTATATCCAAAATTTAAAAGATGGAAATATTTATCTACTGTGAACGAATAAAAAATCTTTATGTCGCTCAAATTTCAACTATTATAACCATAGAGGATTTATAATAAAAAATGGCTATTAGAACCCTATATAATTTTTGTTAATATGATGGAATCCATATAATATCTCTTACAAAATTCGAAAAATTCATAAATATTGGATGTCTTATTAACCCAGACTATTATCCTAGGAATTTCTGTGTTTCCAAATTGATCATTAGTTTCAAGTTTAAGGAAATTCATTTTTTTCTGTTCAACTAAATAATTGAAATAAAAATCTAGATATAGATGACCAATGAGTACCCCCCCCCCTCATAAGATAGTTTTGAACATTTCTTAAGGTTTAGTTTCATAATGGTTTTTAAGAACAGGTACGTTGAGAAGGTCTGTATTGTTCACTGGCAAGTTAAACTATAGAAAGGAGTCAACGTGTAAGTGTCCATAAAATGAAGAGCATTGCAAAAAGTCCATTTGTTCAGATGTGGTAAAGTTGCTACTTAAGAGGCAATAATGAGTATAACTTTGTAATGCTTGATGGAAACGTGACTCTGAAAATTACATAAAGATGATTCCCAATGACATGTAGCTGATGGGACTAACTTTCCTCTTTTTAGAAGATAATGGTTAACTATTTTGTGCCTTAATCAAAGATGCTTTGGACTTCCATATCTCTATTGAGCATACTTAGTATCAGCTATAAAGAACCTTGAATTCTCATCAACAAAGAGAGGAACTCCAATAACTTAGGACAACTTTTACCCAGACTTTGAGATACATATCTAACAACCTTTATTGAAAGTATACAGAGACTTAATTTGATGTTTGAAGTGTACAAATTGACATTGTAGTTTTTGTTTGTGAATTTATATTCAACAGAATAATTCAATCAAATATTATGTAATTATAAGAATATCATATCGCAACTCTGCTCAAATAGTATCTTCAGGCAAAAAATCTCTTTTCTTTTACTATTGCTGATGGGAAACTTAAAAAACACATCATAAATGATGTCATGTAAATAGTTACTATTGCAGCAACTTTGTCAGTTTTTGAGTTCTCCTCTGGAGTGTGAAAAATAATACTCGATATTTTTTTTCACTCATGGCTACTATTTGACTGATTGTGCGATATGTTCTTAAAGCATAATTATGAATACCTTTGCTGCTTCCGCATCTTCTTCTTCATCAGATGCGAATAAGTCTACATCATCATCATCATCGTTAGCAGAAGCTGTAGTAGTTGGAGCTGATTTTAAGGGACTAGCACCAGTAATTCCAAGAGATTTGAGTTCTTCGGCCGAATAAGATTTTACATGATTGTACCACCTTAATGCATGTGGTAAATTGGCTCCAGGAACTTTTGAAACTTGACTGAACGTATCAAGATCAGCTTGACTCAATTGGTATCTAAAATTATTTTTAGCATAAAATTTATATTAATGCTCAGACACGTGTAAGGTTATACTGAAAAAAATTTTTACTAACCCACTAATGTAACTTTTGTCTTCCAAGAAACTATTAAGCTCCTTTATACCTTTTTCAGTTTTCAAGTCTCCAAAAGCCATTTTAAATATATATTTAATCAATTATAAACGTAGCAGATGTCGACCGCTAAAATTGATATTGAAAGAGGCTGCTACGTTCTTTTTGGCTTCGATGACTGTTACAGATGTCTGACAGCCTAATAGTCGTAGGCCATAATTGCGTTCGAAACGTCTATTCTTTTCATATTACACGTGATTTTCATTCGATAACACAAACATTATCTAGATATCCAGACTCAAAAATTATTTAAACCATTAAATTTGTTGCCTGTTAATATTAAACAATAAATTATTTATTTATGTATCACTTCTGTATAATTTCATACAACACAAACTTTGTGTCTACCATAGGACAGAACACACATGTAATGACAGGCGGAAACTACACTTCAACATAAATATAGAGACTTTCGAGAAAAAATAATGGACAGGGTTAGCAAACTTGGAAAAAGAGTACTATACATACCATTTATAAAATTAAATTATTAAACTTGTTGTAAAATATTCCAATAAAATTTGAAATGTTTTTTTTTCACAGTATCAAAGTATTTTGATAACGACTGGAAGTAGTTGAAACGTCAACATTTTTTTCTGTCTCAAAAATTATAAAAAAAAAACTTTTATAACAGAAGAGACCTAAAATCAAGACGATTTATAAAAATAAAAAACACAATTACACAGTGCTAGGCCCATGGTTGACAGTTTTCCCGGATTTCCCGAGCCAAACCCGATTTCCATTCAATTCTCTCGTGTTCTGCCTTGTCTGCCCCCGGGACCCGGTTGTCTCGAATTTTGAAGTTAAGCTACTAAATCAAAATGGAGTTCTCAGTAATTTTCACTAATGCCAAAGAAGCATATATGGACGCGCTAATACAGTTGTGTCCTGCGTACTGAGTATGCTTCTTTCTAACGCCAATGTCGAGAGTGTGTTTCCTCATATGCTGTTCAAACGAACGAAGTTCAGAAACTGCTGCAGCGTGGATTTGATAGGAGGCCAACTTCTCATAACTTTGGATGTATAGATGACTTGCACTGATTCTTTCTCTGGTTAGTTTCCTTCCTACGTAGGCAATCGCAGCGGTAGAACAAAAGCGACAGAATTTAAAACCAATATATAAGCATGAGAGCGTCGTAAGTGGACGACATGAGCGAAGCTTTGGCAGCGTGCGTTACGAGCTTATTTTGAAATTCCCAATCATTTTGTAACTTGCCACTGTTGTTGCTCGCAAAATGCAGTTGTTCCTGCTGGTGTCGTCAACGTCATCCGCGTTTACAGCGATAGTTACCGTATTTTTTGTCGTCCTGTCCCTACTCAGTAGCATTTTGCTTCAAATTTATGTTGCTTGTATCGCCAGTCCACGTATGGCATTACAATTTTCAACATTTTGGCGAACGTAGAAAAGGACCTTAGTTACTGCTAATAAATTTCGGGAATAGATAAAAGGTGCAGTAAGTGATATGCAATTAAAGAGATTGAATAATGGATCACTATCAGAGTTTGCATTGCAACTTTGTGGTCATACAAATAGTTGCTGTCCGCCATAACGGGCCGGTTTTTGAAAAATATACTATTTCTTTCGAAAAGGTGGCTGGTTTCCTCAAGCAGATAAAATAATGTAATATAATTTTATTACTATAATTTGTAAACACAAACACAGCTTATCCCTGTACGATATCTTGTTCAATGATTGTTCCATATATATCGATATAATCCCTAATAAATATATGTACATTAACTTGCACATTTCATTCTATTCATTTCCCGAACTTTTTCTTGAATCTGCAATTCTATAATTTGTCTATATTTATCACCCTGTCCGAGTCGATCCATTTCTTCAAGCCACTCTTCACGTTCCTTAATTTCTTGTACCACTAAAAAACAATAAATAAAGGGGTATATCTTTGAATATCGCACTGATTGATATAAAGAAAATCGCGACGCTTTAGTTCATAGAAAAGATATGGAAAAATTTGATTCCAACTACCATACTTAATCACAAGAGCTTCCAAATAATAGATTATATAGATATGACGTTTACGGCGAGTTTCAAGTGAAAAATAGTAATCGATTATTTTCGATTCCTCGAGTGGTAGTCGTTACGATGATATATTAAATTTGTGATCTTCACATAATACCGAAAACTGCTATTCCGAAGCTGTTTATAGCGACTTGTGACTTTTTGAAAAAATTGTTGAACCCACCGAAAAAACCCAAATGGTTAAACCACGTCGACAAGCATATAGTTTATCTATATTCCGTAACTATGATTGATCCATTAGTAATTTCTATTGGCTAATGTTATTACGAATTATATAACCTCTCGAAATACATAAGAAATTCCTTAAAGGCCGATTCATGAACTTGACTTTTCGTTTGCTGTTACAAAATTAAAAACATTGAAATGGATAAGACTATTCATAGTTGCCGTTTGACGTCGTCGCAACTTTAGTAGCAATAGAAAGTAGCCAATCATATTCGTTTGTCACGTGATTTCGCCTAATGATCCCAATTCGTTATTTTCCATAATATCGTCTATAAATACCGTATTACAAACGAAAACACAAAAATATCATGAAAACAAAAAGCTGTATTCAAGTCAAAAAGAATGACAGAGAAATTTTTAGGTTAACGGTAGGAACCTGACGTTTATGAACAGAGTCAATAGACGCCAAACAACTAACGCAAACGGAAAGTCAAATTTGTGAATCGGCCTTAAGTAACTTGGAAGATTATTAAACTGAACCAAACTCTCCAGCATGTCATCACTGTTGGTTATTTTCGAAATTTAGGATTGGCAATACTGCTAATAAAGAACTCTGTCGTTACTTATTCAAGCGCGATTGTCACATCTCGTACTATGAAATTTAAAATTATTTGTTCCTTGTATGTTAACTTGTCTTTCTAAACTTTTAAATCAAGCACCAAAAATCCGTTCCAAAATGCGGGCTGATACAACTTGCAAACCCTGTTTTCCGAAGCATGAAAATCTTTGAAACGCATAATTCAAAACAAAAGGTTGTGTATAACTAGGAAACTACAAATTTCGAACCATCTAGAAAACATAATCCTAAGTATGTTCCAAGTTTATACAGTTTAGTTTGTTCAATTTTACTTACATTGATCAAATCTATTCACTTCTCGTTTTGTTTCCTGATTAACTTTTTTCTCTATGACTTTGGATTTTTTTACCACTATCTCTCCGTTGAATGCCATCTTGTTTTGTAGTTTCTCCTTCTCTTTTTCCCTGTCAAATAAACAAGGTCGTGGTACATACCGTTCTCTTTCGTAAACTCCGGAATTTACTATGTCATTCTTGGATCGTTTCTTCGAACTACCCGGTCTTATAGTTACTTCCGGCAGCTGGTGACG
This sequence comes from Diorhabda elongata, assembly GCA_026230145.1. NCBI lineage: Eukaryota > Metazoa > Arthropoda > Insecta > Coleoptera > Chrysomelidae > Diorhabda > Diorhabda elongata. Next base: position 880,466 of record CM047928.1, read on the forward strand.
AGTTTTAGATTTTGAAGGAAAAGGCTCGCCGGTTCGCAAAAAGTAATTGTTTTTCTTATTTTGTGAAAGAGTCATTTTACTTTCTTGTACCAATACTGTAAAAAATACATATGGTAATTCACTGTAGCTAGATTTCATTAGATTTTATTTTCAATAAAATAATCTGAAACATGTCAGCACATGAAATGGTCCGTTTTGATGAAAATAATATAACAAAAATTAAAAAAAGAGCTGAATCGTTTTGTAGGAATTATACATAAATACTCACGTTTAATGAATTCATGTTTTTCGGGAGTATATTTGCATTTGGCTGGTTGTAAGAAACCACCTTTAGGAATATTCTTACTGGGCCATTCCATTTTTAGATAACGACTTCCTTTTTAAATAAAATTGGAACCAAGGTGTGTATACATATACAATTAAAAATCCAAAATCTAATGGACTCTCCACCAGAATCAATCGATACTTATGAAGGACCGTGTCAGGAAAACTATTATTGCTATGGTAACTTGTGTTATATCTGTCACTTTCAGAGTAAATTTAATCAAAGAATGTCTTAAATAGATACCAGTCTTATTTATGTGTTGTATTGAAAAAAATACTTACGATTCTACAAAACCAATTACTATCTATATAAAAAAAGTTGGTTTCCTGGGACAACCAATTGTGTTTAATTTCCGTTTTAGAATTAGAAAGTGGTAGAATGCAAATTAGCAATAAAAACCATATATAGGATAAATATTCGAACTGTGGTATTGTACTGTACATATTATATATTTTGAGATACAAGAAAACTACACGTCTTTTAGGAAAATGATTTTATTTATGCTCAAAGTAATTAATACCTACTTAGATACATCAATGAACTTTTTAGTTCGCGAAATTCCGGGAGTTATGCGCATACGTAACAGACATAAGATTATATTATATGCACGTTAAAACATGTGAGGCAGTGAAAAACAGTTCAAGTGACTGTTTCATGTTATGCGTATATCGTATAAAATAAAATAGTGTATTATAAAAAACGTCATATAGATTTGGCATTATTTTTGAACTAAAGCTAAAGTTTGTATGTCTGTAAAATAATTATGAATAATAATGTATTGTAAATGGGATTGTTCTGTTTTATAAACGACAACGAGTGACAAGGCTCCTCAGTACTACTTGAGCAGTTGGATTGAGGTTTTTGACAACGATGTCAAAAAGCTCTTGTGTCACTGTCTAACTTAACCTAACCTAACCCAACCTAACCTAACACCTAACAGATGTTTAAATCTGTTGCATTTATCAAAAGGAAGTGTAAATCTGAATTTGACTAAATATCATGTTTTGTTGTCAATATGTAATGTTTTCTGATCAACAATTGATGATATGTATGATAATAAGATATCAATATACAATATTTTTTTTACAAAAAAAATTCGGGTAAATTGTCCTTTTATAGTATATCATTCTAAAAGTCCTCCAGTTCAACTTCCTCAGATATTTGACTTCATCACCTTTTGGGACTCCTTTGCACAGCCGAACATGTTTCTTCATGCATTGTAAATGGTATATATTGTAATTTGTTCTCATTTATTTCTATTCTCCCTTTTGTCAACCATACCTACATTTCGGTGAGGATATTCTGCAAGTTTTTATGGGCTGTTTTGGGATTTTGGTGCAAGGATTGCTGTATCATCTGCGAATGTGGCCGTGGTAATATTTGTGTCTGTTGGTAGGTCGGTTGTAAATATCAGATATAGTAAAGAACCTTATTCACTTTCTTGGGGTATGCCAGCGTCAATTGATTTAATACTTTTGTACTCATTGTCGTATTTAACCTGGATGTTTTGTAATAGGTAATTTGCTGTTCTATTTTAGCTTACATAGGTGACCTTTATGCCAGACTTTGTCAAAAGACTGGAATACAAAGCAATATTTCTTACTTTCAAAGTTTTCATTGATTCGCTCCATAACTCTACAATCAGAAATTGAAACAAGGCAATATGCCATGAATAGATTGATTCTATGGTTTTTTGAGCTTTCAAGCTTTCAAAATAGAAGAATTTTTTACTCACCTTCGACTCACCCACTATTTAAAAAACCTACACCCGTAACAAAATCTACATTCAATTGCTGCACTGCGGATATTGCTTATAACTAATTTAATGTTTATAAATGTACCGCGTAAGGATATAAAATAAGGAAGTTCTATTAACACATTTTAAGTTCAATTTTAAATGACTGCAACGGAGACATGAAGTGGAAGTTCTTGTATCATATACTAATATTATATACAGTGATTACTTTTGGTTATTGTTGTAATAAGTACAACTGGTAAGTAAATTATATAGTTATCGTTGAAAAATAGTACACAAGTTTTTTACATATATTTTCTACAAAAAATAGAAATTGAATCTAGTCTAAACGACAATATTTTTGTAATTTTAATATACATCGAATACCATATACATGGTATTCAATAGAAAATGGAACGGAGAGCAACCGCATATGCCCCATGTCAAAATAGACAGATTAAAACAAGCGTACATAAAATTGATAAGATACAAGGCGTTTAATTAAAGTTGAAACATATGGACCGAACAGTTTTTTTCTTCGAAAATCGTGAACATAAATGTTGTTTTTCGTAGAAATGACGAGAATCAGATAACTGTTTAGCATAAGCGACGTTCGGACAAATACATATTTGTTTTGCTTCTAAATTCGAAGACTTTTACAAGTCCCATTTCGAGTCGGTACAGATCAAGCAATTTCTATTTTGTCTGCACAAATAGAAGCCCAGTAAAGAAGTGGAAAATCATTTATGAAAGAACAATCTCGATTTTTTAGTATTATTTTCAACCAATAATGAATATCTAGTTTTTTCTCGGTGTAAACGCTACATGATTAAAAAATGCATTTTGTGGTATAAACGTTTTTTTAATGCCCATTATTTTCTCCTGGTTTTGTCTCGAATTCGTGTTTAATTTTAATCTAGTTGGCTGAACAGCTGGATCAAGTCGTCGCATTGTTTGAAACTTGCTTTTTATACTCTTTTCTTTGTTGTTCATAAAATTTCCCCTGGACCTATGTCCTTACAAAATATGTATATCTTATGCGAGAAAGTTTTCGTTAAAAGGCAATCGAATCATTATAAATTAGACGGTATTATTTAGACTGATGCACTTAATTGTAGTCCTTCTTGGAACTTAGAAAAAAATCATTATTATTCCTCGTTTACTTCCTACAACTGATTATTAAATTATAAAAAAAGGTACCTACCTGTAAGGGCGTTTGGTTTAAACAGGGTACCAGACCCTTTTGTATCCCATTCGTTTATTTTCTGGAAAACGAAATTTAAAAGCAAAAACCATAAAGGAAAATAAATTCATTGCAAATAAAACAAAGGAAAAAAAAATTTCAATTCCAAAGTATCTTATAAATAATAATGGTAGTCAGAATCGTCTGAACTAGAGTCATCATTAGATTGAATTATGAAGGGTTGTGAAGAGGGTGATACCACATACTCATCTTCTTCTTTGATAACATCTTCAACACAGTTTTTCCAAAGCGGTCTGCTGCTAGAACTTTATTTACGAGCTCTACAACTTTACTCAAGTTTGGAGACTGATGACATTTTCGTAATTCTGATTTTACGTTTGTCCATATTAATTCTATAGGGTTAAATATGCAATAGTGAGAAGGTAGTCCGAGAAAAGTATGACCCTGTTGTTTGCACAACTTGTCAATATAATAAACTTTCTCTAAATTTAGAGCCATAATAACAGTGAGCAATTCTTTGTTTGTTGCAGCGAGTGGTAGGATTTGTTTTTCATAACGGTTATTGACTATTGTGGAATGTGAGGTAAAAGCTGTTCATTAAACCACTGTTCAAATGATTCTGCTGTCATATCTTCATGATAATCAGCTACGCAGACGTTAATTTTTTTAGCAGATATTAATAAAGCCTTAGGCACGAAACAGTCTTTGCTTTCAGAGTGTACTATTATAATGCGTTTTCCTTTAGAACATGGCCCATTCAAATTGTCAACCCAACCAAAAATTACTACATCGTGACTGCCAAACCATGTTCCATCTGGATAAATTATGAGTCTTTTAGAACTTCGGTAGTCTTTTATCGAACTATCCTTGATGATTCGGTTATTGCCATCCGTTTATTCAGTTTTTTGTGTTTAAAACCACACTCTGTCAAAACTTGAAGCAATGTTTCTAAACTGGTATAATTGTATTTTGGATAATCTGCTACCTTTTGCTGTATTACTTCTAATGTCGCAGCCTTGTTCTCCTTATATAAACTATTAATTGTCCTTCGTAAAAAATCTTGAGTAGCTTTGTTAACTGATTTCAGTTTTTCTTTGCATTATTAGATTGGTGAATATTTTCCTTATTTAAACATTCGAATATATTTAAAATAACTTGCTGTGTACGTGTATATTTAAATCTTTATTATTAAATTCATACCTGTCTTTATTTTCACTACACTTTGCAGTTTTATTGTCTCCATTCGGCCATGGTCTAAAGAACGCCATATTTCTATTTATTTAAAGAAATTTATAAATTACATAAATCTCACCTAGCGACGCCACTGCTTATCGCAGACTTTCTGGAAGGAGTATTTCGAAGAAATTGTGTACATAGAAATGTAATTATGTTTACGATTCGATGTTTTCATTGATAAACAGGGGACATGATGAGTTGACTTGGACTTACGGTTTATATTATCACAAAAGTGTATTAATGAATATGATACATTTTATAATTAATGATGTTTACTCCAGGAGTGTCAAATCTTCTAGCTAATCTCAATTAAGAATCTTATGATCTAATAATGAAACCAGATTCAGAAATAGTAGCTCACGAAAATCCAAAAATTAGCTGTATAAATATTTTGTAGTTGGATTCAATGCTAATAGAGAAGAATAGAGAAGTCTTTGGGTAATTTTTTTGGTTAAATAAGGGATTCTTAATGAGGTAACCTTGCGTAGGAATATTTTCATCTGCAAGGTTGGGGCTAGATTAAGTCCGCGTCGTGTATGGATCTGCTGTGAAATGGGTAAATGAATATGCAATTTTATGAAAGAAAAATGAAAATGGCTCGCTTGAACAAAGCGTAATGAAATCGGGTGGAATAAGCAGAAGAGGGCGCACAGGTCAACGGTTAAAAATTCTATTTTCTACACATTTATTACAAATATTTAGTTCTTTTTCGAGATAATGGGTGGGGCACGCGCAATGCTCAATATAACGTTCATTATTAATGGTGAATTTCTTCTGCATCAAGTCATAACAGTACAAATTTAATATTCGGTTTTTATTAGAATCAGGATTGATTTAATTTGTTGTTATTACTTTTTAGGAACCCTTTCTTAACGAAAACATCACCACATCTGGCAATTCTAATTTTAGCTCGGGGAGGTTCCAAAGGTGTTCATTTAAAAAATATTGCCAAAGTTAATAATACACCAATAATAAGAATATCATTGGACAGTATCAAAAACGTAAATTTCGTTCATTCAGTCTGGGTATCAACCGATCACATAAATATTTTTCAAGAAGCCGAGGAAGGTAAACATGACAATTTTCATCGCTACGGAAGTTTTAGTTGTAAAATAAAAGAAATTTATTCTTTTGTCAACAATTTATTTTAGAAAAAAATCCTAATATAGGTAGGTTTTCAATTTCAAATGCGAATTTTATAACCGAAGATGATGGTACCAGATTATAGGAGGTGACATAATCGTTAACTTTTTCAAATTGCGATCGGTCTTCTAATATCTTATTTGCGAGGCAGAACCGGACTTAGGCGTGGGCCAACCCGGGCGTGCGCCGGGGGGGCCTCGCGACGAGCCATATGATTGATTTTTAAACATATGAATGCAAGCGAAAAAATACATCCATAGCCAATGTTCAGAATCAACATAAATTTATGAACGTAATTTTATACTATTTTTAGTTAGAAATAATGAATAAATTGACTATAATGAAAAATCAACTTGATGTAAGAATTCACGTAAAACGCCCGCCTTACATAGGCCCCTTAAGTATTTTGACCCGGGGGCCACGATGACTCTAAGTCCGGCTCTGTTGCGAGGTTTTCTAATAATGTATTCAACTATCATATTAAACAGAATAGTACTTATAATGTGAAAGTAACAAGTACCTAATTCAATTTATTGAGAAAAGTTTAAAATAACGAGTTGCAATATTAAATTATTATTGTTACTTTTCAACTAAATTAAATGCTCAAAATGTTATTCTCGGGTCTTCCATATTACGAATAACTAATTAACCAGAATAATTCGCCTCTAAATCGGTCTTGAGGCTGCTGTATATTTTGCATTTTATCTATATAAAGTTTTGAATTTGAATAACCCCAAAAAAATCCCAATCTGAAAAATATCACATGCATAATGTGAAGGTACACAATCTTGTTACCAGATACTATCATCTGAATTGCAGATAACAGCTCTCTGTATGATTTTCTTCAAAAAAATAAGGACCACTTTTTGTGTAATTAATTATTCCCGCACAAACATTGATTTTCTGATAGTATAGCATGACGTTCAGTCATCCACCAATGAGGATTATCTTTTTCTCGGTATCTGCAATTTTGACTGAACCATTTATATAAAACGTAGAAACATAATTTGTTTAATAAAATGTAGATTGCGATTACATAATCTGTCACAGAACTGCATACAACGATGGTGATGGTAAATAGATAAAGAGTTTTTTTCAATTTTACTGATTGTTGTTCGGCGGATTGGTCAGGGCTCTTTGCCTGTTTTTGAGTTTTCATTTCATATTAAAATTCTAATTTCTTCGAGTGGTGCCTAACTTAGAGTAGCTATAATTTACTTCGAAAATTTTTTGACTTGTAATTTTCTATAAATAACAAAACCTCCAATGATATTTTAGTTGACTTCAGGCAGAGAAATTTGGTAATAATAACAAAACCTCCACAGATATTTCAACTGACTTTAGACAAGTAACTAATTTTTATAGAGAAAGAAAGAAACAGACAGAGAAGTGCTTTATTGTCAAAAAATTGTCACAGCTTGTAAACACTAAAAAACAAACAAAGAAATAACTAAATAAAGATACAAATAAAATAAATTTTCAAGATACAGAAGAAAACCACAATGAGTAACAAAAAAATAGGTAATAATTAGTCTATAGCAAAAATAAAACTAGTATGCAGCATGCCCGGAATTAAATATTAGTATTAGAATAGAAGTAATTTACATGGTACATGCCATTTTCCAGTAAATATGTCCTTAAATTATTGCGGGAAAAAATGATATCGATTTGATTTAAATTAGCAAGTGATTGTGCATCTTTTTGCATTGTAAAATATTGAGCCCTTAACTAATTCTGCACGTGGAGTAAGTATGCCCGCTTTCCTAAGTGAATATCCGAGCAACGACCTTTCTGAAATTGGAAAAGTGTGCCTCAAATTAGGCAATTTTTAATCTATTAAAGGAGTCACAGCCGTGAGCCCTGCTGTTTAGTCCGAGTAAATATCTAACAGCTGTCGTTTGTAGTTCGAAGATTCGGTCAAATTGAGCCGCATCACATGTACTCCAGAAGGAAAGGGGATATGGAAGATGCAGCTCAATAAGGGCATAATAGGGGGATGGATAAGTTCAGTTCTTTGGAAACTTTAGTTTTAGAAACGTTGAGACAGAGAATATTAGAGTCGCACCATGATTTGAGGGTGATTAGGTCACTCGATATGGTCCTAGAGGTGCCATGAAAAACTATAAATTAGGTATTACAAGTTGAAAAAGTTTACAATTACATCACTACTTTCGTCATTTAAAATTTACCATCAGGATTGTTGTATAAAGTAAATTTGCAAAATAATAAATTTGTTTAAGAAATGTAATTTTAAGCTTGTGGGTAAACCAGGTTACTTTACAACGTTTCTTTTCTAGAAAACGTAAATATTCACTGGAGATCCGCATATACTGCGACGGATACAGCTACATCGCTAGTCGGGATAAAAGAATTTTTAGAGCATCATCCAGAAGTTGACATTTTGGGTTTGGTCCAGTGTACTTCTCCATTCATCAAACGATCTTATTTACAATTAGCTGTTGATTATATGAGAGACGGATTAGAATGTGCTTTTTCAGTAACCAGGTACTGGTACATTCATGTAGTGACCGTTATTCTAGCGGGCTGTGGCAATTGAATCGAAATACCATAAATAACCCATAAACTCATTATTACCCAAATAAACAATAAGATTAGAAATTTAATATTTTTTTTTAGTTTTCTTGTTTCTCTTTATTGCTTCAAATTGATAGAGTGGGGGCAAAAATACGAAAATTTACATTTACTTGAAAAATAATAAATAATAATTGCAATAAACACATTAAATGACATTCTAAAATACTTCGATGATAAAAGACATCCCGTATAATTTTTAACATTTCATCTAACAGTTTTTGTTAGTTATCGAAGTCTCTCAATCATGCCGGGCATTTTAATAATTTGAAAGTATTTTTTGCTATTTTTTTCGTTTCGTAAATACTGTCGGAAACATCAAACTGCAATTGTTTATTGTTAACGCTTTATATGAAATCTATCCGAGCAATTTATCGTACTATATTTTCCAACTATTTTCACAAAATGTCTTCCATCGAAAATGAGGATTGCGATACTAATGATAATTTGTATAAGTGATAGGATGCGAACCATTATAATCATTTTGTTTAAATTTTATGTAAAATAAATTACGTATAATAAATTTTAATAAAATATCATTTTGTTTTGTAAAAGTTATTGCAGCTTTCAGTGTAGATTCATTATTATGACGTACAGCATAAGTTCGTTGGTATATATAAGTGTGAAAAATGTTATCTGGGGCAGAAAGGGTTAAGACAGGTGTACAGGAAATTCCTGATTACGTTATTTTTTAGTTCATTTGTAATGGCAAATAAAACACTAAACTTTCTTCTTATTCACCTTTACTACATCATTAAACCATAAACCAATAAGTAGTGGACTGTATTTACTATTTAACTAAATTGTACTTTGAAATTAAAACATTTATCCACTCTTGGTAATTGACATCAACCAAAATACATAATATATAAATATATTATTAGTAACGCGCCAATAATCACATGCACGCTACCAAGGCCAAAAAGCAAGTGTTACATTTCTTTTTCTATTTATCTTTCGGCCCAGAGTTCGCCGACTAGACAAGCAAAAAAAAGGTCTAAGAGTAAAAACCACAATACAGCTTGTTGCCACGGTAACAAAATTCAGTATATGCGGCGAACAGATTCATAACACGAAAGAAATATACACACAGGTCTGTGAATATACATATATACGAGGTGCGTTCACAACAACAGGTATAGGCCAGTACAACTATTAATCTATATTTATTTAATGAGAAATTAAACAAGGGAGTAATATCTGAATTTCCTACATAAATTAATTCCTAATCTGATCCAACTTTTTCCTTATATTCAAATACTCCTTGGTCCATGAAAGATTTTTGCTTGTTTTATCACACATTTCCACTTCACCTCATTTCTAACCTAGTTTTTCAAATTGTAACTTTTGCCCATACGTTTTTTCTCACTCCTCTTCCTTTATAGATTTTCTTTGTTGCTGCTTTTAGATTTACTATATATTTAAATTACTTCTAATTCACCAAATATCTTCATGCTTTGTTATATATTATCCTAGGGTATTATTGAGAATAAAACAGTCGGTAAGTTAGATAAAAAGTTTATGTCACAAAAAAAATGTTAATGATGCAAAGCTTAAAACAAAATAATGAATTATGGAAATATAGGCGAAACAGAATAAAATAATGGTTCATCCACACGTCTAGATCTGGAAACCGGACGTCTTTCGGATTCACAGAATAGTGTCTTCTAAGCAACTAACTAGCTCTCACGCGCTTTTCGTCTAATTATTATACAAGGATATATTGAAAAATTCTTAGCCTACTATACAACCAAACAAAATTTCAATGTCAAAATATTTCATTATTAAACATATTCTCCTCTTAATTGGATACATTTATTACAGCGAACCTGCAATGTCTCTAGACCTCCTCAGCTTTTATTACTTCCTCGTTGGTAGAAAGTTTACGACCTTTTAAACTTTTTTTCGGTTGAGAAAAGAGATGATAGTCGACCGGAGCCAAATCTGGTGAATAAGGGGAGTGTTCTAGTAATTCAAACCCTAAATCACGAATTTTTTGCATGGCAACATGAGATTTGTGTGCAGGGGCGTTATCCTGCAAAAACAAAACACTTTTGGATAGCTTTCCGCGTCTTTTCTCTTTTTTACCTGTAGAGTAGTCATTAATGTCGAATAGTAATCTCCAAAAAATCAAACATGATTACTCCATGGCAATACCAAAAAAACTGAAGCGGATTTTTGGATCCAAAACTCCTTAGATCTTGGAAAACCAGAGTGTCGCCGTTCCATTGATCGTTGCTTTGTTTCTGGATCATAGAAATGTACCCAAGTCTCATCCATAGTAACAATTCGGCTTAAGAAGTCTACATCGTTTTCCTTGTTAATAAGGTTGACCCACATTCTATACTTTCTCTTCTAAATCCCTACAACCTTCAGTCAGACATTTTCCGTTCTTCATATCCAAATATCCACAAATTCGCTGTTGCTGTGCTCAAGTTTTTAAATAGAGCCTTTCCATAACGGTGAATAGAAAGAAGGGGAACAGTGGATCGACCCGCTATATCACCTGATCTGAGCTAATTAGATTTTTTATGGGGTTATTTGAATCTTATTTCTACAATCCTACAACTATCCGTCAGCGAAAACACCATATTGTGTAATAAATACACAACATAAAACCCACTATGCTACATAATACTAGAGGCGAATGCAGTGTGGGTTTCTGTCATTGTCCGAGGGCCAATTTAACAACTATTGTAGATTTTCTTTTGTTAGTTTTAGGAAGTAACGTAATAACTTTCCATAAATATATTTTTGACCGCACTGTACCAATTTCAAGCATGATGTAATCACACGAATGTGGTTCAACCGTAAATTAGATTAAAATATGAAAAATCAGTAAATTGTTATTAAAAATTGGGACTTGAGAGATTATTGAACAGATTCAAATTGTTACAATATACAAATTTGAAAAGTGTCACTGAATATCATGAAATGTTTTTTCAATTATATGAAATACTTTTTAGATCTCACAAATTGATATGGAAAGAAACAGATAACCAAGTAATTCCTCTCAATTTTAACCCGTACCAAAGACCAAGGCGGCAGGATTGGGTAGGAATTTTGATTGAAAATGGGATGTTCTACTTTGCAACCAGAAACTTGATTCAAAAAAACACTCTGCAGTCTCTTAAGTAAGTAAGAATATATGATAACTATATATGGTATTTATTTATGATAATTTAAAGAAACTAAAACTATTTCTCTAGAAATAAAATTTCAATTAACTTTGAACTAAGGTCACAAATATCATATTTTAAGGAGTAAAGCCATCTTCACTGTCGCAGGGCTCTTATATCAGAATATAATAATCAAAAGGAAAATCTTTTTTCGCAATTAAAGTCTCACGTTACAATATAAACATATTTATTATAAAAAATATATCAATACTGACAGTATGTTGATGCAAATCACAAGTAATAATCAAATTTCGTTTGGAATCGTACACGATTCACATATCTTTTAATTTTGAATAAAATTTTCCATAATTAAACTTTAACTATAGCTTTCCCAATATTACCACCTCGCAACATATCCGTAAAAGCTTCGTACATATTTTCAAAGCCATTAGTCACCGTTTCTGGGTATTTCAACTTTCCCTCCTGAATCCAATTTTTATTTTGCTCAATTCCTTCCAACCATCGATCCAACCATCTGTGAACAATGAATCCTTCCATTTTCAGCTGATTGAACGTCATTGGATACTGAACAATGGGTGCTAAAAAATAGTATTCTCTTATTTAATAATAGTGATCAAATTGTAAGTATGAGACAAAACACTATTTTAATACTCGATATTTTTCGTGCAACGTGCAACAAGCTCCTATATATCGATCTCTCTATGTTTAAATATAATTTTTTATGGGACGCTATAATAAATTAACTTCATATATACTCATGTGTGTATAGAGAATAACAGTGCGAGCTACAGAGAAACCAAAATGGACTGGACCTCTTATTTGAAGAGATAGACTTAAATTTGTAAAATCAATTATCAATTTTACAATTTTTGGTATTTAATTACTCCCTCTAGCGGTGGACCTACAACTCTGCAAATAATTTCCAGGTTTTTTTCGAGGTCACTTTTGTTGTAAATTTGTTTTTCCCGAAGCTGTACTATAAAGGTTCCCGAGATATGGCCATTCTTATTGGGACACCCGGTACACATACGCATAGCCAATGGTGGTGTGGACGCGCATTTTCGTTCTTTGGATACAAAAGATATTAACATATTTGGCAATTCAAAATTTGAAGATTAATTTTGTGTTTTTCTATTTAATAAATAGAAAAGTATATTCAACACATATAAATGTTTAGTACAATTGACTTATGACACTTATTTACCATATATGTCTGATAGCGCTACCAGTCCTGGTTGATGATTTTAAATAAAAATTGCACTCAATACATTTGTGTGCTACACCATCGATATTAGTGATACAATGGATATATTTCTGGGAATATCTGTTAGGTGATCTACATTCTAGTTTAGGAAATGTTTGTGGTACTAACCTTTCGGTAATTCTGTCTCATTATATCCAGAAATAGCTCCACAAACAGATATTCTTCCGAATAAATTCATATACATCATTATTAGAGAACTTATTCCACCACCCACCTGTAAATGGAAATTAGGTATTCAAATACAATAATAAATTTATTTGAGAAATAAATAAGAAATAATTCATTGTATTGAAGACCTTCTATCGATTCTGTACAATGAAAATGTTGTAACATTTTATTAATGATCCAAATGCATAGTATCTAAATTATGAAAAGCTTTCTAAAAAATAGATACAGTGATGTTCGTTTCATCGACTAGAATTTATAGCAACAAATAATGAAATATAAGATAAAACTTCAAATTTTTGTAAATATGTAAATATAAAATTTGTGTTTTCAATTGAAATACTACATATATAGTTCTTGAGATACAAAAATTCATATCAAAGATGAGAATCTATTCTATTACATATTTTTTGAGTTGCAATTTATATTCCAATGGCATAAGACAGACAAACTTGACTTTCTATAGATTCTAATTTAATAAAAGAAGAAAAACCGTAAAATTTTGTTAATAAAGCTAGAACAAGGTATAAAAGACGAAATGGAAATTATTTTCACTGGAGACAAAAAGAGAATAAAAATAAATAAAGATTACTCGATACAGCATATAAAAAATATATATACAAATAGACATTATTTTCATAGATAAAAAATAAAAGAATAAATTGAGGTAAAGGTAAAGGAAGAATTTCAAGCACACAATATGTTTCTGAAAGTTAGGAATTGAGAAATTAGGAATTTTAAAATCATTTAAAAAATATAAATACAATTGAGTCCTATCAAAACTTGATATATATATCACATTTATTCTATTCCATTTGTATATAGACAAATATTGATAACTAGATATGGAGGTATACAATAATTACTGAATTTCTGGTAAAATGAAAACAAACAACCACTTACGTTATCAAAATAACAATCAATTTTATTTGGGGCGTATTCCTTCAACTTCGCTTTGACATTATCAGTTTTGTAATTGATAAAGTGATCGAATCCAAGTTCTTGTACTAACCACTTTCCTTTTTCGTCGGATCCTGCAAGGCCAATTGTTTTACATCCCTTAATTTTGGCAATTTGACCTACATGACTTCCTACGGCTCCTGCAGCTCCAGTTATTATAACTGTTTCTCCTGCTTTTGGCTTACAAATTTCTAATAAACCAAAATATGCGGTATTCCTGTAAAAAAACAATTTTGAAAAAATACTCTACTTTTTCAAAAAAAAAACAAAAATGTACAATTTGCATATATACATAACTCACAGATTAGCTATTTTCTTATGTGAATAAAACACACAAAAATTCAAATAACTTTGGGTCTTCTTTCATTTCAAGAGTAGAACACGTTATTTTAAAAATTATTAGATACTGTAACAACTTTGGAGCTCTAATAATATCAGTATATTTCGCAAGTTTTTGTAAACGAATTCTTGTTTTCATAAAACAACTTACAAAAAATTTTTCCATATGATGCCAAAAGAAAGCACTACAGCAAAGTACTGCAGATGCCAATCAAAATCATCCCTGTTCTATATTATAAATAACTAAAAAACATATTAAAAACTCATCTCTCTGTATCCACATACCCTGGCATTCCTAATACACCTAAAGCTAATGAAATGGGAAGATTTCCTAAATCTGGTATCAACCAAGCTGATGGTACACCATTTGCCAATGGTTTTCCATTTGATACTGTATGCGTTCTCCAGCCATATTCTCCCACTATATACTTTCCTTCTGGAAAATCTGGATTTTTACTTTCTAAAATTCTATAACGATATTGGTATTTATCAGAATTATCAGTATCGTTCGCTTAAACTTTTGCTAAAATGTATAAAATACCTACTTGGCTATTTGTGAGCCCATAAATGTCTTTCCCGTTTTAACTCTAGGAGCGTACGCTCTCATATATGGATCAACGCTCAAATATTCAGCAGCTGCCAGAAATTCTAAAACAAATCACAACGTCAAATAACAAATCGGGTTACACATGACAAATTACTATTTTAACTATAATGTATAATTCAATACCCATTAGACGTGTTTTTCACTTCAACTGTAGGTCTAGTTATCTATACGTTAGTAACTACAAAAGTTAGCATGATAGAAGCAAAATTTCACATTAAAATTATCCTATGTCACCGTAAAATTTTAAATACCTAACGTTAGGTTATAATCTATCTCACGAAATTGTGAACTGTTGAAAGATTGTGAATCGAAGCATGTTGCTTACAATTTAACGCAATACTTTAAAATCTATCGGATGAAACCATATTATTTATGAATTCGTTTTATCGAATGTAAACAAAACCGCGTTTTGGTGATTGTAAATTGATTTCGTGTTGAAAATAACTCTAGCTTTAGAATTAGTTATATGAAATTGTTAGGTTAGGTTAGATTGAAAGATAAATATTTGGTGCCTATTTGCGGTTCCAATATTCTCAAATAAGTGTAAGTAAAACATATCTATCAAAGAAAAGTTTTAAAAAAAAAATTCATTATTGTTACTTTTCTGACTTGTTTCATTTATTTTATTTCAATGATACTTGTTTCATTTCCTAACTCTACTACTACTCAGGGACGGCCTTCGGACAGTTGACAATTTGACAACTGTAACATTGTGATTCAATAGTTTCATTTCGATAGATTACAATCTATCGAAAAATAATGTGTTAAATTGTAAGCAATATGTTAGGGTTCACAATCTTTCGACAGTTCACAATCCCGCGATAAAGGTTATAATATAAATTTCTTTAATTTCTTATTATTATATATTTATGATTTGAAGGTAACACCTACGTTGATTGTGTAAAGGCAGTTCTCAACTCAACAAACTAGAATTCAACATTACTTTTTATTTCCATTAGTATCACCATTCAACCCATTATGAAATAAAAAAAGAAGCCCCAATTAAAAGTAAATTGTTTAAAATTGTACAGTACAACCGAAATAACCAACAATAATTGGGAACTGACATAGGAGCTTGGCTTAAAAAATACGTTTGAAAATAATTTACAGTTTTAAATGGGTAATGTATGATTAAAGAATTAATAATTGGGATGTTATTGTATAGTATAAAGCTACTAATCGTTACAAATGCTTGCGAGTGCGTTAGTGTGTTCCAGACTGGCAAACATAATAACTACTCATGATCGTCGTACAGGCATTAGACCGAACTAGCCTGCCAAAAACCAATTTAATAAAAATATTTTTACGAATACAAAGATTGCTGCCTTAGTATGTATACTGCCTTATTGTACACTATGTATATTAATAAGTTCTTCAGAGAACCTATCCGTACCGCTACTGAAATCTAAATGAAATATTGATAATACGATTCTGTATTCTGGGTAAATAATTTCATTCCAAATACTCAACAATTTTGACATCAACATAATAATAATGAGATGATATCTATGCTTATTATAAGATTTAAACTATCTAAAAAAACGACAAAATGTTTTTTAAAACGTCTCTGATGCCATTAAAAGATTCATTACGATTATACTAATTTCTTTGTACTCAAATTTCGTATGTTTTTAATCACTATTTTTTGTTTGAAACAAAAAAACTATTAGCTAGTTTTATTTTATCTAATTTTATACATTGTGATAATGAAGTAGTACCAAGTATCAATAAATTAATTCTTTTTACAATAGGTACAGATAATAAAGATTTATATTAATGAAACTTTCACAGTTTCAACATCAATATACTTTAATTTTCAAATATATATATATATATATATATATATATATATATATATATATATATAATAGTTGTCCATGTACCTAACCTCAAAATTTCTGTTGATATGTTTGAAATGTTAATGTGGATGTTTTGATGTATAATACGTATAATAAATTGTTAATCAATTGTACGACATTCATAGTAGTCGGTTGACTAGATATTCCCGTCATTCCATTTACCTCCATCTTTCAATGCCGGTAGTTCTTCATTTACTAGTTTAAAATCACTTTCCTTGGGAAAACCTTGGAATTGCTTTTGAAAAATAAAAGCTTTTGCACTTATATATCTTCTACAAATAGAATTAAATTGTATTGAACCCGATTTAAGTAAGAAACCACTTAGTACACTCATTTTAGCCACTCTACTGATTGTTGATTGAATTATTGATGTTATTCAATTTTTAATTTCACTTTAAACAGAGTCGTCTTAGCGCAATATTCATCTAATGACAATTTTATTGTTTATTAAAACAAACATCAAAGTTTCTAATTATTCAGTCTACTAAATACCTGCATTTCATTTCAGCATCTCTAAGTTGAATAGAGAATTATATTATTTTCTCTCTGAGTACGCATTAATATACCATACAGAACAATTTTTACTGATAATTAGAAATCAAAATTTAAATACTGGATATTTTTCTGCAAATACAGCTCGAAGCTACCATGTCACTATTTGTTTCAGTTCCACTAGTTTTAAATTTCTCATTACTAAAATCTAAAAATGATTGACTAACTTTTTGCCAAAAACTGCATTGAAATAAATCTCATGAAGCTCTAGTGAACCAAATTTCAAATACGGGATTTTTCATTGTAAAATGTTTACATGTATATTGAGAATTTCAAGTTTGTTTTCTGCGTCGATTTTCATTGTCTCAGCGATTGAAAATGTAGAAAAATTTTGGTGGAAATTAATTTCACTCACAATCACAGCTTGTTGTTTACAAAAAAGTCAACATCCTATATCTTATTAACGGCAAGAATTGCCAAACATGATTATAAGAGTTTTTCGTCTTTTAAAATTAACTCGTCCATTATTCCAAATCACTGGGAAGATACCATGTAGAACAATTGGAAAATTTGGCCCCGATGGCCACTTGTGTGGCACGTTTATGGTTGATATTACAAAGTTCGCTTTAGCGCATGATTAACTTATTTACTATGGTAAGAGGGAGTGATGTCACATAAGAAATTATAATTGTAATTTGTCAACATACTGTTATAACATATGTGACATAAAATGTAGGTTATGTAGAGTTTTTACATTTCAATTGATAATTTAAAATATCCGGTTTTCCATATCGTACCGCCCACCATATAGAGTTTTATCATAATGTTATTTTTAGTTGTAAATATGTGGAAATTCCAAAACGTGATGAATTAGAAATTGACAGTTACTTGGATTTGGAACTAGCTAATATGTTGTGGATATTACACAATAATGTCAACAGATCTTAGTTCTGGTATTATTTCATTAAAATACATGTATCAATAAATCTAATGCTTTATTTTTCAGCTTCTGTACCTCAGTTTTATAGACAATTATTTGATGCTTGTTCAAATGATGGGCAACCAATACTTCCTGAAGTTTATCAAAATTTACTTACTAAATGTAAATTATCTACTGCCCAAATTGAAAAAATATATAATCTAATTAAACCTTCTTCTGAAGGTATTAATAGAACCAATTTTTATAAAACTCTTGCCTTGATTGCTTGGTGTCAACAAGGAAAACAACTATCTGATAAGTTATTTGAAAATTGTACAGAAAAGGGTGAGTTATTTAATTTTTTAATAGAAAACCAATATGAACAATAAGGAGATTGTACATGTTCAAAATAATTTCTTTCTGCGTAGATATTTATATGGATAATTATTATTAACACTTAACAATATCTAGTAGTACATCCAAACTTGTTAGATATATCAAAAAATTCAATTAGAAAAACGAAATTTCTAGCACTCTCATCATTTGGAATATTTTTTTTTGCTAAAATATTGTTTTACTTGCCCAAGAAACAGTTTTTTGATATGATTTTTTTGTGTATAAACGAATATATAAATTACATTCAATAAATGAATATCTTTAATCTAAAAACTCAAATTTATAACAAATTTTTACTACAATGACAGTTTATGTTATTTAAAGAAATGATGGGATTCAATTTATATTCAGTCAGTACTTGAAATAATATTACTAAAATATAAATAATCCTTGAACCCATAATCATGTTGTCTATTGACAATATTCATATCTTTTATTATAAGGATTCAATATTATATTCTATTTATGGATGTTTTCGTCATCACAGACATACATAATCAGTAGTTGGGTGGTAGAGATCAAATGTAAATAATTATGAAATTCTGAAATTTGAATAAGTTCATCCTAGTGACAATTTTTTAGATATCCTAGTTGTTTTGAATGGCAGTTATTTACAATTTTTTTATTTGGTCGTCCACGTTTCAAATCTTAGATAGCTCAGCGGTTTCTAAGAAAATATTCTCAATTGTCTATGTCCCCTGTTTTAGTTTTATAGGTGTAAGACAAACAACAAATAAATACAAATCCATGTGAGCTTCCCGTCTCTCACCACCAAATTTTTGTTTGTAGGTTTAGTGATTTATTTCTCCTTCACAGTCACAGCACATGAATAAATGTTTTGAATCAGATTGTCAAGGAGTAACTGATAAGTGTTGAGTATGATTGATAACTAATAACTCATTGTCAAAAATTGCTCTTACTTATTATTTAGTCTTTTCACTGCCCATTCAGGATGTTTTTTTGTTTTTAGAATATCCAACTCCAGAAATCAATGATGTAGCTCAAATGAGAAATCTGAAAATACAACTTTACAAGAAACAGGGTTTAAATACATTTAGTTATTGTTCAATTATAAAAAGAGATACTATAAATGTTCATTTAGTACCTGAAAAGAAAGGATTAATTTTAAAATACTCAGAGTATATTGTTACTTCAGAAAGATTCAATACTAAAGTTACCAGAAGATACAATGATTTTGTTGCTTTAAAGGAACTGTTACTTAATAGATTTCCTTACAGGTAAATTGTAAATTTAATATTCTCAATTTTTTTCATCTTCAATTTATCATTGGATGTATTCTATATTTTAATTTGAAACTGATTCACCTCATGTTTCTAATAAAAAGCCATGTACAGACTCGAACCAATGTATTTCAAATTGAAGGACACTCAAATTCCAGACTACTCTTTTTACTGATTTATCGGCTCCCAAAGTAAAATCAAATGATGGCTTACCCCAGAATCTATAAACTGGCTGATGATGTTTCATATCTAGTACCTAATATACATTCATCAGAGAGATGGAGATATGGAGAACAAATGCTGTTAGAGTACCATTCACTCAAAGATATGGATGTGGGGAGGAAAATTTTTCATAAAACTATGTTATTCTGGAAAATTTTCGAATGTCAAAATGGCAATTTCTCAATGACAACATTATGCTTTCTAATTCTAATTCTGACCATGACCAGGAACACACCAACACAGAATCTTCACTTACTAGCAACAATTCTGATTTAGGTCACTCTTTGATCTCCAGTTCTGAGAGTGACTCATAAAATTAGGACATGGAGGATACGGAATCTTGGTGTTTCCCCAGTTAGAAAAGTGTTGGTGGAAAAAATGCGATCAAAATCATATTTGATTTTTTTGGTTGTTGGTCTTTTTTTTATTTTTAACACATTTTCTTAGTAATTCAGCATTATTAAAGAAAATTGTAATAGAGAAATATGCAGTTATTTTATTTTCATTCCAGATTACTTTAGTAAATAAAATATTTTGTCTAATATGTCAATATTTTATTTCAAATCAAGATTTGTACGTGACTAAAAATTTATAAATTACTATTTTTTGGCTTTGTTAATCATTTAATTTTGCTTATTATTTTTTTTTTTTGTTGGAAAGGGAAAACTTGAAAGCCTCACATCCAGAGTTGATAAAAATACTCCAGTTTTGTTTACTTGTAGCCTCTAGTAAATGAGAGTTTAATTTTACAGTACCTCCTAAATTTAGTAGCTTATAAAGTTTTCTGAAAAATTTTGTTTCAACATTTTCCGGAAAACCCACAAGTTTAGAGTCGGAGATATTCAATTACCTTAATACATTCCATGCCCAGAAGGTTTTTGCCATCTACTATCTGAGTAAGCTTCAGATGGAGATCCAGCAACCCCAATATCAGATTCATCTCTTCAATATCAGTATTCTGGGTGAAAGTATTGTCACCTTTAATTGTCAAAGGCTTCAATAGCAATTGCTTACTTTTTTAACACATATATTCTATAAAGTTTTTATGTTACAGACTAGTTCCATCTTTACCGCCCAAAAAAATTGTTTCTGATGCTCACTTTTTAGAATCTAGAAGGAGAGCTTTACAAAGATGGTTAACACTAGTTTGCAGACATCCAGTCATTTCTCAGGACCCTATCATGATATTTTTTCTTGTTGAACAGGGTCCTGATTTTCAACATAGGATAAAGGATGTATTTGGAAGAGTACCAGATGAGTTCACAACTTCAGATATTGCGGCCACTGCTAAGGTATTATGTTTCTATCCAAAAGTTAAATAATATTGTTTATTCAACTTTACTCACTTGTAATACTTCAAAAAAACTCAATCTGTTAAACTGTTCGATATTTATCATTTTTCATTTACTCATTATATTCACCAAAGACTGTCGAAACGTTGTAACTGCCTATAAAGCTTCTGCAATGCTCTTTCTACAGAAATTAGTTCTTAAATATCTTTACAAATTGATGATATGATTTAATACTTTCAACCATTCACATTATAAGGGTGATTTACATCTAAATAGGTGATCTTCATATAGTCAGTATATTAAAGCTAGTACATGGTTTTTGATGAAATGTTGGCAGTTTTCTCGAAATTTATCTTCTGGTATATGATGGACACAATTAGCACATATTTCACATCGAAACCGACCCTTTCATGCATTTTCAATTTTGCATAGATTTTATGACGCCCCCATTTTATAGATGGAAATAAGTATAGAATCGGTGACAAAATAGTCAATTGATTGAAGACTGTCCATATTATTCATGATATTCAGGAAACTCTGGTACAATGATATTTTCTTTATTTAGGAACTACTACCACCAGAATATAGCCAGATGGCAGTAAACTCTCAGAATATAAGAACTCTTGTGAATGTTATTGGTAAAATGAAGCATCTAACAGAAGAAAATGTTGAACGATGTAATTCGTCAGGACGAGACTTTGACGAACTTATCAACCAAATTAAAATTCTCAGCACACTAAATATTGAACGAGCTCAAAACAGTATAGAAAATTGGGGTGACATGCAAAAAGGATTCGATATTATGTCCAGGTTAGTTTCTTTTATTGTGTAGTTTTAACTTCATTTGAGTACATGTAAATTGCGCCTTGACAAGGTGTACATGCCAGAGATCAAAACAGTCTGACTACGCTGATCACATTTAACACTGCATCCCTTTTTGCAGTTGCAAAAAATTGTGTTGAGCAGTTTTTCCGACACAGGAGGGAGTGAAGTTTGAACAAGTTCTAATGTATTGTTGACCAATATCCAACAATAGTCTCTAGAGTCTAGCTGATAACCAAGCCACACTTGAACTTTGTAATGTACCCGAAAAAGATGTTCATGAACAGCAACTGAGGTTGGAGGAAGACAAGTCAATTGAACATGTTTTTTACTTTTAGTATTTTTAACGAAACATGCATATCGATACTTATTTAAGGTTACTCGATACAGAAGGATTGGGACATCCTGTATAATCCAAAAAGCCATAATCAAAAAACTACCTTTAAATAGAAAGAACTTTTGTAATTGAAGTTTTTTGATAACTCTTACAGATTTGGAGAAAAGTATGTGGGCCACTTTATGTTTGACACTCTGTACATTTATTGTGACATACTACAGCTGTTTGAATAACTTCAAAGCATTGAGACGATTTCAGGGATGTTAGTTCTCCACTTTCTCTCTCTGTCAACCCAAATATTTGGACACATGTACCTACTGTTGTGGTCCATGCAGAATGTTCTGGTCTTTCAACCTTTCTCAACTGCAGTTGCTGGTGTTAAATTAATTCAAATTATTTTTGGCTCCATAATATGTGATTTAAATGACATTATTGAATTATTTACATTAGATCGAATTTATATTTATTTTCCATTATTTTTTAGAGAAATGCCAATACTATCAAATAAATTAAATCAACATGGGTACTTACAACAAAATGAGGTATGTGAAAGACTAGGATTACTATTGGATATATTAGTTGCACATAAAGATTTGTGTGAACGGTTAGAAAAAGGTCTACATCATGATCATGCAGCTGCTCTTTCAAAATTGCTGTCTATGAAAAAAAGAAAAATACAGGGTGTTATTAGGGGAACAGATGTAAGTATCGTTTATATGTATATATCAAATTTGCGAAAGTTAATCTAACATATTCATGTCATCAACTTGCAGCCCTGCTTCTCTCATATAGTTTACATAAATCATAAATGAAATCTTTAGAAAGAGTGTATTTTAGTATTCTACGCCTGTATAGTGAAGTGAAAAAATTGATTCATTTATTTTTTAAGAGTGTTAACCAATGTTTTTGTCGTTTTAGGCTGAAAGTGTTGAACATTTAGAATCAAAAATGTTAACTCAAGAAAACGTGATTACAAATATGGAATTACGGGCAGATTTTAGTTTATATTGTGTACATATGGAAACTCAATTAGTATATGCTTATCTAGAAACACTTGCGGATATTATGAAAAATTTAATGAATCTCCAAATCAAATCTCATTTTGAAGTGAGTAATATACTAACGTAACCTAACCATCATTTTTTACCAGATGTAAATCAAACAAAAACATAAAATAATATACCAATTTATAATAAGGGTCATCTTATCGAAAATTATTTGACAATGTTAGAAATTAGTTTTATCTTCAAAGTATATACTTTCAATTGAGATAAATATTTATAATTGGATATGGTTCTAATGTTTTTCAAAATATTCTATGTTGAGATCAATACACTTTTGCATGGGTTTGAACAAATTATCAAATCCGATTAAGGGACCTCCAAAACATGTAATTTGTACACAATAACCACTTCTTCAGGTGTAAGAAAACGTTGAATTCATCTTTTATTTTGATCATCATTGGGTGCATACTTCTTAATTTTTAGATATGTCCTATCAAATTATTAATAGTTTTATACTTTTCCAGCTACATGACATTTGGAATAGAGTGCAAACTTCGGTCCAACCATTTTTTCGTTGTGACAATTTCAATGGTGATGTTTTAAACAACAATTAGTCTATTTATTTATATAACTTGTACATTTTAATAACAATATTCAATTTTGTTATGTATATTCAATACTTATAAAAGTGTAAATATAAAGTATTTAAAGGTTATGGGAACATATTTATGAATTGAGTTATTCAATATATTTTAGTAAAAATGTTGATCTAATTGCCGATAAATAATTGTTTAAGAAGGTGTCGGGATCATAAAGCGATCGATGTTAAAAAATAAAAATAATTTCGTTTATCTTGACAATGTAATAATGCTATTATAATTATTAATTGCTTATAGAACATTTTTTTAAATCGAGAACAATGAAGATGACACACTATAATTTGTTTGGTATAAAATAATATTAGCAGTTAGATGTATAAAAATGCAATAGAATAAGTTTATTCTTCTAAAAATTATTCCACTGTTTACCATTCTTATCAGTCACAAGTTTCGCATGCTTCACTATAATGGATAAGGTCAATAATTTGTTAATTAGATAGATAAATATAAGCTTGGTTTATGCAGCCAAAATTAAAACATTAAACTAAATAGAAATTTCCTATATGGATCCTTTTTGTTATACAAGGGCATTGCTAACCATCAGACATTGCATTTTTTTATATCTCTTTTAAAATTAAAACACCACGGCGGAAAGCGGCGCATTAACGTGAATAATATTTCTATAACCAAATAACAAGGATGTTGTTATGTACCATTTCAGTGTCTCAACAAGTAATTTAATTACTTTAATGGTAATTTTTAATTTTGGCTGATATAGTAACATGTTAGTTGTAGAAACTGACGAACATGTTGTGGTCTTTGATTTGTGTTCTCTTTACTAATGTTCTGCATCCAGAGATTAAATACCTTACTCGGCACAATTTGCATAAACTTTCCCTAGCTTTATCCAACAATTATAGACACAATGGATTGATTAGCTCTCCAAATCTGTCGGGCCAAATCATTTACAAGGTCAAATCGAATATGTTATATGAAGACCACAGATTAAAAAGGGGGAATGTCACAGAATCCTATATTTGCAGAAGAGGAGAAGTTTCAAACCCTGTATCTTTAACAAAATTGCAAATGTCAAAAAAATAAATTTATTTTTCTTAATATATCGACAATATTCGACACTGCATAAAGAAACCCTTGCGAAATATTACTATGAATAAAAAATGTTTTATTGTCGTTACTACATTTTGTAAATTGCAAGAAGGGGAAATGTCCACTTTGGTTCACTCAATCTACAATGTAATCGTCTTGCTTTTTTCCAGTGCGTTTTATTCTTCGAGTTCCCACGTCGGAATTATTGCTTTCTTGATTATGAGGGAGTGTAGAATAAAACTCATCGGCCTCCGGATTGCAGCAGAATCGCTTCAAACATTGCAGGTCTTTAAATTTTTCAGCACTTATAGGTAGCATGTCTGAAAAGTTTTTGATTATGTCATGCAGTTGTTTTACAAACTTTAAAAGCCTACCTTTGTACAAATACTGTTTATGCAAAGAATATTTAGGTTTTGACAATTTAAAAATACTTTATTTTAATTATATAATTAAATATTTGTAATTAAGAGCTTGAAGTTGAAACAAATATTAACATAATACTGTTTAAATGTGTTTCCAAAAACTTTCGATCAAGAAGTTATGTTTAAAATGAGGTAGAGACTTGGAGGAATCAGTTGTAAATTCATTTATGTAGCAAAATAATGTATTAAATTAAAATAATAATAATTAAGCATCAGTGTTAGTCCGTACTTACATACTAATATATTATTTTAGAATATTATAAAATATCCACCTTCAGTTACAATTTTTTTCGACTTCTTTAATTTACTGACTGCAGTTTTATTAAGCTTTACATAACAAATTTACTTGTCGAAATAAATAAAATTATTGCATGCTATTAATAGTCTAAAGCACGTAAAAAGTTTATTTGTCTTTTTTCTAAATCAAACCGGACTAAAAGTACTTCAGAAAACACAAATTTATTTAAGAAAATCACAGGATTATACGCCAACTGAATGTCAACAAACAATTCAACACCAATGACATTTCAAAGGTCTTCTATCCCTTCCAAAATTTCTAAGACAGGTTAAATAGAATCGAGCGATCCTTTGTGTCTATAATCCTTGAGTTTTATGAAAAACTTGTGATATAAACACAGTTACCTCTTTGACATTATTCAGAGGAATCAGTTATATTTTGTTATCCGTTTTTGCTAAACATAATTTAGCAGTTGATTTTTTTTTATTTTCATTTGAGCATTTTCCTAACATTTGCAGTCTGTGTGAAAGGAATGTAAAGATATTTTGAATTGAAGCCATCTTCCAAAAACTGTAGATATAAATTTTATTTTTACTTTTTAAATTACTAGTTAAGTATAAATTGAGTTCATCCTATATAATTTTTTGTTACTAATTTATTACCTAAGTGCTTATTACTACAAGTTTCTCAAAATATTGGACAATTTTGTAATTAGGTTTTAATTAAAAATTATTTTTTTTGTTATTTAATTGTTATATTCCATTATTATATTGCTATCAATTGATTTGATAATACTTCAAACATTCCATTGCTACTTATTTCTGTACACTATGTTAAATCAATTTAATAAAACTTTTTTCGTACTGTATTGTCGACTTTGCAGTAGTTGTACTTTACAGTA
Source organism: Diorhabda elongata (assembly GCA_026230145.1). Taxonomy (NCBI): domain Eukaryota; kingdom Metazoa; phylum Arthropoda; class Insecta; order Coleoptera; family Chrysomelidae; genus Diorhabda; species Diorhabda elongata. Next base: position 907,027 of record CM047928.1, read on the forward strand.
CTCTTGAATTCTCCCAATCCCATTAGAAGTAATTAGAAATAAAAAATCAATTAACATCAATAACTAAACTTTTATTCTAATTTTTGAATAATAACAGTAATGGTGCAACTACTGTTACCAGAAACATTTATTGTAGGAATTACTGGATGTACTTCTTTATTTTCAATCATGCTGGGAGATGTGTGGTTTTTGGTTTAACACTTGTACAAAAGTTTTACTCCCTTGTATCATTCTTACTATTTTCTTTCTGTTTCTGGATGCTCAAAATTAAGGAATTCTTTTAGGTGCCCCGCCAACAGTGTGTAGTCCAACTCTTTGACCTACGCATTTTCCTTGTCTGCAACACACCAAAAGTGCTTTTAGTAAAAGTTATTTTCACAAATTTTTATATTTTCTGAACACATCCAAATATTGCTCCGCATTGCTGTAAAATCCCGACGAATATGTGTTTTGTGCAATTAATACGAACCACTAACTGAGATTCAGTATTGATTCTAAATTATAAATGTCTTCCCTTCAACAACTTTCGGCAATGCGAATTAATGCGACAACTTTCACCAGTAAATAGTCTTTGTCTGGGGCGTCCCTCATAAATGTTACTTTTCCCTTCGACTGGTTTGGATGGTAGATTATATTTTGTTTTTTTTTAGAAGCTATTAACTTAGAATAACGGGAAATGTTGACATTCTCATTAACCATAATCATTGATTGACCGTCGAGTATTTATACCATAATGAAGAGATATTGAGGTTTTTTTTACCGAAAGTCTAAGGTTTGAAAAGAATGCTTCTAAAAAACAACTGTTCTTACCACATAAAAAAATAAGCCAACATCACATTTTCATCAGCACTTATTACCATTTCTAACGCCAGTCGCAAAACTACTGTGTTTTGAAATTGGACCTTGTTAGTCCATGGGGACCTCATTCTAAATGATTGTGTGGACCGTTGAACCGTAGTTAAAGATATGAACAAATTATTTCATTTCATACACTGCAGACGTTTAAACATGATCAACAATAATTGACATTAAAAAAAAAAGGTTACATTTACAGTTAAACAAAAATTATTTGTGTGTGAGATGAAGAAGTGCACTCAGAGTTTCTCTCTTTACATCTGGTGTATAATTTTACTAAAATTTTATCATTAGATGTTTCCAAAAACTACTCTTTTAATGTTATAGAGCCTAAAATAATCAAATCAAATGTACCGATTTGATGTTAACTACGGATCATTTTAGAATTCTTATTACTTAAAGTTACTCCACATAATTATTTTATAAAAATATTTTAATCCCAAGATCAAACTGTTATTAGTTTCAATGTAACATGAATTTATAGACATATTTAATACTGTTAACTAGTGCCTTTTCCAAAAAATATGTGATTATTTTTTTATATCTTCAATAAAATTTATAATAATTATACTGTCTTTTTTTATATACAATGGGATGGAAAATTTAAGTAAATTCTTTTTTAATGAAAATAAATGCAATTTAATTGTACAAGAATAATGATGTTTATTTCAAGTCGAATTAAGGTCTATAAACACAAAAAAACTATAAAGTTATAACTTAATATACGGATCTAAAGTAATAAAAAAAGGTTTTTGTAGGCTACGTTTCAATTTTAAATTTCCATAAAACGCGTCGTTTAAAAACTATCTCTCGTTATGTCCCATTTACGGGGATCAATCACTTCTAAAAGTAGTGTTGTAGTAAGATTGGATTCACCCACTGATATAGAAGTGTTGCATTTATGCACTGTTATAATAGGGAAAAAAAGATCCTATCACATGGCTACGACTCGGTACAAGACCTTAAACAGCCATAGTCCTGAAATATAAATCTTTCACATTTATCCAATGATATAGTAAGATTGCATTTACCCACTGATATATTAGGGTCACATTTATGCACTGATATAATAGGGTGGAAAAAATCTTATTACATGGCTATGACTCTGTATAAGTTCTTGAACAGTCATAGTCTCGAAATATAAATCAGCTGGAAGGGAGCATATCATTACCAAGTTTTTATCAGTAATATGGATCAACGTAAATGTTAGATTCTATTTGATTAGGTTAGTTCATTAAATTATACCATTTTATGAACTCAATATCAATCGATCTCACTTCATTTTATCATTATATAATTTAACGTTACACAAAAATGACAATTTTTTGAATAAGCAAACTTGTTATTATGAAAAAAATCTTTAAATAATTCTTGCTTTAGTTGCGAAAATTTTATAATTCTTTCACCATTGATACGGAATAATCAACACAGATCAGAAACCTTTGGGTAGATATACTTCATTTCTGACAATATACTCACACCACAAGTTGCAGCTGTTTTTTTGCCGAAATATCCTTTATATTGATTCGGAAGAGCTTTTTGTGCGAGAAGTTAATGTGAGATCATCTCACAATGTAAATTAGGATAAAAATGGAGATTAAACTAAATTTAAAACTATGGATTCAATGCTTGTATAAGACAAAAATAAACAAAGTTCTCTATATTGCAGTTCACTGTTGAAGCCACATTTTTGTCAGTTGTCACCTTAGCAGAAATATAACCTAAACTCTAGTCTAATAGTACATTAGAATTGAATAAATCGACAACGTTGATAATTTCTTCTTATCATCGTCGAGTTCATCTGATAAATGTGCATATCTTCAGTCATTTTAGCCAAACCAAAACTTTTACTCAAGGTGACATCTAAGCTGGAATTTCTGGAACCGTTGGTGATATTCATACACTACCACTACATCGACCCTCACAATTACCTGAATTTTCCCAACAATAAAACTTCGTCTGAGAAAGTTAATATTTGTATTTACATCCTTAACCTTAATAAACTGAAAATTATTAGTCGAAATCCTTTTAATTGTACCTAGAATCTGTTCGCGCAAAACGGAATATAAATTTCTATCTATCTATCTTTTTATCCCACAGCAATCAGATTACAGAACTTGACAATTGACAATGACATTTGAAAAATTGCTATTTTCAAACGTTTTTATTGAAATTCAAAAAAGTCTTTGAAATGAGTGAATTTAAATTACAGCACATTGTAGCTGATTTACTTAACACATTAGGGTCAGTCTCTGTACTTATATTCAAATTATACAAATTAAAAATTTATTTTCTTTATTTAGTGGCAAAGTCAATCCCAACAAGTTGGTTGAATATTTACAAGAAAGCCAAACAGTAGATTCAGGTGGTTGTATAGTAATTGCCCAGAATCATTTAGCAAGACTTTCTCAAGATATTCCTGATTCAAGTGCATTCCTGGCCAAATATAACGACTTGAAAGATAAGAAGTAAGTAACGTTTTAAACATTACTGCATTTTTCATTAGGATTTCAAACAATTCTGATTATTATTTATATGAATATTATGTTCCACAGTCGCTTCGAGAATTTTATATTTTTGTTAAAATAAAAAACTCCACATTAATATTTTTGCTTTTCTCTTTCATAACATCTACTATATTGTGATTTAATGTAGAAAATCTCACAGTAGTATAGTAATAAAAAATTGTAAGATTATGTTACATTGAGCCTCTCAAGTATTTATACATGTCATCAAATTAATTTATTTTAGTGTGGACTCGTTAGATGCTTTTGTTCAGTTACTTGATCACATATCACAGGACATCAGCTTAAAGGAATTTTTAATTAAGAGTAATAGACCATCACTATCAGCAACAACAGAATTAACTAAAGATAATTTACCCCAAGTGAGTCATGTAATATTAAGATTTTGATTTATATATACATGTATTTTTATAGTTTGTTAATAATAAGTTTATTGAATTATTTTTCTTCGAGATATTTCTTCTCACTTTATGTTATTGAAATTTAAATGATATTTTTCAAATATGCAATATTGTTTTTAGATAAAAAATCGTTTGAAAAAGGCTGTAACAAAAAAATCAACCAAAGATGACTCTTTGAAGTCTATATTAAATACAACACCAACAGTTCCTTTGGCAAGCACCCCTACAGTAGTCTCGTGGGTGCAAAGACGTCCGAACATGACCTGGGATTTTTCTCCTACAATTAGTCATCAATCTGTTCCAACAGTACCTGCAGTGTCACAAGAAAATATACTAATTGAAGATATATTGAATATTTTGATAGGTAATATATTTGATTGGTATATAAATACTCATTTAAATTTTGCTAAGTGTCGGAAGTCTTGAAAAAAATTAACTTGGTTATGGAAACTAACTTGTGTGTATAAATATGTCTTGTATAGTTTATAGATCAAGCTTATATGTTGAATTTTGTCAAAGGCCTGGGACAAATCTAGAAACATTGTAGATTTATTTTTCTTCTGGTGTACACTCCATTACATTGATGACTTTATGTATCTGATCCAATTTCATTGGAAATGTTCTTTTTAATTGATCTTTCACTATAAATAATTTAATTTTTTATTGTGAAATTTATTGAAATTGTTTTAACTGTTTATTTGATATGGTTTAATACCAGTCTATGTATCTACTTCTTCTTTTGGTATTCATTTATCAGTCTAAAATCTCTTGATAATGTATTATTGATTAATAAGAAACTTCACATAGTGTGGCAATCAAAAAAATTTCAGGTCTACCAGGAGGTTACATTGAACCAGAAGAATTGAAGGATCTGTATGGTCCCAGAACATTTAAAATAAATGATAATGTTCCTTTATCACTTAGAGAACTAATTAAACAAATATTACCACTAGCCAGTCATTATTCTATAATACAAAGGTTTACCGAAGAAAAAATGAGATTTGAATTTGGACAAGTGAACAACGCTTTGGCTGAAGCAATGCAAAATATCATCAAAGAACATATGGTACTATTGCTGATTACATATGATAGAAGTATATAAAATATCATTGTTTCTTGTTTTAGCTTTTTACAATACAACTAGAAAGTGAATTCAGATCATCAAACTTGAGTATACAAAAACTTTGGTTTTATGTTCAGAGAAATATGCAGAGTTTGGGGATTGCAGCTAACATAGCATCAACAATTAGTAAGGTATCTGATGTTGACCAAAAAATAAATATTTCTTTTTATAAAGGTAACTTCTTTTTACTTTCCGAATAGCACTGAAATTTCGAAATTGCATATATTTTCACATCCATATATATATTTTCCTGTCACAGCTTTGTTTTGTTTTTTACAAAAAAATTTGTTGTTGAATCACTGTGATAACTATTTCGGAATCTATTTTTCTGTCTTTTTCAATATACTTCCAAGATATTATGTATTTTAGTTGTTGTATCTATCAATTCTTGTTTATTACCATCACTTTGGTTTTAATAATATTGATTTACATTCAGATGTTCATTATTTGGATTTCATTCTTAGAATTTGTTATTAAGTCCACATCGTTAGTGTAAAATAGCCTACTTACAGATTTTATGATCCTATATTGTGTCTACATTGTCTTCATATGTTTTTCTTCATTATATGAAAATTTGTAGCCACATATTTCTATCACATTTTAGCTTAGGTACAACTTTGAAAATTGCTCGTTTTTAATTATACCTTTGTTAAAGTTTACTAGAAATATAGTCATAGCTATTTTTTTACATAAAAATAATATTTCCTATACATTTGTATGATATTTTGTCTGTTTATGCACTACAGTTTCATGTGATTGATAAAATACAAGATCAGACAAAATAGGAAAAATGTAACCCATGTGAAGTTAACTTTAACTTTTACGAAAAAATATTAATAGAGGAGACCTATAATGACATTATAATAAGGTCCATAATTTTACTACTAAAAATTAAAGATTAAATGGAAAAAAAAAATTCACTACACTAATTCTGAAATATTTGTAATAGTTGAATATTTTCTTCTTACTTTTTGGGTCTTCAGTTCAGAATCATGAAATATGTACAAAAACATGTATTAAAAAATTTGTTTTTCACTTAATGTCGAATTTCTTTTTTAGTCAGACGCAAAAGGGGGGAAAGTTTTGAGTTTACTTCATGATCATGTTGTTGGTTCAATTGGCGACGAAAGAGCTCAATTATTATGTTTAAAATTGATGGAAGCAGCTTGTTATCCATATATGAAAATGTTAGGAATGTGGATATACAGAGGAATAATATCAGATCCAATAAACGAGGTTTGTAAACAATTTTATTTCTAATTGAAAGAGAATATTTCATGGTATGGAAATTTTGACTTTCAAAGTGTCAATTTGGCACCGACTTGATTAGAGTAAATCTCAATATTAACGCCGACAACACCATTTTACTGATTGATGTTCATTTGTCATCTGACAGGTGTAATAAAGTTTCACTTACTGTCAAGAAATGCATTCAGAGGCAGATTACTACATAAAAGTTACTCTAAAGTTAAAATTCTTTATCAAGGATAACTATTGTTCCAGTTAAGTATTTGATAGTAGTACTCACATCAAACTGTGGTCGTTATTGATATTTACGTTGATAATGTTGTTACTAAGAAGACAATAATGTGTTTCCCTAGTGACATCTGCATTATATCCTTGCATATCAGCTTATAAAAGGGCCAATAAATGCATCTACTTATCTACCTAAATTCATCACTTTGTTCATAAACTTTGCTGTAGTATTTTTCATTATCATTTTATTTATCTTCTATATTTTCTTTATAATTCTACTTTTAATTCAAGTGAGATATAAAAAAAAAATAGCATCCTGTTTCTTATATATTATAAATAAATTGAAGTATTTTTATATCCATATACACAATTTGATTTTGTTAAAAAATTTCAGTTTTTGATTGAAGATAATGAGGTAGTTCAGAGAGAAGATATGCCTGTTGACTACTCAGCCGATTATTGGGAAAAGAAATATGCGGTTCGTAGAGAGAGAATACCCAAGTTTTTAGAACCAGTAGCAGATATTATTCTCAAAGCTGGAAAATACTTAAACGTGATTAGACAGTGTGGTAAGAAAACCCACAAATTTATTTGATACTCAAATTTAATTGGCAATTGATTTTTTTAGGGAAACCAGTTAAGAACAAAGTCTTGCCAATTCAGTACAAAATAGAAGAAAAACATTATATAGAAGCTATTGAAAAAGCTTATATGTTTGCCAGTCAGACACTTTTAGATTTAGTTATTAAAGAAAAAGATCTCCTAGGAAGGTTAAAATCAGTTAAACATTATTTTTTACTTGATCAAGGCGATTTCATAGTCACTTTTCTCAGTTTATGCGAAAAGGAGTTGGGAAAATATTCAGTTGATGTTCATCAAAGTTGTATTGAATCTCTAATGGATTTGGCATTAAGATTGTCGAGTGCCATTGATGATCCTTATAAGGATGATTTAAGAACTGAATTATTGCCATACGATTTGCAATTTCAGATGTTCAAGATTCTTAGTATTCAAACCAATTCGGAACAAGGTACATACATTGTCTGTAATTGTTGTCAATAGAAAGGGTTTGAATATGAGAATAAGGACAGATTATACCAAACCAATTTAGTATATTACTTCTTTTTCTTAATATTCATTAAAATTCTTTCTAAGACTGAAATTTTTTCTCAAGTAAATTTCAAAAATTCTTGTCATATTTTTGTAGTATATTGGTCTGTTGCTGAACAAGAGAAATTATTGATGATCCAGTCATTCTCCTTTAGCTATGAAGTTCATTGGCCTCTATCACTAATTCTCAATAGAAAATCTTTAGCCTGTTATCAAATGATATTTCGCCATTTATTTTATTGCAAATATATCGAGAGAATGATTTGTCAAGTTTGGAAATCTAATAAGGTGGCGAAGAAGTTTCCATTTGATGATGCTCAACATTACCGAGCGGCTTTTGCATTGAGACAGAGAATGTTACATTGTATACAAAATTTAGAATATCACATGATGGTGGAAGTCATTGAGCCTCATTGGTGTACATTTTTGAATAAAATAGCTAAGGTGAGTTCATTTCATATGTTGTTTTAATGTGCTGGACATGTTTAATACCAATTACATCTATGGTGCCAGTGCTTAGTTATTAAATTACTGTTAAAATGAAGTAAATTAGCAATTAAGTATAAATACGGATATTTAATAGTCAAATAGTTGAAGAAATTTGATTCTATTTTGTATTTTGCTATTTTTTATGCTGTCTATGTTTTTCCAGGTTCAAAATGTAGATGAAATACTTTCATGCCATTGGGACTTTTTGAACAGTTGTCTTAAAGACTGCATGTTAACTATTCCGCCGATTCTAAGTACAATTATGAAGTTATTGAGTATTTGTGAAGAATTTTGTGAATTTGTGCAGGTAAATATTTAATATTACTATAGATTATTTTGCTTTAATTTATGAAGAGAAGGTATAGATGGTGGTTGAGTAATGCTGGGTATAGTTTTATATCTAGAAATGTCAAACTGGGTACCACATTTGGAAAAATAAATATAAGTGTTTGCCAAATGTTTCACATTTTAACGCATATAAAAGTGATTTGTATGTACTCTGAGGTGGTTTTGTCAATATATATAATTTTTCTGAGTATAGCTTAACAATTTTTGGGATATTCCTCTATTGTTTAAGATTACATTACTTGTGATGGGTTTGCTTTCTGTTTGTACAAAATAATAAATGTAAGTGTAAAATAAGTGTAATCTGAAAATAATCGAAATTTTTATCGAATAAACCAAGTATGGTTCTACCTATATATCAATTAACTTGTTTAACTCTGTTTTTGGTATCTATTCCATAACTGCTTGTATAGCTTCTTTCATTGCAGTACTCACTCGAGTAGAAGAAATTAAATACACGGTGATGAATCAGGCAAATATGAGGTGTGGTTAATGACACAAATCTGATTTGCATTATATCCAATAAAAATGGCTGTTTTGTTTTAGGATATTTGACTAGAATACAAAAAATTTAAAGCAATGTAAATATTGTTATCTTTTAACAGTTTCACTTTCTGCAACAAATTCCTTGTGAACAATATCCCCTTGTAAACATACAAGTTTTATCAACATGTTCTGGATTCTTGCCTCTTAAAAAGTAACATTTATTTCGGTTTTGATTGGTCTTTCAAGTATGATGTCTTTCAATGTAACTAATCTATTATTCACAAGTCTATTACCGAATAAAAAAATATGGATTGTTTTCAAGTTAGCAGTGTTTTAGTAGATTTCACACCAAGTTTTAAAAAAAATCATATTTGCTTATTTTTTAACATAACGATAGCTTAGAATTAAAGAAAATTATAACTTTCTAAATAGAAAATAAAAGTTCGTTTATTCTTAGATCACATTATGTAAAAAAATTGATAATAAAATATTTTTATATGATACCCAGTTTGTCGTAATCACTTGAAACGCTTGTAAAATAATTATTATATCGTTGTAACGAATAGATTTAGTTATAATTCCAAACTAATATCTTTTTATTTTTTATTTTTTGCACCATTAACAGCAGATGCAGCGATATTTTGTGGAAGCAGAATTGGGTACATTGCCCAATTCTTTATACGAATCTTCTACACAGGTATAATATGCAAGCTTGGCATTGGCAAATTTCCCATTTTCAGTTTAATTAGCTTGCTTTATAATGTGATGTTATCGTTTATTGTTATTGCACAGCACTCGTTCACACCATAAAATTCTTAACTATAAGCACCGTAATAAACAATTTTACATGTTTCGAAATATTTATTTGAATACAATTTTTCTGCAACATTTTTTATTGGGTAAAGGTTGATGAAGGGTATACATGTTATTAGAGATAGTGATAAAAATGTGGCGTAGTTTCAGTGTTTGTAAGCTAGGGTAACATGTCGAAAACAAATGCCCAGTCAATGGTATAAAAAAAAACGGATCTACAGCAAGATGTCTAACGGTTCTTAAGAATGAAAAAAAAATTCCAATGAAGGCAGCACTTAGCGACATGGGTTGCCGACCGACCCGCCATCAGTGAGTGAGAGAGAGCATATCTCTTTCTCTCTCTCTCTCACACACACACACACACACACACACATACACTGATAACAGATCGACATCTTTCAAACTCTTTGCTCGAAGCTTAAAAGCAATATTCAATTTCTTGGCGGTAAAAAGAAACAATATTTCATTTTTTAGCAATAAGAAAATAGCGACGGGCAAAGGTCGTAGCCTCAAATATCCGGGCGAAGATGCAAAAATGATTTTTTTAGACCTTGAAATGTCCTTGAATTTTAGTTTCCAAATCCGTTAGACATCCTGTACAGTCAATTTCCATTGAGCGTCATCAGAACAGAACAGAGGTCCGCCAAGTCGGGTTCTAAACTGTTTTTACTCATCAAAAAATACTTAGAACGATTAATAACTCACAACTGGAATTATAATCGTCACACTCAATTCCCAAACCAATTGTAAAATTTTGTTGATATTATTTTTAATAAAAAATATAAGTGCTAAAAATGTTGAATATGTCATACTTATATTTATATGAAAACAAGTGATAGTAACAACCTTCTTTGCATGAAGAAAATTCTGTAAAATATACAGTTTCACAAAATAATTTTTGAAATTTCAACTTTGTTGAATATATCATGAGTTTGCAATTCTTCGAATAAGCTTATCTGAAACACGCCTATATGCGAATTTATTTAGATATGCAAAATAAACATTGACCTAGACCCAAAACAGAATATTCATCACTATCTTTAGGTTTCTACTGACTAACTAAAGTAGTACAGAGGCGATTCTGTATAAAATGTACAGAATGTTAACCAGAATCTTTTTTAGAATTTATAACCTTCCATTACTTTACTTTTTTTAATAGTAAGTTTGATTTATAATGATGCTGTTGAAAGTCACATAAAATATATAAACTTATTGAATTAAAAGTTGGATTGTGGGGTTTTAAAACTAATTCGAGGCTACAGAAAAATAAACAACTGAATCTCGAGACGCAATAGACTCATACTTCAGAGGAAAACGTAGTCGAAATTTTCATCGCTTCTTATTAAATTATTAAATTAAAAATTTTAGCAAAATAATTTACAAAATATTAGATGCGATTGATGACCTTCAATTAATGTAATTTGTTGTTTTTTCGAAATTCATTTATATTTATATATTTGTACTTTCTTTTTTTTACATCTGGTCTAAAGTTAGTATGTTGTAGATATAGAACGAGAAGAATGTCTTTCAGTTGCATGAACTGTAACGACGATGATATTTGCATCCAGAACAAAACAATTTAAATGTTTTGTAATAGTGAATCTGTTTTGAAAATTTATACAAAGTGAGAGTGTTATGAATTTTGTCAACACACTGCATGATATAAAAATATTATTAATTACTGTTTAAGGAAAAAAGTGTATCAAGAATTTTTAATAATACTGAACACACGGTTTACACTACCACTAAACCAACTTTATTAACTAACTTTATTAATACTAATGTATTACTAGTGAAGATAAATATTTATAATTGGCATTGATCAAGTAAAGATTACATTTAATTTTGTATACTACTACCACTACACCAACAATCACAATTACACTGTCTGAGATGCGTTTCGATAACCAAGTTATCATCTTTAGAGACTGAAGGTATAAGCTGAAATTGTGAGTATTGGTGTAGTGGTACTGTAAACAGTGTGCTCAGTATGAATATCACCGACGGTTTCAGAAATTCCAACATAATTTTTAATAAATAAAATGTATTTAAATTCTGGATTTTTCAAAAATATTAATTTTATTGTGAAAGGCGATTTATCTGAAGATAATGTACTTTTAGGACCGAACAAGTCCTTGCAATTGTTCAGTAGTCAGTTGTACCCAGTTGACCCATTACTGCTCTCGATTTGAACTAAACAATAATCGCATTGTGGTAGATCAGGCGAATACAAAGGATGACCGATTTAAAATTGAGGTCTTAATGTAAATTGCTAATAGAAATAGCTGTCTTCTTGTGAGATATGCATGACTGAAAATATGAAGTTTTGCCCACAAATATGTGAAACTTGTAAATCATTATTCTTCGTTAGTTTCACGGATAACAAATCCCAAATAATCAACATTTTCTTGATTTTCAAAATACATTTATGTATGGTTTGACTAGACTTCGGTCCAATTAATTTTTCAACTCCGTTTTCATCTGCCGATGAAATGGATTTCACATTTTACATTACATTTAAAAAAAATTTGCATGCATAATTTTGTAACTTATCAATCGTTTGTAACGCGTTAGAAATAGAAAAATGTACATGTTTTAAGTTTTTGTAATTAAAGATCACACTGTGTATGCTAATATCGTGTGATGTGCTAGTTACTTATTCTCTCTCATTTACAGTGTATGACTTTTATATAACTTTTACATTATTGCTTAGAGTTATTTCATCAATTTATTGTAAAACGTATACCTCTAATGCTTGAAGCCATAATTGAAAATGTATCATTCGATTACAAAATGATACCTTGCATTAACCTATTTTTGTGTTTTCTTTAATTTTCAGAATGAACTAGTATTTCAAGGAAATTGCGAACCCACTGAACCTACTCTTAGTTTTAAAGAAAAAATTGCAATATTCGACGTTTCATTTTCTGGAGCTTTAATAAGATTATTAGACCAAATCAATGAACTTAATAGAGACACCAGTGAACACGAGAGATTATTCAATTTGCTTTACAGGTAATATTTTCAATTTAATCCGTACATCTTATTGTTTGAAATACATTTTTGAACATATAAATTTTTAATTCTCAGTGATTAAACGAATGAAGTTTCTCCAGTAGTTAATTCTCAGCATTGCAAGATATATTAACAGTAGAAATGCAATTTTGCCTCACCTTATTTCTCAAAATTTCATTTCCTCTATATGTAAATTAATAATAAAATGAATCTTATCTATGAACTATGAATTTGTATGAAAATAATGTACATCAAGTTTTTTCTTCATTAATATGCTATAGATTTGTTGTGTATATTTCCCGTTGAATTATTTTTGTTGTTTCTCATTCTTGAATATGTTTGAATGGTTGAATTAATTTGAAAGTCCAATGTATATAGGCTCAAGATAACCCTGCTGTACTGTAACTCGTCATCCACAAATATTCCTGACGACTTTCCACCTTAAACCGTCTACTTCAATTTCTTGAACAACTATTCTTTTAACACGTCTTTGGGCTTTTTTGGAGATTTTATATCAGAGTTAATTTTTCATAACCCGTAGTTATTCTCATTAAAATATGTACTTTAGGAACTTATTAATACTACCCCTGAAACTGTTGAAAAAATACTTATGTAACTGAAAATATTAATAATAAATCAATGTAAATCACCTGAAGGGAGTCTCCTACCAATACTAACCCTATAATCATTCCTATTATTTGTTATTAGAATCCTTGCCCTTTGTCCTTCGATAGATGGTCGTCCTTATGTTCCCAATAATCCAAGAATAACCTAATTGACAAAGTCCAGTGGTGAGGTGGTTTACAATATCTTTGCTGTGAAATAATTGATTTTTAATTTTCAGGTTAGATTTCAATTCGTTCTACAGTGGTCAATTGAAAAAGATCGGCTTGGAAAGATTTGTCAAAGATTCTTCAGGATAACAAAATATTCGCGAAAATTACGGAGTGTGCGACATCTGTTAATTTTCTTTCAAACTTTGATAGTTATTTAAAATTTAAATAGTAAAGTAACACGCGCTTAACGGTGAAAGTGCTTATATGCTCAAGTCTCTTTCTCCCGTACTTACATGAACAATTGCATTTCCAATCTTTAACTACATCAATCAGATTAATTGTTATCTCATTATCAAAATCTTAGCAAAAACGTTAAAAATATATAAAAAACTAAACAACATCAAACACTTTTACAGTATTGTTGTTTACCGCCAAATTCAGCGCCACCTGGTGACTCTTAATTTTTTCCATTTTCGATATTATGTTCTTATATTCTTTATCAATATAAAATAATGTAGAAACGATATGATGTGTGTTATGAAAAGATCTGTTATTCTTTTTATTTATGTTTTCAATAGATAAGTATTTGTCGTTGTATTAAGTATTATTATAATAATTGAATTTGTTTTATTTGCCCAGTTGTCCCCTCAACCTCTAATTAGGCAACAAAAAAACATGTTCTGTTAACAAAATAATTAGATATTATAACAGACTACTTTTACATAGATCTAGTTAATAAACTTAACTGGAGTTAAGTTAGGTTAAGTTTTTTAAATATCTGGTTGAAAAGTATTCAAACATGGCTTTAGAAAAAGACAGAATTCTATTAGGAGGTACGTGTACATAAATGAAGAGCTGCGTGAGTAAATTCAGCCCAAGTAACAGACAGCCTTAAGTCGGTACTACACGTTGCGTCCAACGTTTGCGCCAACGTTGGCTGGACATTGGACACCTTTGAATAAGAAATTGAAAAACAAAACAAATTGGCAGCTGTTGAAAAGAATATGTAGAATTAACATTTTTTTTCCTTTTTTCCTATGGCTACTTTTTTATTCAATTTTCTTGCTTTATCATGCTGAAACACTAAATGTATGTGTGTAATTCATGGTGTCGAATAGACTGCGACCTAAAAGATCTATTGTATCCTATTTTTTGTGTGGCACGGGAAGTTTATAGCTGATCTACTAATCCTATTCCTTTCAAGAAGTTCAGGATGTGGAATGACGTTTTTAAGTTTAAAATGTACTCTGTAGTTCCGTAGTCTCTCATCCTTCAATATCATGCGGACATATGTTTCGTTCTATACGTTGAATCTTTTGCCGAACCCTAGTGTCTTCAAGTGTCCATAGAGGCGGTAAAACTTTGACAAGATTCCTATTAATAGTTAAGATTGTTGTTACTTAGGTTGTGATACATTCAATAGATCTTTGGTTATATTAATTGTCTTAGTCTCTCTAAATTATTCCACTAATCATTTTTTTCATATCTACATTTTTTCTTATGTTTTTTCTATTGTCCTCTAGCCCGTTCCACAGAAGGGTTCAGGTCCTACGAAGGATTTATAGGCACCTGCTTCAGGAAGTGTTATTTAATTTCCCTTCACTACTTTCTGTCCAGAAACCATTTGGAGGGTAAAATTCTTCTTGTTGTCTAACTCATTTAACTTGTTCAAGGATTCCCAAATCAGCTTGGAACTTATGACATTGCAGTTCAGAGCTTTAATGGGTGCTTGGCATTTGGAACTATAAAATACATTGAAGGTAAACAATCATTTTATATGTCATTGACATAATTTCAATATGTAGGTAACATTACATTGCAATCTATAGTTGCTTAATTATTATTTAAATAGGGCATCGCATCAAATTAAAATACAGCACATACTATCAGTACAAGATAAAAGTATAGGCTTAGGTAGCTATTTAAGCTTTTCTTATCTCACTTTTAATAAGACATTAATATTCCTTTTATTATATAGGGTGTGTCCATAGACTTTTTTATAGAAAGTTGTGAGGTATAAAATATGAAAATTTTGGATATGAAATTCCCTGTTATGCTTGAACGATATATAATAAAGCGTTATTTCAATTGTATTCGTTACAATAACATAATAATATTTATTTTGATTAAATTATTTTTTTCGAAATTCGGATGTCAACTAATTCGTGACGCTATTTTCTTTGAAGTTTCTTGAAATCTCAATATAAATAAACCATGAACAATTCTAAACCCAGATCCAACGCACTTTATTTTGAAAGGAAATTTTGTACTTGAATACATAGTTTTACACATTATATAAAGTTTTAAAAAATATTAAAATAATTGTGCTACATGAGAGACTCAAAGCTGAAGGGTGGTAATGAAGAGAACTTAATCAAATAAGCAAGAATATGATTTATTACTTTTCAGGAGCATAAGTTAATTTCCGATTAAAATTACTTTCTTTCTACAAATGTTCTGATTTAATTTAAATGTTATCAGCTCACCTGTTCTCACTTTAATATGATGGGTCAAATGAAATGACAAACTGAGACATTTATTCAGTTCATTACATTCTAACCTAAAATTAAAACGAAGAATTAAATGAGCTACACTCAAATGAGTTCTAATCGGTATTTGGGAGCCCCTTTCCTGACTTCTTTAGTAAACAGTCGCTCCTTCTAATTTTTCAACATCCACTTTAGTGTAATATATACCTTGGGTATTCTAAATTATATTTTTCAAAACAGTTTTGAATACTAATACTTTCTGTGATCATTTCGATCAATGCCCCACAATATTCTGAGTTGTCCATTTATTATAAATCTAGAAATTTTTAGATTCTTATTAATTAAGGTTGAAGACATCCATAATATGTCTAATTTTCAACTTCTAAGCTTGGAAGTTCGTTCTTCATTTATGGCTTTTTTGACTTTTAAGATATCTGTTATTGGGCAAGTGCTCGTTGGAGTACCATCAGTTACTTCTCTCTCATCAGTAAATCTCCTAAAGAACTTTTAGGGTATTTAAATGCAAAATAGACATTTTGTATTAATTCGTGAGACTCATTGGTTTTCAGTTGTGACGTCATAGGTTTAATAAAAACATTGAGCAGTTGTCTGCAGGTATTTTTACATCCTGGCACAAAAAACGATTTATACAACATTTTTCATATTGAACAATGTTTAATAATAAGGATTACTTTAGAATAATTGTAGTATTTACTTCGTATCATGTGTTCAGAGTTTATTTTATACCTATGACGTTACGCAATATGGCGGCCTTACTGAAATGTTTAAACTACCTACAACATTTTTTAATTTTCAATAATTTTTTTCTCTATAAATATTGATGAAAGAATTGAAAAAACAATATAGTTTTTTTATATTAATCTTAAACGTTGTTTAACTATATAATTCATTATTTGAATTGGTTAACATGGGCAATCCTGGTGTGCAGCGCGGGCGACCAAGTCCCAGTTTTCCGACATTATAGTTTAAGAAATACAGTGTAGTGCAAAATTTTGTGGTCTATTATTTTCTACTCTTCCACATTCCTCATTTGATAGCAAATTTCGTGGCATAGGTTGCAATAGCTGGAGGCTTTTTTGCTTATTAATTTTTTCGTCAAAGTTGAAGGGATTCGACAAAACCAGTATGTAAAAAGGTAAATGAGAAAAACCAATTTTATTTTAATATATTCATTTATTTCTGATTGTACATAGGATAATTCTGTTGACATAATTGAAATAAGTGTGATTAAAAGTTATTGAAAACGTTTCTAATTGATTATTTCTCAAATCAGAACTGTTTAGTGCATTATTTGTGGTAAGTATAAAACTTCTATTAATTTAATGTAACATGCACTAACTCGCCTGTCCCTTGTACTTATTTTGAAATTTATTTGTAAATAAATGGAATGATAATCGGGATGTTTACTAATCAGTTACTAGGTACATCAAATTAGGCGATTGTAAAATTTCATATTCCTCACACTTTTTTCTTAATTTTTCATATAGAAGCCTAAAGAAAGCCAATTTTATAACCCTTGATCATGCGATTTTTTCGGTGCGTGAAAATTTAACTTATTGTCTAAGTGCTATTCAATATTATGTTTTCTCTACGAACATTTCTAATGATAAACATATGAATATCGAATACTTGCACTTAGATATTAAGATGTAGGTGCAGGAGGAACTATCGTAAAAGATATATAGACGTATACAGTTCTTTAATGGAATAACCTCGTTCAGAATTTTTTTTGCTGGTGAAAAAAAGCCAACTGGAAGGTTTCATATGATCTGTGGTTTCAGGCGAAAGAAGTCATTGAAAACAGGTTCACAGATTTGGATATAATCTCTTTCGAATAACAATTCCCTGAAGAAACACCGAAATTATTGGTAAATTTGACGAACGTCAATGAAATCCACATGAGCAATCGCTTAATTCGAACATCTATGAGTAGTAAACATTACTGATACCCCCGTGTAGTGGAGTGAACGATATAACATAGAACTACGTTGAAAAAATAATAAAAAGACTCCTCCACTTTCGAAAACAATTAACAAAAGTTCATTCTAAATAAATTAAATAACATATTTACCCATTGCGCCACCTATGGATCGAAATTAAGTTTCCGTTTTATTTTTAAGTATGTTGCCTTATATTTTCCTAATCGGTTATCAAAGTTATATAGTTAACATTTAGTATTTATGTAAATAAAGCTAGAAGTAAAAGGAAACATGTTTAACGTATACTGCGATAATCTGGTCATTGTACACCTTCATTTTACTCGTAATGTTTTGAACCTATCAAGTCTAAAGTCAAATTGATTAAAGAATAAAGATCCAATTTATAATTTTTCAAGTGTCTAAACCAAGTGAATGAAAAATAAGATTTGTGTTTACGTTCTAACTAGCAGTTGTAGCAAGTGGATTCGAACAAATTAATGGTAAGTTTTGGAATTAAAATAGAGTGGCTAAATAATTAATAAAATGAATAATCAATTATAAGATTAGATTTGATATTATCAATGTGATGAATATTTGTGTTTAAATGGTATCCTTTGGTTATCTACATTATATTTGCTATGAATATGTGAATGCAAATTACAATAATTTATAAGGCCTATTCGGAAACTATGATTGGGTTAAACCGATCATGATCACATTCATTGTTGTTCGGAAACTGATTGAAGTAATCGGATCATAGATATATGGAAAGATCCTTTCTACTCTAGTATGCAAGTAAGGGGGCTGTGCTAGTATTTGATAACTCGGGGTCACCATGTGATACATTCAGTTAAGTCGACCAGTTGAATAATGCACCTACCTTCCAACTTACGTAGCATTATTAATCATCTGGGAAACCAGAACGTGTATAACGCGCTCTTTCCATAAATTATCGTGTCCCACTGTATAATTATCGATCAATAACGGATTTAGGTTTGCTGCCATTTTTGATAAAATGGATTTCATTAATTAATTCAACATTTTTCGTTAAAAATAACTTATTTTATCAAAGTCACCTCGAAGATTCCGGGAAAGTAACATTTTTTGTGCAGGACGTACATACGCCGTTTTTGCAAAGAAATTTTCCAGTTGATAATGGAGATGAATATCTTCATTGCCTAACGTCTCTTCCAAATCGTCAGGATTTTTTCTGACTAGTTTATTGGCAAGATTTTCCAACTCGTTTGTATCTATTTCAGATAGATAGAAGTTTTTCTTATGCACTTTTACGCCCGGCTAATTGTACACAGTACACAGTGTCTAGAATAGGGTAAGAAACATTTGTTCGAAAATTTTCTTGTCCAGAGAAAAACAGGTTCTTTCATTTACTCGTGAACATCTGTCTAAATTTTTCTGTTTTTTTTTGCGAGTTTCCATACTAATCATGAACTCCAGATAGTGTTTTGAATTTTTATTCAGATTCAGAAGGTTGTCTTGATCTGAGAGTCAAAGTCTTAAGAGACAGATAACTTGATAACTATAGATCTATACAACGGATGATAAATTACCCTGAGATTTTTGAAGCTTCTTGCTAGCAGCATTGGAATGATATGAAATTACATTCCAAATGATGATTAGCATCGCTGTTTCTAAATGTCACTAAGACACTTAGACCTTAGATCTGTACGCTGCACCAAGATCTCCCGACGAAGTGCAGTGAAAAAATTGTATAGTTCTTGTAAAAGAGAAAAGACATCGACTGATTCTGTCACCGATTCAATTGCAAATGATCTTACTTAATTCAAGGAAAGGGCGACAGAAGGATTATATTATTAAACATTAGAATCTATTACACAATTGAATTAAGGTCTATAAATGAAAAGAAAAATATAAAGTTAGAATTTAACGCACGAAACTAAAGTAATGAAAAAAAAAGGATTTTGTAGGTTAAGCTTTAAATTTGGAGTTTTCTCAAAAATGTCGACCTGGGTTAGGAATCTAATTTAAGTGATAAGTGATCTATTCTGAACATACTTGGTGATAAAATGCCAAACTGAACATGATTGTTATACATACAAGCATGTCTTGTAAGATTAGTTGAAATAGATGGAGTCATGGAAATTTAAACAAACGCGTTCTCTTTCATCAGGATAACGCGCTCAGTCACACGACCTCCGCAATATCTCAGACAGGCTTCTTACTTGACCATCCACCATATTTTCTAGATTTGGCTCCAGCGATTACCGGCTGTTTCCAAAACTTGAAGAACACTTTCGTAGCAAATGATTTTTTTTTTCAAAAGGCAATAGAAATGATACAACATCTATGGGAAATATTTGTTAATCTTAATAAAAACTACATCTTCACCATTTTTTTATTTTAAGTGGATAAGAGGCGGAAAAAAGGGATCGGCCCTAGTAAATTTGATACGTTATCGATAAACCCATAGATTAAGTTGGAATTTCTGGAGCCATTGGTGATATTCTTACTAAACCCTCTGTTTTATACTACTACTACACCAACGCTCACAATTATACTGTCTGCGTTTCGATAACCAAGGTATCGTATTGAGACACTAAAGGTTTCAATGTTGGGATTGATAATAATTGCAACAATGTGGAGACTCCATTCATAAATCGTTTTTATGAGTAAAAATTGAAGTCAAATATCAGACATTGTTGCGATACATAGATTAAAACACAACGAATATCTTATATTGTAATTAATGGTGTCCTTGAATAATATTCTTAAAGCTGCAAAAGCAATCTTCAAAGCAACAAAGATTAGATTGTACAAACATTGATCAGGATGAATGAACTTTATGGATGTGAGTCTTCGGTCCTTAACAAGA
The DNA here is from genome assembly GCA_026230145.1 of Diorhabda elongata. Lineage (NCBI taxonomy): Eukaryota > Metazoa > Arthropoda > Insecta > Coleoptera > Chrysomelidae > Diorhabda > Diorhabda elongata. The sequence continues at coordinate 927,721 of CM047928.1, forward strand.
AGAGTGCTGACCAAATAGTCAGAGCTCAAAGAGTCTAACATAATATATGAAATACCTTGTTTAAATTGTGACAAAAACTACATTGGTCAGTCGGATAAGTTCTCACAAGAGTAATAGCAGATTATATCCTGATAGATGTTCATTAGTGACTATCACGAAGGACACAATATGAATTATGAATCTGCCAAAGTTTTGATATCTGGAAAAAATTACAAAAGACGTTTATTTTTAGAAACAACAAATATTGCTCAAAATGATCAATGCATTAATAAGAAAACTGATTTAAATAACCTTAATGCAATTCATGCATATATTTTAGATTTCCAAAAAACGCCATTAACAACCAACTAAACTTACCTAACCTATAATATTCAACTACACTCATAACGACCTAACCCATTGAATTTTAATATTATCCATAAATTTACAATCAATATTGAACATCATTCACGAAAACTTATCCTCATTTAACCTATAAATATTCAACGTCATTCATAATCCAACCAATTAAAAATTAATGAAAATTCCTATAGGAACCAGAATAAATATTTCCATTTATCAATATCAATTCTATCAACGTCCATTTGAATTTTGAATTTCTATAAGTTTGAAAATTTATACAAGCATTAATACTAGCAAAAATCACTTGTAATCTTAATTAATTATTTCCTAACAATTATCGAATTATTTCAATTAATATGATATTAGTATAAGTCATAAAGGACATCATACATTATCTAAATATTTCACTTAATTAAAATCTAAAACACAAAAAAAACAAGAGAAGTAATATTATATATCAAGCGCCTTGTACTAATTGTGACGCTGTCTACATAGGGCAAACATATCAGTATTTAGAAAATAGACTAAGAGGTCATCAATACGATAAAAAAAATAGAACTGCATTAACGAACCATGAAATATCAAAAAAACATAAATTCAAGTATAAAGATTCAAAAATTCTTGAAACGGAATCTAATACACGAAAAAGAGAATTTTTAGAAATGGTTCACATTCATAAGAACGGAAAAGTTATAAATGATAAAAAAGACCTAAATAGTTTGAGTAAGATTTATAGGTTTATTTCGTAAATTCTAATAAAACTATTAATAATTTATTTGATTACTGCTATATACTTGAGATGTAAGGACTAAGAAAAAATTAATTTTTCTTATTAGAACAAAATTCTAGATTTTGATTGTATTTATCGGTCAATATAAATACGCAAATTGTCAGTGTCGATATAATATTTTGATGAAGACTTAAAGAAAAGTCGAAACATCAATTTATATCTTTCTTTTAAAAAATTATCCAAAAAAAAAACTAAATTGAAACAGAAGAGACCTGAAATCAAGAATATTTAGAAACATATTTTGATAAAGACTTGAAGAAAATCGAAAGATCAAATTTTGTCTATCTACGGTATATTTTTTAAAATCCAGATACATACATATGAAAAAATATTAATTTTTCTATTACTATTGATTATTACGTAGCTTAGATATCAAATTAATAATTATTTCGCATTCTTCACTGCTTTCCAATTAAAATTGGATTTATTGCCGAAATTCCTGGCACATTTGTTGCCCACACATATAAAGAAGATGATGGCGCAAGATCAATACTGAAGTGAGCCAGAGGGGGCGGTAAAGTCATTTAGATTAGATATGCTGAAAGTGAAGGAGCTGTGCATGGTTTTATCCTGTTTATTCCCGTCGGAATTGAGTTTAGAACGATGAAATGTGTGAATATGTTTTTTGAATTGGGGATATAGACCTATACCTGTCTTGTTTTATTGGTGAGTTATGTATTGAGTGTTGAATTTGTATTGAAATACTCTTGAAGAATGTCTAAAAAAAATATTGTCAAGATTATTAAGAACATAAAAGAACTTGAAGAAATTTCGGTTAAGAATTAATAAAAATTAGTGTAAACTTTGTGTTGTTTAGTATAATCTGAAACTAATTTGTAATTTTCAATCAACATGTTACAGTGATTATTTATGTTTTAGTGAAAATTTCCATATTTATTAATTTGTTGAAAATTACAGTCCTTGCGTTTTTTACTGTTTATTGTAATGAATGCATATAGCAGGTGTAGTAAAAAGGTATGTCATAAATTAAATATCCTAAATTATTCTTTTCAAATGTAAATATTGATTGGAGCGATCACTACTGAATTATATTTTTTTACTTTAACGTTGAACAAGGTTTTCCGATTTTTGTGAAATTTTCTCAAGTTCAATATGTCGGTTTCTGCTGTGAATACGTTAACAGATATTTATGGTAATTTTATTATGAATTCTAATCTCGACAGAGGGTCTGCTTTTATTTATTTTAATTATGGATAAGATAACGAAACGAAGTAAAAAACTGAATAGTCAACACGATAATGGGCTACAAAAATTTGGATGATAATAAATAACACAGCTGATATCCAGGAACTAGTGAACATATGTAGATATAGAAAAATGTGGAAAGAAACTATGAACAAAGCGAAATTCTAATTGAGAATAAACGTCTACGAAGATAACGAAGAAAACATGACACATGTAGAAATGGACACGATCTAAAAACCTACATATCTCCAAAACCATAAATTTTATCGAGTATAGTTAACAAACACTACCTTTTTGTTAAAAAATCCATTGAAAAATTCATTTTTGCTATCTTTAGATTGTACAGGTTGTCCCCGTAAAAGTTACGGATTGTTAACCATTGGGCATAAGCAGGCCCTGGTAGAATTATTTACTTCGTTCAAGACAATGCATGGACATACGTAATCGCAACTTTAAAGGTCTGTAACTCAGAAAGGAAGGGTAAAATCACAGCAATATTTTCACTTCCAAATTTTCTCTATCAAGTCCCCATATACAGACCTGAACAATTGAAAAAAAAAATAACCGTTTACAAATCTTCATTACCTACTTCTGAATGTGGTATAATAAAAAAAGATGATTCCTTCCAAATTTCTTTCTAAATTCCGCGAGGTTTAGCTATGAATTTGACTTTTTTAATGGAAATACCTTGGTTTATATAAAGAAGTGTTTTACTATAATTTTATCTTGAATTTAAAGTTTTGAAACTTTTTTTGATATTTTCTATGTTTTTGAGATATTTTGGGGGTGGCTTTTGTTCATATTTTATCTTCGAAACAAATTGTAACATTGACAAACTATATATCCTTCAAACGTATGCTAGAGTTAATTTGAATTTATAAATTCAGTCTAGACTTTTGAATGATATTTCGGTCTCATAAAAAATTCTAGTGTCAAACTCGTTCGTATGCAAAAATCAGAATTTTATTGGGAACGTGGCAAGGAAACACCAAAGTGGACTAACTTTAATATATTTTCCGAGCTTTCGAATACTTATGTATTCATCGTCTGGGACTGAAATACAATATAAATAATATATATATAAATGTATAACAATAATAAAATTTTGCTTAATAATTAATTAAGATTGCCGGAGATTTTTGATCTTATTAAGGCTTGTAAAAATTTTTAAAATCATAGAATTCAAAATTCAATATTCAAATTGACGTTGATAGAAATATTCATTAATTTTTGATTGGTTACATTTTGAATGACGTAGAATTTTTATAGGTTAGATAAGGATAAGTTTTCGTGAATGATGTTTAATACTGATTGGTAAATTTATGAATAACATTAAATTTCAACAGGTTAGGTCGTGATTAGTGAAGTTGAAATTTATAGGTTAGGTGAGGTTAGTTGGTTGTTAATGGCGTTGAATTTTCATAGAATATGTGTTTTCAAAATCTAAAAGATTAAACTAAAGTTTTCTTATTAATGCCTTGATCATTTTGGGCATTATTTGTTGTTTCTAAAAATAAACGTTTATATATTTGAGAAATCACTCATGCCAAAATAATTGGAAATAAAATTGTTGAGAATAAGTTAACAACAATCTAGTACGTTTTAACGTTTGAACTGATTTTTACAAAGGTTTGATTCAAAGAGCATTCAAGGGAATAGCGTTGAAGCTTTGATATGTTTTTACGCTTGTCGAAACTTAGCAAACGTCCACAAGTCTCTACAAACGTTTATTTATTTATGATATTTACGCGTGCGAGTGCGTTGGTGTTTTCTAGACGGACAAATTGTGCAGCCAAACATGGTGAACGTGGAAGAAGTTGTATTGGCTAATGCGTTTTGTTTGACTTGAATTTACATACAAAATGTGATAAAAAAATAGAGGAACTGAACAGTCTGGGGGGGGGGGGGAAGATGGTAGATGTTAAAAATCTATAGACACGTGAAGCTCGCGACTTTCACTAAACATGCGCCAGAATGCAAATACGCCGACAACGCTTGCCACAAGCTTTCTCTGATCTATATTCAAAAATACGGATCGGAAACAATCTCACGTAACCAAGACAAACATTCCGTTTACACACTTGTGTTTGTGGATACTTTGGAATTTTGCCAAGCATGTAAACATACCATTAAATATATTGACATATTTTTCGGTTTGCTAATGTTTACGTTCAGAGAGAAAAACTTTGACATCGAAAAATCAAATACAAATGTAATTCAATTTCAAAGTATTGGATGGATCACAATGACCTTAAGACTGCTCATTATCTTTTGCTTTGCACAAACTTAGTTTTATAAAAAGCAATATCGAATCTTTTTGGAACATTCTTGGAAAAAATACCTTTTATTTTCAAGTGAGCCAGTTTGTTCAATCTCTTAGTACCTTTGTATGAATCAGTTTGAATCTAGTCTGTACTAACCTAACCCAAATTGAAAGCCAAAAAATACTTTTGAACGACTCCATTCTCGGTGAAGAGTTAACATAATCATCCATTTTATGATTGTGTTTTGTCATTTTAGGAAAATATCGAAATATAAAACATGCCTTTGACAGATATTATTCGCCGAGCGTCAACTTATATCTTGGGTCCAGAAGGAAATAGTGTGAGAAACCCGGATTACGAGGATAATGAGATGCTTTTCTGCAAGAATAATGTGTGCGTGCATCCTCCAGCTATGGTAAGACACGAGGCTCACTTGCTACACAATCCTGGTTATCTTACGATTACCACAAAGGTTTTTATCGATCAGTATAATAACACCAGAAGACCTACGTTGTTTTTAACTTGGATTCCGAATTCGTCAATATCAAAAAACACAAATTTAATTGGTAAGTTTAAGATATTATTGCTTATTATATGTATATTTGATCCCAAACACATATCTACCTTTTACCGTTTCAGAAACACCTCTTAAAGAGTCAAATAAGAGGTATAGTCTGGAAAGTTTAACATCTAACGATTCTAATAATGATTATGGAGAAAGACATACTGGTATAGAGCTTAAGAGCACGAATCCCTTTTTGAATTTTGATGATAGAGATCGGTTAGATATGTCTGATTTAAACTCCGAAGAAAGTGACAAACAGGGAATTAGCATACATGTCGATATTTCTAATCCGGAAATAGAAATTATACAAACTCCCGATAGTGTCAAAGATCCTACAGAGTTCTTTGAATTCTCAAGGTAAATATTATTCAAATAATTTGTTAAATCATTACACGGTAATAATAATAATATCTACAAATGATTTCTGGGTGTGTACTACCAGTTTTAGTACCGCCTAAAACAATTTCGTTTTGGAGTGATGTAAATTGGGATTGGTTCGGGTGACCTAGTTAAGAGAGAAACTTTTAATGTGGGATGTCCCTGATATAGAAGTTGTTTTATTTGCAGTGATTTGGTTGGCATGATTTTGAATGGGATTATTTCGCATGTGTGTGCTTGTATGTGTCCTGCGAATGTTTTATGGTGACGATATATGAGCATGTCTCGCTTAAACAACTAGATCAAGAGAAGATATTAACAGGTTATTACCTGTCGTTGAGGTTAACTGATAATTTTTCCTGTTATGTAGAAGACCAAAAAACGGGGCGTTTCGTTCTTGGGTATTCAGGTATGAATAGTCCTGATAGACATGTTAAAGTTAGTTTATAGTGATTTGTTGCACAGAAGTTCCTAAAACTTCCTGGTCAGAATTGGACGTGTTTGTTTATAGCAAGGTAGTAATCAGAATCGCTCACAGGAGAGTTTTTAGTTAAATAAGATCTAACCTGATTTATGGTTTCATCTTCATCTAGTTGTTCTGATCTTGACTGATATCCTGTTCCAAATGTGAAGCGTTCACAGGCTCTCAAATGTAAAATATCACTTTTGGGGTTATAATTGTTTTTAGTAAACACCTAGATAGCAGTTGGATGACGTCCCAAGATGAGTGAAACGACCTGATCTCGGAACACAACGTACCTATGTCTATAAAACGACCCGATTTCCGAATTTGGTGTTTTTAATAATACAATGACTTTACACTATGCAGTTAGCTCCAACTAGCAGTCTTTTAGTTTTTTAATTTTATTCAATATATGATAGTTTGGTTCCACACGTCGAGAGAATATGGATAGAGATTTCGTCCTCTGCGCAACAGAATCTGCAGGCTTCAGTATCTGCTGACAGTTTGAGAAGTTGGGGGCTAAGGTACAAGGGCCGTATGCCAAGTCCCCACATGTGTAAGGTTTACATAAAACTTACATGAGTCTTTGAAGAGATGTCTTCTTCGTTGTCCTGCAAAAACAAAACACATTTGGATAGCTTTCCGCGTCTTTTCTCTTTAATTTTTTCCCGTAGTTATTGTTCTACCCTTATCCAAAAAATCAATCATGATTACTCCATGGCAATCCCAAAAAACTGAAGCAAGAACTTTTTCAGCAGATTGTTGCTTTATTTGTGGATTGTAGAAATGTACCCAAGTCTAATCCATAGTAAAAATTTGGTTTAAGAAGTCAACATCGTTTTCAAATCGAGCACAGATCAAACGCGATGCTTCTATCCTTTCACGCTTTTGGTCAACATTCAAATAGTTGGGGATCCATTTTGCAGCAATTTTTCTCATGTCCAAATTGAAGTGAACTATATGATGAACACGTTCGTATGAAATATTCAGTGCTTCAGATATCAGAAACTGTCCTTATCGATCGGTCATCATCTTCAATGGAAAATTTACCTCTTTTGAAGCTTGCAGTCCAATTTTTCACGGTCGCATACGAAGGACATTGATCACCAATGGTATTAAGCGTATCTTCGTAAATCTGCTTACCTCTTAACCCTTTTAAAAACTTGATGATGTACTACGAGAGTGCGTTACGCACCAGTGAGTTTCTATACTCTGATTCTCACCGATATTCTCATAGAAGTTGGAAATCGACTTGGATTCGATGCGACATTGAGCTTCGTAGTATAGTCATTTGACGCATTTATACTGTAGATGATTATTCTACTCTATTTTCTTTCCCGATTCAAATGGAACCTATTTTTAACGATCAAAGCGTTGCGGATAAATTGAATTCACATCCAGCCTTCTATTCATTGAACATTTTTTTTGTCCAACTGCCACTATATACAAGTTAGTTTGATATACAGTGAAAATATTACATTGTTGGATCCCTATAGTCTTCCTAAAGTATTGACCTGAAACGTTTCTCTCTTGTTTCAAATTAAGCAATATGAATTTATTAATGCAAATAACCTAACTTCCACGTATCGTAAACTAACTAAATAAATTGTAGCGTAGATCCAATATTCTACCATTGCTGAAATTTTTTTTTAATTGTGAAATCTGAAGTATCTAATTTGAAACTTAAAGTCCACATGAAATGGTTTTTAGGTCAGAATCCATCACATCAACCGAATCGAATCGTTTGTCTACACCAGAGTACCTAATGCAACAGCCTAATTTATACTTTCCTGATAGCTTAAGCAGTTCGCCAATACTACAACCAAAACACATTCATAAATGTAGAAGGTTCAGTGTAGATTTGAGTCAAATGAGGTAAGCATAATTGAAAGTTTATCAAGGACGTTTCTCAGAAAGTCAGAAAGCGAAACTGATGCATCTTTCATTAATTCATTATATAATTGTAATGAGTAACGATTATTATTGTTCATTCGTAACTTGACTTAATCCTTAAACAATATCTCGTGACTTTCATAGATTGCGTCTCGTTTTTCGTAGAATAATTATTCTCGAAACACTTATGACATTATAACTGCATATTCACTTGATATTTATATAGAATAGTCAATTATAAATTTATTTATTCTGAGTACAATATACAAACTAACCAAGCCAAACCCTAACTTTCCCAAGTATCGTTTCTCTCATAGCCATTTTTAAATTTGTGAAAATTGCATGTGCGATTGATGTATCTGGCGCCATCTCTTGAGGAGATGTGAAGCGTATATTTTTGAGGTTAGAAATTTTTGCATTTCGCTATCAGTCCAAAGAAATCGCCATCCTTCTAACAAAGTCTAGTTTGACAGTTATAGCCGGGAATAATGATCGAGATAGTTCCAAACAAAAATTCCAAATGAGACGGTTAACTATATAAAGCTGTGCGCAAATAACTCCGAATTATTGGAGTCGATTTTTACATCGTCGAAAGAAGCTAAATTGTCGGGTTATCTTTTCAAATAGCACATAATTATGAAATAACCAAATCTAGATGAATATTTTGAATGAGCGTATATGGAATCATTTTAATATATTTGTATAATACATTTTCACAGTACTGCCCATACTAGGAATGCAATAATCTCAAAATTGTGTCTCACACTCTGAATGAAGGTGAATACAGGTTGAACTCACGAATGAAAGTATTTATTGAAGACTTATTTCGAATTGAGTTTCAACTGCTACGTGTTGGCTTTCTTAACGCAAAGAATAGCGTCAAAACGTTTTCCTCTCAGAAAATAATTTATTTTCGGAAAATGCGAAGCCACATGGTGTTAAATTTGGTGAGTAAGGCGGTTGTAGAGAAAAAGGGACAAATAACCGCCAATAAAAAATCACAATGTAAATCAACGTGTACGCGTTAATTAGTTGAAATGGGCGCAGCTAAAATAATTCCTGTAATCTATTATCATACCTCGTATACTTCTTTCGGTAGTTTTTTATTCATATTTTTGCATATATTATAGAATAAACATATTGATAAAATTAACTAAACTCTTTTATTCTTCAGATCTCTGAGATTATTTTTTAGTGATAATTGCTGCACTTGTGGACAGTTAGTTATAGCTTCAAGAGAATCTCAATATAAAATTCTTCATTTTCATCACGGTGGATTAGACCATTTGGCACAAGTATTACATCAGTGGCATTCCCTACTTCACAATATCAAATTAGCTAAAGGTAAAATATCAACATTGAATTATATTTCTTGCTTTTGTATTCCAAATTTATAAGGTTTTAATCTGAATGTAAGTCATTTTAATAAAAAAGTATCCAGAAGTTTTAAAAGTTGAAAAATGACTGGAAGGAAAATAATATGCATTAAAATTTAAACAAAAATTATCGAGGTACGAAACTTTTAAATTTTTAAAGAAGCACAATAAAAATAAATCTTATCAAATACAAACTTTGCAATTGATGGTTCAGTTTCTGTATAGATGATAAGACTCTTTCATTATATTTAACAATTCGTTCCAAAAGTATTGAGCCAACTTTAATATCTCGTATCCCGTATTCTTTCTAGGATTAATTAGTATCTTCTCCAATGAATCTGCGTAATTTTCACATCCTTATTTTTATGTTTTTTGAACTACAAATTAAAATAACAAAGGAACTACTAATCCTATTTGCTCTAATCAGTGTTTATCGAAAGTGATTAGCTTGCCATCAAGTCGTTTTATCAAGTTTGGGAACACAAAATGTTCGGAGTGAAATATATTACAGGATTGAGTGTAAATTGAGTAAATCAACATATTATTCGCCTGTTATTGTTTTCCATGTTAACCATGGCCTTATTATTTCATTAAAAACATGTTCGTCGGATTAAGTCTATTGTTTATTGTGTGTATATCTCCACTCCTTCACACCAGCTGAATCTATAATCTTCAACTTTTAAAATTAATAACTCCAGTCCACCTCGTATGGTTGTTGATTCAAGACTGACCGGACGAGGAATCTGACAGGTTGAATCAAGTGCGATTCGAAAATCAAACCTGATTGAACCAGATTCGTCCGGTCTGAAGGCGGGAAAAAGAGTCCCTTCGCATTTAAACGGAGCGCTCGAAGCCGAATCTTGGTCAATCAGAATCAACTTGATTCTGATTTTTTAATGAAGTGTTTCTGATTTACATTAAGTAAAATTAAAATATCTTCTGTGGCGATAGTAAAATATTTGGTGGTGCGTCACAAGAATGCTTCAAAAGTAGGTATAGATAGATCCTCATGGTTGCAATCTTTATTGCTTCAAGTTTTATTCGCTTATTTCGACCCACGTCTTGGCAAGGGTCATCGTGAAAGTAAGTCGTCACCACAACGATCGTAGTCGCTATGTGGAACGCCCAAAAGAGTATTTCAGACACCGTGACCGCTTAGTGGAATGTACCGATCTTGTACCAACTAATGAAGGTAGATAGAAATCAGTACTTATTGCAGGTGTAGAAGAAAACCTTCCTTATCGCCATTTTATGGTATGCAGACCTGAAGTGTCGATATTAGAATTGCATCCCGAAGAAGGACAAGTGCCTAAGCTTACAGAGGAGGTATTCAGGTGTTTATTTAATAAAACGGGCCAGCTAGAAGATGACCTGACGTTGAGAAAATACATATTTTTTTCTGGAATGGAACGAAGTATTAGAAAAGAAGTTTGGCCTTTTTTATTACACGTGTTTCCTTATTTAAGCACGTTTGAGGAAAGGATTCAAATTGCTGAAATTAGAAGACATGTAGGTATTTCAATACATTCATTTTGAATAGAGAACTTCCATTTTACCACTTTTTCACATATGTATATCATTCCTACTAGCGTTTTTACACAACATTAAATTTAGTAGTACATACGCATGATAAGCACTTTTTGTGCACGTATAAAAATCAAACAATCTTGAGATGCTTACAAATTTCAATATTCAAAGAATTTAGCTCATAATTAGAATACATCATTTCGTACTATGCGACTCCCAATTCTACAATTCCTTTTCAGGAATATGAGGAAATAAATAGGCGAAGGTTGGAATTAAGCGAAAATAAATTACATCAATTTAGAAGGAAAATACAGAGTGTTGTTGAAGAGGATGTGGTGCGAACTGATAGAGGAAATCCATTTTTTGCCGGAGATAATAATCCCAACCTGCAAATAATGAAAAATATTTTATTGAATTACGCAATTTATAATTCGGGCTTAGGGTAAGTTATATCTCAGTATTCAATTTTTCTTCCACTTAATTTTTTATCTACTCATTATCATTTCACAATTTCTTTTGATTAACCCTTAATATATAAACTTAGATCTTTTTAATCCATAAGTATCTAAATAAAATATACAGAAAATATACTCAAGTAATATCGTATTGGAACTTGTTATCTAGGATATCTTTGAGTTTTTCATAACGTCTGTTACTCACCATCATACGCAGCCTCTTTGCATATCCCTCCTTCATGTCTGCCTTAGCGTTGTTGAGCTTTTTGTTATCAGTTCGTTCCTGCTCCTTACCTGACATCATTGGGCACTCCTGTGTGTAATTGTTGAGCCGCTTTGTTATTATTTTACAACCTTCTGACGAAAAATTTTTCAGATATACCCAAGGAATGAGTGATCTATTAGCTCCAGTTTTATATGAATTGCAAGATGAAGTTGCTGCTTTCTGGTGTTTTGTGGGATTAATGCAGAGAGCCGTTTTTGTTGCAACACCAACAGATAGAGATATGGATAGAAATTTAAGATATTTAAGAGAGTTAATCAGATTAATGGTTCCCAGATTTTACAGTCACCTACAAAAACATCGAGATGCTTTAGAACTGCTTTTTTGCCACCGGTGGATTTTATTGTAAGTATTATGATATTTCAGTTTTTATATTTCAACTAATTATTATTCATTTCAATACCCCTTCTTGGATGGTTCAATGAGGCTCTTTGGCTCTAAATAGGATTCTATTAACTATTCACTATTCCAAACCATACTGAATTTGTATTTATACCAATTGGGTTACAATGACTTTGATCGCTGTTACTTATAATCTTGATATTGTTATCTCAAATTTTTTAGTGGCTAGTAGCTAGTAACTACGCATTTTGTCCGTGAAGCATCATGTAGCGAGCTCAGGTTTTTGCATTTAATTCCTGTATAGCTGTAGATGTGCCGAAATGAAAGAAATTTTGGGCACTATCGTTCAATTTACTTAGAAAATCATACCATGATCGTACTAAAGATTTGAAAAAAAACTTTAATACTTGTCCTAGTCCTATTAATTCAATTAAATTGAAATCTATGCCTTGTGTTTGTTCCAGATGTTTTAAAAGAGAATTTACGGAAGGAGTAGCCATGAGAATGTGGGAAGCTTGTTGGGCTAATTATTTGACAGATTATTTCCATCTTTTTTTATGTCTTGCTATCATATCGGTTTATGCTGATGACGTTATTGCTCAAGATCTTCGATCAGATGAAATGCTACTACACTTTAGTTCTCTTGGTAAGTTTTATAAGCTGCAATCGAATACCTATATAATACGCATAAATTCAAAAACATGAAAAATGAGTCGTCATCTACCTAATCATGTATTTGACGTCTGGTTAGTAGAACTCTATAATTTATTTCGCGGGGTCATGTCTCAATTGAGAAAGCTTTGAGTTATAGAACGTTTCAGAAAGAGACATTGTGGAGAGCGAACACAACGAATCATCTTGTCAATTATCACATTTGTCACCCAAAATGTGTCAGTTCCGACAAAGTCTGTGTGACGTCAATTATCAAGACGATCTACTTGAAAGTATACAGGGACTATTTAAGTTATGTACAAAACGTAATGTTTAGGTTCAGGTGTACGTCTTCAAATGGCTATTTTCCAGTATGTACCGACTATCATCTAGTTATTCTACTTATCCGTCAATTGCAACTAATAGATACTGATCAGACCATTCAACTGCCTGATCAAAGTGATCCTGTGCGTCGATCAACCCATATTTCAATAACGACTTATATCACTTCTTGCAGGTTGAAGAAATGACACAACATCAATGAGGCTCGTAGTTGCCAAATTTTGCAATAAACAATTAGTGAAGGTTGTATTGTATTATATTACACATTATCTGGTTCCATGCCAACTGCTATGATTCATTTGGAAGAAAAGTCTAATTTGAAAATGAATTTTTATTATTTTAAAATTAAAACTTTTATTATCGGATGGACAATAATTTCAAACTTCAAATAGCAAAAATAAAACGTCCGGAAAGCACAATAATTATAATTAGGTACTACTACAAGTGAGCATCATTATTTTTATGTTTAGAACTGGTAACTTGTGGTGCTTATACTCCGGTAAAGTTTTTAATTACCACTGTTGTTATTCAATGCCGAGTGTATAAGTTTTGCCAAGCGAAGAACCAAATATCCTCAACCTATTCCTTCCACCAGTACCCATTTTGCAGATATGATAAATGAATCAGTTTAGAATAAATTAATTTTAAGTGAAAGCACGAAGAGTTGTTTTATTCCATGTATTTTTCTAGCAATGTATATGGATGGTCAAGTTATTTCGAGAAAAGCAAGAGGTTTGTTACATCAGTTCCGACAAATGAGGGAAATACCCTGTACTCTTGCAGGTCTTTGCACTAGATGTGGTCCTGGAATTTGGGATAGTTCACATAGTCCGCGGATATTTTGCGTAGGACATGAACAGCCTGGAATGTGCATAAATTGAAATAATGGACTGATGTTATTTATTTGATGGATATAATGTTGACGATGTTGAGATTTTATTATGTGCAATGAGTTGTTTGAAGAAATTTTTATGATGGAAAAATCATTTGCACCCTTTCGTTGTATAATGATCAAACTGCAACTTTCTAATAAAGTTTTAACCAAATTATTAACATTTTCACGGACGAATAATCGATATAAATAGTATTTTCAAACAACTCTTTTACTATAGTACAAAAATGGCGAGCACCAAATAAAGTTTGGGTTTAATAGAAATAGAAAAACACGTTTCAAAATTATTTTGTTATTTTATGTCACACACTAGCAAAGCCCAAAATGAGACATAGTAGTTTCGCGATGAAGTATAATTTCCTTCGAGAGAAATCAAATCAGTCCGTAACTAAGGTAAATACTAATGATTTCTTACCTGACTATTTCTAACTAAGTCAATTTTTTGGCGCTGCATCTATCAATAGTTTCAAATAGATGTATTGCAAAAATACATCAAGAAATAGCGACAACTAAAAATAGTTCAATTGAAACGAGCTGCTCGGAAAACTAGTATTCCAGAAAAATATTACCAGTAATTTCATTATACTCGACGAATCAGCTTAATGTGGTATATCCTGTATATAACATTTGTTATTATCTTTATATTCTAAGTAAATTGTTACCATAATATATAGAACCGGCTCTTTCAAGTTCTAATAAAGTGCCTTATAGTTGTTAGCCACAACTTCATCAGGAACTTTTAATTTACAAACAACTGTTTACAGATTGTTCTGCCTTATTTTATTTAGTTATGATAGTTCTGATGATGAAGATAGTTTATAAAATATTATAACAATATTTTGAGTCTGTTGCGTACGTGTAAATATTCAAAGTAATTTTGACCTAGAAAATTCCTCATAAAAATTTTCGGCGAACTCAATTGGCAACACTTAATTTGAGTTTATAGCTTCCAGCTACATATTTTTACTTGTTTTATTCACCTAATAATACTCAGAAGAACCGCGCAACAACTGAAAGAAAGTTTTTTGTATGAATCACATAATTAATAATACGATTTCAACAAACCACTTATATTAAGTGAAAATATAAAAATTTAATATTCATTTAATACATATATTTTATCGATATCTTTATATTCAATATATCAAATTTTTTGTTGGTTACTTTTGCGATCAAATGAAATCATGAATGATCAAGCTTAATACGGATCTGATCACAAGTTAACCAGACTTCTTTATACCATTTAAGTACACTTGTTACCTTCTTTTATACTTCCACGATACCACCAAAGTCGCCTAAAAACTTTATAACTTTATGTGGCCCCCATCCCGGACTTACAATTCGTTGCTAGTAACTGTTTCTCTCGTCTATATTGCACTAGTAGAGTTTCAATCCTTCTTTTAATCTAGTAACTCAAAAGATTTTGTCACAAGGTCAAAAATAGAATTTTTTGTTAATTCCGCTAATAATAACTAGTAGAAACTTTATTAGGAGATGAAAAAACCGGGCCATGATATCTTAAATCACCATATCATCCTCATATTCTTTGTATATAACATTGTTGATGTTATTGTCCTTCTTGTTTGTAATTTCGGGTGTTGCGGGTTGTTGTTACGATCTTTTATTTGATCTTTATCAAGGCTTAAAATTTATGGTGTGTACATAATAACTCAAATGTTGATGAAGATAAACAGGTAAACAAAAAATTGTGAAACTAGAAGACTGCAGACGTTTCTTTAAATGACTTTTTCATTGTTCCTTTGTTTTATACAATAATTTTCTTATTTGTTTATGTTATATAGTTTGTCTCAGATGCAGTGTGACCCATTTATTTATAAATACACCTTTCACATTTCACAATTTTTTGTTTACTTGTTTATCTTCATCAACATTTGAATTATTATGTACACACCATAAATTTTAAGCCTTGATAAAGATCAGATGAAAGATCAAAACGTTGCCATTTTTAAAAACTTTTGGTCAGCTCAACCCGTAACACCATTCGAAATTATTTGAATATGTTACCGTTAAAGTATTTTCTAGAATAACTAGATATTTCATATAATAACCAGGGAAGTTAGTTTAGTATATAATAGTGAAGCTATAACCTAGGGAGGCAGATTTTACGAAGCCGAAAATTTGGTTCAAAATTTGTTTTATTTCGCTTGACAAAATCAAAAAAAATACTGTTCAGAAGAAAACTAGTTTTCATAGAATAAATAGTTTTCCTCCATGCAAGAATTTTGAAAAAATTTATCTACACTTTGATATAGCACTAATATAATTGAAACAAAGTCTTTGCCAGCTAGATTATGAGTGTTTTTGTAGTGGGATTGTGGCACCAAAGTGTTATATATTTCCAAGCTTTCGAATACCACGGATATACCAATATAAAAATATGTATAAAAGTATAACAATAAAAAAATTAGATCTTGGTGTATAATTTTGCCACAATCACACTATGAAAACGCTTAATATAGACAGGGTGTTTCTAAATTCAAGCGACAAAATTCAGGAGGTGATTGTTCGTATGAAATTAAGATGGATCTGTCCTATAACAAAATTTCCAAAGCCCGCTCGTTTCCGAAATGTTAACCTTAAAATGTGATGTTAGTTTTGGGTTATTTTTTTTTTTCTAAAATTTCAGTAAAGCTATAAAATTGAAACTCTGTAGTTTTCGTGCAATCGCAATGAATCAATCACTGGTATTTTTTCGATATTCCTGTTACATTTCCAGCATTTATTATGAATCGTACGACATTTTACATCTTAACTGTTTTCCACTCAATTTTGTTTCTAAATATTGAAAAACTACTCGTGGTTAGTCTTTTGTGAGTGCACGAAAATTACAGAATTTCAAGTTTCTCACTACACTGAAATTTTAGAAAAAAAATAAAAACTCAATTTTAGACACCACCTTTTGAGTGATATTTCTGAAAGGGGTGCGCTGATAAATTTTGTGACAGGAAAACAATGGCCTCTTGAATGATGCTGCGAATTTATATGCACGCAAAAATTTAATAATTTATAATTCAAAGTGTAATACCGACAGAAAAAAATCTTATTTTTGAACTGTGTGTGTTTTAAATTAAAAATATGTATCAACGTTACACGTTGTGTAAACTTTATTCATATATAAGTATTGAATAGTGTTAAAAAAACCTTATACATACTTACTTTAAAAGTAGTACATGTTTGGAAGATTTTTTGCTCAAAATAATGTCTTGTAACACTTTTAGTACAGACGGAAAAATATGAATAGCCTCACATGAGGCAGATCTGTGAACCTGCCGCTGATATTTTCGATGAAAATGCTAATATTAATTGAATAATTAAGTAAAAAGTTTATTATAAAAATGGAGAAGGTTATATTTACGTATTATGTATTAAATAAATTAAGGAAGGAAATGTTGCTTCACTAAATAAAGGTATACTTTTTCAAACAAATATATTACAGTCGCGAGGCCCCTCCTAGAGTCTCTCGATAAGGATCTTAGCGGGTGAATGCTAAAGAAGTGCTAGTTTATTCTCATTGTCGATTTATTCAGTTGACCACTAAACCTACATGAGACGGATCGACAGCGAGGAGACCACATAGCGAATCGTCCACACTCTCGCACTATCTTTCCCTCAGCTGGATCGGGTTTTACGGGGTAGGCCATTAAAATTGTTTCTTACATTCTTCTCATTCAAAAAATTCAGTTATTAGAATGCCAGAAACTTGAGAACGAAGTATGAAATTGGCAGAAATGCATCTTGAATAATTTTCATCAGGGCTATGAGTTTATAAGAAACTTCCGTTATGTTTGTTAGTGACGAATTAATAATCTTTATTTTTAGTTATAAGATATTATTATTATTACTCAGTATTCAATCTTTGCCATAAATTATTGGACGACATCTATTTTTCTAAGCGATGAATATTTAAACTAGATCGACGAATACCATATTTTTTTTATTGTTTCCAAACTTCGAGCAACGCAGCGTTTAATGACTTGTTCTATATAATAACTAAGTACGCAATTTACATCTACTGTATATTTTAAATGACTATTCTGGTAATAATATCGAAATATATCGGATTCCGGACTTTAACGGTAACATACAGTTAAGTTTGTATATATTCGGACTAAATTTTATTTTATGAAATATTTTTGTTGTGTTGTGTTTAAAACTGTAGAGACTATATCGACATACTAAAGATGTTAAAAGCTTGAATGTGTCTCTATAACAATACTGATTTTGTAAATTGCATATTGAATTTGTGTTTAAACCTTCATGGCTGCTTATTTGTTGATAAGATAGGTATATATTATAAAAAAAGGAAGAAATAAATGAATGAATTTCATTCTTGTTTTATTGATAATTGTAAAAGTAAATAAATTCCTAACCTCAAATTTTTTTATCAAGAAATATTGCGTCTTGCATTTCATTGCACTTTGTAGCGCATCATGGATTACGGACCGAAAACGGGTCTTAATCATGGTAGGATTATTTCGACAGTAGTACAATTTCGGTCATAAAATATCTTTACAAAAAGAGATAAAAAATACCTCACTGCGAATTAGATAGTAAACAGCTTGTCTAGGTTCGCATTAAAATTTTAGAATCAGTGGATCATTAAAAAGTAAAGATAAACAACAAAATTACACAAAAAATTAATCCCTTGGAATTTCCAAAACACTTAGCAGCTACTTCTTCTTCAAGTACCATACACTTTGCACCTTGTAAGTGTTCACTTGTCCAAAACTTCTAATCTATTATCTGAAGGCCCTTTTTCGCATAACGAAAAATTGTTGCCGCGCCCTAAATGCCACACCAGTCTCTTTATACCGCGATCTGTTCTCTCTCCACACCCGTTGTCCTTAGTACTTCTTCATTCGTCATGTGCTCGGTCCATGGGATCCGTATTTCCACTGCTTCTATTCTGTCTAAGGACCTCACTTTCAGGAACCACATCTCAACACCATACAAAATGATTGGCCAAATATAACATTCTATCGCCCTCAATCTAAGGTGTAGGGCGGATTAGGAACTTATTATATTTTGTAAAATCTGTTTTTGCAATTGCTATCAGAGTTTTAACTTTCTCGTCGCAATTCCATAGCCTGGCTTTAACACTATTGAACGCATTTCTGTAACCGTTTCTGAAGGAAAATAATTCCTCTCAGAGATTTAATGTTTCGCAACCATTCTAATAAAATTAGTTTGTTGAACTTTCCAATTTTCCCTCGTAAGCTAAATCGATACTACATAATTATACGTATAAGTTAATTTTGGATCCAGGAAATGGTTTTGATATTGAGCGGAATTTAATGTATTTTATCAACAGATAAAACGAAAACAACCTAAACAATTGTAAACATCGACTTTTCGACGCGCGTCCATCTGCAACTTGTTGAATCAGCCATAAAATACTCACATTATATTGATTTTTCATGGAAATGAGAATGCGCAATAGTGAAGCCCTAATCCGGCAGTTCGCAATATGGTCTGAAACTCGGTAGGGATAGTTTTTTTATCTTTAAAAATGGAAGATTTGTTATTGAGTATTGTTAAAGAAGCCGGTAATTGCAAATTGACGAACTTAAAACAACGAGCACAAGAAGCGCATGGTAAGTACTTAACTATTACTTCTATCGCGGACTCATCGAGAATATTTAGGAAAACGTAGCTCATTCATTCAATTATTCTAAACTCATTGAAAACAAAAATTATAGTTCCGTTTGTTATTATTATCTATTATACAAGGAATTAGAAGCCAAACATTTAACTGGTTACGTGACTCACACAATGTTTTCGGCATTGGGCCGACGTCAAGTTTTATATAGAAAAATTCTCAAACCTCAATTTGGTTATGGAAATCAATCACTAATTCACAATTCTAAAATTCATTTTTTTATGTAAGCAATGCTCCATATATAAACAGTTTCCTTTAAAGTATATCTTCGAGCGGAAAGTGAAAAGTTACAACAAATTGTTTCGAATTATTTGCGGTATGTTGTTTATTTACTTAATTAATTGAAAACTAAATGCGAATTTAGTCTAACCTACTTTTTAGTATAATGCGAAGGAAAAAGAAAGGGAATTGAAAGCAATTAATACGGTCTAGACTAGAGATTAAAGGGATAGCAAAAACTTAAGTAATCAGCAAACAAGACGTTGAGACTTTTCCTCAGTGAAATGGTATTATGCCTTAGTTATAATGTACATAACTGGTACTATTTAGTTGAACAATTAATATTAAATTAGGCGCCGCCACCAGCTATTTAACGAAACATTTGAAGATGACATTGATAGAAATTTAAAAAGTAACATTCGCATTAACTGCTTATTTAAGAGATCAAACCAGTTATAAATTAAAAACAAATCAACACAGATACGAACTGGAGCTTCTCTGAAAAAAGTCGGGATTGTTGCAACCATCAGTGGTCTAAGTTGTGGAGATGACGCGATTAGTGTAGCTGTTGGTGTCTTTGGTACTTCAATCTGGCAGCTGCAAAGCTAGAGAAAAAATAATAGAATCAGGAAGGAAACGGGAATGCTGTTGGGAACTACTAAAACGGGAACCAGTAGGTAAATACACATGGAATAAAACATTCACAAAAACTGATTTTATATTTTCAAAATACAACCAGACAGAAATATGTTCCATTCTAATGTTTTATAGAAGTCTAAAGAATAATGTCCGCACAAATTTACTGTTACCAACTCGTCCACGAAGCCCATCCTGTTCAATTATAATGGAAGTCTAAAATTTGGCGGTTATTGGTTCCATAAATGTTTCTAAGGTCGTTAACTACTCTATAGTAATCGCTAAATAGTCCTAATATTAAAGTCTCTAGGTGTAATGTGTATTGAACGAAGAAATCCCTGAGTACTGACATAAGGGTTAATAGAGATATTATGGAAAAATATTTGGTAAAACTTATGATAAATACAATGACCATTAGTTTTGGTCTTATTTTCAGATCTACTTGCAGCACAAAATAATTTGATGCGAAATCCTTCATATGAGCTAAGATCAGTTTGTTTCCTACCATTGAAATTATCTTTGGAAAGTAAGAAGAGTAAATTGGTGACGTTATCCGTGTCTGGATTTAACGTAAGTATCAATATGTACGATAAATACAAACGCAATTGATGTTTTACTTGAAAATTTATCAAAATCAAAAGTATGAAAGGATATGAATACATTCAAATTGACAATATAATCGATTTTGTTAATTTTGTCAAGAAAATAACAATGATAAAATCATAGTTTTATAAAAATATTTCCACAAATCAATTGTATTATTGATATAATTATTTAAAAATATTGTTATAAATAAATATCTCAGATTCTTCATTGAAATTTGACGGTAACTATAGGAAGGCATCTGTCTGCTTCTTATGTTTTTCTGTAGATATGTTTGTCCATTCTTTAATACCCTCCATGAGAACTGACTTCTTTCCTGCACATCTTTTGTCCTATATCTTGCCTTTAATAAAGATAGTTTTATTACTAAGTATACCAGTATACCGTTTTCTTCACATCGTGAATCTTCCGTGGGCTTGTAGAAACAAATCAATATCTATGGGTTTTTGGTGGGATCCCGTAAAGTAAAAAATGACTGGGAACTTTGGCAACAGCTTCAACATGGTAATCAAAACCCTATTTCAATTACGAATAACGTCTTATTTAGGGATAACAATCCCAGTCTTTTAAATTTTCGAAATTGTAAATGTCCGACATAGGTTGCAATAACTCAATAACTGATCAACCAACCTACTGCTTCGAGGAAATACTGCACATTCTCGCACATATTAGTAAATATCTGTGGTCTTTATTGCCAATGATAAAAAATATTCAAATCCGAATGCTTTATGCCCGCTCCAGACTTTCGTGAAGTGCTTTCTATAGGCTTTCAACACGACAACAGACAGCAAGAATGCTCTCCATCCACACCACCATTTCTACTACAAAATGGACGTTATTCAAGTGACGTTTATACCGGAAACAAATTTAAGCTTTGTTCCTTTCCAGTTGCCGTCTAAAACTCGCCGTTAATATTTTTTTAAATATTTAAACTCTTTTATACCTACAATATACAATACAAAAATTAACCGATCCGAAGCGAAACGACATCGAGAGAGGGCTATGAGACATGAGTGCACTATCCACACTCTCGTACTTGCGTTCCTTTGTGTAGCCTCGTGAAGTGTCTGGATTGGGCTTTGGAACTGAGGTGTATAATGAAGTATATTTTAAAAATTTTTACAATTAAGGACCTTATCTTACAATTTGAAAATAAGTAACATAATATATTTTCCTGATCGTAACAAATATCATTGTGTAGCTTGTATCAAGAGTGACACCAACTTTTTTAAGATTTTGTATGTCAAAATTCAATTATTCTCATTTCTAATCGGACATGGAAGTACAGATTATTGTAAATAGTATTATTATTAATAGTATTCATAGACTTATTTATAATACAATAACTTTCCATCAGAAAATAATAAGAGATGAAAGATTCCAATGCGGGACAGAACCAGAGGATGATTCGTTATGGTTACCAGCTCAGTTGCTTTTAGCTACATCTTCTCTACTCTCTCAATGTGAAGACACGCAAGTTCATATATTGAGAGTAGTTTTGAACTTAGCGTGTTCAGCTAGCTGGGCTTTAAACGGTAGATTGGTTATGCTTATGATAGGAAGATGCGGAGACGCATATGAGGCTGGTACACAACCAATTAGAGCTGCTGCTCAAGCGGCGGCTAGTCAAACGTTAACAGCTTTCTGTACTTTTTTGGGTAAGTACAAATGTTTATATAATGCTACGTATACTGTCTCATCACCTGCAGCACAAATCACAAATCGTTTCTGATTGATTGTTTTGGTGTTTGTGACAATGGGAACTTTTGTCACACGATAACTATGTCCAGAATTGCCTGGTCTGAATAAGTGGGAATGGTTTATTTGTACCTCTTTTTATGTACTTTATGTACACTTCTTGGTGGGATATTTTATGCCACCATCAATTATATAATTGATGAAAAAGCGCTTGCGTCAACGGGTCTGCTCAGATTTGAAACGTTAGGAAAAGATCTGCTTTGAAAGGGACCCGATTTGAGTCGATGGAAGCGGTAAAGCAGAGCTCTTAAAGGCCCTCATCAAAGAAGACTTCCAGCACTGCTTCGATTAATGGAAAAAACGGATGGAAACGTGTGTGGCGACGGGAGGGGAGTATATTGAAGAGGAGCATTCCAATGTAAAATATTTTTTAATATAAAACCCTTCTTCGTAACCAGTCTGGTTATTTAATAGCCAAACCTCGTATTGTATAAAGAGAGATAAAAGGCTTCCTGTAACAAGGGAAAAAGAGAAAAAGTGCAATTGAACTGAGAGGACATAGATCCTAGGTTATATAAATAATGAAATTATTTACAGATGAAGAGTGTCAAGAAATCCTTCAACAACAACAGAAACACAAAAATTCGGGTAGTAGCGCCGAAATGGTATACACGAAAACTTCAGCAGTTGCTTGTTTCAACGAAGCTATTCCCGTAATGCAGTACATATGCAGCAAATTGGAGGAATCAAAACAGTGAGTGAAAATTTTTACTTATAAAATATTGTTACAGTATTGATTTTCACGATTGCATTTAGATTCTTTCGAATTGCAATGATATTGATATTCGCATAACTAGATAGTAAAAATAAGAACTGATCTCAAATTTGTATATCGAAATGCTACAGAAATGATGTTTATGTTCGGTGGATTATATCTTTGATTAATAAAATTCTGCAGGTAGAGGGTTGAATTAATTGAAATAATCGATGTCAGCAATAACGTTAATTTTCAAGGAGGAAAATAATAGATTGAACAAATGATACACGTCAGAGCTTTGATACTTGATAAAGTTAAATACTTAATTTATTTTTTGTTTGCTGTGGTTTATTAAGTTGTCTCTGTAACCTCTTTCACAATATATCTTATTCTAATAGCTTTAAGTATATTTTCTATAATTTCAATAGAAGTAAATAAAAATAGAGTAGAACTTGTATCAGAACATGGAGGAGTGCAATTTTCTTGACATTTTTTGGTCGGTATATTGCTGTTTACTCTCACTCTAAAAGTTTTGTGGCTTGTTTGATGGTTTTAAATGAATGCCAACGTTTATCCCTCTATATTCTCTTGCTCTAACGTTTTTAATATATTTAGCATCTAAATGCTGTATCGAATGATTTTTATATATCAATAATATAGCTAAAGCAGTTTGTTTGATTGGTGTACGTTACGAATAAAAATTAAATTATTTTCACCTCTGATATGTTCAAAACGAAGTTTAATCGCGTTTAGAATATTGCTACTTAAATTTTGAAATATGGCAACACTGATGTAAATATGTCAAATCTGACATGGCAATCATAAAGTTTAAAGAGATTTTTAATGATGAACGTACTCAGAACATGTTGTTATAAATCACGAACATTTCCGCGTGACTATTTTCTGACTTCTGATCACTTCGAGGATGATGAAGCAACATCTCAAGCCAGCGTGTTTCACTGGTTTTCCGAATTCAATTGCGGTTGCACTTCGCTTGAGGATGACTGAGATTATTGCATGAACATTTGGCTGTCAAAAAGATTTATCCACTTTGGATACCGCATAATTTGACATTTGTTCAAAAAAACTTCTAAGAAATGCTGAAAAAAGATCGTGGTAGGCGACGAATCATGGATTTATCCATATGAACCTGAAGCTAAACAACAATCGACCGTACGAGCCAAATTTAATAAAAGTTGTTCGCGCAAGAAGTACTTTGATGCGAATGGTCACCTGTTTTTTCGAAATAACTGGACATGTTGCCACCGTCCCATTAGAGCCACGTAGAACGTCAATTCAGAATGGTAAACCAGCATTTGTTTGCCAAAAGTGTTTGAAAAAATGAGGGAAACCAATCGCAGAAGACGAATCATTCTCCACCACGACAACGCGCACACATCAGTGCAAGCAAAAACATTTTTGAACAGTCAAAATATCGAATTGATGGGTCATCCGCCGTACTACAATCCTTGTTTATTCTTGGAGATCCAAATAAATTGCGAGATCAACGTTTTTCTACACCTGAAGAAGCGGTTGATGCGTTCAAAGCACATATTTTGGAGGCACCTCAATCAGAATGGAAAAAATGCTTCGACAATTGGTTCGAACGCTTGAAAAAGTGTATCGATATGAATGAAGAATATTTTGCAATGTCAAAAATTGCCACTCACAGTATAGTTAACTTACAGTTAAAATTAAACTTTATTTCATTACAGGTTGACCAAATCCAATGAGCTGACCGTATACCTACTGGAATGTTTACTTACATTTGTCAGCACCTTACCTCACACAGTACATTCCAATATTCATTTCACAACATTCCTTTGGCAGCGGTTCTGTCCAGCGCTATTGGCATTTTTGGGAACACCTGGACACCCTACGGGACACCCACTTACAACAAGTCAAACCAAAATAGTTTATAGGTAATCTAACTTTTGAACAATGGATATTGATTTCTTTACTGTATTATGTATTTGAAGTAATTTTGTTAAACTTTATATTTTAATGATTCATAGATCATTCACTTAACAGTTTTATTTGGTTACTTCACTAACTAATATTTTTCTAGCACCGGAATTCAAGTGGTAAGATTAGTCGGACGAGAACGAGCACTAAGACCCGTTTTAGAGGCGTTATTTCACAGAATGCTTCTCCTTCCGAGTCCTCCAAAAAGATTAGAACCTTTAAGGGCTGCTAAAGAATTACTTCGATCGCCAGGACGATTAGCGGATTTATTGTTGCTCAGTGGACCAATACACCGACATGCTGGTGATGACATGGCAATTATAAGACTGTAAGTAGATTGTATACTCCTATTGTAAATTTGATTCTCAAAAAGTTGGAGTTTTAAATTTGAACGAACGAAATGGAGAGACAACTGAACTATGTATGTATCGGTGCCAAATTGTAGTTAATAGAGATACAAAAATATGTTTGATAATATTTTCATATCGTATAAAGAACAATAAAAACAAGAAACTTACAAAGATTGAATATATGAGGTTGTGAAAAACCATAGCTTATGGGGCAACAGTTGTCTGCTAAAAAATTTGAGTAACCGATTTTTGAATTGGTGTTGGGTCGCCCATTCCATGACCACCAAATAGTCTAGATTTAACGCCTAAAAACATAAGACTATGCTTTGGCTAATGAAGACCAAATCAAATGACATTTCACTCGTAAGCCCGGGTGGCTTTTGCAGTTGAAAAATAGTATATTTGTATTTAAAAAGTGATAAAGTTTATTTACTTTTAAAATGTCAAGAAAATAATTATCAAAAGCAGAATTAAGAACAGTTTTGATTATGACGACGATTTAGAAATTGATACCTAGAGACTGACAAACCGTCAACCTGGAAACACACTGATCACACTACCATTACACCAAAACTCACAATTACACTGTCTGACATGCGTTTCGATAACTAAGTTATCGTCTTCAGATACCACCCTGTCCCTCAAAATTTGGCAAACTACAGAGAGATAGAAAGAGTGAAGATTCTGAAGAAGATATTGAACTTTTTATGATTGGTATAGAAATATTGATTTCTAGCCCATGGAACGTGAGTTTGTTTTACAACAAAATGGGTATAAGTTTACAAGACACCACGCGGTCTATTTACTTCTGTTTTTTTTTTTGTGTTTGCATTTTAAATAAGTTAAAATACTGACATCCAGCACAGGTTTATTTCGTGGTTCATTACCAGGTATCACATTTTTTTCGCTTTCCAGACCAGTTTGAATCAAATCAACAGTTGTTTGTATTTATTTGCGGTTATTTTGAAATAAGGGTAGTCCAAACTTGATATTTCTCAATTTTTTTTTTTAGGATTATGGACTCAATAGAGGAATCTTCCACGTGCAGTGATACTAGTGTCTTACTTGCAAGTGTAGAGTGCGTAGGAGCTCTTTTAGGGTCACTGGAAGCCTTATGTAGAGGAGAGGGATTGAACCAAGAGGCAGCAGACATTACTAATAATAGATATGTAACCTTAGAACAATCCGATTATTCTGGACCACTCACTTATGAGTCGTTAGCTAGGCTACCAAAACCATACAGGTAATCCTATTAATTTAGGATCATGAAACTGGAGGAAATACGAACAACTAAGGGAGAAATTAGGAAAAAACTGTAAATAACAGTGAAATTTTATTATAAAGTTATCTATCTAATGAATACCCTAATCAACATTTATATGCTTTTGATATATTGCAATATTAGAAAAGAAAAACAAAACTCTTAGTGTTTAGCTTGATCACCAAGTGTGGTAATGACGAATTAACATTATCAAGGCAGAGATCACATTTAAAAACCAACAATGTTGACTATCTATTAACAAAGGTAGGAACACGTCTTGACCTATGACCTTGAAAATAGTTATGCAGAACTTAACGGCAACGATATACAAAGTTATTGAAGTTAGGCCCGAAAAAACAATGCTTGCAAACTAAATCTAAATTAACTGAAAAGTTATTTTCGCTGTCACTACTATCCTCTTTCAAAGGAATTCGTTTTAAATTTTTGTCACATTCGCGTTCTGTTCAGTTCCACACATCATCTAATTTAAAAGTTACGTTGCAAGCAGGTACTTCACCAACGCCTATATTTTTTCTATTGGGTTTAGCTTCTGATGGTAAGGTGGTAAACGTAACGCTAAAATGTCTTGCGCTGCTAAAATTTTATCTATTCATGTTTAAAAATCTGCCTTGCGCATTTTCTTAATTGAATATGGTTCAGCTTCATTTTCTTTTAGCAAAGCACTTCTGCATTGAATCTTCTTTCCATGTGAAAAATTTGTAATGGGTTCTAACTGTGCATTGTGATGAGAGACATTATCTAATACCAATACGTATTTATTTGAAACATTGGGAATGAATTTTTCTTTGAACTACTCGACAAAATTTGTATTGTTCATGTCGTCGTGATAGTCTCCGGTCGTATGAATCCTGCTTCACATTCATCACGTAAGATAATAAGCCTTTGACCTTAAGACACAAGTGCTTTCAAGAATTTATTCCCTGAATAGAGGTTCCATCAGTATATATAATTGGCCGTATTTTTTCAACTTTCTCAAATATTCAATTATTTTTGCTTTTATTTCGCAATTCTCCATTAAAACTTTTCTGTTATCTTCAGTCAAATTCATCCCACTTTCTTTTCTTTTCGCGGTAGGCCTTGATTATTCTTCGAATTATTTCTGCCTCAAATTCATCAACGGATCCTTTGGAAGTTTTGTTGACGGTTTTATGGGGCGAGTTAAAACATTTAACACATTAAAGGCTTTGGCGGGTCTACAAACTGCTCAAATTTTTAGGTCCAGCTTTTTTTTTTATTTTCAGAAATTGATATACGATACGCTTGTCGAGCTTGTCTTGACTAAAATTAATGAACAAAAAATACTATCCCATTATCTTTTTTATTCAAATTTACTAATTCATAAACTCAACTTTTAAACCATTCGATAAAGCAACAACTGAAATATTGGTTACCAATCGATTTTTGGTTAGGTAACTACTGTAACTACTAAAACAGTATTTGTAAATAATTCAATTCTCACATTTTCATTTGTATGCAGTTTTTATAGGGCCAAATTATGTCAAGTGCAAAGATTGGAGTCTGTGTCAGGTGTGTGTCGGCAGAGCATAACGGTGCCATGATTTCTACAGATTGAGAATGCATGACTCTCCATTTAAATAAAAAAAATGGGGGAGTGTATTGGTCAGCTGCACTAAAAGCACGAACAACTGTTGTTGTTGACCTCATTTCAGTACTCGTTGCCTTACCAACTTTTTTTCTGACCTTTTACTGTCACAATTCTCTGATTTCTTTCGACCGTTAAGATACCTGACTCTTCGACATTAAATATTGTTTTGTATGGCTTTAAATTTAAATGTTAACGTCAGTTTCCTTGAACACACTGATACGATTCAGTGAAGTCGCCTTAGGTGTCTTCAAAGTTATGAATGTCTTTCCATTAGTTTTTTTTCTCGCCCTATCGACACGCGATTTTTTATGGTTAGGTCATAATAGGGCTCACTACATTTTATGATATAATCGACAAGTTGCGTTTTCTAATCGTCTATTAATAAAAATTTTGGTTCAGATATTTTCTTTAGGTGGTAAAAAATGATTGTTTTATTTTGCTGATTCTGCTGCTTTACCGAGAGTGAGTTTTTTGGTTTTAACATCGTTAATAGCATTTTTGAGATCTTCTAAGCAGTTTGGTCTTTCTTTTGTAAGTACGAGGTATCTGAAGTAATAACATGGAGTGTTCGACTTTACCGCTCTTTTGCCAATTGCGTCATTGTCATTTAGCTGATTAATAAGTGATTATTACACTATTTAAGAGCCAAATTACCATTGTAATAATAAAAATTAAGCTACATCAACTTGAATTGACCAAAAAATTACATCAAAAACATACAAAATGTTGAAAATTTTATACCTTGACAAGAACCTGCGTCCGCGTCTACCCTGTTGTTGACTGGCACTAGTGGTGACGTGATCTTCAAAATAGTGACAAGTAAAAGCTTTGCTTTCTAGCATAATAGACCTTCATCTAAGTATTTTTCGATTCTTACTAATAAAATTTTACTCTGAAGTAAATATATGCCATAATTATCTTAACCTTCTGTCAATTTGGAATAGTTTCACAATTTAATCGGTGTTAAACTTCATTTAGTCATTAATTCAATAACAAAACATTAATTTTCGATAAAAAAAATTTATTCTGATTTCTTTTCAGGGATGTAGTTGCAAACTTGAAATATCAGAGTGATTCTGATAGCAGTGGTATCGAAGGAAATATTCCTGAAAATGAGGGTGGTACAGAATCTGATTGTTCTGGAGCAACCGAGGGACCAGAAGATGCTATCCTTTCAGACGACAGTATTATGGACGATGAGAGTTTTTTGACTAATCAACAATTACAAAAATTGTATAAATTGCCAAAATCACTAAATCTGGTGAGTTGATATAGGAAATAAATAAAAATGTGAAAGAATAATCATTCATCTATAATTTTCAATTTTATACTTCCCAGGGCCGAAGTGGTGTGGATGAATGTAACACAGACATGGAAAGGCATAATGCTCGACATTTTATTAAAACGCTACAACAATCACTTTTACCCAATTTGTTGACACTGAGATCATCAATTCAAGTAAGTGATTATCAATACCAAAAACTTGTTGCTGATACTAAAAATTAAAACCTAGTTTATGACTAATAAACCATAAATCAAATTCTCTTTTAATAGTTGATGATCCAGAGGAATATATTTACAGTTGAATAAATTTTCAACAACTAAAAGTAGGATAAAGTACCAGAAGGATTAGAAATAATAGAAATGATAAAATTCAGTTCCAGTAGAGTTGATGAATTGATGTTCAATATCAAACTTGGAAGCATTATTGAAATACCTACAGAGAATTCTGATTGAAAGAATAAAACAAATGCTGTACAAATAAGACAATAGGAAAGTTACAGAATAAGAACGCTATTAGGGTCTGATCAAATAATACCCACATTAAAAGAATAATTAGATTCTGTCCTCTATTTCCTCATGAAGTATCAATGTTGTACATGTTATGTACTGGTTGAAACTACAAAATACTATGTCATACTTTATTACCATCATAAAATTACCCTCTTACAAAGTACTGTCAAGGTTAAGTCCCTGACTGAAACCATTTCTGAAAGGTTACCTCCGTAATGCTCTCATCGGCTTTGTAGTAACCTCTCAATCTCAGGAATTGGTTCGAAACGTTATCCTATTAGCTCACTTTCTCTGAAAGAGCTGGAGGTTTCATTGTGCTAAATATGGTAATGCGAATGTGGACAAATATGAAGACTTTTAGCTGCCAAAAGCTTGCGAATCTAAAGCGACTGTAATGATGAATAAAAAAAAATGGCCCATGTTTGAAGTCTCTTTTTTCACATATTGTTTCTTAAACATTCCTGTACGCCATTGTCCAGATGTTCATATCCCTTGATGCTATAAAAATTCATTCAACGCGTTTTTGAATCATACCATATATATAGAGATCTCTTGAAAAGTTTCTTTAAAGCTCCTAAGAGAAACTTTAAAAATATAATTGATATGTTTCTTTTCACGTACTTTTATCAATGTATGTAGAAATAAGTTATGGACTCATAATTATATAGCACAATTTCTATGATTAATTCAAGAAAAACTTTATATGGAAAATATTTCAGGTAGACGAAGTGCTTCAAGAGTTTGCTTCCAAATGTTGCCAACATAATTCTGCACAAAATTACGAGATATCGACAATAATGAATGCGGACGGAATATATTTAGCCACGTATTCTGCTCTATTACTGGATTTAAAACTTGTTCAATCAGGACAATATGAGGATAAAAGTGTAAGATTTTCAATAACAAGACGCTTAAATATTATTAGTTCAATTTTGTAAGAACACTAAGCCACAATTTTATACCAATCAATGTCCCTATATTTTTTATGGAAACTGTATTCAAAATTTGTTACCTTTATTTAGATTCCTGTGCCAATAACTGAAGCTCAGTTTGTTGAAGAGATACATGGTAGTGGCGTCCTCGTTTACGTATCGGCCACCTGGTTGTGTGAAGTATACCAGAACGTGCTTTCAAAATCATTATTGATATCTGCCGGATATGATCCTAAAAGCTCACATCAACCATCTCTAATAAGCTTATTGACTGGTATGTAAAAGAATAACTCATACTAGTGTCAATAGTATCTTTAATACAATGTCAGAAAAATAACAGGATTTATTTCAATTTATTCAATTATTTAAATGAAAATTTGTTCAAGCACATCTTCAGTTTCAATTCATTTTCCACCGATTACCAGAAATACAATAAAAGTGTGTAACAAGATGGATAATATATATAGTAAATATTATTAGATCATATATAAATATCTATCAAGGGTATATCCCATCATTTCAAAAGCTTATGATAGTTGAATGAATCATTCTAAAATCCGTTGCCGAAAATAATTACAATAAATCAAGATTTAAAAAAAAATTAATTACGTTTAACTTAGACAACAACAGCATTTTCTTATTCTTTTCCTTTTAAATCAATATTAAATAAGTCTTCATTCTCATATTTCACATACACAATATTGTTTATTAATTATTAGTAATGCTTAAAAATTTGTATTCTCTATTATTTTGTATGTTTTATGATATATTTTCCCCCTTAAATTACTTACATTGAATGAAATTCTGTTACTTCTCTTCTTCTTTTCTCCTCTGTTACTATTTAAACAAAACGATATTTTGATAGATAAATGCATAAAACATAACTATTCCATAAGAGCAACTTTGAAATAATAAATTTGTAGAGAAGTACAGGTATACCTACTTACTCAAAAACGCCGGAAACAAAGTACACATATAATAAAACCACGCACCTCACTTCATAGCCAATGGATAAATAGTTCATATATACCTTCTTCAGTGTTGCCACAATTTAAAAGCTGAATGTATAAATTGAACTAGAAAATGTACTAGATTGTACCAACTTCAAACAAATTTAATAAAATTATAGAAAGATGTATAAACATAAGTTTAAATTAAATTTTTTTCCAAAAATGTTATAGACTGTGTCAATTATTATTTTAAGGATGAAAAACTTATATAAAGTTTACCGATAAAATTAGCAATGCAGTACAAAAATCTCACGATATAAATATAAATCATCTTGGCTCTGTTTTCTAATTATTGTTACAATCTAGTACAATTTCTAGTTTATTTTATTAAACGAAAATATAAAATAACTTCATATTTGCGAACGCAGGGAAAATGTATTAAAAAAAAGGAAAAATGTACTAGCGTATAAAATACACTAAAATATACTAAAATTGTACTAGCTTTGGCAACACTGCTTGCAACAAACTTTGTGGATAAAACAGTAAAATAATAACGCAACCGTTTCCGTTGAAAAAGTGGCGCCATCGCTTGGCTTTTGCCAAATATATATAGTAACAGAGCGTACGTTAACTATTTACAATAAAGTGAGACAAGATTTGAAATAATCAAAAGTAGATTAATAAATTGCATTTACTAATTATGAAACGTGTTATTGAAAATGTTGAAATTGCTTAATATGTATCAGATTTATATAAAAAGATCAAAATGGAGATTTATTAATAAGTATTTAATGCGTTAGTTATGTAGAAACTTTTTTTTTTAGTTTAGGTGCATCACTTTTCTGCAACAGATTTTAGAATCTCTCAAATATGTTTTAATATTGATAAAAAATAATCTTATTAATGTTTATAGTGTTAAACTTCAATAAAATAAAATTTCTTACCACACTCTCAAAGCGAATAAAAAATTTTGTGACCTAAATAACTTTTTAGGTGTAAAAAGAGTTTGATATGTAGATCCATATAGTTTTTGGGAAGAAAAATGCCTGAGCATCACTCTATATGCCTCTAATTGTGCTCTAGCGTATCTTTTTAGACGCCAGACAGGTGTTTTCATTATTATCAGGAAATGAAAAGAATGATAAGAAGATGGCCGATGGTAATTTTTTATCATACAATGAACGTAGTTGGGATCAACACGCGCATATATTGTTTACTTCAAGATTACCAGCAGAAGCTCCTGATGAAAGAAATATTTTTCTAAAAAATCT
The DNA here is from genome assembly GCA_026230145.1 of Diorhabda elongata. NCBI lineage: Eukaryota > Metazoa > Arthropoda > Insecta > Coleoptera > Chrysomelidae > Diorhabda > Diorhabda elongata. The sequence goes on from CM047928.1 coordinate 961,233, forward strand.
GGCTCAAGATTTGATGAAATAACAGTTGTATGCCAGGTCAGACATTGATTTAAAAGCTTTTCTAAGACTTCGAAAACAGCTGTTGAAGACTACATCGCTTCAGATGCAGTGCCCAATGAAAAGCGTTTAAGAGGTTCATGTAAACAGTGCAAATCAAGAAAATGAAACATTACAAAATCGTGTCGAAAGTGTTCAGCATTTGTGTGTGGGAAACATTAATATCAAGATATTATCTCAATTGTAAATCTCAGCGTTCCGAGCAGCTTTATGATCCATTAGAAATTAGGTTGTTGTTCAGAAGGTAGAGCTCTGGTGATAAAGCCAGACTGATGTTTATAAATGAGATTCGATGAATCTCAAATTACCTTTGATTGTGTTATAATGAAGATTTCACAATTGTTATACTTTAGATTTGTGTTAGTATAAAGTGGTTGTGTGGTGCGGAAAATAGTAACATTTTTAGTAAAATTTTTGATTTTGTAGATATTGGTGGACTATCTGTATCACAACTTCTATCAGATTGGCAAAAACTACAAAGATTACATATATCAACAGATACAAGTCCAGAAATTGAAGCCGGTATAAAACTTTCCAGGCGAGTTCTTACATGTTGTTGGGCTTCTGTTATATCAGTGTTAGGCTTACCTTTATCTGAAACAACATGTCCTAACGGTACATCAGCTTTGAGTAGATTGGTCGCTAGAAGAGCACGTCAAAAATATAAACAAAAAATGAGAGATGATGTAATTACCACTTGTTTGGAGGGATTACATAAAGTATGTCATATTTACACAATCGAGAATTTAATTCCAGAAATTTTACGTATTTTCATTGTTTCTAATATTCCAGGCTGCAAGTCTTAGTAATACACTAAAACTGCAAAGTAGAAGTAGTAGTATATTATCTTTGTTGTCGGCTTCCTCTTGTAAGAATCAAGGAACAAAACTACTAGCATCCCATGCGCTTTCACTTGATGTCTTGCTATCCAAAGGTGAGTGAAATCAATTGATTAAGAAATCATAATTAATTCCAATTGTAAACTCTCCAAATCTGAAACTCTTTATAATAGAAATACTCCTATTAATAACTCATATACCAAGCAAATAAAACAACAAATTCGGGAGCTAGTGTTTCCCCCTTTCTTGCTGCGATACTGGGAACCCAATCTTTACAGCTGGTCTGTCCTTATAGAAAGTCCAGAATGTGGGATGACTGCAGTTGCCAGAGATATTTGTCTGGAATTCCGTAGTTTTTAACACCGAGAATTAGAATAGGTTTATAAGTTAATACTATTAACAGTAACAGTAACACTTTTACTTGTTTTATAAAACTTAAATAACTCAAAATTTCGTGGTGAAAAAACGGGACGTTTAGTAAACCAACGGAACAATCCCAAAAGCCTAATTACACTTTCTCTATTTCTAATATTAACTCTATGTACATAAATAATGTTGATAACTTTGCAATAATAATAATTATATCCCAATAATGCTAGTTAATTGACGAATTTTTTTAACTAATATGGTATTTTAGGTCTCGAATTAGGCAGTCATAGTTCTGCCTGTTGGCCGCATGTTTTCAACGCATGTGTTGCAGTGGCGACGCTCGAGCATTCTTTATTCAGTAAAACCGGCTCGACACAACTGTTAATGGTGGCACAAAATCCTCAAAATAATATTGTTACTTCCACGACACGTTCCGATTCCAATGAGAAACTTCATATGGCATTCAACATTACTGGTGATGAAGAAACGTAAGTTCAGATTGTGTAATGTTTTCATATATACGCATTTGCTTTAAAAACATACCAATCCCGAGTGGGAACTTTGAAGAGATTGAGCTCTATATTCACTTATCTATAACCGCCGAAAAATTGAGTAGAAAAATGGCAGGAAATATTATATATACAGGGAGTTTATTATGTAATGCGAGGTTGGATTTCCTTCTGATTAACAGTTCTACGAGCTTTAAGTTTATTAATTTCTTTTTCTTAACAATGTTCTCTTTCCAGAAAAGTATTTTCTTCGCATGCATCCTTAGGTAGCATTTTATTATTGTGAAGTTCACTTGTTTTAATTCGATGTCATTGATCTTGATTTTCCTCTGCTCTGAAGAATGTTAGATGCCTCCAGTGGATAATCATGGCTTGCTAGGATGGCTGTATCGTTGTATCTGTTGATAGGTAAATCTGCCGTGCAGAGTATATACATTAGACGACCCAAGACGCTAGCCTGAGGAATTCCTAATGTTATACAACTGCTATTCACTACTTCATTCAGACGAATTCTAAAGGTTCTTACTAAGGTAGGATCTCACCAACTTGAAATAAGAATATACTTTTTAAGTTTGTATAATAGGCGCCTGCGTACCAGACCTAGAAATACAGCTGTGCAATGTTTTTTGAGCTCTAAATCTCGATTGTCTTTCATGGCTAAGTCTGTGGATTTGCTGTCTGGAATCCAAACCTTTGAGCCTTTGAGATGATTAGCTGTAGGCGGATGGGTCGCTAGGAAGTTGCTTTATTTGGTTATTTACCTTCTTTTAAAATAAAAATTATTTCTGCAGTTCTGAGTTGTTCTGGACAAAATTAACTAGACAGTACGATAATTTCTCATAGTTTTTATGATTGCAGTATATTTGAGGTTTTCAATTGCTCTGTTTCAATCTCTCAAGGGTAAAAATGTCACCAATACTCAATATAAAGTTCACACTAATGGATGGAATACATTTAAATATACGTTATATCGTCTAACCTTCATAATAATTAATCTAATTAACTATCCAGTCTTCTTATATTCAAATGGTGAAGTTCATCATGGAAAATTTGATTCCTAAGAATTAACGTACATTCGCGAAAACATTTCACAATGTTTTATAAGACAGTAAAATACTAACAAATGCTTGAGCTGGTGATATTCATCTACAGCAACACTCATAATTCCATTATCTGACGTTTTGATAATCAAGTTATCGTCTTCAGATACTTTGGGTTGGTTATCGAAACGCACATCAGACAATGTATCAAGAGTTGTTGTAACCAGCGTTTTCGCTAACAATGCTTGCGTACTAACAAATGGACTTAATTGAACAAATAAAGTGGCAAATATAAATTTTAATATATTTACAGCTACAACTGTTGGTTTTGGAGTCTTGACTCAGCGACTAAAGTAGCAAGTAACGTAAAGGTTGAAACCATTAACAAACCAAAGTAAGCAAGTTGAAGTTCAATTTTATAGTGAAATGTAATGCTTTAAGGAAAACTTTCATATTGATAAAAATTGTCAAAGTTAACGATTGAAATGATGAAATAACGAAAGTAATCCTGTAATATATTTTATTTTGAAATCGTACAACGCTTTATATGTTCATTATTTTAAACGGTGACGGAAGTTTTCTTCTGGTGAAAGACCCATGACTTGTCTTTCCGTAGAAACCTTTATCAAATCTTATTGTTTCATCATTTGTACGAATACTGAAACGGCGCAGATCGAATCAAATGACTTTTTCGATATTTTTCATGTAGAAGGGCAACCCATATGAAATGAGGAACATATTTGAAATTAAATCTGAAACACATCCAATCTCAAATGCTAAGAAACGATTAAAAAATATTGGAAAAGAATGGTGCTAACTATAGCGCTAGCATTCAAAATCCAAGTCGGTACGAAACTGAGGTGCGAAACAAAAAATGCAATTTTTGTCATTAATTATCATTACAGCTTTGTGACGAATGGAATTGTTTCATGGAAGCTGTCTGCTTGAGCTAGAAAATGGTAAAGTTGAAGAGATTAATCATGATTAATTTTCCGAATTATTTGAGAGAAAATTGTTTCTGCAGCAAGCAATACCTTAACATGGCTGCAGAATTTCACTTGCCAAAATATGGACTGCAATTGAAAATCACTTTTGCCTGTAATTTTCAAATATTTTGTTCCAAAAACACTTTTAAATAATTTTTGCTGGTGAAAATAAATTCCAGTTCGTTGGTCCTGTTTGCTTCAATTCGTACTGTTGCAATGTAAGAAATGATTCTAAATATTGTAGGAAACTACATTTTTTCAATTTTCCAATTTCGTTTCTTCATAACTCGCTATCGTTTTCAATTTTCTGTCATCTCTATTCTTTTAACTAAGTACCCAGCGTAATATTCATACCAGCCGATGATTCGCGACGAATCCATTTTAAGAGTCAGCTCTGTAAATCCAAAAGACCGTACGGTTTTCATCAAACGTGTGGATAAATCATTATTTTATTCCGTTATATTTATATTTTATAGTTCTTTTCTTCTAAACTTCATAATAAATAACGCAATAACGCAATAAATTAGAAGTCTACAATATTTTTCAAAAGAAACTTTTCAGATGGCATTCTAATGGCTGCTAGAGAAAACTACTACCTTGAACTATGTTTATTTTCATTTTTGAAGAACAATGGACATTCCAACATGATAAAGCTTGGATTCATGTCAGTAGAGAGCCACTTGCCTGATTATAAGCAAAAAATATCGGAGTGACCCTCATGTTTCCCGAGAAAAATTTGTACTTAAACTTAAAAATGCAATACTGAATATTTGGAACAATTGATAACCAGATTTGTTAGATTTCGAGAGATAAAATATATGACCGACCGACCATTAATTCAGTATCAATTTTTTGTTTTCATAAAATTCCTGATTGCATTTTTCTTGCAAGAATATGGGACTCAGCAGGAATCTTAAAAACTCCTTTTTAATAATCTTTTCTTATGGAAATAAATTCGAATTAGGATCTGGTGGCTTTAACTGCCACGATGAAATAAATGATTGCCATTAAATTTCAAAAAGGAAGTTTCCAAAATGCACTTTAATGGCTGCATTTTTCGTCGGCGTATCTGTCGACGCGAATAGTAAAGAAAACCTCTAACTTGAAGAACGTTTTATTCCAAATAACAATAATATTCAAGAAAAGACATTTTAATAGCATAATGCACGCTTTTAAGTCAATAGAGAGCCATTGACATGAAACAAGTGGCTATCATGTTCACCGAGGAAACTTTGTGGTTGATCCATCCTTAATTCAGTAGAAATTTTATGCTTAAACTATTTTGGTTTGAATTTAAATAAGGATTATTGTCACAGGAAGCAATACCGAAACTATAGAGTAGGTATGGCATCGTTAAAATGTCTGTTTTATCACAAACACTTGCACCATTAGGAAGAAATGATTCGCGATGAGTTGTAGCGTGTATTTTCCAGCTTGTCACACGTCGAACTGTCCAATGACTGTTCAGGTAGCGGGATTATGTTTCACCAATTCTAATTTTTGATTGTAATAGACAATACTTTTCAGTGAAATGTAATCAAAATTATTTTTGATTTACAAATTTCTCAACACTCCTTGTTATAATTAAAACCATTGATTTCAGAATTGACATATATACACTTGCTAGTTCATATCTGACTCGACGGACCACAAAATGTAATGTATCTTCGGGCTAACCTATGATGGTTGAACATATTCTTTTTATGAAAACTACTTTGTAAAAAACTATTTAATATGCAAGAAAATAATTAATTAAACTTGGTATCAATAATACGACTACGTACACAAAAGTTAAAAATAATTATATTATTTCGTACTCTAATGGAACTTTAAGTGTCTAAGGGACACTTAGATTCGCTTAAATATGACGTTGGTTTCCATTAGAAGCGGTCAGTTTACAACAAATCTTAACGAATACCATAATAAATAAGTTCGGTGGGTAAATTTATGATTCTTCACAATCACATTAATACAAGACAAAAATTAAGTAATCCTAGACCATACGTTAATGGAGGGTTGTAAAGATACCTGTTTAGCGTAACTCTTAGAAATATTCCATCTTGCTATATTTTTTGGCTCTTCTTCGGGCACCGTTACTACATATTTAGTAATATCGTATAGTGCCTTTGACTTAATTTTATTGGAAAGTAGTCTTTACTGGAAAACGAGCTAAATCTTGAAATATATGTTGAAAAAATCTACTACTACTATTACTAGATACTAGTCAGTTCATAATATGACGACTATTCTGATTTCTGATTGTAAAAGACAATACTTTTCAGTGTATATGTGATCAAAATTATTTTTGATACACCTACAAAATTCCTTAACGCTCCAGTTTATAATTAACAACTTTGATTTCAGAGTTGACATCTACAGCTTTCTCCATAACACCAGTCATATGACAAATGATATCAACGACACAAGCATTGCTGAAATTGTTGAAAAGAGCGGTGCCAACAATACTCAAGGTCAAAGAATTTTAAGTGGCGTTTATGCGGCAAAAGTATGTTGTGTTTTGTCACAAAAATCCGATGAACTCTTCCACGCGGCAGCTTTAAGATTGTCTTTGCCAGGATTGTGTAGTTTCCTTACAGAGTTATGTAAGGCATCACATACGCAGGTAAGTACTGAATTCACTGAAACAAAAAAGTTGACAGAATGAAAAATTGTACGTCGATTCAGTATTACTTCAGTATATAAAAAATAATAATTTTCCAGTTATTTACTAAATACGAAGAATCGCCACGTCAAGAGAAAAAATGGTGGAAGAAAGAATTAGAAATTCAACAAAAACCACCAGCCACTTTACTCTTACATCGAATAGGAGAAGTTACACTGAAATCTGTTAAATCTGGTCGACCCCTGATACACATTATGAAATTGTGGTCGATAGTTGGGCCACATTTAATGCAAGCCGCCTGCCACAAAGACAGGACAATTTCCAAAAAAGCCGTTACTTGTATTCACGATGCAGTTACAGCTTTATTGAACGAACAAGCTGAACTACCTCATTTCCATTTCAACGAAGCTCTCATAAAACCATTCGAAAATTTACTCTGTCTCGAATTATGTGATACAGATGTTCAGGTAAGAATTATTTTCATACTTAATACAATTAAGTTCACGGAATTTATCAATAGAATGCAAGTTCGGATTAAAATTTTATTATCGCGTCCTTCACATCAGTCTTCATTCCACTCTACACAACGATGCAGTATTTATATGTTGTAATGATACGTGTTTGGCGTAACTCTTGAAAAGATTTCATCTTGCTATAGAATTTTTTGGCTGTTCTTTGGGGCACCATTGCTACACATTTAGCAGTGTCCAATTTAGTGCCTTTGACTTAATTAGAAAGATCTACTGCCTACTGTAAGACGAGCTAAATCTTTCCTAAGTACAGTGTGTACAGCTCTGTTAATTCCACTTCTTTTAGTCCAGAATGTGGGATAACTGTATCTGCAGTAGATCTAGCTTCTTCAAGTATTCAATGAGGCAATAGAAATCCTATTAGTACCTATTCGTAGATTGTTCTTACTTAGGTTGATACATTTAGCAGATCTTCCTTGTATGTCGTACCAATAATTGCTTTTGCTCCAATGTACCTTCTTTTGGAGATTAAAGCTGTAATGGCTGCTTGGCTATTGGACAGGATGATGATCTCCTGTTTGCGATAGTTCCTGTTTAGATTGAAGTGTGTCGCCCAGGCTTTCAGAGTGTTTGGTTCTAGGCCCGTACACTCCCATTCCAGTTCTGTCTGCTGCATTAGCAGATCCATTTAGCTACGGTAAATTTCAATAGAAAAACGAAAGAATGTGCTCCTCTACTTACCTTATCACCTCGCCAGATTTTGATTTTCCTGGAATATGTTTACCTCTATTATCCAACTTATTATTAAGGAAACAATTAACACCTTATATATCCTGAGTAACTGGAATATGAAGATGTATAATTCAATTTGTTTGTAGGATCAAATTGTTGCCTGTCTCTGCGAATTCGTAGAGGCCAATCGAACAGAAATCTGTTCAGGATGGAGACCACTTTTTGGCACTCTTAGAGTAGCCAATACAAGAAATAATGCCGCTTCAATTTTGGACGTATTCAAGATATTCCTTTCAACTGATAATACCCTAGTTTTCGCAAATGCTGCTTTAGATTATATAATGTGTCTTCTTTCCCATATCAAGAACTCTAATGTGGATGATCTTCCATCGGAACCAGTACAAGTTAATCAATATAACGAGAAAAAATCCTTATTTCTTGATAAGGAAGCCGAATTTCCATCAAAATTGCTTCTCGGTCCTGTGGACTTATGTATAGAATCCCTGAAGCTACTACAAAGCTGTGCTTCAATTCTTTCAGCTATTCATAATATGCCTAAATGTCCAACATTCAATCTTACACATAGGATGAACATTGATACACATCCTCAATTGGTGGATTCTGTTGTACAAAACTCCGATATCAATTACTTCAACCAGATTAATGTGAATCATATCAGTTATGAAAGTTTGTCTACTCAGTCAGATTTTGAAAATTGTGAAAAACAAAAAATAACTTTAGCACATTTAGATAAACAAAGTAATATTCTAAAAATTTATTACATTCTCTTGGAAGGCCTCGCATCCGCTTCCACTTTGGCAGCTACAAAAAACCAACCTTACATAGTAGAAACATTATTCAAACTAATAAGAGATTTGATAGAGAATCCAGGGATAAACTTTGGATTCTACTGTATTAATCATATTCTACTTCCGATGGTTCAGAATTGGTTAAGACAAAATGTTAAAGTACAGAAACCTGGTGAAGTTTGGCAAAATTTTAAACATTGCTGTGGATTAGCTAGTGAACTAGTAGTAGATTATTTATATGAATTACAAAAAAACGATGATAATTTAGAAAACGATCATCCTGGAGCTATCCTAGCATTAAAACAACTACTTCTTATACTTATCGATTGTATATCTCAGCCGTCTGAAAACATAGCTCGTTTAGGATCATCCTGTATTAGACACGTAATCCTTAGCGCCGGAAAAATTCTGACGGTCTATCAATGGGAGATACTAGTATTAGCATTACATAGAGCTTGCACCGTGAGTTTGAATCCACTTTATCAACTCAGTTTAGTTTTTAAAGAGCATTCCGATAGTTTCTATGGAGATTTAGCTACAGTTAAAGTCGCTGCTAGAAAAGACACTAGCGTTTCAGAAAACGAACGATTGTACGAACTAGCTCAACAAGTCTTCCTTATGCAATCTCAAAGGTATTGCTCTAAATGCCAAACGAAATCCTGCGAATGTGAAGTTACTAAAGGAGTAATTATCGACGATAGAAGTTATGTATTTTTGTTGTATCCATACGATTCCAGTACAATTCTCAATCCGGATCTATATACCATTAGAGTTCCATTTAAGAACATAGTTGTCGGGATTTTGGCACACCAGATGTTGATACAAACAGTATCGAGTGCTTTATTACAAAATCTTAATCATATAACTCCAATTTTAAATATTTTACAAATAAGCTCTTGCAGTTTACGAGGAATATTAACTAAAGTCAATGCTAAACACATCGACGTGCTATTGAAATGTTTAGAAATATCAAATTTTAGAGCTAAAGAATTTGATGTAAGACCTGGGTTGAAGTTTCTTATACAAAAAGTTGGAAATTTGAATAAAGCTGCCAACTTGTATACACAAGCAAACACGTCCGAAGTAGTACAAATTATAGTATTGATAGAATTATGCCTCGATGGTATAGGAAAATACAACATCGATCCTAGAAATCTTAAAGATATTCTTGCGCGTGAAGAGAAAACAATATGTTTAAGTGATTTAGATTACGTAGAAAATTTTCTGAAAAAACTTTACTCTAAATGGAATAAATTGTGTGATTCTTATGTCAATCTAACATTAGTTATTCCTGAAGTAAATGAAGAAAGCGACGAGGACACAATAGAAGAACCTGTTTACCCTAAGCCGTTCAAATTGTCAGACTTTAAACAAGAAGAAACTGATAATGTTAGTATTAGCACCGACACTGATAGTTATCTCGAAAAAGATATATTACCAGATTTGAAAAACGAAGACAATATTATCGATAGCAATGAAAATAAAGACACACAACTACAAAAGAACCACAGTTCGAATGAAAGTTTATTAGCGCTAAAGAAAAATAATGGAAATAATTCAGAAAATAACAATTCCACTGATGATGAAACTAACGAAATGGCAGCAAAATCTAACACAAAACAAATATACGAGAAATGTAAAATAGACTTGAACGTGATGATAAAATACGATAAGAATACTTTGTTACAAATGAGAAAATCAACTTTATCCAACGACAGACTAAATTCCATTATATATGATAAACCTAATGAGCCTTCTAAATTGAAAGCATCCCAATCTTGGGTTAAAGATGAACCGAAGAGAACAGACAGCAAACTAGTTCCAAATACTGCTGTAAGTTCGAGATCGAATCCATTCATATCCAACAGCTTCCCACCGTCACAACCAGTTCCCACTGAAATTCAGCAGCAACGAATGATGAGTATATTCAAGGTAAATCAAATTCTCATATTTATCATTTTTAAAGTTATCATTTGTAAATTCAAAAACTATTCATCGCCTCATTGTTTTACTATACTGACAAGACATGTATCGTTGTTAAATTAAGCAGCGCATGTGCATCGGATAGTTACATCTGTTGTATGATTTCCTGTTATCTTGAGAAAAGTTGATGATGAAATAATGTCCGAACGTGTAAAGTATCAGAAACGATTGGTTTGTACATTGATTTCTTTCAAAAAATACAGTAACAACATCAATAATTAGAATTGCGACATTCATCATCACCTAGGAAAGTAGAATTCATAGGCCCAGAGCAGGCCTATGGACCGCACACAAAAAACATTAAATTTTGCAATTTTTATCTGAAATAAATATTTTTAATATATTTCTTTGAAGGTACACCCTACTTGTAACATGGAAACCATATTTGCTTTTTGTGCGATGTGATTTGAAAAATATTATAGAATAGGGTAATATTTCATCCACCCAGGTCGGTCCAATCAAATTGTAGAACATATTTAAATAGAATAAGTCGTGCAGTCCATAGGACCGCTCTGGACTGTGGGCCTATAGACCGTACCGGGGCTCAACGTCGTGCTAAAACTCATTCTCTCCAGTACCACAGAGATTTACAAATATTAATATCCTTTATTGTAATCAACTTTCCATAAATCTACTTTCAGATGACGTTCTTTCAATTAACCCAATTAACCGACACCCATAATCAATTTTCGAATCAGTCTATTCCTACAGCTTCTACTGGGGTTGACAGAAAAGTTTCCGACCTCAACCTGAAGATGTCAGCATTTATCAATATAAGATGGACATGCTTTTAGAGGTTCCCACTCAGATTTCATACATTTTGAAAGGGTTTCTTTTTGACAATCGTATAAGTGTATCGTTGCTCACTTTGGACCCAAACCGCTATAATCCGGAAAAGTGATGGAAACTATTTTTTGAGATCGTCATAAGATTGTTTTCAAAAAAGTAAAACAATAACAGATGTGTATTACACTTCATTGCTTGACAAAGTAAAGGGAAAAATTGTGCTTCTCTGTCAGGATAATGCACTTTCTTACAATTCAGTAATCCCCATGGCTAAAATTCACGTATTGCACTTCGTTGATCACCCATCGTATTTAACAGATCCGGTCCCCAGCTATATTTTTCTGTCTCAAGGTTCACTTTCAGGAAAAGATACGATCAAATGTGAGATGTGATGTTTGTAGGAGTATTATAATTGTAGGGATTTTTATAACTTCAAATATTTATTTCTTTTTTAATTCAAATTAATCGAAATAAAGGTGTCATAATATGGGAAATTGTTTAATGTCAATATGTATGATTTTAAAAAAACATAATCTGAAGAAAATGATTTTTTACTTGAAGTTTTTCATATTTTATGAATAAAGAATTCGAAAAACTGATGATGCTGAATGTAATTATTTATTGATTGTTTGTAATTTATTATTGGATTAATAATATTTTATTATTTAAAATGTATTATTTATTTGATATATAATAAGGCTTTCAGGAGGAATCCCTCGTAATTGTAGGGATCTAAGGGGTTATTGATTAGTTCTTTAGGGAGTTTAATTTTTAAGAGTGGAGAAAACTGTGACTTTTTCTAGTCCAAAATAGCATTCCACGTTACTGTATGATCTTAGATTGAGATACACTGAAAACACTCTCTGAGCCATAATTTAAATCGATTTTATATTATGTTTATTAGGATTCGGAAACATTTAAAACAACGAGGATTGAAACCATGGAAGCATGTTTGGAATTGTTAACTAGTTTGTCGGCAGAAAAATTATCTCCGCTGGCGACTATTTTGAAACAAGGTGCCGTGTCATTAGTTGGAGCACAAGATGAGAAGATCAAGAAATCCGCTGAAATATTGTTACAAAGAATGAACATTTCTTATATCGACCATGATAATTATTAAATATATAAATGTGATATAATAATTATTTATTTTGAATCCAATAATAGATAAAATGTAACTAAATATTTCCTCCATAAATAAATATAGGTCTAAAATAAAATGCTCGTTGTTTCATTGAAGTTTCATTGAAGTTAACTATGCAAAAAGAACAATGATCAAAATTTTCTACCTCCAACTGAAAAATTATAAATACTTTCATCACATACAAATACTTCTGAGATGTGTAAATTTTATTGTATGTATCCTGAATCCTTTTATTTAGTGATCGTGTATAAAATGTTGCATAAAATTCCTCACTTCAGTATGCAAAGTTAAGCTTGTTCAACGTAGGCAGCGGTGTTGACATGTTTACAACATATATTCAATATATTTCCCTGAATTATGAACAGGATTCAAATTAATTATAGTTTTACTATTATATCTTGAATCGACCTATTCTTTTTTGATAAATAACTGTCTACTGATTGTATTTATTAATTTCAAGAGATATTAAAATAATGTTTCCCTCTATATCAACTATGGAAATTAAATACTAGAGCTTGATACTAGAAGAGATGCTTGTCTGCAAAATATTCATTTTCAAAACTCATAATTCAATGGAATCGTCCTTAAAGTATACAAGTAATTCAATAATAAAACTAATATTTTTTTAAATATGTTTTTTTTTGCAAATATGATATATACCAGTTTTAAGGTAAAATATATCTTTCATCCATTTTGTCTTCACATTTGACGTTAACTAAATATCCGAAACTGCCTTTATATGTCTTCGCAACGCCTTTTTTTCACTGTAATACCAGTGGCTTGCGATAATTACACAGACCAATTTTTTGACAACCTTACACCTTCTTACTTCTTAAACCTTTTTATATCTTTTTCTTGATAAATCGTCTTGATTTTAGGTCACTTTTGAGAGATAATTTGTTTCAAAATAAAGGTAAAAAATTAACGTTTGTAAATTTTTTTTTATTTCTATATTTTTATAAGGACTGAAATACGTCGAAACAGTAATTTTTTACTTGTATATTTAGACTAAACATCAAAAAGAGACCAAAAATCAAGACGATTTATCAAGAAAAACTATCAAATATTTCAGGTCTTTGGCTATAAATAGGTAAATTTACATTATTACGAAAAAAAAAATAGTCTAGGCTAAGTAGAACAGCCAATTTTTAGTATATATTTATAAAAATACTGGAATGAGTTGAGTAAGCATATGTAAAATAGGACAATTTGATGATTAGAATTCAATGATTCAACATTTGTCTTGTAAAGAAAGTGGATTCTCTCAGTACTGCCCTCAAAACTTGTTGATACCCATAAAATTTGTTAATTTTCTCAGAAATCAGAAATTCATACCGGTTGAAATCATATATACAGACGACACTGGTATACATCCATCCAATCACTTCCTTAAGCGACTATTTAATAGCATTATAGTGTCGACGTACATCACGTCTACTGCAACAAGACGGAGATTCCGAACGCAAAGCTACGGAAACCTTGCGTAAGCTAGGCAACATCGCGTCTGAATCGCAACTTTCACGTGACGTTTCACTATGTTCTATTTGTGTTCCTATCTCAGTTTTCCACAACATTATGATATAAAGGTTGCCATGTAAATTTTTAAAATACATAATAATGTTTTAAGTTCTCGTGATAAATCTCGGTTTTTGTGCGTTTATATTTGTGCTGTGTTATTGAAATTTTAGTGTCCAGTGTCGTTTTCAGTGCTTAGTTAACTCACAAACAGCTTGAGTGCCTATATGATTTTGGTAGGACATGTTTTCAATATACTTGAATATTATTTAAATACTTATCTTATCTGTTGTGTTTACTGGTTTCACTTATTTGAATGATTTTTTTATTTATACATGAATTCGCCCACTAGTTCTTTGGTATGCCAAACGTCAAGTCTGACGTCAAATTTGACGCCCCCGCTGAAAATTTGAAAAAAAATTAAGTAGCATCCGAAAAAAACATTCTTATGGAAACATCTTTATAAACGTGTTATCAAGTTTAACTATAATTGTTGTTCAAAATAATATGCACTACATCTTTGAAAGTTTTAATTTTTTATATTTCAAAAACACTGAATGTTCGCAATGCCGTATTCGGTTGTTATTACTTGGTGAAATTCATTATGAAATCAAAGTTCTTGTTGAACCTTCCCTTTGTTTTGGAACTGTCCATATCTACATTAGTTTCTCTCGAATCTTACTCTGTTTCTTGATGTAAGAAAGTGAAAATCATTTAGTATATTAGTTACTTTAATTTGCAAGAGAAAGACGAGTTTAATATATAGAAGACAGATGTGAGGCTATATTCAATATGATTCTAGTGATAGGCAGATAAATAATATAATTATTTTGATGTAAAACAAACCTAATATGAAAATGGTATGAATGTTACTATTTACAATACAAAAAAACTCAATTTTTTGTATAACATTTGACAACACATCTTTTTTTTTCTACCCATGTGATTTTTGATGTAATGTTTTTATGAGAATGCTTTTATTCCAGTTGACCATCCTTCCATCGCATGGGTATCCTGTATTCTTATCGTGTCCAATTCGATTAATAATATAATCTTTCAACTAAATTTTATCCATATAATTTATATCTAAGTTTTATCTTAGGCTGTTCTTTCTTCCAAACATCCTCGTTTTTCTTTTTATCCACCAGTGGAAAAATTTCTATTTATCCAATGTATATACATTAATGAGTTTTATTGTGGTATTTCTAATTGTTATATTTGAACAAATGTCAGTTTTAATGGAAATACCCTAATGGAAAATAGTGATTCTAATATTTTTAGAAATCTTAGTTTAACTAATTTATTTGACAGCAATTAATTTACAACCACTAATCATTTTTATTTTTTGATAACTATCCCATAGATAAGAATAGTGAGAATACTGTTTCCAATCTGTTTAACTATCAGGTATCAACAGGTGAAGGTAACCTTTCATTTTAAACTCTGTCACATGGATCCATACACTGATAACTACCTGTTCGTAGACCTAAGCTCTCATAATGACTTTCTCAGAAAAAAACTCCCATCTGTGATATCAATTCCACCTTTTCACAGGGACGTATTTAAATCAATAAATTATTTTTTAATGAAATTAGACTTTGTTATATTTGGTTGGCGACAAAGTAATTTCGATTAAGTAGTAGAAAATAAAACCAGGAGTAGTTTTCAATCAATTGTATATTTTCCATTTTGCTCAATGATCTGTTGCCATCTTTCAGCTTCATTATTCCCCGCTTATATAATTTCTGGTCCTTATCAGCAAAAAACTGAACCAGGTGCGGTTGAAGATCATCGTCATCGACGAAATAAATTGTAATCAGACAATATGGACAAATCAGGGCTGTATGAGAGATGTGGCATCACTTCTCGGCCAAGCTCCAATAGTTTACCACGAGTTGCCAAAGATCTGTGAAGCCTTTCATTATCATGGTGGAACACTAAACCTTTCCGATTTTTCTTTGATTACTCCATCCAGTTTCATTAGTTGACAGTAAACAACAGAATTGATAGTTTGGTTACTTGGAAGCAACTCCAAAAACACACCACATTTGTAATCCCACCAAACTGACAGCATGACCTTTTTTTGTTGTTTGTCAGCTTTCGATGCGGCTTGTACTGGTTCATCGTGTTTGTTCCACGATCTTTTTCGGACTATGTTACTCTAAGGACCCATTTTTCTTCACCAGTGATGATTCTTTTCAAGAAAGGAATGGTTTCACTTCGTTTAAGGTGTATATCGCAAGTGTTGATTCTTTGTGTTAAATGAATTTGTTTCAATTCGAGAGGTACCCAAATATCAAGCTTTTTAACTAGCCCAAGGGTTTTTCGATTGTTGTATGCGATACATGTAACCTCTTATGACTTTGATTTGGCCATTATAAACTTTAGTAGGTCTCCAGAACGGAATTTTTTATTTCAATTCTGACACGTGCACTTTGTTAAACAATGAGCATCATAAACTTTACATATTTCTTTATGAGCCGCAGCACCTTTACGTAAAATATGCCGAATAGGTGCGTTTCTGCACTCCATTCAAAATTAACCCTCAACTAATAGCTTCAATAAAAATCACGCATTACTTGCTTCTAAAGTTACGCCAATGTGACCAGTATCACGTGACAAACGACCAAGTACAACACTAACATAAGTTATTATAAAACAAGGCCCTCTATTAGTAAAAAGCGAAAGTACCTACATAGTTGCCAACCTTATATAATTATGTGTTTTAAGTTTTACCAATAATAGAAGCCTTTAAAAACGTATAATATAAAATGTTCAAAATAGAAATTTCACAATTATTGGTTGCATTTAGTATTTTTATACAATACTATTAAATGGCGTTTGTGACATCATTAAATCATCAAACTCTGCATACTCTGAATTATTTTTTGCAATCTCCTCATTCTCATGGAACGATATTCATTTACTAAATAAATTTCAGTATCATTCAGTGCATTACATAAATTACTTTATGAAAGAATGGAATTGACAATTTAATTCTGTGTCTATTAGAATTTTATCAACAACTATTACAAAATAAAACTATGACTCACTATTTAATCAAGGTCACTTGAAAATACCAAAACCAGGTGAAAATCTTGAAATAAATCAGGTAGGCAAGTAGCAAGGATTGTTTTGATTTTTGAAAGGAAATAATTGGGCAATTGATCCAGTCCAATCAAATAAACAAATTCATTGAAGTTAAACCTTAATCAACCATTCAATTTTTATAACGAAAAATAATTTTTAGATAATGTATTAACTGAATATTTTGTCCTGTTTCTTTCCAAATGCTACTAATATGCAGATAAGTCGTCAGTAGAAAATTAAGTAGATGAATAAATAAATAATATTAGTAATTAATTAGAAAAATGTAGCTGTGCTTTGACGAGATATTTTTTAGCTATATTATTTTGTTAAAAGCCAGGCGTATATGCTTATACACCAGTTGTGTATATCTTCTGAACCAGAACAACTATTCATTAACCGTTATATGTTCGATGCTACAAGGTCTGACTCATTTGTTGACAGGTCAATCACATTACTGCAATGATAGTGATAAATCTTTTTATCTTCAGCTTAAAGAAAGAAATTCTTATATCAATAATCAAGAGATACTGGAATTATTATTTTGTATAATTATTTCTAATTTTCATGACAGAATTGTTCTTTATTGAAAAGACTGTGCAGATTATTTATGTCAATGTTGATAATCAGTCAACGATCACATCTTACATTTAGACACACAATAATAACTGCTGAAAAATTTAATTATCTTGAAAAAATTTGAAATGAAATTGAAAATATACAAATATAATATCAATTAACAACAAAATAGATGCTAAACAATCGTCTTTACTATATGTACAGTAACTATAAAATTAGAGTTTAAAAATATCGAAAAATTCAGAAGTATAAACTTGAATGACACCAGACAAATAGAATACAATGTGTTTGTGAAATATCTTTGTGCATTCTCACAATTTCTACGGCCAAAATAAGCCAGAGTAAATAAACTTAAATCAGTCATCATAAGTTTTAGTTAGTGGGGGTTATGCGGCCATCAAATTTTGGAATCGTTTTTTCTATTATAAATTCAAAACGGCTTATGTGATTTTAATAAAATTATAATATATAAATAATAATAAAAAAGGATTCCGGTTACCTATGATTTCTATCATAATTAAATGAATAAATGAAAATGCAATATTCAAACGAAGATTTCACGTGAAATAACAGTTTTAGTTAAATTTCACTATTACGAGAGTCTGGGCAACAAAAACGACACTCTTTATAAGTAAAATTCACATCTACCGGAGCTTGAAAGAGACTAAATATATACATGTGTAATGCTAATACTGCCATGGGTAGCCACACGACCTAGTCTATTGAAACTGTCCGGCAGTCTTTACCTCCGCTTTTTCTCAGTATATTCGCTGCCCAGTCTAAGAGGTTTGTCTCATCTAAGAAGGTTTTGGACTGCCTGAATCCGTATGACTGGAGCTAGGCCTCTTTGTTTTTTCCCTTTCCCAAATCTTAAGGTATTCCTTAATCTGCGAGTTCAAATTGGTTAAGGTGCTCGAAGCTCGGGCAGCTCGATGATAATTTCATTGCACACGATACCCATATGTCCAGAGTCTCAGACCAACTCTTCCGCTCTTTCGCTAGCCAAATAATTAAGTTCATTGCTTCGGTAGTTATTCCTCGGGAAGTAGGTCTAGTTCAGTCGGCATGCATTTGTTCTTCACCTCACTTGGCTTGTTTACTCCTACTCCGATTAACTAACGTTTTTTGGATCCATCCATGTAATAGATGTCACCAGCTGAAGCCAAGCTAATCTCATTGCTGCCAGGTGACTTGACCTTGATATTGATTTGAATAGGTATGTCCATTGGGCACATTATGAGTATTTTTTCCGCACCTCCGAGCTCCACCATCTTTGCAGTCTATCTTCAATTTGATAGCGCGACTGGGCATCTTGCAGTTCCTGTTCCTGATTCGAAATAAGTTTCATAAAACGGTTCATCGTATTTTTTCTAGTAAACTAAACATAGGAGACAGATTCTGCTAAAAAATCGCTTCAAGAAACCTCCTTTTTGTGGTATTAAAAGTACTTTTTGGAATAAGAAGCTCAACTGTATTACAAATCGTGTGGAGATCATTATGATCTTTGACGTATGGTTAAAGAACAAATATTATACTTTCGCGTTCCCAACTATATCAATATTAAAAGAATAATTTAAAACTGACACGATTCCTATGTCGATTCAAGCACCTGTTGATCAATCACCCAATACTTTATGCAGTACGTAAACAAATTCCAATTTATTTACAAACTTGAAAGTATGTAGACTTCTTATCAGTTATTATTGAGATATTTTAACGCTGACATTATTGAAACTAAAGCGCATGAATCAATTTTCTACCTAAAAATTACATCACTCGCATTTACAAAACTTTCATAAACGATTTTCAGTTGTTGTCGTGCAACCATCGTGCCGCGTAGAAGTGCAAGCCATACAAATGGCAAGTGAACTTATAATGAACTCTAAAAACATTGGTAATAATAATTATGATCCATCAATACTCTCCCAAACTGCTGTTATTTACAAAAATCTTGTTCTTTCATTTATAAATGACAAAAAATTGCACTTTACAATGTGTTGACAGCTTCTAGAGCTTTTGAACAGGCAGTTAATTATTGATAAAGATAAATGATGCTGTCTTTTGTCTGAGAACATTAAAGGACCCTGTAGGTTAGGTTAGTACGAATAATCTCGATCTAGATTCGTCGTGGTTTACTCGATGGCCTGCGGTCCACTTTGTTACCCCTTGTTTTCCACAATTTGGAAACAGTTAAGTTAGCTGACGGCCTCCCATCTTTTCCCCTTTTATAGCTTATTTTTAAGCATTCCCAATCCAGAATTAAGCTTTTTACTTTTTCTATTCTGCTATTTTTTGTTGATCTCTTTTTAATTTAAAAAAAAAATGGATCTACAATAGAATGATTATCGAATACATCATCTATGGAGATCTTTTTCTCAATGCTCAGTGCAGTGGTAACTTCTAAAAGGCCTTCAAAAGAAATATCCTCTGTCATGGATAGAAAAGATATTTATCGTTGCTGAAATCAATATTCTTATTTAAATAGTAACAAATGTTACCACAAGAAAACTGGAAATCGGAAATTACACTTTGAAGAACGTCTATATCTGCTTCATTTTTGGCCATCCTCAGATGGAAACCAAAAAATTGTTCTTTTTTCATAGCGATAATTTGTTCCTTCCATAGCTCAAACTCTATTTGGTTTTTCCATGAAAATATACAGCGGTTTCGAGTGATAAAATTTTGTAGATGTTTGACAAGTTCTTAGCATCATGTTTAGGCTTCCTTATAACTTTCTTTCCTGAGGATAGATTGTTGAAAATAATTTCGATTTAGTAGCAAAGAATTAATTCTCCTGTTACATTTTAAAAGCTTAACTCCAAAACACAGGACAATCCGTGTCCCAGAGGCAGACAAGGCGGGAAACGGAACAAGCGAATGGAAATCGGAACTGTCCCGGGAAATCCGGGACGATTGGTCACTGTGACCACCTCTAACTTCAGATACCTTGTATACATTTTTGAGTATAAAAAATGGATATTTAAAAAACGTTTCGTCGTATTTGAGAACTTGAAAAAATAAGAAATTGATAATCAAGTAATTGAATTTGTTCAAAAGTACACAGTTCCTCTGCATGTATCTTGTTTCGATTTTTCTAATAATGATTGTTCTACGTACAATAAAGAAACTTCTCTAGTTTATTTTTCTTTGTGTTTTTTGTGGGACATGAATAAATCTTGACATTGAATAGTTGACCTCATGTTGTAAGTACCAGGGAACCACGTTATGTTGATGGTATCCCTCCTCATCGCTAATGTCCGCACCTCCTTTTTCAATCTTACTACTTACTTCTTTGCAATCAAAACCTCCCATGTATCATTGCTACCCAGTTCGTCATTAGCATAAAGAAAATGGCCTCTTTTGGCGTTTAGAGGCACTCCAGAATAACATTTACAGTCAAAAAAGTTGTGTTCAGCAGAGTCAATATCGTCCGGACAGGAACATTTTGGATGATTATATGATACAGATAGGAACTTTGAGGGGTATCCCCATATCCGTCAAAAGTCCTTCATCCGCCCACAGACCATCTCAGGTACGCCTTCTCTCAATACCCAACAGATCGATTGGAATCGCATCCAAAATGACCGACACTGCCGCCTCAAATTCCGTTCGGTAGGCACAAACTATACTTAGCCATACCACGTGGTACAGATGCGAATCGATTCCGATTTCATATTATTTCACAAGCCTATCCCCATATCTTCATTTAACAAATCATGATTGAATTTGATCCTTTATTAACAGAGAAAGCCTTGCCATCGTGCTCGCCGCTTTTGTGACTAAATGTAAATCATTTTTTTTTCCTGTATGCTAATACACTAAATGGAAAAATAAAGTATCGAATTTTTTTACATTCATCTAATTAATTCATATCAAAGACACTCTGCACTGGCTTCAAGTTGTGGAATCACGGGTTAAATTAGCTTTGTTCGTAGTGGATAATTTGGACCCGAATGTATTCTGAGTATTTTTTGGACGTGTCAAAAGCGTAGGCTTTGTTCAGAATATGTTCTGAACATAAATTTCTCCGTGAATTGTTTATGAACATCTAAAATTATAATTTGAATTCAAAACTTGCTAGGAGAATAAAATATATATAATTAAGTGGACGGAGATTTATTCTTGATATTTGTACGTAAAATTCACATAGGTTACAGGTTATTTCGTGATAAATATCACAAAAATTCCATATGGGATGAATGCACATGCTCGGGTTAACATCTTTACCCAAGTCCGAGCTACAAAGCTATTATTAACATTGAGGATAAGGCAATTAATCGAATGGATGGGCAGACGCATCGTCGTAATGTCTTTTTTCAACAAATGTTATTTTTTACTTCGGCATCAAGACGTGTTAGCATAATATTTACTAAGTAATTATTGTTTTACATTTTTGGTAATAATCATTAAGGATCCAATCCCAATAGCCAGCCAAATCTCAGTTAATGACAATCCCGGATGTTCAATATGATTCTTAGAAGTAGACAAACATTTACAATTAATTCATTGGAGCACTTTCAGAATAATATTTTTATAACTTTTCCTCGATTTCTTCAATTGTTTCTACGTGAAAATCTATGTATATCGTTAAAATTTATTATTTCTGCATATTTATGAAATTACAAAAAAAGTTCTCGTCATGTAAGCATTAGAACGAAACTGTCAAGTTTATTTCAGAAAGGTATAGAGCAATAAAATTTCATTAGGTATGCAAAGGGACCATAGAGTGATCCAACGAATATTTAAGTCACTTTCATAGTTTGGCATTGATTTCATTGTAAATTTTTATCGAGAATGATAACTTGCTTTATCCATAACTAGTACTGAATCGGTCGGAGGATATTTCATCATTTCACCAAAATAGTCTTCCTCTTCTCTTCCAATATGGACGATTATTAGTCTTTTCCCTTTACCTGAAGGCACCTTAATACCCTTTGAAAGGCCTTCCATGAAAGCTTGGCGAGCACTGGTTATATTTTTGTCTTGCTACATTTTTGGTACTGTATAATCTTCATTAATCCACGTCTCATCAAGATAAAAGATTTTCTTCTGCTCTGTTCTGTACTGCTTTATAATTTTTAAGAATTTTTGTCGCCAGCAAACAATTTCATCGCAAATAGTTGCTAAGTAACATATCGTAGGACCTGACTTGATGAGTTATGCTCGTATATAGGCTAAGTTTTGGTAACTAGAGTTACTCAGTAGCAATCAAGTCGTTCTCTGAAGGATTACAAATAATCGTCACACCTATAATGTTTTCACTAATATAGTAGAACATTGATAACTACTGCAATAACCTCAATAAATTCATAAAATTTTGTGTTCCCTTTCCCTCGGAGTCCAAAACCTCTTTCACTTAAAACACAAATACTATAACTTAAACGGATAATTTGGGCTTCGTACTTCAGTAACTCAAAGTTGTATCGACGACGACCTTTGTAACTTCAATCGTCATCAATGAGTAATTTTGAATGATTGTGCAAACAAAAAAGGTTTCCTGTAGACCGTTGTCCTTTGCTTGAACGTGTTTACCAAATGGCTTCAAACGTAAACAATACCTACACTAAATCTAAGTGCATTAATTTATTTGTATTGTATCAGTAGTTTTTTGTCTTCGGGGACCTGAACCGAAACTCTGTAAGTAAAAATATAAACCAATAAAAACTCTTCAACTTAAACTTTTAGTAACAATCAATATTTCATAAATACACACGGTAATCATACCAAATTAAGAAATTAAAAGTTCGGTAAGTCAGTTCACGTGGACTCATCGTCTCCACTGTTTACCAATGAAAACATCGAATTGTAAACATAAATGCATTTCTATTGGCCGAAGCTGTCGGGATGCGTATGTACACAATTTCTTCGAAATATTCCTGCCAGGCAGTCTGCGATAAGTAGTGACGTTGCTTGGTGAGACTTGATTCATAAATTTATTTAAATAAATAGAAATATTGGCGAATTAAGACAATGAAATTGCACAGTGTAGTCACAAAAGGGGTTGAAGCTACTCAAGATGGTATACGTAGGACAATTTATAGTTTATATAAGAAGAATTGGATTGCGACATTACAAGTAATACATCAAAAGGTAGCAGATTATCCAGAATAGAAACATTGCGGCAAATTTTGTCAAGATGTTGTTCTAAACACAAAAAAACTGAATAAACGGATGGCAATAACCGAATCGTCAAGGATAGTTCTGATAGACGAATAGGGTACAAAAAGGGCTCAGTTCACGTCTGATACTCCCTTACAGGCAGGTACACTTTACTCGTCTATTTACGTTTTTTAATTATTCAATTGTAGAAAGTTAACGAGGTATAATAATGATTTTTTTCGAAGTTCCAAGTAGGACTACAATTAAGTTCATCTTTGTAAATAACGGCGTATAATGCCGTCCAATTTATAATGATTCGATTGCCTTTTAACGAATACTTAAAAAAATTATGGACAAGGATTTTTATAATCTCCAAACTCTATAACTCAAATTATTTAACGCTTCCCTTGGTCTTTATCTTATCGAGGTTCTACTGTATAAATTTTCAGTGTTTTATACTGACAAGTACCAGGTATAATTTGGTAACTTTATCATTCTGAAAACAGTATAAAAATACAATTTAGCCATCTAACAAATTGTCAAAATACCTGCCGTGGGGTAAACAAATGCTATTGCTATCTTTTATATAGTTGGTTCGATTTTAGACCTTATTATTTACAGTTTAATTGTAAAATTGCTTGTCAAAGAGCTGCTACTGAAAGGGGTGCAAAATTTTCTCCCGGAAACGTGGCTTTATCGTTTTAATACACTATGAAGTGTTTGGCTTTGTGTAGGCAAGCAGTAAGTAAAATATAATGGAAACTTGTAGAATATGAGCAAGATTCTGACTAAAGCTCTTTTCATATAATGAAAAGGGGTTTCCTAAAGCTTTAAGTTTGTCAGCTGCACTTGAATTATCACTTTGCAACCAAAAAAATTATTCACTTATATTTGATAAACTTGAAAGCAGCTTATGTTCAAAAAACTGCCGTAATTTAAGCACAAAACAGATACAAATGTCCTAAATTTTGTAAATTGCTTGAAAGTTTACTTGCAGACTAACTAAAAAAAAAACTGCAACAATACTCAGTTTCCTTTGTATTAATTTCACTGAAACAAATCCAAAAAGTATCTATGGAGTCTTTTTAACACCATGAAACAAAAAATTATGAGAATCTTACACGGGTACATACAATTAGACCTAATTAGGCAATCTAAGAAAACAGCTGATCTACGTCAATACGTGGAATAAAGGATTGATTTTCTCGTATGTACCCGTGTGAGCTTTTCTTAGTTTTTCCGGTATTGAGAGTTGTTTTGTATTGTGTATTTTTTTTCATGGTGCTAAGAGGATTCTATAGATCCGTTTTTAATCTGTTGCAGTGAAACTAATACAGCTAAAACTGAGTATTTTTATAGAGCGTGACAGTGAACTTTCAAGCAATTTACAAAATTTAGGGTATTTAGGTAATTCATTTTGTGCTTATCGTATTATTGAAAATTAGAATAAGCGCTACTTGAACCTGGGACCTCCTGGGACCTACTTTAGTCACTACGCTTAATAATTTTCTTCACACACTACTTCTTAAAGTATATATCATTAAAAAATTCAAGTTATGTGCGGTCAACAGAAACAATTTTTTTAAAATATCACTTGAGTTTATTATGTGTAAGAACTTCGGTTAATAATATGGTTAACATTGTGACAAACTAAATATTCACTTATTAGCCAATAGAAATTGCGAATTGATTATAGTCGCGACGTACAGATAAGCGATTAAACGATTGGCTATGTATTGGCTTCAATTATTTCGGTGTCCAATAATGTGTAATGCAATAGTAACCATCTTTTTAAGTTCTTCAAAAAGTCTTAGAATCGCAATGAATAGTTTCCAGTTGAGATATAAACGAATCTGAAACGCGGAAATGCATTTGAAAGCAGTTTTAGGCATGCCGCTCGGGCAAACGAAAATAATCGATTATTTTTCACTCGTAATTCGACGAAATCTTTAAAAAACCACCCGAGTTGCGCTCTCGTAATTTCTCGCATATTACATCCCGAAATATTCGAACTCGATTTTCCTGCACTTCAAAATATCGAATTTATTTGAAACTTCACACAGTTCTTAAGGATTGACGTCAATTCTCAGTAGCTTTAAAAATTATCATTGCCACAGTCGTTGTGTAGTATTTCGGCGTTGATTTTGCCGAGTCCTATTACGTTTTTTCTTTTTAGAGATTTTCTAGCATTTTTGAATTCCTTCATCGTTATCAATGCGTTACGTATATTACTTTCTTCTCTACTAATAATATGTTCTCATTCATCAAGTCACACTCTATTCATAATTTCTGTTTCTCTTATTTGTTGTCGTATCATTCTACCATCTCCTTAACCTCTTATTTCTGTTATAATCCCACCGCAAACGTTTTGACCAATTCTGAAATAACTGCGGGGATCTTATGTAAAAGACAGCTTTCCATCAAATTTTTTAGGATTTGATACAGGCATTATCCATACCTAAGTCGTAATAAATTATCTAATTATTTTTTCGCAGATGAACCAGAATGGCCGGCCATGTTCGCCGGGAACAAACGAAAGTCGTCAAACGTCAAAGTTATGCAGCTGTTCCATGAGCTAAAACAACAATTCCCCACCATTCCTGATCATATTGTAACGTCCTGCATAACTTCCTACATCCAGTCAAGTGCTCAAGAAAAGAATATCGTAGAGTATTTAGAAACAACTCTAACAGACAGCAACGTAGGGCAGATGGGACGATCTTCTCAACAATCGGAATTACCTCCTCTAGATATTTCTCCTAACCCGCAAATTGAAAACGTTTCGGCAAAAGCAAACCTGAATACCGATCGAACCCGTACCGAAATGGACGAAAGTGGAAGTGATGTTACTAATCGAAATACTAGTGAGCAAACGAAAACGACCACCAGATCCGTAGCAAAACGACCTAATTACCTTAATATAAAACCTAGTATCAGTGATGAAACAAGTGAAAAGAAAAAAACGTTCAATATTCAACTCTCCGAAAAGTGCAAAGACGTCCATAAGTTGCTCAACTACGAATTAAGTGAAAAACCACCGCGATCTCCCCTAAGTGCCAAAAGGTTTGCTTCCAAAAACTCTCCAACCAAACCGGAAAAACACCCCGAAGCCCATAAACGTCCTAGCTTAGAGCCAACCGTTAAAAAGGAAACGTGCTCGACACCTACGCAGACAACAGATACCTTACTAGGAAGTCCGAATGTGAATCTTTCATTAAACGTAAATTGTTTGGTTGATGTTGTACGCAGTCCAACGCAACAACGACGTACAACAGCTTTGCAAGTAACTCCCTCCCAACCGTGGTTACAAGCATCTACATCTCCGAGAAGCTTCACTAGTGTAAACTTAACTCTGAGGCCTCCAGCTTCAACTCCTCAAGACCCTATCGACATTACCTCGCAGAATTCCAGTTTGACGTATTCAACAAGTAGTTATGATTCACAAAAAGGACTTCAGAGTAGATTACAGATCACCGTTGGACCAAGTAATGGCAGTGTTTCGTCACTACGAATTAGACCAAATAGTTACCATCTCGAAGACCAACCAGAACAACAGGAAATAGTTCCTGTTAGAGCTGGATCTCTTAATAACTTGACAGTCAACACAGAACGTGAGTATAATGTTTTTATATTCGTACTGTAACGTTCTTCGTATTTATTTACACACTATACAATACACTTAACTTTTAATAATTTACTTAAAAATATCACCTAAGTAAATAATTTCTGCAATTATTTTTACTAATTCGATGTTTTCGCTACGACTACTTATTTAAAACTAAACTAACTACGCTACATTATATACTTATATACCTATTCCAAAAGAATTCTCTAGATTTGGTGCAAAAAAAACACAACAAATAAATAAATAAACTTTCCTAGAAATTATTTAAAAGAAATACTATTAATAAACTGCCTGCTATAATAAAAAGTTCTAAAAGAAAACATCAAAGACGTGTCCGCCATTTATAAAAATCAGATGAAAGGAGCCGCGCGAATTCGCTGAATTATGAAATTCCATTTTAGCTGAACAGGGTCGGCCTAAAGACCCATTTCGCTTCTAACGTTAATTCTCTCGTGATATTTATTTAGTTGTATAATAGATACTAGTTGTTCAATAATTGTTATTGACCACTCAAACGGATTTGACACTAAAGTTTAATACTAATAAGCTATTTTTATGCTGAAATACGGAAAGGATAGTAACCGCAGACATCAGAAACTTATCAATTACACTGCTCATGAGAATCAGTTCAGTAGAGAGTCAGTTCGGGGGATTAAATCATTTTTAAAGTTCAAAAAACAATAGACAAATTAACAACTTAACAACCCGTCAGCTGATTGCATTCACCCACTGAACTATAAGGGTAGAAAGGATCATATCTTATGAGTACGATCCGAACAACAATGAAGGTGATTCGTTACCGAACATTCACATCATTTTTGTTTCCGAAAAATCCTTAAGTGTGAAGAACCCTTTTTTTCATCGATGTTTTAGCATTTCTAACAAGTCTCGAACGAGATACTGTATGACTTTCGATTTGCGCACACAGTGTCAATCACTTGTTATCCCGCACACTTGTACTATTGGGGTTTCAATGACAATTGAATTGGACCATCGGAGTTGAAATATTTCAGTTTGGCAATAAAAATAAAAGGGATCAAATGTTTAAAAAAATTATAGGCGTAGATTTTGATTTGGACGGACCTCTGAATCTCGGAAATGGTTGATCCAATTGGTATCAAATTTTTAGGATAGGTGTGATCGTCGGAGTTGCAGGTTTTCTTCGGTTTTTCTGTAACCTGGTTACCCGTCTACTTGTATTCTGCCTTTCTTTCTTTTTCTTCCTTTTTTATCTTGTGCTTTTCACATCGCTCTACAATGCTAAACCCACCACAGCTCCAGCCCTGCAGAAAAACCAAATATTTAGACAGCTGTGCTTGAAGGAATTAGGTGTTTAGGTAACTTGAATTTTCGTAGTTTGTGTAAAATGTCCTTTTTTTTTGACCGTCACTAGGTCCGATGATAAGTTATAATGAGTCGTAATGATAAATAATTGTTTTGGTTTATAAATGGATTAGAGACGGAGCACTGGAAGCAGCCCTGGTATTCTAATTTTATATTATTATGATTAATGTCTATAAAGTAAAAGGTTTAATTGAGACATTTCCGATCTGCACTTGAAGATATCAGCAGGACTTGTCGATATATTAAATAGATTTGCGCTTGCGTTGAGAAATTCACACAGCTCAGTTTCAGTTTTACAATCGGATGTGAATCTTAATGAAAATTTGTCTGAAAATAGAAAAAATGCGTATCGAACTATCATTAAATATATTTTTATGCAAGGCAATATGCCTACGCAAATGAAAGAGGAGTAAGACACTGTGTCTCCACCATCGTATGAACGTAAAATTTTGGGCAGCTGAATGGAAACGTAGCGCTATCAGCTTGACTATTGATGGGTGATCGGGATGGCCAAAAACTGCAACAACCAGCGATAACATCGAAATAGTTCACTAAAAGATATTGAACGACCCTCGGATTAAGGTTAGCGATATAGAAGAAGTTGTCGACATATCAATTATGCACGCGTAAGTCCGCACGTGGAGTATCATGTTTACCCACTTTGGACTAAAAGCGCATGAGTTCGATTGAACATTTCCTAGGCCTTATTGAGGCGGTTTAAGTAAAATGAGTGGGATTTTGTGTTGATTCAAACATGGATCCACCAGTATAATCTTGAAACGCGGAAAAAGAGAAAAAAATGGATTACAAAGAACGAACCCGCTCTATAAAAGTCAAAGGCAGTTTGATCGGTCGGAAAAGTGAAGACTACTGCTTTTTGGGGTAATTATGGGATCGTGTTCATCGACTATCTTAAAAATGTAAAACAATAACAAAAAATTATTACCCATCATTGCCACCAAACAACCCTTCTATTGAATATTTATTAATATCAACAAAATATCACTAAAATTGAAAATATTTCAAAAAGTACTGAATTTTGGTATAGGGAGTGCTTTACAAAAATGAAATGCAACCAAAAAAATAAAGCTAGAAGCATTAGTTTACTTTTGAGATCACCCTGTATTTAGTTGCTCTGTTATGATTAGCTCGAAGACTAGGCAGTATTTGATGAATTATAGTTCTTCCAATATCAATTGCAGATTATAAAAACCCTTACCGACGATTTTTTTGATCTACCATAGGCGTAGATTACCTCATTTTATAAATTTATTATTTTTATAAATACTTTAAAAAATAAAAAGGCAATCGAATCATTATAAATTGGACGGCTACAACTTAATATTGAATTATAAAACGTAAACAGACGAGTAAAATGTACCCACCTGTAAGGGAGTTTGGTTTAAATAGGGTACCAGACGTGAACTGAGCCCTTTTTGTACCCCATTCGTTTTTATTTTTTCTATGCAAATAAAACATTTCAATTCCAAAGTATCTTTATAAATAAAAATGGTAGTCATAACCGTCTGAACTAGAGTCATCATTTGGTTGAATTGACGTAATGTTTCTAAACTGGTATAATTGTATTCTGTATTACTTCTAATGTCGCAACCCTGTTCTCCTTTTAAATAAATTTATTCACTCTATTTAATTTAGCAATTCTTATTATCTCACTAAGCCACGCCAATACTTATCGCAAACTTTCTGGCAGGAATATTTCGGAGAAATTGTGTACATACGCCTCCCGACAGCTTCGGACAATAGAAATGCATTTATGTTTACGATTCGATGTTTTCATTGATAAACAGTGGACTGACGGTTTGTTAGATGTTTACCGAATTTTATACGGGGAGTAAAAATTATTTTTCATTTCCTAATTTGGAATGAGTGCCGTGCGTATTTATGAAATATTTATTGTTCCTTGCATAACTGTCTTCTACAATTGGTATTGGAAAAACTATACCATGCAAAATAATCATTTATTCAATTCTTATTTACAGAGAGTTTATTTCATTACGAATTCTGTATGAAAATGTTCATATTTTTTTATCTTTTCCACATTGTATAATTCAATTTGTCAACTTTAAAAATTTATGTAAACCTCTTTTTAATGAATGAATGGATGAAATATTATTATTCAAGCTCGATTTAATAGTATTATTATCAAAAGTAACTGAGAATTTTAGAATCGCAAACAATTTGACGCAAATTAAATACATTTTTCAAACTCTCAATTTATTTTTATCGTAACAAAAGTAACCTACTTTATGAAATATGTTCGGATTTCGTATATAAAAGAAAATTATCGAAATTATGGACTTTTTCTTAATAATGCAATTTTATCCGCACTGAATTCTTCCAAATACAATAATTACACGAATGCAATATTTAATGGCCTTGTCGAATCTAAAATAACAGTTCGCCAATGCGTGGGATGATGATCATTTATTTTTAGAAACCGGTGGGATCGAAAACACCTGATTTGTAAACGTCCCGTTTTGATACCTGTGAACTTAGTTTCGTTAGTTGCAGGGGCGTGTTTTAGTCACAGTAGTTGCTGTATGTTAGAAAACAGAAATATTTAAGATGCATTATCAAATGTCGTATGCATTCTACTTCATAATTATAAACAAATTTGATTTCAATAAAACCAATTTCATGTTTTATAATAATATCGGACATTGGCAAACAGTCAAGCTCTCACTTGTTAATTCAATTCAGTTTATTTTTTTCAATCTTGAAGTAACAGTAATTGTTACATAATAATTGAGTATTCATTAAATATTTTTGGTTTAACCTAGAAATTTTTCTTTGTTTTGTTTTTACATGTTTTTCTTCACATTCCTTTGTTGTTTGTTTGTGAATGTATCTACAATATCGTGACACAATTTTGATTCGAATTTTTAGGTAGTTAAGTATCTCAAAACTTACTTAAAATAAATGTATTTCTTCCTAATTTTCAATGTTAATTACAAAATTTCACTCTAGTTACAATAATGAATTAAAATAAGGACTTTCCACGTGGACATGAATATTTTTTTCACAAATACATATATTTGAGACTTAATATTAGCCATTGACATTTGACACATAAAATACAAGGTGAAACGTTGTAAAGGATAAAAAATTCTGGTTATTATACACTTTCACGGTCACCTGGTTTTTTGGCTCTAAAAAATCGAAAAATGGATGGATTTTAATGATCTTGGTCTCAAAATGTTCCATTTTACGGCGGATTTATAAAAAAAAATTAGTAGAAATAGCCGGAATGAAAATTTCTCATAGTTTTACTGTTTTAAATCGTAAAAAATAAACGGTTTTGCAAAATAATCCTTTACAAAAAATTATGGTAATTATACACTTTCGCGGTCACCTGGTTTTTCGGTTAGGTTAGGTTAGGTTGGCTCTAAAAAATCGAAAAATGGATGGATTTTAATGATCTTGGTCTCAAAATGTTCCATTTTACGGCGGATTTATAAAAAAAAATTAGTAGAAATAGCTGGAATGAAAATTTCTCATAGTTTTACTGTTTTAAATCGTAAAAAAAACGGTTTTGTAAAATAATCCTTTACAAAAAATTATGGTAATTATACATTTTCGCGGTCACCTGGTTTTTTGGTTAGGTTAGGTTAGGTTGGCTCTAGAAAATCGAAAAATGGATGGATTTTGATGATCTTGGTCTCAAAATGTTCCATTTTACGGTGGATTTATAAAAAAAAATACGAAAATTAAAAAAAATAAATATTTTTTACAGTTTCATGACTTTAAATGCAAAAAAAATTACTTTCTACATATAATCCTTCGTAACTGTGGAATCAAGTTCGTATATTTTTTTCGCAATTTACATAAAAAAATGAATATTTTGAAAAAAAAAGTTTTTCTACTATTTAAGGTTTAAAACTATTAAAAACCGCAAATTCAGCCACTACCCCCGTGTTTTTTATAAATTCGTAGTAAAATGGAACATTTTGAGACCAAAATTATAAAATTTATCTATTTTTCGATTTTTAATGGTCCAAAAACTATTAATATTGAAGAATATAGTACGAAACTATTCACGAAAATTGATTGTTTTTCATCGATTTCATTTTAAGCTATAAAAACTAAAAAAATCATTCTTTTTGGATTTTTTTTAAATTGTTTATTAATTTATGTAGAATACAAAAAAAAATGATAATGAGATAATTTTTTGTAAAGGATTATTTTGCGAAACCGTTTTTTTTACGATTTAAACCAGTAAAAATCCGCCGTAATATGGAACATTTTGAGACCAAGATCATTAAAATCCATCCATTTTTCGATTTTCTAGAGCCAAAAAACCAGGTGACCGTCAAAGTGTATAATTACCAAAATTCTCGCTTACAATTTTTTATAATAAAAAATTTACAGTTGCCTTGCTACTACTGGCATGACACTAATTAGTAATAATTAAATAAGAGTAAGTTAAACAAATCAGATTGAATTTTATGCTTCACTAATCCCCATTCTATATCTGCGCATTTTTCAATACGTTTTCGGAATTGTTCAAAAGCTTCCTGTACGTTTTCTTTAGTGATTGATCAAACTGCGTTAGTTATTCTGTTTTGCAATGTTTCACTATCATTCGGAATATGTTTTTGATAAACTATTTGTTATACCCTTCGCCATACAAAAAAGGTTTGTTCTAACCTGCTAGTCGGGACCGTTCTTGGAACAGTTATCGGAAGCGCTTATAGATATTTTCTGCGCAGTCTTCGGATTTGCTCGGTTCTTGTAATAGTACTTGCTATCAACCAAGTATCGAAAGGACCTTCCTGGAAACGGTTCACGATATCTAAAGCGGTTGTGAAGCAAAACTTAACGGTAACCGCCCAGTTGGAACACGTAATCTCCATTGCGCAGAATCGTCATCGTACCAACGACGGTTTTTTGATGGGTGGGAACGAACCTCAAGTATTGTAACAGTAAAACACACTTTTCGGTTTCTTAACATGTGACATATTCACATCAGTGTTTCCATATCTCAAACCTTAAGTATTTTACCCTCGTACATTTCATTCCATTGAACACAATAAATTTTTTTGGCTACAAGAAGAATATTTCATTATGATGCTATCAAAATTCAAAGTATGGAGTGGAAATATCGAGGTTCGAAATCGCCAAAAAGATTTACCATTGAAGGTAATGCTAATTGTATTTTGGAATGCTTAATGCGTGATTTCAGTAGATTTCCTGCAAAAGGGCCACAATTTCAAGTGATTAGTCTGCCAAAAACAAAACATGGAACATTCCCAATCGGATAAAAAGTTGTTATAAATTAATTTATGCGATATTATTAAATATTTCACCTATTGAATCATATATTGTCGTCAAAGGTAAAAAAATGTACAAAATTTCAAGTTTAATGTCAAAAATTTGATTAGAAAAGTTTTTAGCCCAACATAAATAAAAAAAACTGATTATTTTCCAATATATTTTCTATATAAAACTTCTACGCCACTATAAAAATATGATTTAACTGGAGAGTCAAACTGTTTGTACGCCACCAGTGTACCATCTGCGCTGTTAATTCTTTTGCCACTTTTCGATAAAAAAATAGTTGGACGGGAGCAGATTAGGGCTACATAGGAGTGCTCAATCTCTTTGAAGCCACATTCGTGTACACTAGCTTTGGAAAGCGAAGGAGTGTATACTAGAGCAACCACACACCTTAGCTGATTTTGTCGCGCCTTTTTTCGATAAAAATTTTTGACGCTGACTGCCTTAGAAAGCCAGAGTAATATGCCGTAGTTGATTGCTTAAAGTAAATCAAAAGGATATCCTCGTACTTCCAAAATATTGTAATCATCACTTTTTTGGTGCTTTTCGTGACCTTTGCTTTTATCGCACGGGCTCTCCTTGCCGATGCTACTCTCTATTGGATGTCGGATCATAGTGAAAGACAATAGTTTCATCACCCGTTACTTTCTTGATCCTCGCGACAAAGGTCTAAAAATCGCTCACAACATTCTAGTCGACGCTGCAATCCTTAGTACACTTGTTTTGGAAATGCTGGTTTGTGCTTCAATTTCTTTTGTTTTAAGGTGCCGGTCACACAATTTCTCCTACTACTTTTATGTTTTCTGGAGTAGTCATCGTCACAGAACCTCCCGCACGTGGATCATCTTCTAACGATTCTCATTCCCAGCGAAACAACTTGACCAATTTTTAATCGTTGTAAACAGCATCCATCCTGTTTTTGATTTGTGTTTGTGTGAATCCTTTAGTAAAAAATTTTATAACAGCGCGAAATTCAATTTGAGACATTTTTCGAAACAACTTGACTTGTCGTTGTCGTTTGAGCTCTACTATAATAAATTGGATTGAAGCAGCAAGTTGAAACTTTGTGTAAAGCTTTTTGATACTTGTCACTGACACGTCCATACAAACTTTTACGAACGCACCAAAAATATTATTTATAAAATTGTGAATTTCGTTTGTGTGTTTTGGGATGTTTTCGGTAATCATGAAGCGATTTCTACTAATGGTGTGGCTAAGTAAATTTATATCTTTTACGGCAGGTTTCATTATCCCACCATAACTGCCACTTTAACTAAAGATTACTTTAGATTAAAGGGCCTTTTAGATTAGTTATTAAAGTGTAGTGGTCCAATAATCGATTTGTAAAGGTCTCTCAAGTAAAGGCTCCTTTAAGACGTTAAAGTTATCATTTACCAATACGTGTCGTTAGAAAAAAAATGAAACATAGAAGTGAGTGTTATTTAATCGCTAACATTTCTTATGTATTGTGTTTTGTATTTGCCAATTCAATTTTCCATTTTAATGATCCTATTCAATAATTACTTTTATCATTTTTAACGAAAGTATTAAAGGTTTTACATGATAGATGGACAAGTTCTATCTATGCAACGTCTCTTGTTCTTGTAATATATTTATAGTATGAATGTTCAGTGTTTGTATTCTCGTTTTCCAATTTTGTTATGAGGTATCTTTGAACGCAATTGAAAGCACTGTTATTGAAAATTGTCTGGTCGTGAACAGACATACCCATCGAACCGCAATGTTATGAATTCAAAGCTGAGCATCAGATACAGTTTGTAAGTTTTTATATACGTCGATATATTCGCATAAGCTTGAATTTGAACTTATGTCATTTTCCAAAACTTATCAAAAAGACAGTAAAGAAATGAGTGGACTGATATCTGAAACCATAACTTTGAAGGAAATTATTTTTTTCTACTACTCTTTTACTTTGTTCTTTATCACACCTCGTACGTTTGTTTAGAACTATATAATTTTCTACAGTTAAATGCACAAAAAATGGAAGTGTGGATCAACGAATATTCTGTATTATTTTTCCGATGCTATCGGAACTTATGAGCATTGACCTCGTTCACGTTTATTTAATTACGGACATTTCTAATGTATTTTATGAAAGCAAACCAAATGTATGAGTCATATTTGTTTGTGGTAATGGGAAACACTCATAATTTCTTATTCAACACTTGTTAACTCTCCTAATAAAATATTTCTAATAAAAATGCACATCGAACATTTTTAAAATAACTAAATTCCATAATCTACCGCATAATATTTAACTTATAACACGAAAAATTTCGTGTACTCACTAATTTTACAACAGTATTCCTGTCAGCATCGGCAATTTCGGTCTTTTCATGGTTTTGGTTTGGAAATCGGTGCAACCTTCAAAATTCTATAATAATATTTCAATAACTTGACGCTTTTCAGTACATACTACCATATGAAACAATTTTACTCGATTTAAAGCATTACTACAGACAATAAAACTAAAGGTAAAGACGTACAGTAGTGCTTTGAGAACCCTCTTGTGTGACAAGTGTTCCAACAATCCATCATATTAATACGGAACCTGATGAAATCTATTAAAAAAACACACACAAACCTTGTACAAAGTTTTTTGGAAGCATTGCAAAACGCCTAAAATTCCATTTCAATCTGATGAGGAAATCCTAGTTTGGGGCTCTACGATTTCTAGGTATACTCATAATAATGTGATCTATATCCTCCTGGGATATTTCATTCCGTGCTATGTCGAAGAGCTACCAGAATTTGAGAAGAACGATATAAATTTCTTCATATCACCCACGAGTTCATTGGGGTCACTTCGAGTCCCTTGAATGTAAGAGATAATTCAAGTCTGGTGGAACTTTCTCTTGTAGAAAATTGGATGATATTGCAAAATTTCTTGGATCTATCGATGTGCATTCATATTTTTCTCGACGAAAACTAAAGCACCCTCGCACGACCTAAATGCAAGTCTACAGATCTAGATTGAAATAATGAAAGGAGTAAGACAAGGGTGCATTCCATTGCCATTCAATTCGTACCCTAAAGAAATATTCAACGAGGTTTTAGATAAGAAACCTTATGAAGGTTTCTTAGTTAGTTGAAAACTTGTCAACAATATACGCTACACTGAAGATATTATTTGAATAGCCAGCTCTTTTGAAGAACTACAGAGGCTTATAGACAGCTTTTCATGGTCTGCCAGGATTACGGATTTAATGTTCGTATGTTTGCCCTCTATCTCTAGGACTCACTTCGGCAGATCAAATTTTCTCGTGCGCTCGTAAAGCAATGATAGCCAAAGTGGGAGTAAACGAAGACACGATTTCATGCTAGTCGTTCTTGGGACCACTGAAATCGACTCATTTGAGATTGAAGGCAACATGTAGGGGTCGTTCTATGAACATTTATAATGCTACCCGACTAGAATTTTGGGAGGGGTTCAGCTAGGGCCCTCACGAGGCTAGCCACACTGCCTCGTGGGGACCTCATGATGCTGCCTCATAGGGCGCACAAAGGGTATATAACGCCTTGCCTCATTCGTGCATCATTATGTATACCGCATGTGGACCTCATAAGGAAAATTAACTGTTACCCTATTTGAAAATTTTCAGGGAAATTAACCGAATTTCATTGGTAACATTAAAAATAATGTATTTTAAAATATATATAGATATATCAATTACAAACAATACATTCATAGTCATTACAATCTTAAAATACAATAAGTAATAAAGAACTATTTTTTAAATCAAACTTTCAGAATACAATATAATGCACGGGATAAACTACATAATGTATATTTTACTTTATATAAAAAAGTTACGCAATTAAGAATACTAATCTGAAATACTAGTCTAAATGCTCATTGTCTATTTCACTATTAGCTTCAGCAGGTTTCTTGGAACGAGCAGTTCGTCCACCGTCCCAGTCTTTACAATTATGTAGAGCTGAAGCCATAGCATCAAGAATATTTTGGTCTGGGACATCTTCGCCTGGTTTCGAAAAAACTTTTCTGAGCGTCGCTAAAAAGAAAACATTAATTTAGGACAATTATAAATATTAAATACAATATTTATTAATTATTTGTATTCATTTTGTGAAACTTGAACATTAATTTCACTAACCTTTTATAACTTTAAAAAGACATGTATCCTTGAATACATGTGATTTTTTTTTTGAAGTCTTAACTGGAGCGAACATGAGACCTACATCGCGAGATATACAATATCTTAATAATTCGCCAAAATTCCTAGTTATGGGTAAGCGTCTATTGACTTTTTGAAGTAATTTCCGAACCTAAACGTATAATTCAATATTCGGTAAGTATTCAAATCGTTAATATTATAATAAAAACTTTTTTTAAACATGAATACTTACGAATTTTTTTTGAAAATTCTTATCTTTTTCAAGTTTTTCATCGAACTGATCAAAATCTATTTTTGTTTTACATGGAAGTTTTATTTCAGCATTTTCATCATCACTATCGACTTCAATATCTGTGTTATTGATATTTTTCTTTGTTAATTGATGCTGAATCTCAATAATTTTTCCACTTAACTGTCCAATTTGTAAAGATAATGAATTATATTGACTATTGAGTTTAGTGAATTTCTCCGATATTTCATTTGAAAAAGTCTTAAAGCGGGCATCAATCATACGATATAACTTTTCTGTAACATAAGAAAAGAATATACTTCGTTTCCCAAATGTTGATAATTATAATTAATAATGCGGTTTCTATTCATCTTTCAATACCTACCAAATTGGTCACCTTCGATTTTTTCAATTGAATGTTGGTTTGTTGACGAGCATAATAATACTGGTTGACAATTCTTATCTAGCTTTTCCATTACATTAGGTGTTTGTGGATTATTTTCATCAATTTTTAAATTCGAATCAGATGTACTGGACGAAGATATGCGAGATCTTTTGATATTTTTTCTGGTAATGATTTTCTTTTTTTTTGATCTAGATGCATCGTAACAATGTTCTTCGTCTGAGTCTGTGGAAGAATAATATCTATCTTGTTTATCTAAAAAACATTAACAGTATAATCTTTTCATCACCTTTTCGTACTTACAAATATATGTTTTCCAAGTAACAAAATCTATATTTTCATCATAAATTACCTCTATTCACACGTGTTTTTTCACCTAAATCGATGTTGATTTCATTTAACATCTTCAAAGATTCATCTCTGAATGTTTTTCTATTTTTAAAAAAATGCACATCATTAGCAGCCTTTACTTTAGCTGTCTCTTCATTTTGTGTAGAATAAGCAAATATGGCTTATATTCCAATTGGATAGCCAATTCATTAGAAGTCTTCAAACGTTCCTGAATATTAGAATAATGTACTTAATAAAAAAAATCAATAAAAAATGATAACTGAAAAAAATAGAATTTTAGAACAAAGGAGTTTTTTTGTAATTGTTGCGAAAAAGTTTTTTTTCATTTAAATAATAATTACAGTATTGAAAACTATTTTTTATCACTAAAAATAATATAGTAATCATAATATCATGTTAGACATTGACATTAAAAGTTTTTTTAAGCTAGAAATATTTTTTTAATTGAGGTTGTTAGAAAAATGAATCCAACACAAGAAACATACCTTTGTTCTATTTATCTTATTTTCTCAGAGTATATAAATTCGAGATGAAATTAATCAATCGAATAATTTCACAACTTACGAGCTCTTCCTCGGATGTCTACTGAATAAACTGGCCAATCATTTATCGGTTGTTCACAATTCTGTACCATTTTTGATAACGTATCCGATCGCTTTACATCGTATGGTGGAGGCATAAATTTGCACTTGATTGTGTCTGTTTTTTCATCATAAAAAATCCAAGACGATGGCACTATGTTAATATCTTTTTTTTTTTTCTTACCAACAAAAACAACTAGTCTATACTTATAATCTGCAACCACTTCTGATACATCATCATTTGATGTACTATTATCAGTACTCATGGTGATTATTTTTCGAGAATATATCAACTATTTTAATTATATCACTATTTATTAACCTACAATAATTATATGGTTAAGAGTATACACGAACGACTGAACACGATTCAGAAATTAAACTGATTCTTACTGTTGACGCGTAGAAAAGATTTCTATACTGATTACCATCCACTTGAAAATATAAACATAAACAATACTCTTCGTAGAATAGATGTTTGTATAAGATTATGAGCATGCGCAATACGATGTACATAAACGATATACTTTATGCAATACGTTCTAAAATATTGCAATTTCGTAAGGTAAATCCGATAAGACAACGATTAACAATTATTACAATTCATGAACAATTGTACTATTAACAATTATGCTACGATCGTAGTATAATTGAAAATTCGAATTTTCATATTAATATGAGAATTAGTAGTATAATTAAGTGCAATTGATAATTTTCAAATATTACTAGCGTAAAGTAACAATTGTGACAAGTTTAATTTTACCAAAAATAGTATATTTGATATTTGTCAAATCGAGCCCTCATGGGGTAGACGAGGGGATTGCCCATCTCTTTAAAATACCATATATGTGTTAGGTTTACCCTATAATATCCTTATGGGAAACTCATACGGCATACCTCACTTCAATATTTATAATTTTTTCCGTGAGGTGCTCATGAGGAAGTTGCGGGGAAATCCCTCAATCGGCATGCCCCCCATTTGCCACATGAGGCCCACACGCTATATAAGGCATGCCCCCTCATAAATTCTAGTCGGGTAATGATCCGCCCATGTTCTACAACTTGGGCAACCAGTAATTGGCTATTGCCCAAATTATCTCTTGAAGCTAATAACCTCAGGAGTTGTCACAAATAATTTCGTTCAAAAATTCTCATTTATCTAAGGTTAATACCCCAAGGTTGGTAAACGGATGAAGTTCAAAAAATGTGGAAACTCGTAAATTTGTGATGTCGAAATAACCATCACGTTATAATACATTTATGGATATAGAATAGATAAGAATATATTCCTAAATATGAAAGAGATAAGATTGAGTATTCGGTACTACATAAAAAACAATACTGTGACAAAAAAAAATTTTATGGGGTTATATGTCTTTAAAGTTGCGAATTCGTAACTTATATTCAAGTATATTTTCTAAATTATAAAGTCGAAAATTACGAATTTTTATTGGATTATTACGTACGTCCATGCAGAGTGTAAATAATTCTACACTACTATCTAAAGGCCAGGGGTGGCTTATGCCTAATGGTTAACAATCCGTAACTTTTACAAGAACAACCTGAACAATCTGAAGATAGCAAAAATGAATTTTTCAATCGATTTTTTAACAAAAAGGTAGTCTATACTCGATAAAATTTATGGTTTTGGAGATATGTAGATTTTTAGATCGTTATACATGCCAAAGGATACCGTTCGCCATAAAGAGACATTCTGAAGAAAATTATCATGAGTTATAATTATTTATATATATTTATATAATAACATCGTGTCACATACATAAAGAAAAAATTGAGATGTAGAAAAATTTGATTCGTTGGTCTACAACTTATCAAATATTAAAAAATCTAATAATAAATAAAAAGTGGGCACCTTGCACTGCATATCCTTCCGGAGTCTATAGCGTCACAATGGAAGTTTATTCTGTCGATTATTTCGTTCCTTGTGTTTACCGATGTTGCATATACCGAGGTATCTAATTCAGGAGACCGTGGTGGCCATGTAAATGGACCTCCCCGATCAATCCACCTATTAGGAAAAATGCTAATTTTTATATTTTAATTATAAATCTCTTTCATTTTTTCCTTATGCCAGTAATATGATCTTCGATAGTATGTAGTACAAATGTTCCACAAGTTCAAGTGGTGAGAGTATGCAACCTTATCTTAACTCCTCATTCTTCTGTCGATTTTCCGTTGATTCGAACGCCCGCTCTTTGACGCCAATATAATTTTTCGATTATTCTTACGTCAGAACTATCAACTCCTTGTTCTCTTAATATATTTATTAACTTGAGTTTCATCCTGACCTTCTTCGCACTTATCTCTGATTCAGGCGTGGAATTAATGAGTTTCTCTGCTACATTCCACGTACCCAATCTAATTATACTCTCAAAAATCTTTGGGATTGTTGTTTTAAGTATGTATACGTTTTAGTTTGCGCCATGCTAACTATACTTGGGAAAATTTATAGAGTGGTTTCCCGTTGCCTTCTCCATTGTAGTGGTACAAACGGCTTTTTCAGTATCTGATGGTCGCCTGCAACTTTCTGAGTATAAGTCCTTAGATAAGCTCATATCAGTTACTGCTCTGCAACAAGCTAGTATTTGGTCCGCCCCGAATATTTCATTTTTCCGGTATCACCCATATCTGGGAAGCGTTCCCGTATCCGCCATCTGG
Source organism: Diorhabda elongata (assembly GCA_026230145.1). Classification (NCBI taxonomy): domain Eukaryota; kingdom Metazoa; phylum Arthropoda; class Insecta; order Coleoptera; family Chrysomelidae; genus Diorhabda; species Diorhabda elongata. The sequence continues at coordinate 1,003,527 of CM047928.1, forward strand.
GGAGACTAGCAACTCCACACCGAATTGGTTGACCGCCCACCGTATTCACCAGATCTGTCCTCAAACGACTTTTTCCTTTTTTGAGAGTAGCTATTATGTGGAATGGTTAAAAAGTTTAGAGCATTTTTAAGATGGAATCTTCTCCTTCAATCTGACCAAAAAACTTTGAATTTGCAGTGTAACAATCGATGTACTAAAGCAACTAATCAAGAGCGTGAAATATTTCAATGTTTTTGTTCTATAACTTAATCGAAATAATTTAATCTTATCAAAAATTGTGTAATCTAAATAATAACTGAAAATTGCAATGTAAATTTTACGAATCTGTGAGAAAAATTCATTTATCGGTGAGACACTCTTGATAAGTTTGTAAGTTGCTTCCTAGATGTATCTCTCTTTGTACTTTAACAGATAAAGATTTCACATTATTAAAACCGAGCAATAATTAGTTGATATCAGAGCTCGCAATATTTTCTGTCTTGGATATGAAATACAGTTTATAAAGTGAACAGAAATTTTTATTTATTTCAATGAAAGTGGAATGTGTATAACTGATAATGGAATCATCGACTAACCAAGGTATTGTGTAATTCTTTACTATACTATTAGTGGTACTATCATAAAAATCAGCCGCAGAGAAAATAATTATTGAGTAAATCTAATATACAAATTGGGAATCAAAATAAATACTCCCGAATCATATGAGACACAATTGCGTCTGTTTTTTTCTATTCCAGTAATGTAATTCTCACTCAAAGAAGCAAAACATACAATGGAAAAACAAATAATTCGGCTCTCCTCAGCGGCGTTCCATTATCAAAATAATTGAATTGCAATAGACAATAACGTTATAACTGGGTGCCGGGTGTGTGCAACCCCTTCTTAGAGATGAAAATTTATTTCATGAAAATAATCTCGTTGGTCGATATATATTACAAAGTTTTTTCTTCTTCTGTAAATTCAATAATAATTGAGTTATTCCTCGTTGATGGATGGCTATTGAAATTGAAAACCTTTATCCTCAAATAACTTGAAATTATGGAATTTTTTGGAATAAACTTTTTCAAAGCACATAGAAAAACCTTTAAAATGAGCACTGACAAAAGTCTTTTACATAAGATTTATAACAAAAATAAGGTTTACCCTAATTAATTAATCGTAATCCACTCGAAATTAACTTGATTTTTATATTATTGATATGATCCATGTGATTTGACCGGATTTGAATGCTTATTTTAGAAAAAATAATTGATTAAATTGAACACTGCATTACCGTAAATAAACCAAAAACTACTCATGTTATGAGAAAATGTTTCATATATTAATTGTAGGGTTCTTTTAAATCTGTGTATCATAAAAATTGAAGGAGATACATTAGTTCAAAGTCCGCGTACCAAATGTGGCTGAAACAACCCTTTTCGAAACCGGGGGTTGAAAAAAGTTTTAATCAATATGACGTTGATAGTACTTGAAATAAAATCCCATAGAAAATGCTGTTTTAAAAAAGTTTCTAGCTTGAAAATTGAGCGAGTTCTGTTCGAAAAATCAACTGTTTTTTTTTCAAAATTTCGGAGCACGAATTTTGAAGCATTGGAAAAGAGCGTGGAGCGTATAATCGGGCAACAGTTGGCACTAACGAGAAAAAGAATATATTAGTGAAATATTTTTATTTTTTTTATTATTTCTGTAAAAAAAATTTGATATTTTTGGTCATTGCAGGTGGGTTTCAGGAGGATTGAAATATTTGAAAAACAACACTTCTTAAAAATACCGACAAAATATTCTCAATTCAATATAAATACAATTTTGAATAATTCTTAATTATAAAAGAATCTGATTGATCATAAACGTGTTTGAAAATGTCGAAATTTTTACGAATTACACGTTGAAATTTTTAATTTTATTGCAATAAGAGGTAGTTAACACCCAACAAAATATAAAAAGCCCGGTTCGGCACTGGGAAAACTTTGTAGGGTAAGTAGAGCTTGAATTGAATAAAGTTTTCAATATTACTACCCTCAGAGGATGGTCTTTGGAGGGGTTAAATGAGTCCGATTAATCATGAACTTGTTTGAGAATATCAACAGATCTAGGAATAATTCATTTAAACTGTATTTAACTCCAATACGTGCTAAAATCGAATATTTTCAATTCTTTTACGATAAGGGGTATTTTTTCACAACTAAAAAATAAAAAACACCCTTCGGCACAGGATAGATTTTGAATAATTGGCACTAATATGAAATCAAATGTTTTTTTTCCAACTTTTATTTGACGCATTACATCTAATAAATAAAGCAACTCTCAATTTATTATGACTTTATTGTTTCGTAAGCGTTAAACATTACTTATTACGCCATAGTTTCATGAGTTAAATTTTCTTTCTACAATATAATTTCTCATATAAACTACTAAATATTAAAAAAACTTACTAATTTATCTATCTGAAAAATAAGACTCTTCGGAAGTGGAATCGTTAGGATTAAATACGGATGTTGAACGCAATTATTCCATACATCATAGTCAAAGAGCTTCCTTAAACTCTCCTCCATATATCAGTTTACAGTCGGAATTGTTTCAAGTAAAAGTAGAAACTGTAGTCATAGCATAGTCATTGTGAACAGCCAAGGATCCGCTGAGCACATAGGCCTATGACATTACCGAAGTCTGATATCCTATTAGGCTTGCCCAAGTGTTCAAAGCGCGCTCATGTGAGTGCAGGGTTCTCACAGATAACGGTTTTGTCCTCCTCCATGCACCAACGACACTCCAGATCGTCCGTGATGCCCATGGTGTGGAGATAGCGTCTTAGATGGCAGTGTCCATTTAGAAGTCCGGCCACTAGTCGGATTTCGCGTCTGTTTAGCGGGAGCAGTTGTTTGATGTGAGACGCACAAGGTATATCTATATGTGCCTTTGTTTGTCTTATGCCAGGTGTCTCCATCCATCTCTGCCGAGCCCGCCTTGCGAGAAGACCGCGATAGCAACACTTTTATCTACACCAAGAATGGGTTCTGGGCCCATCGGTGAGTGAATATTCAATCAAGCTCCATATTCAATTTTAACTATTTCACTACGACTCACTTTTAGGATTATCAAACAGAAACTAAGCGTTCAAAATGGCTGAAATGTTAGTGGGACTGTCTCAACGCATGCGCGAATATGTTTTCAAACTTTTCAGTCAACTCTCGTATTAACTAATAGTAATTGTAAATCTAAAACCTTGTAGTGAATTTTATGTAGGAAGTAATTACTATATAGTATCATTTGTGTTATATTAAAACGTTACGTATACATATTTGTTGTCACTCTCGGTTTTATATTTTTATTACTAGCATAATAATACTATAATCGCGAAATATTCGTTGAAAAAACAAAAGCTAAAATTACTTCACTCCATTAATCGGCGGTATATATTTTAGGAAATGATCCACAGGGTATTCATTGAAATTATGAGTATGTTCTCGATTTTATTTTATACGAACCGCTACTGATTTTCAACATGATCTATTGACAAGCTGTGAACTAAACCATAAACACGTTTATCGTAGGTTTTACCAGTTTAAAGTTCTAAATATTGCACGACCAGAGATAACAAAATGAAAATGAATTTATACGATATCTGGAATATAGGTGAGATTATATTATCTAGTTTATTTTATTTATTATAGAATTCGAATCCATCTATTGTTAATAAATACTTTTTATTGCGTACAGAAAGGCGTGTATCGATTAAAGTTTAGTTTTTACGTCAAATGACCTTCATCATAGATATGACATGATATTTTGTATAAATAATATACAAAATCACAGTAATTCATGTTGTTTTAGTTAATTTAAAAAATCAATAAAGCAACGGACAGAATAAATCCCACATGCGCACTTGAGTCTCCTCAAATATAGATGAATTCTGGGAAGAATTTCGATAGGGTCGTGTTTTCTATCCTATTTCGTTAGATTTAGTAAAATGCCTAGCTATAGGTACTCTTTTCTTTAAATTGTACTTTACCAAGGATTAAAAAAGCGGACAAGGCGCTTAAGTGAATTTTTATAGCCGCGACCAAGTGAAGCCTGTAAGTTTATATTCATATAAAAAGATCAAATCTAGCAATAGTAGATTTATTGTGAATAAAAATAATATTACTAACGATAGATCAAAACATATTTGATATATTAGATAAATAAACTTGTCAAACTTTTCCACGACATGGACTGTGAAACCGGTCCTGTCCATTTATGATGGAAGAGTCGATTGTGCCGGTTCTCGGAAACCGTTTTTCTACATTTTTTTATATACAGCGACGATTCGTTTATATTGTTTTTTGAACCAATTTCTAGGAAGGTCTTTATATTTATTTCTTTGTTTTTTTTCACTTTCTGTAAATGTTGAAGAAATTCTTTTTGTTATAAATACTAGTTTGTTTATTGACAAGTAAACGGTATATTTAAATAAATATAAATACGTTAAGTATTAAATAAGTGTTTAGTAATAAGTGCATATTTTAGTAAGTAGTGAATAGTTTAGGATACTTAGTGTCGGCATATAAATAAATTGCGTACCTACCTAAATAAGAACCGTTTGTATAAATCCTTGTCTCTATAAAAACCAACACAACATAATGGTAAACAGCTAGACAGGCTATAAATAGGTAAACAAAGAAATACAAAAAATTAACATAAAAGAACAGGGCCGCCTTCACGGTGGCAATATATCAGTCTTTTTATTTTTTTAAAATTGGTTTGTCTTGCAACAAATTGGTATCTAATGTTTTAAAATATTTTTCAAAAATGGATTTTATTAGATCTGATAAATATTTTAATATTGATATTTCAATAACTCTTGAGGGATAAATCAAATAACCCTTATCCTTGATTCATATTGAACATAGGTTAAGATGTTATTATTAAAAAACAAGCAAGTGAACTCTTTCTATAGCCTCAATCAAAATTTTTTTAAAATCGATCTTTTTTTGGAAACTTTGAAAACAAATTCAAACACTAGGAGACTAGGTATTTAAGATTATTATTATTTCTTTGACGCCTTTATCTAGGACTCAAAAATCGGAGGGCTGCACTTGATTGGAATTGTAGTCTATTTCAGAAAGGTATATAGTAATAAAATGGAGAATTCCGTCCAGTTCGGCTCAATTTCGGTCTCAGCTATAGGTGTAGGGATTACTTAGGTAGTAGATTATATAGTTACGTTATGCGTTTAACAGGTACCGTTTAACCTTCTATTGGATTTTGACTGGGAAAAGCATAACCGTAAAGCACTACTTTTACTGGAAAGCGATAAAATTGTTTGCCGGCGACGAAAATACTTAAAAATTATAAAGCAGTACAGAACAGAGCAGAAGAAAATCTTTTATCTTGATGAGACGTGGGAGATGTAGGTTATACAGTACCAAAAATGTAGCAAGACAAAAATATAACCAGTGCTCGCCAAGCTTTCATGGAAGGCCTGTCAAAGGGTATTAAGGTGCCTTCAGGTGAAGGGAAAAGACTAATAATCGTCCATATTGGAAGAGAAGAGGAATTTTTAAAAGAAAGTTTGCTAACCTTTCAGTCGTGCCATACGAGAGATTACCACGAAGACATGGATTCGGATGTTTTTGAAGACTAGAAATTATTGACTGGTTCACCACCAAAATGATTGAATTTGAAGATAATTTGAAGAAAAGAACGTTTTATGAAATACGCCGTGGAAGATGTAGCAGAAAAACATAGTTTAACTGTGCTGCGCACACCGCCGTATCATTGCGAACTAAATCCTATAGAACTTATATGGGCGCAAGTGAAAGGATTTGTAGCAAGACACAACACGACAGTCAAAATGAAAGACGTTAAGCTACTGTTTATCAGTAGGGAAAGCAGTCCAGTATGTCATTAAAGAAGAGAAGAAAATGTGGGATTTTGACTACTTGATCGATCGGACCGTCGTCGACCCGTATGATTTTTTATAATTTCATTTCTGTTTAATGTATTTTTTGTATAAGTGTACCTGATACTATATACATAATGCCTAATTTTTATTCTGTTAAAATAAAATTCTTTCCTTTTTACGACCTATATCCTACCGGCACGCCTTTGGCACACTATTTTCAGTGTTTGTGAATGGATAACAATAGGCTAAACCCATATATTGACCCCAACTCGGGTGGCACTACCTGCACTTGATAAAATTTTTTTTACAATGAAATCGATGCCAAATTATGAAAGTGGCTTAAATATTCGTTGGATCACTCCGTGGTCCCTTTGCGTACCTAATGAGATTTTATTGCTCTATACATTTCTGAAATAAATGTCCAGTCATTTTTTCTTTAAATGCCCTCTAGTCAGTCAGCTCCATCAACTAGACGTTGAAATGGGTCCTCAGCTATTCGATTTATCTCCTGATGGTGTCTATAATAACTTGTATCTATCTCAGGTCCAATTATCGGTACATCTTCTGGGTCGTTATGCACCAAGGTGCAGTCACTGCTTGCATCATGCTGATATTCTAATGAAATAAATCGAAAAGTTTTTACATCGTTTCTATTTGTTTCTACATATTAATACCTCCGGAACGTTCAAGTAGAAATCAAGGGAAATTCTCACTTTGTATCGATATAAGTGGTATAAAATGTTATTTGTAAAATTATTTTATTTTCGTTTCCAGCACCTGTAACTTTGAAACAGCAAGCACGAATAGAGAGATTACGGATAGAACTTAACACCGAAAAAGCCAAATTAGTTATAATGCAACAGGAAATTAAAGAATTAGAGAAAAGTAGACTAGAAAGTGAAGTAAATATAGAAATAGAGAGGCAGCTGCTACAGGAGATAAAACATCTTAGGTACCAATGCAACGACTTGGAATTAGACGGTAAGTAAACCTATATTTTTGAAATATATCTAAATTGTTTTTTTTTATAAACGTAATCAATTAATTTAACTTACCCTTAGACTAAAGTCTTTTATTAGCCGAGGTGCATTTATGAAGATTATAGAAAATATTTATATTAGTGTGTAATAATATTTAAAATAACCGTACTAAGTTTTGCATTATAAATTAGGTTTTATTATTACTCTCTCCTACCTAAAAATGCACTGTAAGATGCAGTCTCTATCCGCTCCGTATTTGTTTTAAGTTAAATAACATCTTGGCATTTGCATTTATTCCTAATAAAAATAATTCTAATGTAGGTACTTAATTTCAAACTAGCCAATATTTACCTCTAAATACATAATATTCAGAACTGATTTTGAATACTTCTTTGATTATAATACTATAATAAAATTATTTTTTAGGTGAAGCATTTTATAATAACATATACACTGGTCAACATATAAATGAATTCCCCACTCCTCCACCAAGACTTCGACACAACAGCAGAAGACGTTTACCATATCAACCGCCTCCTGATTTCGAAGGTCCGAAATGGAACTGTGACGTATGTACATTCCTCAATCATCCCATCCTGGACAAATGTGAGCAGTGCGACTTTCCCAGAATCCTACACGGTATGAAACAACCCGAGGCAGTTAATCCTAACCTGACAATTGACGCCCTACGCATGCTTAACCAGTTTGATGTATGCCATGCCACTAGGTCTCTTAGTTTGAGTAACGTACCACAAGGACAGGTTACGAGACCCATAGGGTTTGTTCTTAAAGAAAATGAACCAACCACTTCTCTGCCAACGCAAATTAATACAAGCCGCTCTGCGCCAAGTTTGCTAAATAAATTATTAAGTAACAAAAATAATGTTTAGTGCTTGCAGATGTGTGACAGTGTTTACTAATAAGACTATTATAATATTCAGTGATATATTTGTGATTTTTCAAAACTTACCTATTACATCAAAGTAAATTTTTTACTTGGACTTGAGATTTTTTTAACAAGTATTTTTCAAAATATTTTTTAAAAGTGGTAATCTAGAATTCTAGACGCCTTGATCTGTTCAAATATGTTTTCACAAAAAATATGTGTCTCAAAATACAATATATATATTCTGTGGATGTGAGATAAAAATAGTTTAAATGACTAAACTAAGCAATTCTTGATTGTGCAAAAAAATATCTCAATATCCTGTAGTTCACAAATCTAAACCATTTAAGTAACTTCCAAAATAAAATCAATGAAACAACACAAAACAATTACATGTGTCATGTCTAATTGTACATTTCAATTGTCAACCCAACATTAAATGAAATTGTATTGGTGCCAAACAAATATTTCGTTTAAAATGGAAACAATAATTCCGTGTTATCCTCAACTATGTATATTTTACTAACCAAATTTATTCCTGTATATTAAAAATATCTTCTGTTTTCATTTTACTTTTTCACTCAATTTCTCTGTTTCTTTCCAGTCCCCAGTTCTTTTATCCATCTCTTCCTAAGTATCTCCGTTTATACAAAAATAAATTTTACCCAGTAATTTCTCAACCCAATTTTCAATCACGCTGAAAGTTTATTATAATCAGAATGTTAGAATAAGCAATATATAACATAGAGTACCAAATAAGTTTTTGGGACAATTTCAAATTACCCTTGTTTTGAATATTTCATAACAAAAATCGATGACATAATTTATTTTGTATTTCTTCACGTAAATATGCAAGAATCACTGTAACAACACTTTTCAATTATCTGACCTCTTTAAAAATACAAACTTATTGATTTCTGAAATAATTAACCGATTCTTACATTTAATAGACTTAATTTCAAGCTAAAAATATTAAATAAACGTCGATAAAAAAAACTTGTTTAACTTCAATAGATACTCTTTATTGATATTAGCTGAATCAAAATATGGTCTTAGCTATATTGTATCACCCATAGCATTCAAATAACCTTCTTTTTATTATACAATATAAAATCCTTATCAACAGGGTGTTTGAAATTATTACCACAAAATTCAGGTCAGTTTTTTCTATAATAAAATTCTCCTTTTTGAGTAAACTGCAAGGTGATGATCTGAGCTCATTAAAACTTCACAATTTGTCAAAATTACTCATCATTGAGAGGCATTAATCGAGAATTGAGTAGAACTTCAACTAGAGTGCAATTGAGTTTTAAGTACAAAATTCTAAAGTTTGCCAAAAATGAAATGATTCAATTTTTTTTGCTCGTTTTTTCTTCAAAAAGAAATGATAAAAAATAGTATATCATCATAAACAACAGAATATAATTTATTTTGTGACATATCTTATTTTTTAATGGAAACAATTCCAATAATATCACCTTATTTTTTCAAAATACAGGGTGTTTATTTAAAAATATGAGGGAAAAAATATTTATATCAATATTTATACAACATATATGTTGTATAAATATTTTGTCAAATAGACGGCAATAAATAAAAATATTTTAATCAATGTTTTGTTTCAATTAAGTTTCAGCATCTCCTGGGGATAACATACATATTCATGTTACACCAAGAATACCAAGACGTAAGATATTCATTATTATTTGTTATTAATCCAATTGTTTGTGCAAAACTAACATTCAACTTTATGTATATCAGCAACATATTATACAATGTGTTGCCTCCAAATTACTCCATTAAAATGTATATTAAAAATTGTATAATATATATCCACCATCTTCTCATTAAAGTGTTTTGATGCTTTGAAACTGTTAAAGAACTTACTGAGTTGGGAAGTGGATGTTAAGAAGAGCGAAATAGCGGAAGTAGTCACTACTTAGTTTTCACTAGTCCAGTTATGTCAGTTTATACCTCTTATTTCCTGTTTCCAGATTGTGTTAAGAAATTATTTTTTTGTGTATTTAAATGGACTTTGGCTGAATTTTATCAACCAAGGGCAACAGGCACCCTGAACCCATGCATGAAAAAATTCGTAAAATGTTACCCACAATATGAATTAAATTCTGTCAATATCACTCGATGCGGAAGCAAAAAAAGCTTAAAAAGCATGCGCGTTACTGAGATATTTTCTCATTCAGTCATTTAATGACTGGGCGGAGAGCGAGTTTTGAATTGATATTGAGATCATTTAGCGCCGCTCTAAATTAAGTTCATGCAGATTATAGTTATGACCACAGAACATACCAAAAAAAGGTGAATTTGTATATAAATATAGGCAACACAAATTTAGTTCTGCCACCTACCAATCGTGACGCTAGTGTAATAAAAATATGTCATTACTGTCAATATCAATATGTCATTCATCAGTAAATATATTATCATTTCATGAAATTGGAAGATAACAAGGATTAATGGAATGGCCAGCATCATCATCTATTCATGTCTTACAGAAATATTTTGATTATAGAAATTAAGTTTTTCACTAAGTTTTACCAAAAATGGTTAGAACTTTTTCTGTTATGTTTTAAGACATGAGGGGTTGATGCTAGCCTTATTAACCGTTTAGAAGAAAATTTTTTGTCATAAATATAATTAAAGAGCTTATTCCATGTATAATGGTTTTATGGTTGAAAAGAATTCATGAGATATTTAATCTCTAATATCTTCAATATACATTTGTAAATAACTGCCCTTTAGGAATAGAACAATAAATTGATATTGATGGAATAAAAAATTTCCTTAGTATTTTATGTGTTTGTGGCAACACGAAAAGCGATTCTATTTGTGTAACTTTAAAAGTAATTTGTTAATTATTTTCAACTTTCATTGCTTGTTTTAAGAAATATATGTAATTATGAAGCATTAATTTCATTTATTTGCAGGAATCACACATTCGTGGGTATTATGAAGAAGACATGACTAAATCAAAAGCTACCTTTATATTTTTTTCAACCTCACATTGCTCACAGAAATTAATCAAGCAATTTTTTAAGTTATATTGTTAAGTTTCTGTAAATATATTATTTATAATAAAGTTTAAGGCAAATGCTTATTTTGATAAAAAAAACATTTTCAATTTTCTGTTACCTAATAAATTATTTTCAGGATAGTTTAACCCTCTGATTACCCCCTTTGATTCGTAACCTGAATAAACGGATTTCATCTGAGAGATCAAGTACATTTATTATTATGGTTCCCTTAACCGAAAGGGAACGGATAGAAATTTTAATGGTGGTAGGTTACTTGAAACATAAGCTTCATTTAACGAAACACACTTTGAATGACCATTCAGTAAGCAGAATTATTGTGGGTAAAGGAAGGCCAGGAATAAGCGACGATGCAAAGCTAGATTTTGCTGTCAATAGAAGACAACGCAACAGAAATTGCCTTGCAATCAAATGTTAGTCAGTCGTTTTTAGTAGTTTTTGAAGAAATAAAAACTGTACCAATTATTCTTGATATTTTTTAGTTTTAATATTATCAAATCGAGTGCATGTCACAAGAAATTGTTATAATGGATAACGGGATGAAACCGTTTTACTCAATACCTCTGAAGGCTTTGGCTTCTAACTCTTAGATAGCGATTGGGAAGATAGCTGGAAGGTCTACTCTCTGTTGTGAAATACAGAAACTTGGTAACCCAAAACATATTCTACTAATTTTATAGTCCCCGACGAAAGGTTCTCTTTAATAGAAATAGGTAAAAACTTAGCAATAGAGGAACTGAAAGAAATGTTCCCATGTTGCATTCTTTTCTGTTACTATTTACAATCATAATATTGTAAATACTATGTCACTTATACTTGTCAAGAAATAGTTATATTTGTGACCAATCTTACAGGTTTATCCTGTTGACTATGATATACAGGGTTTCCAAAAAGTCCTAGAGCAAAGACAAAGGGCAATAAAAACTGGATTGGAATTATCATACACTAGGTCATGGTTTTTTAGAACTTAGTAAAAGATTATGTGAATAAATAAAACAGCCAACATAGGAGTAAATGAAATTATATTCTTCTTTTTCATTCAATATATATGTTAAGATGAGTTAAACGTAGTAATATTTTATAAAATTAATAAAAAGTAATCAAATAAATATTAATAAAGTATTAATTATTTTTAGAATCTAACAAAAATTTATTAATACAATCTAGAACTTGTGGAGAAATTTCATCAGATGTTTTACCAAAAAAATCTACTAGAATTTTCTTTTCCCTATAAAAATCTATAACTGGTCTTGTTAGCGTCTCATACAATTCCAGTCTTTTTTTAATCACTTCCGGTTTATCATCATCTCTTTTAGTTAAGGGTTCTCCAGTTATGTCATCCTTCCCCTAAAACATTTTTTTTAGTTGCAAATTCTAGTTTGAAGAGAACTTTCATCAGAATTCTTAATTAGTTAATGAATTAGGTAGTAAAGAATAAGCCCAAGAAGAAGAAAGAGATCTTCGATATTTTCCTTCATTCAAAATCTAGTGATATATTATCTAATTTCATTTGATTTTATGTTAGTTTTGATAATATCAGATTAAGTTGAGTAAAGGGTTTCACTGCCCTCTTTTACTTACAGGAACTTTTGGTTTATTAAAAGTGTCATTATAAACTCTTCCACTAGGTAAATGTACCCATCTACCTTCGACCCTACTAATGATCACTTCATGAGGAACAATTAAGTTTATGGCTAAATCTAATTTTTCTTTTTCCCATAGAGCTCTAGCTTGGGTCACTGTTCTAGGGAATCCTATGAAAAAAATTATTCAATTTACTAAAGGATAAAAAATAAAAATGAAATTTGACATATAAATAAATTCACTATGCACAACAAATTTTTAATCATATGAAACAAAAATACATTGTTAGCTCAAACAGAACATTGTTGTACCTCACATGCCACCAACAATTCAAATTGAGCTGGATCAAAGCATAATGTAATATTTGGTGATGAAAGTACTCATTTCTTGAAAACTCTTACAGTAAGTTGGGGATATTTGAATAAAAAATCATTCAAGTTCTGAAAGTTAAGAAATATTGATAAATTAATCATTACTCCCAGTCTGACATTAAACTTCAAACTAGTTTTATTTTATTTTTAGTCATCTGTAGTTTTAGTTTTATACTACCTTTGTTTTGCAATTAGAGGGAGAAATATATGACCTACAGATATGTTTCAATGTCATGAACAAACGGTAGCATAATTTTGCCAAATACCGACTATGAAATTAGAAAGTAGAACCAGCATCCAAAACTAAATGAATCAAAATTTGTCAAGGTATAAAGCCAGAGAATTTATTGTAGTTTTTTTTAATATGGTTATTTTTTGAAACTATAAAAGAGAAATGATCAATTTATTACAACTAAATTGAACCTCAAAACTGATCATTATTAAAATTCAATTTTTCCATATTCACCATCTAATAACCATGTTTTCGTTGGGAGTTTTCTTAGTTCTGAAGATACAAAATTAATCATCACATCATCTGGTACAAGTTTTCCGTCATTGATATACTTAAGAGCTTCTAAACCAATAGCTGAAAACAAGAATGGCAGTTTTTAATTTAGTAGCTCTTTATCTTATTTGATTAAATATTCAATTATACAAGTTTTGCTGGATAAATCGTATCGCTGATAGATAACATTAGATTAATGTAATGAACAAGTTAATCACTTTTCTATTAGATGTTAAATTAGTTTTTCAAATATTGGTGTAACTTGGAATTAATAGTTATAACGGGAAATATATTTACATAGATTTTATATAAAGACATAATTACTTGTATTTTAAGTTTTAACAAGATTATATATTGGAAAATCTGTACACTTTGGATTACAAAAATTCCTTCTATTATAATCAATATACATACTTCAGCATGATCTTTTTATGATGTTTGATTGGATAAAACAGAATTTTTGTTAAGATGAACTAATCTGAATCAGCTTATGTATTTGATGAACACTGCTTCTTTTCAATAAAATTAGTGGTAACACTTATTCAGAATGAATTTTGTTGTCATGTAAAATCTGGTAATAAAACAATAACCTAAGTTTTTCACACAAACTTTCACTTAAATCAGATTATCTGTTATACTTACAAGTTTTTTGTTGAATATTTTGTCTTAATTTATCCCCACTAGATACATATTCCAATTTAAATTTATTTAAAATACGTGCCGAAATTGTACCTTTTCCTGAACCCGGAGCACCTAGTATAACAGTTTTAAGAGCAACGGTACTCATTTTTACTAATAGAACTAAATGAAAATGACTTGTAAATAGTAATTATGGACTTTGAATGTTTATTAATAATTGTTATCAGATATTCATACTTAAACTACAAATAATCTCAAATAAACTTGGCAACACTTACGAATTAGTATTCATTTAACCTACACCCATTACATGCTGGTCCACAATTTAATTAATATAATTATTTGACAGACATATTATTTTTATTTGTATCTCTATACATAAAGTTGACGACTACATGATGTAATTTAATGATGCGCCCCTTCAGACAAATGTTATTGATTAGCTTTTATTTATTATACGCTTGCTTGTCTTTTTCATGGTAGGTACCGTTAGCATACTCAGTATATGTTTTTGTTTTGGATAATATATCTCCATATCTCGATTCCCTTAACTTAGTATAAATCAAAGCTAATAATCTACGCAATGAAATCCGTAAACCATCTTCAATGGAGTTCTTTTGTAGTATAGTGTAGAAATAGTGTACTCTATACTTAAATGTTAAGTTTTAAGTTAATAATGTTTGCTTCAATTACAGTGATCCTTCAGTATGTGCAAATAAAATCTCTGAAGTAATCTTGGCAGGTATGGAAGCCTATATTTCTTATTCCTAAAACTGTGCAGACAACAATCCATGGTTTAATAAAAACTACACTAGAGCAGTCAACAGCAATCTTAGTGCTAAAAATCGTATAAATTTTGGTGTCTCAAGGAAAATCTGCAAGCACTCCATAGATTCTTGCAAGGAACGATAAAATAAGAGAATGAAAACTAAACTTCTCAATTGCCTTGACGGATAAAGGTCATTCTGGTCTGTAACAAAAGCGGTCAGCGAAGGCTTTTGTGAGTAAAAAAATCCACAGTTGATCTCAGTGGCCACAAAAAAGAAGGCGGACTTGTTGAGTTGCAAGTTTGCTTCAAATTTAACTCTTTATTCGCGGGAGAAACTACCACCCAGCTTGCTTGGAATTGGTACATCTATGCCAGAAATAGAATTTCGACACTGAGATACGGCAATACTTCTCAAAGGCTTGGACATCAACAAAGTCACTGGCCCAGATGGAATACCACCATTCTTATTGAACAAATGCGCAGCTGAAGTAATAAGTTTGCTAAGCAAACTCTTTTCCGTAACATATAAAAGAGGTCTTCGTATGCACTGAAGCTATAGAGAAATATGGGGAATCCAGAGCAATCGCACTAGGCATATCGAAGCCTTTTGACATGTTTTAGCTTGCCAACCTTCTAAATAAATTAAGATCGTACGATTTGTCGTCCTCACTTATAGACTGGCAGACGTTCCCGGAGGTCTGATGGTAGTTTAAACTTCAGTCTAATATGAAACTGGGAATTCCAACATAGCTTTTTCAAATTGTTAATGTTTTTACGATATTGTATTGAGTAGAGGGGGGCTTGGTTTTGCTAAACTGACTGAAGATATGCACTTCATATTTGATAAACTCGACGATGATAATAAGTTGTAAAAGTGTACGTAACTGTTAGACGTAATAGTACTATGTCTATGGTTACAATCTAAATGGAACCTTAGGCTTTTCCCATTTATCTATGATTATAGTTCTATGGATACGGATACTGTGACAGATCTGTCCATAAATAAATGAGTTGTAGAGATTAATTTGAACTGTTGATATAAGTTTAGTTTACTAATTTGAAATAAAAATGAAAATAGTGTGTTCAATATACGTGGGAAACCGTGTTTTGCCGAGTAATTTAAATAGTAAAGGAAGAAAACATGTTAAGTCCACATTAGCCCTGTGCAAGCATCCTAAGTCTGGAGAATTTTGTATTATATTATTCACAAACCAAAATAAAAATGGTACGAAATATACCATAAGGAACAACATTAAACAAGTTTTAACAAAATTCGCACACGAAGGAAAATGTACCATACAATTTTTAAGCCCAGAACATGATATCTTTATAAATGCTGATCCTATTCAGCTAAAAGCATTTTTGCACCTGTTTAAAAGAATCTTGGAAAACAAAGTGTCCGAGAAAGAGTTAACAACCTCTAGTTTAGCGGTTACAGGAGTTAAGGCTAAAGATATGCCACCTTTAAAACTAACTATATCAAAGCGATCAGATTATCCTAGTAAAGGATTCCCAAAAACACTTGAAGAGTTACATATTAATAGTATAAATAGATGTGGGGTAGATAAAGGCATACTTACTCTAATGAGACTGAAAATATTGGATTTGAGTGATAATTTAATTGAATATGTTCCTACAGAATTAAGTTTGTTACCAAATTTAAGAGATTTGAATCTTTCACAAAATTTACTTGGCAAAAGTAAACACTGGAATTGGATTGGAGGCAATCTTTCAAATACCCTACAATCTTTAGATCTGAGTCATAATGAATTAAAGCTAGTTCCTCAACAGATATCTCACTTGAGCCAACTAACAAATCTTAATTTAAGCTACAATCTCTTGCAGAACCTTACACCAGGTATAGGTAAATTGAAAAAACTCAAAGTATTTTGTGCATCCAATAATAATATAAATACACTACCTGGTAATATGAGAAGTTTGACTTTACAAACAATTGATTTGTCTCTTAATAATTTTATGCAGGAAGTTCCAACTAAACCTTTACATAGAATAGATCCACTTCCTGTCTGTACATTGAAAGAATATGCAGCAAGAAAGGTGTTAAGAGCCAGATTACCATATCCTCCAGGATCTCTTCCTCTAACAGTGATTTCATATTTAGACAATGCCAATTTTTGTGTTTGTGGAAGAGCTTGTCTTGAGATATATGTGCGAACATCTCAAAATTTATTGCTCACTAGCATTGCAGAAAGTGTGAATAGATCAGTTGGGGAAGGAATATGTGTACCAATTGATTCTTATTTTTGTTCCTTAAGATGTTATGCAAGTGTATGTAGAACACGAAATCCTATTGTCAGGTAGGACGCAGTGGACCTAACTTGAAGTGTTTTAATTAACGAACTTTCTGCTTTATCTTGTTACTGTTCTATTTAAGTATATTTTGCTCTCAATATGGCCTATATGCACCAATCATTCCATATTAGTGTAGTGTGGTTATTAAGAGTTCACTGGAGTCCCAAAAATCATTTTGGACATCAGTTTTGTTTCTAAAAATTTCAAGATATTATAGTTAGGACATTTAAAATACTAAAATTGTATTCAGGATGTATTCTCACAATTTAATTGAAACAAATAAATTCATCAAAGTAGTTGCTCATCACATCACCATTAAATACTTGCACATTTTCTTTTCTGTAGGAGGGAAATCCTCATGGACATAGGGTGTCATTGCTAGGTAGTGTCCGACTCTTACCTTGCTTTGTTGCCAATACTGTCTTTTATTATATTGTTCCTTATATCTTTCTCTTTGGTCTGTATTATAGCCTGTATTGCTTCATAAGTGTACTTCTAGGATTCCTATTATTCTAACAAGCATTCCATCGTTTTGGCAATATTGAAACTTCCACGTTTCTGGGTTTATAAGTTTCTTACTTCTTCCCATCTGGAGCATCGTCTTCCTCACTGTAGTAGGTGCATTTAGGAGTGTCTTATCTCTGCCTGTTATATAGGTACTTGTGAAAGTATCTATGGCCTGTGATTGATTATGTTAAGAAGTTGTCAGTTTCCCCATGCTTCTCGTTCATCCAAACTTCAATAAGATGAGTCAGTGGGTCCATTGGCTATATGTTCATTGTCCCATTGCACTTGCCACCTCTGGATGAGATTTGTTCATGTGTTGGTCTTTGACACTCCAGCATATCTATCTTTCCTCTCATTTACTTGCAGACCCCTATTCCTTCAGATACAGTCTAGTAGGTACTGCATTATGTAGATAGCCACCTTCCTTTGTAGTTGAGTCAGCTTTGCGATAGAAACTTTCTTTCGGACAGTACTTCGATGGTAAGTCCTTGTGGCATCTCTATTCTAAAGAGCTAATCATACAAGACGTTCCATAGGCCCAATACTCATCTCTGTGGTACTCCATGAAAACATTACACCTAAATTGATTTCAATAGTATATTATGCAATTAGTGCAAAAAATATGTTATTTCATATGATTGTGAAAAAATGATGGACTGTAGATTCCAGTGTCCATACATGTTGTACATTATTTTTTTTTATGACTTTAATGAAATAATGGATAAACCTATGAACCCCACAATATTTTATTAATCAGTTCGTATTGTATCGATAATTGTACATATGTAATTTATCGAATTTCAAAGTTACCAATAGTATTCTAATACATTTATCAATATCATGCACTACCTTTTTCTTGCTAGCCAAGCTTTTTGTATTTAGATAATCTTTCAGAAATGCTGCTGTTAATAAATAACTCAATTTTTGTGCCATTAAGAAATTGAAATTGTCCAATTCATACATTTTGAGAAAGTTATAATTTAATTGTGATATTCTGTCTTAGGTAATTAATGATCATGTTTTTGTTATTTATAATTTACCGAAGATGTTCAAAATTTATGTTAATTTCAAACAATATCCTTAATGTTCCATTGCATTTGGTTCAAAAGGGGATAGGATAAATCTGCTCTGAATATATTAATAGTCAAATTAATTCAAGAAGGGATAGGTTTCAGGATAATTGTTAAAAAAAAAATAAAATTTTGGTTTTGCTATATTATACTCAGTAGTGTAAAACTTTATCATATTTTTCCAGCTTTTTTTGTTACCTTTAGTATTTACCTAACTTGTTCTTACTTAACAATGTTTTGGTTTCATCTATATAATATGAAGATGTGTAATTTTGTAAACATAATTAAGTGAACCTCTAATCTAAAAATGTTAGTGTTAGTACTGAAAGTATCAGTATCCTGTAAGCCATACTATTTGAATTCAAAATAATTATACATAAAGGACTGGAATGTTTTTTGGACTTGTTAGAAAATAGTAATATAGTTTTTTATTTAAATGTGCCTTAAATGTATTAAAGCAGGGCTGTAATCACACTAATACAATAGGTAACTGGATTCTTTTGATTTTATTGCAAATTGTACCTATATTAAGTGATGAACAGTTTTTATATTAGAATTTTTTGAATAAATAAGGCAAAAATATGTGTTATGATATTTATAATATATATTTTGATGCTGCTTTTTCTGCTCTTGTTTGATCAAATGTGATGATCCCTCCAAAATGATAAAATTTGCCAAAATATTGGTTGTTTTCCGTTTTCTGTATTCATTGATAATAAATAAAATATCAATATATTTATTGGACTTGTTAAGTAGAAAACCCTCACAATTTGAAATTACTTATTTCGTAATTTTTCAGAATAATGAATGTGTGTCCTAAAAAGCCATTTATAGTTAGTTATTTAAGTGACTTATTGGTTAGACATATTGAAGTTATGAAAAAGCTTGTAAATTTTATAGCTTTAGAAACTTCTAATTTTCTCCAATTTTCGACTTTTGTTGGCATTTCTATGTTTTACCTAATGGTGGTTGATACGTTAATATGATCTTACACCATCACTTCATTTTAAAGGACTAAGATCAATTTTTTTCTTGACACTCGAAGGCATTGTCATCTTACCATCATCTTTGATATGAAGCTGTCATGAAAAAATGACATAATAACTCTTTTGACCCGTCCATTTCAAAATTTTAGTAAATATTTTCAAATTTTTTTTGAAATATGGCTGCTATGAATCCTGAACAACTTTTAAAACCTCTCCACTGGATAACTGGTACATGGAAATCAATAAATGCTACAGTCAATTACCCCACTATGAAGAGTCCGATAAATTACAAAGAACTTTTATCATTTACCAATTTTGGTTTTCTTCTTCTCGGGTATAGTTCGCTTACATGGAATCCCGATACTAAGGCTTTGATGCATGTGGAAGGTGGGCATCTCAGGATTGCTGAAGATGGTTGTACAGTGAGTTTACTAACCTCACAAAATCTTGGAATATGTACAGTTGAAGATGGCACAGTTAAAGGTAAATTTTATTATAAATTTCTTTGCTGTACTGCCGGAAAGACTAAGTAAAGAATATTTAAGAACTCTTACACATTT
This sequence comes from Diorhabda elongata, assembly GCA_026230145.1. Taxonomy (NCBI): domain Eukaryota; kingdom Metazoa; phylum Arthropoda; class Insecta; order Coleoptera; family Chrysomelidae; genus Diorhabda; species Diorhabda elongata. The sequence goes on from CM047928.1 coordinate 1,023,631, forward strand.
TCGTGTTATTTCCAAACTCATAAGTTAGTCAAACGATGAATGAAAATGAAGCAATAAAACCAAACATAATATAGGCCTTTTGAATAAATCTTCTGTATGAATTTACTGTATCTAAAGTTTATTTATAGTTTAGTAAAGTTATCATATCTATTTTCTACATTGAAGGCAACTTTTTAATTATTGCATTACCTACTCATATATATTCAAAAGAATTTGAAATTGAATAACTGAATAGGTATAGAATAGGGAAGAATAGACAGTTATGCAAATAATTTATGTGTTAACAATGTTTCAAAGAACTTGTGAAAAGCTGTTTGATGCATGTGTTCTAATTTCTATTCAATGTTAAAATGAATATTGCTAAGTAGTTTAAGAATATTAGTCAGAATTTCATAAATATTTTTACAATCATATTATTAAGTAATTCAATATTTATTTTAGACAAATATATGGAATTAACTGCATCGATTATTTCGAGATCGAAATTTAACAAAAAGAAAGTTTGCGGTATTACTAGATGTTACACTTTAAATGATAAGGGTCAATTGGAATACAAGATGATGTTACAAACTGATAAAGTTCCATTAACTGACCATTTAAAAGTTTTATACGAGAAAGAAAAAGAATGTAAATAAAGTTTGTTTAAAAATTTATTACAAATTTTGATTACTACACTAACCTATTTTAGGTTTTGAGAAGCTCCAAAAAATTAAAACTCCTTCAAATTAAAGCTAATTTTGAGTTTCTTTGAATTTTTTTCTATATATTAAAAATGACGTCTTAAATTTTGTAGACAGGTTATGGAGTATGGACATGTTAAAAAGTCAGTATTTTGTTATGGGTGTCAAATTATTAGTTAAGGCTTAAACTCCTAGAAGGCATCAATAAGAGTGAAACTAACAACATTCTAATGAGTCATCAGTGGATTTATTTTGAACTCTTTCATTGAATTTCTTTGAATTATAGTAAATTATTGTTAATAAACAATCAAGTAAATTTTGTTCAATATGAATATCCACGGTTCCATAAATTCCATCTTAGTCAATACAAAACGTCATCAACATTCATCTTTGATTGTCATACATGTCATGAATAACAAATAAGTAAACTGCTCACATGTGAGTAAATATAAAGAAAAACCACTTCATAGTCCACATAATCGTGTGGCGGGTATTCATTCATTTGGAACACCTACTACTTATACATGGCCTACACGTCTAATTATTTTGTAATGACAAAAGGCATCCCCAAAAAACCTAGTTACTGCGGCATACTACTAATATTATTTGATATCTTTAGCATAGCATCGCATACGACCACAGAATTAATACTAATACTAGTATTAATTCTATAATATGACCTGGGTAACTGTTTACATTGGGTATGCGCTGTAACGTGAATATCGAACATAAAAATTGGTCATCTCTAAGCACGAACTTGAACGCAAGTAGGCGTTTGTGTTAATAGGTAAATCCACAGAATATATAACCTAATATTGGGTATGTTTTCTGGGTAAATTTTACTTTGTAATCTTTTTAATTTATCTTGAATTCGAATAAGGGCGTCAGCGCAGCATGAACGTGAAAGTTTATAAAATCCAAAACAACAAAATGTGTTGATCTTTTCGGAAACTTTGAATTGGATCAGATAAATCACCTATTAGCTGATTGTATATACTATATATACCATATATATATTCCAGAGCTTTGCGGTTTATTTTCGCTTAAAATTTTAAACTGAAAAGTCAACATTCGACTTCCATTACATAATAAATATAAGTATTACATGTTTGTTTCACTACTCGTTAACTTTCCATGATTTATCATGTGTTACTCTTTAGTTCTACATTCCGTGTCAACGCTCGATACTGTCAACCATAGATTTTATTATATTATATATTAACTTCGAGTAATATCAATCATCACAATATATTGATCATGTATTTGGGTTTTCATTCAATACCAGTCGTCCTATTATTATTTTTTACTAGTTCCATCAAAACTGAAACAAATATCGAAGAAGAAAATGATACCGCTAGGTATGTAATAGAAGGAAGGGCTTTTCCAATAGCAGAAACACAAAACAAACCCAATTGGCAAGCAACCACAAGAATACACGTAAACGGGGGCGAATATATAGGGTTTGTTAAAAAGGATGGATCCTTTACAATTCATAACGTACCTGCAGGCTCGTATATTGTTGAAGTTCTACACCCAGAGTATGCTTTTGAGCCCGCTAGAGTGGAAATAAATTCTAAAGGAAAGTTCAGAGCGAGAAAAGTGAATCACATCAAAACATCCGAAGTTATTGTTGTACCTTATCCATTAAGAATGAAGGCTTTAGGTTGGTTTGTTAACAACTAGAAATTCGTTGTACTGCTTCTATATTTTTTAGAAACAATCTGAAAAACTATCATCACTTCTTCTGTAAAGTGGACTTCAATTTCAAAATATTTTTTTAGGAAAAACTAGATACTTCCAAGTAAGGGAACAATGGAGGGTAACTGATCTTCTTTTCAATCCAATGATTATGATGATGGTTTTACCACTTCTTTTGATCATGGTCCTACCAAAAATGATGAATGACCCAGAAACCAAAAAAGAAATGGAGCAAATTCAAAATATGGCCAAATTTGAAATGTCAGACTTTGTTTCCAATTACTTAGCAAAATCATCATCCTCACAGACTGATAAAGATAAAGTGCCAGCAGCAATCAAAAAGAATCAAAAAGCTAGGAAGAGGATAGAAAAATAAGTTTTTGGAAATATTTAATTTATTTAGTTTAATTTGATAACTGTAAAATAAAAGTAAATACATATTTTTCTTTTTTGCTTAGTTATGTGGTATAATAATGTGTGGAGAAAGATTTCGTCTTTGACTCACTGTTACTTTCTCTGGTGAATTTTAAATAACCAAAAGCTAAGATATTGCTTTAAATTATTGACAAATCAACAAAGTTCAATATCAAACAGAAGGAAATTTAACAAATTTTTATTTCAAAATGACTGGGGTTATTTAGACAAAAGTTTCCCAACAGGTATCAACGGATTACTACAAGAATATTTTTTTAAATGAACTGAACTTTTGCAAACAAAATTTTAATAGATAAGTCATATAAATGATATTATAATAGATTACATAATTTTACTACCAAAAATTGAAGATTAAATGGATAACAATTTTTAACATGTGTTTTTGTACATATTTTGCAATTCTGAACCCGAAGAGCCAAAAATTAGAAAGAAAATATTGAACTATATTTTTAATTTCATTTCAAAAACAATTTTCATTTTGAGAAAAATCAGTTACTTACCATTCCAAAAATACTGTTAGAACGCATCTCCGCCCTGGAACCGTTCCAGGTGATAGTGGAATTTTAAAATTCTGCAATGGCGCGCTGTTCCTTTGACATACTTTGGAATCCATTTGATATTTGTTTTAGATAAGTTTTCATTATAATAGGTGGTTTTTTTTTTCAATAATTTTCAAAAGATAGATAAAAACTAACGTTTCGACTAAGTCTTTATCATCTTTTCATAATGATGATAGGTGAAGATTATATTACCAATAGTTAAAGAAAATTTGATAAAACCTTGGGGTTCTGATTCCAAAACGAACGATGCGAATCAGCGCTCAAACGCAAACTTTATGAATTTTTTTGGCGTTATTAAAAATACTTGCATCATATTTTTTTGTTAATAGATTACTTCTCAAGAATGCTTCTCAATAGTTGAAGAAAATGTTTTATTTAAATTAGCTATACTTATTCAAAATTCAAATTGCTTTCATGATATTTTGAGGTAAAAATATCAATTTTGTAAGAATTACTTTGGAATAAATGAAAAAAAAATCAAAACTGTAAGGTCTTGGTCTTGCATAAATATTGCACAACTAGTCTAGGTCTTTAATTTTTTGCAAGACCAAGATCACTAGTTGCACATCAGCGCGCAAACGTAAGGTCTATAAATTTTTTTTGCATTATAAAAAATATTTGTATCACGATTTTCTGTCAATAGGTTCCTTATTTGAGTATCCTTTGCAGTAGTTGAAAAAATTTTGGGGCTTCGAATGATGCGAATCTTCAAACATAAAGTTGATGAACTTTTTTAAATTATAAGAAATACTTAGATCACAATTTTCAATTCATTGTTTGCTTATTAGGTGAAATTTATATGGTAATTAAATACTTTTTTCTATTTTTGGAGGCTTCAGTTCAGAATCATGAAATATATACAAAAACGCTTGTTTGAAAATAGTTTATCCACTTAATCTTCAATTTTTGGTGGTAAAATTCTATAGCTGATTATGATATCATTATCAAAAGTTTAGTTTATTTTATAAAAAAATATTTGTGGTATAACCTTGGATAACTTCATACGGGTTTTGAGAGAGCTACAAAAAATCTACTAAATTTCCTACATATCATGCAAGAATACCTAACAGTTAAACAGTTAAGTTAAATTATTATTAACAAATATTGTCAAGAGTTCTTTGGTTCCTTTCTGTGAACTAAAATCATATTTAATTAGTGGCACTATTTATAATTTCAAGTTATATTCCAGATAAGAAACTTAAAAGAAAAATAAAATGAATTTTTATTTAAAACACCAAATAAGAAACAAATAATTCAAATTATCCCAATTTTATATTAGAAAAATGTTCGTGATCTTTTACACTTACAAACAACTGGTACATTTCAAAATGACTCCTTCACTGACCATTCTTCCAACTAATTTAGCAGTATTCTTCGCATCATCTAGTCCACAATGTTGTCTTCCCTCAAATTCTAATCCAAGTTCTCCTAATGCACCAAGTAAACCTTTTGGCCTTCTCATATAGTGTTTTGTGTATAAAGCTCTAATGTCTATCCATTTAGTAAATATTTCTGGTAGAACAATTTGTTTTCGTCTACATTCATTTTTCAAACAATTTCGTATATCCCAATCTGACCAAGTAGCAAAGATGCAATTGTTAGGCACAAATTTACCAATTGAAACATTGTATTTATTTCTTATATGTTCCAACCACTTTAGAAATAACATCATACATGTTTTTAGTGGAACACCATTATCAACTGTTTGTTGAGAAATTCCAGTTAATTCTGTGCAAAATTTGCTCAACTTCGTATTCTCTATTGGCATAACATATTGTTGAAAATGAGATATTATTTTATTTCCTTCTACACTGTATAAAATGCATGGGAATTCTATAATCTCACTGTATCCCCCATCAGGATCATTTCTATTCCAGCATGTAGCTTCAAAGTCTATTACTAAAAGATATTTGAAAGGCCGATTTGTGCTCTTTTCTGTGAGTTCTTTTCTTACATTTATTATTTCAGTGCATTTAAGTGAACGAGCCAAATCCAGTATCTTTTCCATTTAAAAAAATTTGATACTTGAAACTTTTATTAACATGGATTTTAAATGAATTTATCTTTTACATAATATCAATAACTTTCTATATGTTTGTGTCAAGTACATACTAACAATTCATACATTCTTTAAAATAATATATATACTACCAAGTTGTGAATGTTCACTGGTTTTATTTTAAATTTGATTAATGATAATAGAGATGTAAATTCTTTTATAAATAGTAGACACGTTATTTGAGTTTCGAAAAATTTATAACAATGAGGGCTCTGTCACATGAAGAGGATAGAGGTTTCGAAATAGAACGAGCATAATACAAACGGCCAATCAGTAAGAGTGTCTACAACGCTATTATCTATGTTACTGGAAACGGTATTTCAACTATACTGATTATATGAGTATCATCAGTATTTATTTTCAGCACTATAAATTTACCCTAAAATATATTTCTGCAAATTTCCAGATTTCAAACAATATCGATGGTATAATGTACGTCAAAGCATTTGTTTCGGTCCATACTTATACGATAGCATAGAGCCAATCAGCGAGGTGCTGATTGGCTGTTTCTATTACGATTGACCTATTCCGATAAAGCTATAAATGAATATCATATGATCACACTTTAAAATTCTTTATTTAGACGATGTTGAAAGTTGTATTTCATAATCGCGAAGTTGTAAACTCGCGATGCTCATCCGATAATAGCTGTTTATAATCGAACAAACTTTAGATATTTATATTTCGTTACCGTCGAATTGGCAACATGGTAAGTGGTTGGAACAATTTTAAAATTAAATATTGTCCATCTCTAGCTTTTGTAATTAAGACAAATTGACAAGCTTTATTATTTTTCAGTATTTGTGAATTAATTGTATACTAGTTAATTAAGTATGATTTGAAAATGAAAAGGCAGAGTTGAATTAATTATGTAAGGGGAGTTTACCAAATATAGACTAATAGAACGCCAAAAAATTGAAGTCGGTTACCTATATCTTCTTGAAGGCAGTACCCAACTGATTGAAAACGCGCCTGTGGAACTTAAACTCAAACCAACTAATCGAAACTGAAAATAAAATATTTTTTAAGCCTACCTATAGGTATACAAACTTCCCCATATTCAATTACCAATTGCAGTGTTGTGAGAAATTTATAAGAACCTGTTGTGTAAATTAGTGTTTCAATGAAAGCAAGACTTATTTGATTTCAGTAAATTAAAAGAATAAGATCCTTTTGAATTATTAACTACAGCACATTTATCGAGAATCAATTTATAAAAATTATTAGAATGTATTTGATGTAAAAAATATCAATTTACCATGCCTTCAAGTGATAGTGATAATGTGATACAAGCCACTCCACCGAAACAAACAAAGCTGTTTAAAAAGAAAGTAAAATCTCGGAAAAGTGAACATTCTGTTGAAGATTATATATTCCATATACTTCCTAACCATACTAATGATACAGTAAAAGGTTTGACGAATTCTGCCAACCTTAATAAGACTTATATTTATTATAGTATTGAGGAAGTCTTGAAATTGCCCAAATACAACATACTAAATAATAACATACACACTATAGGATTGTATAAATTTCATGGAAATACTGAACATTATTTAACAATTCATTGGATGCACACAAATGAAATCAAAGTTCCTCTTAATTTTAAGTATGTTACTAATACTCCTAAAAACAATGAAATTTTGTCAGTTTATGGTGCAATGAATGACAACATTTTTGTGGTGAAATTTTATAAAATTCAAGCTAAAGCTACTGTTGATAAATATATTGAAAATTTGAAATATTTAAGAAATATAATTCCAAAAAATTATTTGATGTATAGTGAAGATTTAATTTGATTTTTATTCCATTTGTTTAATTTGACTTGAAAACTAATGTTGTTATAACAAAATTGTACAAGTTTTAGCATACTTTGGAATAAACTTGTGTTCAATTTGTTCTATAGTAAAGTAGAAAATCTGAGGAACTATGTTAAAGAATTGCAGTGGTAGTAGAGCTTGACATGGAGCAAGACCACTCGCAATGCAAGAAGCAATTGTTCACAGAAGAAATGTTACTAAAGTTAGCAGAGCAGTATGAACAGAAAAAAAAGCAATAGATGCCATATAACGAAATTTTCTGCTCTGCAAGTTTTTGAGAAATTGGCTGCTCTGCTAACTTTATAATAAAATTAGCAGAAGCAATACAAGACGAATGTGCAAAATCAATAGACACTGAAAGTAGAATTCTAAACGCTCTGTTGTTCAATAATAGAAAATAAAATGGTAAATGGCAACTTTCACGCCTGTTTTTTTGAGAGTAAAAATGCTTCACAAAAAAACGTCTAAAAATGATTTTTTCCAGCAGAACGCTGTCATTGTAATTTCTTTCTTGACGTTTCCAATAAATTCATCTATTCTGCTGCATTCCATAAGCATTGGTCTAGCACTTAATTATTTAGGCCCTAATGAAGCCACACAAGTCTAATTTCTCGGTAATACTGGAGTTCTGTTGAGAAAACTCTGAGTCATTTCTCTTGTGACGTTTTCGTAAAATCCATTATTTCAATTATTCAGTCCTTAACGAGGCCACAATAATTTGTCGCAAATGATAGTGTTCTGCTGAGAAAAATCGAAGTCATTTTTTCGTGTCGTCACCAAAAAATTAATCTAGTCTGCATAATTTAATTCGCATTAGTCGAGCACTTAGTTATGTAGGACCTACCGAGGTTCACATTTTGATATTCGTCCACAAGGATAGTGCTCTGCTGAGAAAACTTGGAGAAAATAATTATTCAATTCTATGCATTAATAGGAAATTGTTTTTAATTCTCTATTATTGAGAAACCGAGCATTTAAAAATGGAAGCATTCTACTTTAATTGTCTATTGATTCTGCACATTTAACTTGTACTGCCAAACAGCCCAAAAATTTGCATACTGGAAAATTACGGAATACCGGAAAATTTTCCGCTTATTGTTTTTTCTCTCTGCTCATATTGCTCAGCTAACTTTAGTTACATACAGAAGGGGCCCAGCCAATTGATTCAGATCTCATGATTGCAACTTTACTGGTTTATTGCCATTTTTATTGAAATTCTTTTTGAATTAACCAACTTAACAGATGCCAGTTAGTTCTAATGATTAATTGTGGCACTTTTCCAAAGCTTATTTTTGTGGTGAATCTAATCTGTTGGTTTGTGATTTTCTCTGTTTCATCTCCAATTTTGGAGAAGAGAAGGGGGGAGAAGGCATAATTTTTAATACCAAAATGTCTTGTTCAGTAAAAAAAAACGACGAGGGAATGTGCCAACAAGTAATCTTGCCTTTTTCACCACTGTGAATAGTCAAAAATATCATAATGACTAACACATTTTTTGCATTTTTTAAAACTTTTGTTTCTGGTTAAGATTATAAAAAATGTGCAATTAAGTAAATATTAATGCATTTTACTACAATATTTAATAATTTTACAACCAACAAATGTTATGAATGTATTAAGTAAATTTTTCGAAATAATTGAAAAATTATTACAGATAATTTAGAAAATAAACAACACATATATGCTAATATTCAATAGAGATAAGTGAATTACTATGTTTTTCTTTTCTTGCTGGCTCCAGTACCATCTGGTAAGTTTTTTCTCTGTTTTGCTTTAGGTGCGTATTTAGCTTCCAAATCTGACATGAATGATGAAAAGTTTGCTTCCCTTTCTCTAGCATTTTTTTCAATTTCTTTTTCAATTTCGTCCACTGTTAACAAAGCAATGTGTTAAAAATTGCAAAATCCATAAGAACATAAAAAGTGTTTTAAAAACAAATATCATAAATTAATTAGTCATAATAATTTTAGAATTAAAATTTTTTCAAAATTGCAGATAATTGATATTAAAACTAATTATGTACTGACTCAGGTGGCTCTATCTACAACTGTTTTATTCAAATTAAACATGTTAACCTCACAACTACACTTTTAAAATTAATTGAAAATATTTAGTCAAAACCTACTTGTATTAGAACTAAGCATGATCATTGTTAGGTTTTACAAAAGTTAAAAATTTAGTTTTTATACTGTGAAAAATTCATCAAAAGAATTGCTTGTTAAGAAATATATGGAAAAATAATAATTACTGTTAATTTTTTCAGCTTCTCTTCTTTCTAACTCCCATTTCCTCCGTCTTCTTAACTTCCTCTGTTTACTTTCATTAAAGAATGTATTATATCTTTCAACTTCCCCATTGTCCACCATTTTTTGAACAATTTCTATGATTCTAGGTTCACTGTCACAGTCACTGAAAGGTAACATCTCTAAAATAGTATCCATGTTTCCTCTACTTCCTACGTATGCCTTTTTTATATCTCTGAGCTCATTCTCTGAACCCACATACTGTTTTTCATACTCTTGTATATCTTTTAATTCTATTTTTTTGAACATATTTCGCCAATACTCCAGCCAGTTAAATGATGTGTCCATTTCATCATCAAACTCCCCATAATTATCATACAATTTACGCTTTTCTTTGATTTGTAAAATGGAATGAATTTTACTCAAAATTTTGAATTTTTCAGTCGCAATTTCTTTTTGATCACTGCTTACTCTGTCTGGATGAACAAGAAGAGAGATTCTGTGATAGGCTTTTTTAACTAAAATAAAGACTCAATGTGGTAAATATATAAGGACATTATTTTATTCCTTTTCACAATTTGAAAAAATGTTAAATGGGTTAAGCAACAAATATAATAAGTTATTCATACGATAGATTAAAATAAGTAAATGATGTGGAATCAGAATAGGAGACAGATTGATTTTTAGGCAAATACTTACTTTCTTTTTCAGATGCATCATGGTTAATTTGTAATATTTCATAGAAATCACTAGAGCCGAAGTATTTTTCGCAAATTGATTTAAAAGATGCCATATTAACAATCAATTGTAATCCAATCAGCAAAAAAATAAGAAAATGCCGCTAAAATTTGACAGTTGATAACTAAAAAAATTTTAGTATGTGAAACATGAGAGTTCATATGGCGTACATTTCGAATACTAAAAAATTTATCATCTTCAGCATAAAATAGAATATCTTTTCATAATAGAGTATGTCTTCTTCTTAGCTTTTTTTTTTCATTGTCTATGTTTTAGACAATGTTTTTTGGTATCGACCTTGAAAGTACACTTCTGTTCACTGAAAAAGCATACACTTAATTTTACCTGCAAGTCACAATTTTACAAGTGAAATTAAAACCTTAAACGTTCAGATTTTTCACATTTTTTCAATATTATAAAGGGTTGTGTCTCAATTGACTCACTCCGTTCCGCAATAGTCGTGACGCAGTCTATTCTGCACCGTCTGATTGAGCCCTTAAGGGCTTATTCTTATATTTAAGACCGTGCTTAAGAGCCATATTTATATGTCTATGGCACTTAAACGCCATATACCAGGGTATGCTCTGTGTACTACGCTACTACTATAAGTATAGATATAATATATGAAAAAATATAAATTTAATCTAGTTTTTCGCGAGCGAGTTCCCTCTATACTATAAAGTAAAATATTTGATGAATGATAGTATTTTTTTCTCTCACATAGCACTTCTATTAAAACATGAGAATTTCAAGCAAAGAACTTATTCACTATAAGCTTATTGGCTTCAAGACGATACTTACATTCTACTTAAAAAACAATCATATTTTATCCATGATGTAAAGACTATATCTTTACATCATGATTTTATCTTTGTATATGTCAAATTGGGTATTTCTACTCATTTTCATGTCTATGTTTCTTTGTGACGTTGCCGTCTTGTTTGTTTGAAGGTTTTTAAAAGATAATTTCTATAATATGTTTAGATTTTTCAAGTAAATTTTGTAGATTCTGAAAATGATCCTAGAATTTAAAGTGTTTACGCTAAACTGTTGGTACGATACGTTATACTATAATTGTGTTAAATTTGTTTGCTTTATTAATATTTTTTAGGGGATTAGCAATTGTGTCAAAAAATAGAAAAACTCGGATAAAAGCAATCGCGAAATTTTTGTCTAATAGTCACTATGATGTTGTGTGTCTTCAAGAACTTTGGCTTGATTGTGATTATTTTTTGATTAAGGATGAGGTCGCAGGAATACTTCCACATTCCCATTATTTTTACAGGTTTTCAATGGTTTCTACATTTTAATTTTATATATTTCTCTCTCTGGTGCATTTAATTTTATTATTTTTACATAATTTTTAGTGGTGTTACTGGATCTGGCGTTTGTATATTTTCCAAATATGTAATTGAAGAGGTATTCTTTCATCAATGGTCTTTGAACGGTTACATTCACAAATTACACCATGGTGATTGGTTTGGAGGAAAAGGCGTTGGACTTTGTAAATTAACAGTGAACAATCTTTCTGTAAATATATATTCAGCTCATGTAAGTAAACTAATTTCATGAAATTTATTAAAATGTTTTTATTTAGAATAGGACCCTCCACACTAGAGGGTCTTCAGTACATGTAGATTTGAAGATAATGAATAAAATTATATATTCAGTTTAATGTTCAATAGCTTTCAATTTTTCAGTGTTTATACAGGAAATTCATCTCATGGTGAATTTTATCTATTTACAGTAAAACAATGTGAACAAAACCATTTCAAATTGTGAACTGTTTAAAATGTAAAGAACCATGCTGAAAGTGTCATTTATAACTAGGTTTTTCATTTGTTGATAATTAATACACTCCTTCAAAATTACGCATTTTTCTTTCAAAATCTGCTTCTACTTTAGTAGAACTATGGCCAATTTCATCAAGACTTTTCGGAAACTATGATTGGGTTAATCTGCAATCAGCTTATAGGGGATCTACCTGAACCCAGGTATAGTTTCCAAAAAGTCCTTACGATTAACATTGTTTTTACTCTTTTAGTTACATGCAGAGTACAATAGGAAAAGTGATGAATATGAGGCTCATCGTATTTTACAGGCATATGATACTGCTCAGTTTATTTTGCTCACTTCACAGGGTGCAGATTTAGTAGTGTTAGCTGGTGATTTAAATACTTTACCAGGTGATATTGCATATAGGTGAGTATATTTTATGTGTGTATGTGTGATTTTTATTTCACGAGTTTACTATTTGTCAGTCTGGAGTAAGGCAAGAGTCTCTTAGCCATGCTTGTTGACTTAAAAATTAACTTAAAACTGATATAAACAGTTATGTTCAACGTCGACTGCTTGATATATTTTTTCTTTGCCAAAAAAATAACTCAAAAACAACATAGACCACTCATTAATTACAAAGCTAAGACTAATGGCTTTGAGATACTGAAATCAGAAAAAGAATGGAAGCTACAGATTTTTTGCTAGAGATTTTTGACCGCGAATTCATTATATAAGTGTAAAATTATGTATTAATATCTTGTACCACAGATTTAGTTATTGGAAGACCACATTACACATATAGTATATATTTGATATACCAAGATGTATATTTCAAAACTTACTTATACATGTTGATTTGACTTATTTACAATACACAAAATCATTTTCAGGTTGTTAACATCAATTCCTGGTCTTGTAGATGCCTTTGACAGTGCCGACGTTCCAAGAGATCATGTCGCAACATGCGAAAGTCTTAGAAACAGTTACACTCCTGGTAGATTGGTCAAAAATAAAACACAAGGACAAAGGATAGATTACATCATGTTTCATCCAGGCTCAAAACTTCAAGTAGAAATGAAAAATTATAAATTACCTCTACCAGATCGTGTTCCCCTCCATTCTTTCAGTTATTCAGATCATGAAGGAGTAGAAGCAACTTTTGAAATTAGCAAACAAGCTATTTTAAAATCTTCTAGAAATGAAAACGATGTTAAAAACGTACTGGATGAATGTGAGACAATTTTGAACCGAGCTCTGAATAACCTTGTAACTCATAAGATAATATATATATTTTTTAGTATTTTATTACTGTTTGGTTTGATAATTACATTTATAATTGATGTTCCTGCTGGATTTGTTGTAGTTTATAACATTTTCAGAGTTGTCATTGGTATATTGTTTGTTTTTAGTATATTGATGGGAACTATTTGGAATAAAATCGAAAAACATGGAGTACTTGCCGTGAAATTAGCTATAGAAAAATCACTTAAACGACCAACCGAATTGTGACATATTGTTTGATATACTACTTGATTTATCAAAGGACCAAATAAACTGACTATAAAATAAAATAGACACATTTGTTTATCAATACTTATCTATAAAGAAATTGAGTAATGGAAAGTTAATACATCCAAGGCCATTTATGTTGTGATGACTGTCCAATTACAAAATCATTAGTTTGAAATAGCATGTGCAATTAATTTAATAATATTTTGATAACATGCCTTTATAATTAAGAATATTTAAGTTGGGTCAATTATGGTTGCTGTTGGAAAACTGGTTCTAAAGTTTTTGATATAACTCTAGCATTGATTGAGTGATTAATTTTTCATCTGCTTCTAGTAAAAACTATTAGTCCGATTTTATTTTATAGTTAGCTGATAAATATAAGTTACCAAATGTTGTCATTTTTAATCAAAAATTAAAAAGAAACTATTAGTAAAGAGAATGTTTTATGTTGGCACTTTTGTTACTTCTACTAAAAGGAACTGATTGTTTTTGTGTATAATTTATTTTTTGTATTAATACCTATTTTTGAAAATTAAAATATTTTACTTCCAATTATTATATTGACTTGAAATTTGACACACCTGCTTATTTCCAATGACATGAATCAAATAAGAAATTGACAAAAACAGTTGGGTCATTTAGTAATAATTCAATAGAAATAAATATTTTGTTTCATGGTTACAAAAAAGCGTGACGAACTATCTGGTCATCAATATACAACCTGGATTCAGATCTCGAAAAAAAAAAGCATTTTTCAATTTTCTGTCCTTAGTTTATTTTTAAATATTAAACTTTGAAAACTTTTGAAAGAATCGTACAGTTTGGTGAATTTCATTCACAATATACATTCATGTAATCATTTTCAATATTTCGATTCTAATTTAATCCGATGACTTATAGATGAGTTTGACATCTTCTTATCTCGAGGTCAATGGACCAAATCCCAGTGGGATATCGGAAATTTCAAATTTACTCCTAATTTTTCTTAAATTTTAATAATATAAAACCAAAACTTGAGTCCTAGTAAAGTTTGTAAGTAATGCAGCCTAAAGTTAAAACAGAGTTGAGAAACAATCTAAATCGTGACAATAGTATGAGATATTGGCGGTACAACACAATGATACCACTTTTTGATGATTCTCTTTAGAACTTATATATTTCTAAACTATCGAATAACAAAATTACAGTAATACAATTTTTTTTATTAATTTGTACCTATCTTTGTTTTTATCAGATTTTGATTACCCTGTAGCTTAACTAGGATTCAAGTTTAGGCTTTATTATCTACAGTTTAATTCACATTCAATTGTTTTTGAAAGTTTTATTAATATATTATTTACTTTGTAGTATAAATTTAAATAAAGTGTTTATCGATTATTATATTATGAGATGTGAATTCAAATAAAAATGTTGCTACTTAACAAAAGTCATGATGGTTAGGTTAGGTTTCATCAACTTTGAGTAAAACCCAAATGCATTTATTATAACCCTCAATAATCATCAACTTATGTTATTACCGACAATTTTATTTTATATTTTAAACTTTTTAATCACAAAAATTGTTATTTTATACTTTTCTTGCCCTTATTTGATAAAATTTGGTCAAGGGAACCAAGAAATTTAATAATCAATAATTGAAATAACTTACACATATGATAGATACTATTTTGTTGCAAAAACTTTAATAATTATTTCAAGGTTGATTGTAATATTCTAGTATTGTATTCGAAGGCATATGTATGGACGTATATGCTAACCCATATAACATACCAACTTGACTTTTTTTGGCTGTAATTATTTTTTAGCTATAATTTCCGTTCCATTCAAAGCAATGTCAGCCCATTAACCAGTGCTCAATTTTCCATTAAAGTTTTACTAAACACTTGTATGTATGTATGTATGTAGATAGTGGGGTATCATATACATTGGGACCCAAAGGATCTATTGTGTCCCCCTTTCTTGCTACGATACTCGAGAGCCCACTGTTTACAGCTGATCTGTTAATTCCACTTCTTTTAGAAAGTTCAGAATATGGGATGGCTGTAGAGATCTTTGTCTTTTATTTCTTACGCTCTCAGGTCTGGGGCTCTGTAGTTTTGTAGTGTTTCACACTTTGAGAGAATGTCCTATGTGTACAAAATACATATTACCATACTATATATTTATTAGTCACTAACATTATATATACTTACTAGAAGTCTTTAGTCTTCTTTATTCTAGTGACCGACACTTTGCTTGCCAACTACTTCTAGAAGATCCATTTATTAAACTATTATTATTTATATTCCAGAGTGTAAAGTTTTGGTGGAAACATAATTTTTCACTTGATTATATAATACCTATTATCTAGTCTTTTTCAATTTGATCTTGTAAGTTTTTTGGATTTTTTTAATATATATTATACAATAAGGATGATGTGGAAAACTTTGCTAAATGAATAATTTCATATTTTACTACTGACTCAATGAATAAAAATGAATTTTTACTACCCATTTTTTATAGGGTTTTTATTGACTTATTGAGAATTTAAAAAAATTGTAAAAAATCAGAATTTCAATAAATTATAGGCCGGTAAAGTGGGGTCTACAAAACAACGGTGCACTCTGTAGAACTTGAGATATCATGTCAACCACTTCAAAAAAAGTAGTTCCGAGAAAAATGTTCCACTCTACCGGCTTAGTCGCTTTAAAATCCGTTTCTTTAGGCTAAAGCTTTGAAAATATGCAAGAAAAAAAATAGACTTTTTTAAATCTCTAGATAAAAATACCCACTTAACTATTTCAAATTGATGTAAACCGAAGATTATCAAATCTTATAAATCTCATGTTTTGTACTATTGCAATATGCATAATTTGAACTATGCATTTTTTATTACAAACAGTAGTTTGTTTTCACCAAACGAATGCATAATTGAAAACCATCTAGTACAGTCAGTTTTTGTTTGATTATGTAACAGCTGAATGATTCAGTGTCAGAGCAAATTTTTCTTGTTTTTCATTTTGGGTTTGGAAAAAAGTGGTTTCATATAGAGATTTCTTAAACCTATGACGATTAATTAACCGTGACGATTCATTACAATTCTTTTATCATAACTGTGGAGTGCAGCCACGTCCTCAATAAAGGTTTTTTCCTCATTGTTTCTCTCGATGGTAAGTGGAAAGTGAATTAACAGATTTACCAGGAAATGGAGACTTGTCATCTTATGTTGGATTCAATGAAAAGAATCAGCCGGAATATACCTGCACGTAGCAGTGTTTTTCCTAAATACATCAAATTCCAGCCGCCAGACAGTGTAATTGTGAATATTGGTGTAGTGGTAGTGTAAACAATGTGTTCAGTATAAATATCACCAATGGTCCCAAAAGTTGAATGGTTGAATAAGTTACATTACAATTAATTTAATCTGGATGGTAATTTAGCATTCGTTTCCCGAAAAAGTAGCATACATGCAGGGCATGACGGCGTAAACCGTGCTCTCATCAAGCCTATTAGTACGAAATAAATGAAAGTTTTAATTAAATTTTCATTGGAATACTTAAAACTAGAAAGTTTTATTACATTAATGTACTTCTGAATTTAATATTGTGCATATTTCTGCTTATCAATTCAAACTAAAATTAAATTTAATAATTATGAAAAATAGTATTTAAAAACAGGAGTTTTTTATTGAAATTGAACCATAAATATGTGCCCTTGAAACCTTGGTATAAATTAATTAACAGGAACTCCTCAATTCCTCAGTAGCTACATTCATTATTAGTTTCTAGCTTTTCTATAATATTTTCTTTATTTGTTTCATTAGAAATTTATATGCACACTGTTAAAATTAAGTTGAAATTTTAAGGTTTTTATTAATTCCATTCATTGCTGCCAATAAAAATTAAGAGTATTATTACTTAATGTTTCCGTATTAGTTACTTGGTAAAATGTACTTAATATGACATATTTTTATTTAATTTAACTTATAAGTAAAAGAATGAAGCATAATATTGTCAGTCTTCCAAATAAATATCAGTAATTGTATTGTTTAATGACTTTGAAAACTTAGTATGTTGTAAAAGTGATCATGCTGATTAATATACCCATATCTTTCCATGCAATATTTCTTAGATCCGTTTATCCAGTCTTTGTTTACACTGGACAAATATATGCTATTTTTATGATATATTTTCATATAGATTTGGAGCAATTCATTAGTCACAAAAGTGAAGTCAGAATGAATCCACAGTAGAAATTTTTCGAGCTTATTAACAATCGAATGCAATTATTAACCTAACCTAACTCTGATGACTGTATGTTCAATTAGAAAATCAATATTTGCATAAATTTTACAAATGTAAACAAAGACTATTAAGTTTTTCACAAATTCCTTAGATAGTGATGTCATCTTAATTGGATAAAGCGTTTCTGAGAAATATTGCATGGAAAGGAATCAGTATATTGATTGAATTTTTAATATAAAAAAAAACTATGTGAAGATATGATTTCCGCGCCCCATATATGCATATCAAATTAATCAACATGATCACCTCTACAACTCACTAAATTTTTATGCTATCGAAGCTGTGAGGATTAAACGATACAAATACCTAAATATCAATATTTTTGAAAATTGTAATAAATATACGTATAACTAAAAATGTAATGAGTTTTTTTTTTAATTTTTACTTGACATTTTAAACCTCCTCCACAAATTTACTGGATTCAAATAATTATTGAAAACATTTTTTATGACCCACCATTGATTATTTAGTTTATAAAATTGGAAAAAAAATCAAAATCTATCCATATATTTTTGTCACAGAGTATATTTTGTTAGTTAATACATAATCTTTGAAAATAGAAGAAATTGATCAATGTAGTAACATAATAATATCTGATGAATATTATTACCTATTAAAGACACTCTATTACTATAATCCAAACACTTTGAGAATTTGAAAAAGTTTTAATATTACAATAAATTAACTCAATTTGTTGGATATTCGAATTTCCCATTAACAATGTTGCAGCTGTAAAATTCACAAGGAATATGTACAGGACCGTACTACTTGTAGTCTATGATAATTTTTTCAAACGCCCAGTCTATAATTATTATAATTTTATATCAACAATTTCATAAAAAGTGTAATTATTATTGTTACTTTATTCAATATTTCTGTTCGATATTTTCTAATAAATTCATTTACTAAAACTTTGAGTGTTTTATTTAGTTATCTAATATGAATGGTGCAATTACCTCTGAGCAGAAATTCACATTGTATTGAAAATACAAAATTTTAACTCATCCTACTCTATTTATATTGAAATCCGTCTGTTCACAATTTAACTGAAAGTCCAAGCATTAGGTAATTCTATAAGATGTTTATTGCCCAACCGACCTCTGACCTGTTAGAAACTTTGTGCTAAAAAATTATCATCTAGGTATCTTTTGAATTATAAGCAACAAATAGATTAAGTTCCGAATATCGACGACAGCATTTCTTCAAGAAAGGACATATTGCACAATTGAAGAACTACAATGTCATTAATTGAATTATTAGTACGATATTGTATTATGATACATTTAGTATACTTCATCTCGTTACGTTTAAAATATTAGTATAGTTAGAACTTTTTACCAAGTTATTGTTTTTGATTTTATCAATTATATTACGAACGGAACAAAATCCAAAATATTTTTTATAATACGATCCGCCGAGTTCGTGACAATCTGTAATTAAAATTTTTCTGTCTCAGTGTTCACTTATTTCCAGAGAAAGGTTTCAGAAAGTATGGATTCAAAGAAAATGCGTCATCTCCAATTATGAATGTTCCTTCTGGAAGAATAGCATTTTCCAGATTAGTAAACATTTTAGTAGAATTGCGAAAAACTCCACCATCAGATATTCTTCTATTGCAGCCAACATCGATTTATTTGAAACAGTAATTATGATCTACAATGGCCATGAGCACAATACTATTGGTTACTTGGTAATTGTAATACAAGCTTCCAGCGTCAGCAACTATATGCTTCCCATCAATTGCACCACAAAACTCTGGAATATTCTACCGATCGCGAAATCCCTTTTCGACTTCTTTCCATTAGTCTCTGTCTCGTGGTGTCTGTGAAAATAAATATAATATAATAAATAATAGTAGAACTATTATTAATACAGTGGACCCCCGGTAATCCAGATGTAATTCGACATGCCTATCACTGTTGAATATAGAAACACAAACATTATTTTTATTATATTAATTTTATAATAAAACGTAGAACGGGAAAAATGTATTCGTTCATTTTTATTTTCACATATGAAGTCGCTGGCTCTACTTGTTATGTACATATGTATTTTGATTTGTAATTTGTCGGATTACTAGGTACTCTTTTTCAAAAAATTCGACTATAGAGGGTCTTAGACAGTACTCTTTAATCCGATAGTCCGAGCCTGCCCTTTGTGGAGGCTGGAATAGCATATCTCATGATAGTATCATTCTTTTGAATAGATAATTTGATTGTGTCTAACAAAATATCAAATGACTCCTCGGACATCCTGAAGGCATGAAATTATTCTCTTGAATGTTCTAAAGCCAGTTCTTTTAATAGGCATCTGGAGGTTCCAAGCTCATTTCTTCTACTAATCCATTTTCTTACCCATATATGTTTGGGCTTTTGTATTTCTTCCAAACATATACTGCTAGTTTCGTTAGTAATAAGTTTTAATATTGATCGAAAAATATTTTGGTTTGTAACTTGCCGTTTTTGTTTAATTTTAAAATTTTTGAAAACTTACTACTGAGACTCGACTTGCTGCTAATCGATTTCAACTAAACACTGGTCCGTATAAAAGATTGTTTTGGCTCGATTTGATTGAGCAAACTCTACTAATTAACTTAACTTGTGTGGACAGTAAACAAACTGACTGTGTCTGAACCGGCCTTACCAAGCTTATTAAATGATATCTGATATATTTCTATGGTTATTTATCCTCTTACCAATATATTATGACAACGCTACTATCGGTACAATAAAAAATCGATTATCATTCGTCTTGGATATCGATCATTTAAATGTTAACCTAAAAATATAAATTTATATTTGGCAGTTATCAATTAGCCGACAAAAGGTTATATACACTGTGTACTGTGTTGACTTGAGTTTAATTTGAAATTAGGATTAAATCTGTTTTATTTATTAGTTCATCATAAAAGTTTTCTCAATATATTTATTATATTACAGGTAGCTCTCTTTTATTGAACGAATTTCATAAAAAATACTTTTTTGTTTATTTTTTGTTCATTAGAAAAAAATGAACACTTTAATAGTTCCTCCTTCTCCAAATTGGTATGAAGCCAACATTTTAGCATGTGCTCCCGACAATACATTAATTTATGGAGCCAAAAATCATATTGTTATATTGGAAAATAGTTTTGAGACAAATAAAGCGGCTGACATCAGAATTATTGCTCATGCCCACACTCAAAAGTAAGAACAACTTTTTAAACACATACTTGTCTCTGCTTCCATGAAAAATTATTCCATTCATTCCATTGTTAACATTTGTCCAACACAATCTAAAATTTAACTAACCTGTGTTAAGTTACCTCCATTATTTAAAATTGTTTAAAATACAATAAGTCGTATTTTATGTTTTTTTTTTTGTAAAATATAACTTGTTGAAATAGTTGTTTAGAGAAACATTGGTATAAATGTAAAAATATTATAGACGCCGTTTTTCTAATTTCTCAACAATATTTTTTAGAGTGTTGGGAGTAAATTTAAACAAAAATTGGGGAGAGCCAAAAAAATGGGCAGTTTCAATATCTGATGATAAGACAGTAAAGATATGGGAAATACCAACTGGCAAAAAGCATTTGGATCATGATAAACATGTATGTAAATTATAATTAGATCTTTTGTATAAACAGGTTAAAACATAAGTAATGTGAGATCCAAATTTTACCAACAATCTTTGAGTTCTAGGATATTGATGCCTTTTTAAAGAGTAATTTGATTAAATATTGAATTTCAGCTCCCTGATAAAAAAGTGATAGCAGCTGCATTTGCTGGAGATGATAGAGTAGTTAGCGTATCAGAAGATGGAAATATTGTAGTTTGGAAT
The DNA here is from genome assembly GCA_026230145.1 of Diorhabda elongata. Lineage (NCBI taxonomy): Eukaryota > Metazoa > Arthropoda > Insecta > Coleoptera > Chrysomelidae > Diorhabda > Diorhabda elongata. Next base: position 1,045,260 of record CM047928.1, read on the forward strand.
GTTGTACTAAATGAAACAACTGAAATAAAAAATATTTTTGGAACAAAAGTTACTATAACTTGTATGTCCACTTGTCCACATGCAAATTGGCTCACTGCATTTGGTCTTAAAAGTGGTTTAGTAGTTGTTACAGATATAAGAAGTAAGTATTTCTATTTATAATTATCATTCAAATAACTACAGGTTATTTAACAACCAAATTTTCCGAGCTTTCTAATATATGAATTGTACGACTGCCGCCACTCAAGCTGCTATTTCTGGTGATGTGGACATATTTCTCCATGCTCAATTTATCAGGGGAATCAAAGACAATTCGATTAGGGAGCTGTTTTTGCAGTCTGACTTGCAAAAGTTTGATGATATTGTCGCTAAAGCACAGACATTGGAAGCTTCCAAATTAGATAGTTAGGAGATATCAACCTCAAAGAATGGGCCAACTGAAGGAGTACACAAGTACCCCTCTAAATCGCGCCCCACATCAAGGTCGCGCATTCGAGAGGGGTCCCGCCACCGAGACTTTCTATCTAAGCAAAACAAGTCAAAATCACGCTTGCATCTCTCCAAATTAGGGATCGCCAACCTTTGCCTGCGGTGTGTTAGAGACAATCACGAATGTCGCATAAAAAAATCTAGCTTAAAATATTAGGGATGTAGCCATAAAGGTCACATTGTTAAAGTTTGCATTAAAACAATTCTCAAAAATCAGAAACATGATTCCAACTTGCTGCCTACAAATTTCTTTAAGGATGATGACTTCGATGACCTGATATGCCTAGACCTGCATTTAAAGACGATGCTCAAACATTTCTAGGCATAATCACATTATGCCCGTTTTATACCGATCCAACCTTACCTTTGGTTTTGTCTTGCGAGCCTTGTAGGGGCTGCTGATGTCACTTTTTTAGTACTTCACTTTTTTCAAGTCATCTAACATTGTGTCAGATATAAAGAAACTACTGTCAAAAAAGTCAGTGATCATCCAATTTACTTTTGTGTTCGTCTACACCTTAATAGCAAGCCTGTGGAATCGGCTACCAAAACACGTCTTTCCCGAATACTACAACATACAGAAGTTTAAGATCAATATCCACAGGCACCTCTACATGGCAGGCACCACTCGAACTACTCAAGTGCAATAGGGTTTACCCTATTGCGTATGCTTTTTACATAAAAAAATATTGATCAAAGTGTTTTTTTTTTGGTCTAACATTTTAGTTTACTTTTTTAGAAAGTGGCAAACTTTTGTATAAAATGAGAGGCCATGATAAACCTGTCATTTCATTATCATGGTGTCCAGTGCCTATCAATATATTCCCAAAAAATCCTAACAATTATGTTGGCCAAAAGAAGAGAGTTGAAACCGCAAACAACAGAAACGATATAAAAGAAGAAATCACGGTTGTCCAAAATAAAGAAATAGGAATGGATACTCATCCTTTACTGAAAGTTTATGATTCAAGTGATGAGGAATTTCTCAAAGAATGTGAAATTCTCAAGAATAAAATGTTAGGTAACTTTATTAATACTAATGTATTACTAGTGAAGATAAATATTTATAATTGGCATTGATCAAGTAAAGATTAAATTTAATTTTGTATACTACTACCACTACACTGAAGGTGAATTGGAATTGTGAATGTTGGTGTAGTGGTAGTGTAAACAGTGTGTTCAATATTAATATAGCCAACAGTTCCAAAAATTCCAACATAGTTAATTTTCTATGTTTATTTACTTAGTAAAATTACATTTACAATTTATCACAACAAATATTGCAACTGTGAGAAATGTGCTTCTGTTTGTGTTGTGACGAAAAATACTTTCAAAGAAAAACTTGAGTATATAAGTAAATTTTCTCAAAATTAACAAAAACTGGTATGAACGTTTTGTACAAAAATTTAGTTATGTAATTACACTTTGTAATCTCTTCAACTATATATTTTTATTATGTTTACCATACCTACTATTCAAATTGGTAAGATTATTTTAAAAAATGGTTAAACTGAGATCGAACATCACTAGTAAGATATCTCTCAAATAAAGAGTAGCTATTATTGTCAATACATTGCTAGCAAAAAACTTGTTAAAACTTATCAAACCATCTCGAACGTTTGTTTTCAATACTTTTGGTATGGTTTTTCCAATGCCAAAGTAATCTTCTAAATTTAAGATTTATTTATTATTGTAGGCACCCCAGAAAATGTTAGTTCTCCAAATGACACTGGTGATAGTTCTGAAGAAAAATTGAATCAGTTAATAGACAAAAGTATATTAGAGAAAAATGGTAATGATCTTATTAATAATTTGGAAGAAATTATTGGAAATTTGAATGATTGTCACAACATTACTGATGATGAGAAGTTATATGTTTCAAATGATAGTATCTGCATAAGTAAGGAAAGGGAAATTGATCCTCGAAAACCAGAAGCAGAACAAAGCATTACTGAAACATTGAAAGAGACAGATGGACATATAAATTTGTCAGATGAAAATATACAAAATACTGAAGAAAAACAAAGTAGTATTGAAATTACACCTCTGAAAACTGATGAAGCAGAAACGACAGATAAAATTGAATCAAATGAGTTAAAATCAACAGAAGATATTTACCAAAATGCACAAAAACATGAATTTGTGTCGAAACAACAAAATGGGAATGAAATAGAAAACATATCCCAAACAAATACTGAATATGTTACTGCAAAATCAAACCAAGAAGAAAGTAGCCCCTCTCAACAAGCACTTAAACTCAAATCTTCTGCAAAAGAAGAAGAACCTAGAAAAGAATTTTTGTTGGCTTCTTCTGCCAAAGAAAGGTAATTTTTTGTATTTTATTTTCTTTCTTTTCAGAAACACAAACATTGAATTTTTTTGGCAAGATTGCAACAATTTACATTTTTGGATCATATGCTATTTAAATCCCTTATAAATGCTTCTGCTGATGATGTTGTTTTTAACTGTAGTCCTATGTATTAGAATGTGAATTTGTTTTTAAACACTCATAAGTATAGATTAATGTACAACTATCGGAAATGTGTTACATATCGATTAATTCAGATAGAAGAACAGTTATCAAAATACTGAGTTTATATGTTATCGACTCAAACCAAAGGCTGGGGCGTTTCAGAAGAAGGAGGATGAGCATTCTGGCAATAACTTTCTCTCAAACAAACATGATCATGTAAATAAACAAAGTTTTTAATACATTATTTTTGCTTTTAGTAATATTTATATTTGGAGAGCTGGTACTGACGGCAGAATGGAAACATTCATATCACTTTCTGGCAAATTTTACAATCGTAAGAATAGGGCACTATTTGATAAGATATGGATAGCATTAAATTGGGTTACTCCTACAGTGTTATTGACTTCTTCAAAAGATTTTGAACTATTGGCATGGAATTTGCCAAAACCTAAAGAGTAAGATCATTTTATAGAATTTTCAGATCTACCAAAAATTGATTTTTTTACACAAAATCTTTTCGCTTTAATTATTTTTACCCTATATATAAGTTCCAACACCACATAAGTAATTTTTTGGCAACGACATTTTGATACCATTTACTAGACAATAGGAAGATTCATTCTTTAAATCAGTCTCAAACAAACATCTTGTTTTGGTTTGGTAATGCTGTCCTTCAATTTTGCACTCTTCTAGTTTTGACATATGTGGTGTTACAACATGAGTGATGAAATAATTTTCCTCTCACTCAAGCATAATATCATGAATTTGTAATCTTTTTTTTTAGTCCTATGAGCAGCTACTCAATAATACACAATGAACATGCAGCTTTATTATTTTCAATATCTTCTCCAACTATTCTGTTGAATGAATATAACTGGAAGGATGGACCAAAAGTTAATAATGCGTGGTCTGTATCTCAAGATCGACTGTTGATCAATACAAGAATTACAGATAAAACAATTCTTTCCCATTACTCAACATTAGGTGGCCACATTGAATGTATGCAGTTATCTCCCTTAGATCCCAACAGGTAAACCAATATGTTTTTCAAATTTAATATTGGATATTTTACTAAGTATAAATGTTTGTGGATACATACAAATAATTAAGCCAACGATTTTTTATTTGAAATTATGAAAATTTCATTGCAATACCTTATGATTTATGACCCTTGATTTTTTATATAAAATTTTTAATATCAGTTATGATGTTCTGCAATAACGCCCATTCAATAAAATTGATGCAAAGCGCTGAATGACTGTAGTGTACTATAAAATCCATCTAATAATTAATACAGGCAATGTCCAAAGAAGTTATCCTCTACAAACATATTGTACTGTTCTTATTTATGTTTACAGTTTACTGTAAAGTAATTTATTTATACATTAATGATTCCTAACACTTCCATGCTTAACTATTCACTAATATTTATGTACCGGATGTCCCAATAAGAATGGCTCTCGGCCATATCTCGGGAACCGTTTATAGTACAGCTTCGGGAAAAAAAAAATTATTATTATAAACATACATGAGTTTAACAACTGATGTAAACAATCTGATTGATGTCTTCAATTAGTATCTATGTGTTAAATATATTACAATGTTTTATTGTTCCATTTGTTAATTGACTAGTCTCTCTCCAATAACCTTAGTGGTTAGGTTTATGCCGTTAGGAGTAAATAAACATTTGAATTTGAAAACTAAGAGTTATTTTTCATAAGTTCATTGGAGGTTCTTTGTTTAGAAAAAATATAATTCATCATCCTATATAACTCGTTGGTTCTATATTATATATTTCTTAGGTTGGCCATCGGTTCTTCAGACAGTTCTGTCAGAGTTTGGGATCTAAGTCGTCCCCATACTGCAAATATAAGAATGATAAACTTCTACCATAAAATTCAAAGTAAAGTATCAGCTATAGCATGGCATCCGACTAATGAATCAATATTGGCGTTTGCAACAGCCGAAGGAAGAGTAAGTTTACCATACAACTATTGATTCTGTTAACTTAAGGTATTACATTGCAATAACTTTGATTTATCACCTTCAGGTAGTAAATTTGAATATATTGTCAATTCTGTTTTATTCAAACATCATTATTCATTTTAAATATTGTTTTATTTCAAAATTTTTCCTATATACATCTCACTCTAAATACATGGATTGCATTTACTGACAGCCCTCAATGACCTTTGTATTTACTATTGTTTTGAAAAACGTTTTTGAGAAACACATTTATCAAAAGTGCTTCCACAACTTGTATAATAATATTAAGTGAAAACTTGAGTGCTTCGATTTTGTTGAAAAAGATGGAAAAACATTCACATATACTCATAATACTTATAAGGACTTTTCAGAACCTTACTAGCGTTCGGGTAGATCACCTGATTGCGGATCCTTAACCAGAACAAGATTCCGATCACAATTTTTGAATGTCACGTCCAATTTTAAGTGGAAATTTGGAATTTAAAACATGATATACAAGAACTTTTGATTTTTATTATTTTTTTGTATATCAACTCTTCCATAATATTTATTTAGTTGTATAATGGATTCTATACGTTTCATAATTGATATTGAGCAGTGATCAACTATTCACACACCAAAGTTAAATATTAATAAGCTGCTTATGAGAATTAATAGTAGACAGCAATTTAAGTGTGATAAATAATTTTTAATGTTCAAAAACCATAGACAAATGATACAACCCATCAGTTGATCGCATTTACTCACCCGTCCACCAGGGTAGAAAGAATCATATCTTATGATTACGAACCTATTAACTCTATCAGTTTCCAACAGATATAATCGGGTTAAAACGAAAAGTTCTATAGTAAGTCTATGATAATAATATTACTATTAGTAAAAGTGTTGCTTTGATTGAATTGCTACAATTTAAACAGTAACATAACATAAAACATTTTTGTATTATTTGCAGGTAGGTTATGTGGATCCAAATTCAAAGTTAAAACCTTCAGTACTTCTTTCACAATACTTTAAATCCCAGATTTATAAACTCGAATGGGGCCCAATTAATGGGTATCAAGGAAAATTTGGTTTATATGCAATAGGCGAAGGGTGTATTGTATACTTCAATCTTGAGAACAGAACAGGCCGAGGTAAGTATATAAGAAAACATTGATGACCAAATAAAATTATAATTTAAAACATAATTCTACAATTGGTTTTAGTCCAAATTTTCAAATAAAATAACTAATTATAACTAAATGATTTCCATGAAATATTGAAGCTTTAATCAATTTATTGTTCCATAAACAATCCTTAATTTCTAATTTAGTTGTAAATTTGAGTACGAATTGAAATATTCAATTACATTAATTAATAATTGTATCATTGTTAGGATTATAAAAAAATTGATTCTTACTTGACTTATCAAATGAAAAGTTAAACACCACTTACAAGTAAATTTGCACGATTTTCAGATCCAACTGTGATTCCTACACCTGAAAATACATTTATCTACTCATTCGGATGGAAACCTGACTATTCGCAATTATTTGTCGTCACCAGGACTGGATTCATAATAGTATATTCCCCAAAATTAAAGATAATTTGTAAGCATTATTTCTCCTATCGCATATATGATATTATATGGCATCCAAACGCTTCTGATAACACATCTGATTATCACAACTGGTTGGCTACTATTGGAAATTCAAAAAATGTTTTTGTTTATAAGTTTGACATTGAATGTGGTAACAACGATAACAATATTATTAATATTTATCAGAGTGAATCAGATATCAATTCTGTCGTTTGGAGTCCCTATGTTCCTAGTCAGATGATGGTGAGCTGTGAAATGGGAATTGTACAGGTATGATTCAATTTACCGTTTTCACTTCATAATTTCTATACTATTTTAGAATTTGACATTTGTAATTCTATTTGCTTGGAAACTGAATTGAAGTGTCAACAAAAATATATTTCTGGTCCATCTAAATTTAAACTCATACAAAATTTCTCAACTAATTTTATACTCTGTTCTTCTTTTTTAGATATGGGATGTTATAAAAGGTGAATATCTTGCTACATTTATCAACTGTAATAACTATGAACCTGTCACTGCTGCAATTTGGAGTCCAATCGACCCAGATTATGTCATTTCAGCTGGCAAGGATAATACATTGAAAATTTGGAAGATATCTGAACATCCACCACTAAATGAAAAAGGTTGGTAATCACTATTTTGTGTTTGAAAACTGTATTTTTAACAAAAATTGCTAATTTTATAAAGAATAAGCAGGAATTGTGTGTAAAAATTATTTCTCTAGGTAAGAGAGATGCTTTATACATGTGTTGGATAAACTTATTTTGCTTAAGTACAACCAAAACAACAATTTTTTTAACATCAAAATTTGTGTTGAACAATTTTACAGAATGTTTGTGACTATCATTGTTTTATTATTTCTTAGAAATAGCGGCAACACGAAAAATTGCAATAAAGGAGATTTCGACAAGTAGGACTAATGCGGCACTGAAAAAAGGGGAAAATGATACAATCGCTCAAAAAGAAAAGAAAACTAAAAGCCTTTTGCTTCCTAAATTTTATTATCTCAGGGATAATTCTGTATCCTCTGATCTCCGAAGGCTGCTTCAATGGAAAGAAGATCCAGAAAGTGTTGCACCAACGCCTAGTTATTGTACAAATGAAGTTTTAAACATATTTGGATCTGATGAAACAATGAGAGAAGTTATAGAGAAAAACGGTGAGTAATTTAATTTGAAACAGGAATTTTATATTGCAAGAACGACTATAATGAATAATGATTTGATTTCAGAAAATTGCCTGAAGCAAAAGGGGAAACATGTTTTAAGTTCAACATTATCTTTATTTAGAGGAGACATTACTGCTCAAGTGAAAGAAGCTATAGACGAGAAAAGAGTAGATCGTTGGATTATATCTTTAGCACCCATGGCTTCAACAAAGTAAGTAGCAATTGTACAAGTTCTCGATAAACCTTAGGGTTTTAGTGTAATGTAACTTTTTATCTTCAACAATATTATAAAACCACAAGTTTTTTCTTTTTCTTCATTAAATTGTACAAAATTTCAGTTTTTAAAGCTTTATCCTTTATCCTTAAAGGTAAAACTAAATTTGATTCTGCCAATTGTATGAAATGAAAAATTTATTAACTTTCAATACTTTATAGTTGATTTGGAAGATAAAGCGGGAAGTTCTTAATAAGTAGCAACATGATAAAACACGTTTATCCTATCTATAAATATAAAAAATTGCTGGTAATCTGAAAATCACAAAAATAATTTATGGTGAATGTTCAATACTCACTTCTGATTCTATAAATAACATAAGTAGTTTTTGGAGGTTATGACTTATAAATTACTACTACACAATAAATATGCCAGAAGTACAGCAAAATAATTAGATACATAATAGCTTATATGAATGAGCTTACATAATAGCAATTGCTTTAAATCGTCTTTTTTTCCAGAAATACTAGAAATCTGACTTTGAAATTTTTTGGCTAACTCAATCCCTTGTTTAGTATATAATTTTTATATATGCGTAGAACTTTTTCAATTTTTTGTGTATTGTTTTTAGATTATGGCAGTTGGCATGTGAGACATATGCTGATCAGTTGTCAGAAGAACCTGGAGCCGATGTAGTCGAAACAGCTACTTATTATCTAGCCTGTCATAAAGTTCAAAAAGCAATTGACATTCTTTGTGAAGCTAATATGCATCGAGAGGCATATACTCTTGTAAAATGTCGAATGTTGGGAAAAGAAGTTGAATATGAGATTTTAGGGAGATGGGCAAAACAGGCTGAAACAGATGGCAACTTTGAACAAGCTGCTCAATGGTCAGTTATTTTCTTTAATAATTGTGCATAAAGTACCTTGATTTGGTTTCACAGAAAATTAAAGATAAACATTAGTAACAGTTAATTACACAGGGTAGCGGAACATTTTTTATTTATTAACTTGCAATTAATCAGAAAGTCGAATAATATGCTGATGTGAAAGATATATTATCAACTATCCGGTAATAAAAAGGTCTTTTCCACAGTTTGCTGCGTTAACCGAAATTTTAGTATTGGTTGTCGGTTTTTCATTTCTTTAATTTTTGAGCTCTAATAATATTTTTACTGAAAAAATAGAAGAATTGCAATTTCAGTGTTCATTATGAATATCATCAACAGTTTTGTAATCGGTATCAGGTTTCATTTAAAGCTTCAGTATTTATTTGAGAATTTTGTTTTTTTTACTTGTTAGATGAGTAATATTTTAAAACTGAATGTAACTTTTCCTTCGACTAGTTAATAAAAACATTTCCAAAATTTAACAAAACATAAAACTTCACAACATCTTTCTATCTAGTTTTTTAGGCTAGATGATTTAAGATAGAGCATAGACCTTTTTGTTAATTAAATTAACATGCTTGTAAATAATATAAATAAACAAAATATTCATATTGTTTTGTATATAGGCATACTTTGATTGCTTTAGAAAGATGGTTCCAATCCTTAAATCTTGAACTATTTTAAATTTGTAATAGTCAAAGAATGAGCTTTTAATACATTTTTGAAAAAAAAAAAAATTTCAATGTAAAAATGTGTTGAATATTAACTGTTTATATTTATATGATTCTGTTTGCAGAAAGTTCATTTCTTAAACATAGGTTATTTTTAGCTTAATCTCAATGAGTAAATATGAAAATGCTGGTTCTTTACTCATAAGAAGATCAGATGTAAATATATTAGAATTCGCTGTTGATCTGACATCAAGAATTGATAACGAACAACTGCACAATGCAGCCGTTTCTAAATTAAAGCAAGTTAAAGAAATGTCGGTTAACGAAAAGAGCAATGATACACATTTACCCACAATACAGGATGCGGTATTGAAACAAAATATATCTAATGATGCAGTAAATAGTGAACAATTGGATGAATCTCAAAATCCGTCCAGTATCAATACAGAATCGGAGGAGATATACACAGCTACCTCAGTCAGTGACCACAACATAATTCCAGAAGATGATTTAATCACTACTCCAGAAAGTATGATGGAAATTAAAAAAAAATCTCTAGAACTTGACAAAATTGATCTTAATAACGACTCTACTAACCACATTGTAGAGGTACAAAAAGTTGAGACTGATTAGAATAATGATGAAGCATATTTTTTTACTGAATTATATTTTATTTTTCACTGTGTTGACATTATGCTATTAAGTTTTCATTTTTATAATAATAAAAGAATAAGTTGTTTTATTTGTTGATCTAATAAATATCTGAAAATTAATTTTTTAATTATTTTTTCACCTATCTGAATATTATACCTTTTTTCACTTTGTTAAAGCTGTAATATAAATAAATCAAAGTGAATTCCACTAATTCCCTACATATTTTAAACTCGTTACCTATAAATTTAAAAACCACTGACTGATTCTTTTTATGGTTGACATATAGAATGATTAATAGATATTTAGAAATCTAATTTGTACAAATTGACATCAATTGCAGAAAATGACTGAAAAGTCAAATAGACTGGGTAAAAAATGAGTAATTCCAGTGATGAATAAATAAATACTCCACCAGATATTCGCTTAGCCGCAAAGAAGGAAGATAACACATTATTACCTCAATAATCAATAAGTAAATATGCATTTTGTTTGCTTATATAAAAGAAATATCAAGTAAAAACAAGCCCTCGAATCTTTGGACAATATATTCAATGTTAAGAACAATGATAATTATTAAAAGTAATATGATATTTCAAGTTGCCTTAAATTGTGTTACTTTCTTAAATTACAATCAACCGGATATAAGACTAAAAAATCAAATAAAAATTTTAACTTCTGAGCCAATAATAAAGTTTATTTACAACCAGATATGCAATGCTGTTATTACTAACGTCATTGAAGGTTAGAAAGTGTCATATCACACACCTCTACTTACCGCCATTTAAAATATGATCGTTAAATTTTTTTTATCCATTCTAGATAAATATTTTTTATATTAAAAAATATGACACATTGGCAAATAATACCTATTTAATGGCAACCAATAAAAACAACAACAAACTACTGATTGAAATGAAGCCCACATTTTGTCGTTTTAGGAATGCGCCAACAGTTTCCCATTTTTCGAAATATCAGTTTTTTCTTCAATTTGTAAAGGTGCACTTTTGGAACTGGTATTCTTCATATTTTTTTCTTAGCACCACTTCCTATATAATTCAATAGCTTTTAGGTAGCGATGCGGCAGCATGTCGTATTTCTGGAGGGGTACAATCCATCAATTCTTCATAGGATGACATTTTTCTGAATTTATTATTCGCGAACTTAATATCCATTCGACTTTATCTAACATTTATTTATATTGGTGACAGTTGTTTACCACATAGCAACAGTAACAATACACCTACTTCATTATTCTGAGAAAAATGCCTGGTAATTTAACTTTTTGGTTCGATTAACTATCAAACTATGTTTGAACTATATTTCTATAATTTTTGAGGACTAGACTTTGGCTTTTCGACTTTATTTTCAAAATTTACTATCACCATATAATTAGTGTGTAACAAGCTAATCATTTCTAAACATGGTTTTTGTAAATTTCAATCTTACTGCACTATTTAATAAAAATAATGACAAACAGGAAGAAAAATATTTGAACATAAACGTAACAGGTCAAATGGCAGTTTGAAATGTATATCTTATCTACGTTTATTTGTTTGTGTAGACGAATTTAAATGTTCTATTAATTCTAAATACTATACGAGTTGATCTTGCAATAATAATTAGATATTAAAAATATCTGTGATTAATTTGATGTGTTTATTCCAGTTTCGATTCTAGAAAAATCCGGACTACTTTAAAAGTTAAAACGCAAAAAGATTAAATTTCATATATATTTATCAGCATTTATTTTATTTTCAATAGGAATTGTTGTAAACACCTTTTAATGAATTTTGTTACTAAGACTGTTGAGATAAATTAAGTTTGTTCAACAATTTCTAAAATTGTGACTTGTGTTGTTATTGTGAATAAAATTTATAAAAATGAAGTTTCGAAAGTTAAATATATAATTATCGTGGATTACTTTTCTTAATATACTGCTTAATAATATATTGTTTATTAAATGATATAACTTCATCTTGGTCTTTAACATATACATTTATTACTATCGACATTTATTCACAATTCAAAGATAAATAATATGATTTCTTAATGATGATTTGTCTTAAGAAACGATTGAGATTCTATTTGATTTCTATAGCCATCTGTTTTCGGACCTTCCTCTATTCTATTATAAAATTTCAGTATTTCATATTACGAGTACCTTTTTACTAAATATATTTCGTTTTATAAATATGCCGTTACTTTCTCATTTTCAAATAGTCTTTTTCAAGTTGACTAAAGTGTAAAAATACAAAAATACCCTCATTAAAACAAATTTTTTAAGAATTGTGGGGATACGCACACAGTTGTAGAAAATGTTTAAATGCTTAATAAATATTACAACTATGTAAAAGTAATTGAAAACATACTATTATTTATTTATAATTTTATAGTACAATGTTAAGTCAGATGATGACTTCCATATAAAATGTTTGACTGTTCTCAGATCCATAGCAGGATCCAGTACCTGTAATAAGAATAATCAAATTAATATTTTACAAACACAATTTCAGTACATGAAATGAATTATCAAATTGAAAGCAAATAACTTTAATGGTAGTAAAGTCCTGTCAAATTACAAATAATTGAGACACGTAAAGCATCTCAATAATCATATACAATAGAATCATAATATTGAATTGTCTGAAAATGTTTTTACATGAATTATGTATTTTTCAATCATTTGTAGTTAATTGATGAAAGCATGAGACAAAAACTGGTAAGCTCAATACTTTCAGCCATCTCAAAGCTCACAATCTAAGATATTTTATTGATTTCTTATTGTTAATCATCATCTTAAAAAATATTATTATTTATAGTTGCTACATATACTAATATTTAAATATGATTTCTGCAAGTAGATCGCACCTTCTAGAGTGAATTCCAAGTTATAAATAATTTTGTTCAAAGTAAAATGATAGTTTATACAAACCTGTTCATTACATGTTAATTCGATTTGATCTACATTGTAACCATTATTTGATGGAGATGATGTATCAGCATCTCCACATCCGGGAGAACTGGCAGTTCCGTCACCCAATAATTTTTCTAAAATATGCTCAGCTACTTTTCGACATTGAATAAAATCATTTGCTACAAGCCGATCTGGCTAGAAATAAAAAAAAAAGTTGTTCACAATATTAATAATTCAAAGGATTCAAAAGAATTTCAATAATGTAATATTGGATAATATAGGACAGGTACCAGCTGATTTCCCTTGCAATTTTGATATGAAATGAAAATGAAAATTTATTTCAACAAAATAATCTCGTAGGTCGATAGACTGACTAATTCTAAGGAACTTTTACTCTTCAAAGTTTTTTTCTAAAGTTGGTACTTTTAGAGTTATTAGAGATTGAAACTTCTCATTTTTTATTGAAAAAAAAAAATGTACATTTTTGCCGTTTTACATGAATAACTTAAATTTTCTCAGCAAAATAATTAAGAACAAAAATATGGGAAACCCCGAAATAGAAAACCTTTAACCTCAAATAACTTGAAATTGATCTTAGATCTTTTGCAAATCATATAGAAAAACCTTTGAAATGAGCACTGTCAAGAGACTTTTGCATAAGAGTTGACTGATTTATAACCAAAATAAGGTTTCTTTTAACTTTATTTATGTGATCCATGTGATTTGACCGGTTTTAAATGCTTATTTTAGTATAAATAATTGATTAAATTGAACACTGCAATTCCGTAATTTTGAAAAAAAATTGAACCAAACACTATTCATGTTATGAAAATGGTTTCAAATTTCAAATTGTTTTTCTTGTCAAAAATTTTGAGCTCTTTTAAATCTGTGTATTATAAAAATTGAAGGAGATACATCAGTTTTCCTTTTTCGAAAACAGGGTTGAAAAAAGTTTTAATTAATATGACATTGAAGTACTACTCTAAAAAATCCTTTTTTAAAAAAGTTTCTAGCTTGAAAATCGAATGAGTTATTGTCGCTTTTTTTATATTTCGGAGCATTGGAAAAAGAGAAACGTGGAGTGTACAATCGAGCAACAGCTGGTACGAACGAGAAGAGGGAGATGATATTAGTGGTGATGAAATATAATTATTCATAATTGTTTTAAAATGAAAAGCACAGGGTAGATTTTGATAAACAAAATTCCACAGTTTTAACGTTTAGTTTGGAGGTACTTTTTCAATTAATGAGTGGAACCACCATCAATATATTACGGCTAAAATTCATTAACGCCGTTTAACTGAGGAAATATTGGATTGAGGAGAGATATAAAGTGGTGCTATTTGATCGAAAACTCCTCAAGGACAATGTATTTTTAATATTATTAATTGCACCAAATATAGGAACACTGATGACGAATGCTATTGCATTTTCAACATTATTACTACACACTATATTTTTAAATAAAGTCTATAATCTAAAACTATTTAGTTTTGATTATTTATTTGTACAGAAGAAGTTTTTCTGATCTAGTACAGTTCATATTTGTAGCTTACCTTTTTCATGCGATCTTGTTTTAAAAGATGTGAAGGTACACTGGAATGGGGATGAAGATAAAATTGTACTTTTATAAATTTATTTTGAGAATTTTCCTCTATGTTGGATACAACCCAACCAGGTACAGTCTCGTTTAGTAAGGCATTTTCGGTTTCACCGGATGTATCACCTACCAGTACACGATATAGTGTTCGTCCACCAACCTCACTAAAAAATAAAGCGAAAATAGATATTTTTACGGAAAAATGCTGACGTATTCTTGGTTTTATAGATGAAACCAATAATGCAGTTTTTGTTTAGTCCATAAAAGTATATTTTTACTCCATGGTTTATCACAAACCTATTTATAATTTAATGACAATATAGAACATAAGTTTTACCTCAAAATAAGAGGAATATGTTTAGGGATACTAAAAAATTTTTGTTTATTTTCTGAATCAACCTCGGCTCCTTTCCAATGTTCGAATAGGGATTGAAGTAGTAGTTTACCATAATTTACTTTTTGATCAAGATCTGGCGAATCTTGGATTCCAACATCTTTTGCGGATACCCAAGCCGAAAAGCAATCCACTTCATCTTGTCCCAAATGTATGGTCAACATCTGAAAAAAAAAATGAGAAACGTCAATAACGAAAATAGATTTTGATTAACAATAATTCACATAAAAACGAAACTAGAATTAACTTTCTTCTTAACTTCAAAATTTGGTTTATGGAGTGTTTTTTATTTAAAGACATTTCACACTAATATGGAAGAATAGCTGGTCTTCTACCTACGGTTGGCGACCATCATTTGATAGATATTCTAAGCTTCTAGTATTTGGAACCATTCGCGAAGGTTTTTTTTATTTCTTCCTAATTCTCTCATACCTGCTATCTTGCCTTCCAACGATAAACTGTAGCAAACCGTATTTTTCATTCCGAAGTATATGGCCTAGATAGGACGCTTTTCTTTTCTTAATAGTTACAGGCAATTCTGAATCTTTAGCCATTCTTCTCAGTACTTCCGTATTGGTTAATCTATCAGTCCAAGGTATTCAGCCATGTTTTAAAAGCTTCTAATTTTTGCATTGTTGCTAATTTTAGTGTCAACTCTTCCACACCGTAAGGTAGCATGGAGAGTACGTAACATCTGTTGCTTTTCCATCCTTTGTTTGTTCTTTGGCTTTTATTATCTCACTTTTCATTATCTCGTGTCCATCCAGATCAAGAGTATTCATTGCATGACGATTATCAGTAAACACATTTGTGATGTAGGTGTTCCATACCTCCAACTGCTCTTCCTTGTCTATAATGAGTTTGTTGTTTTCGTTTATCAACTTTCCAACCTGTATTTTCCTGTTAGTATACATAAAGACTATTTTATTTACTCTAAAGGATGGACATACTCAGTGAAGTTATTGAAAGTGTGGGAATAACAGATGAAATTCTAAACGTAGAGATTGTTAACCCTCTTTCACTATTGCACCTTTTTTTGACCAAGCATTTACAAGAAATTTATTGCCTTCAATTTGGTGATGGGTATACAAAAATTGCCAAACTACAGATCAGATATTACTGATCTTCAGCACCACCCAATTTACATGATAGCTGTATTTTAAAGTTCATGAGCTTTAACCGATTTCATTTTGCTTTTGAGTGAATGATATTAGTATAATTCCCAATAGAAATGGCCCAGATTATGACAAACTTATTATGCCTTTACTTGACATTCTGCAAATAAAGTTTAGACAAGATTACAAGCCATCGGAAAGTGGTGGTATAGAAGAAAGCAGAATCAAATTTAAAACAATATATGCCAAAAAAGCCCACTAAGCGAGAGTACAAGATTTGGATGACATGTGAACAGTCAGGTTATTGCCTAGATTTTGATATTTTCATTTGTAAGAAGGAAACTAACTTTGGTGGTAAAGTTGTGAAAAATCAGAAATCATTTTGACAATTACTTCAACAGTTACCCTTTGCAAGTGAAATTACTAAAAGGAAGGCCACAAGTGAAGGCGTAGGTTTTTTCTACTTTTTTAATGTTTTGTTGTCAATGCCTTTTTGATTTATAAGGAACTGCAGTCTTCTTCTCACACTGATCTAAGCACGCTGACTCCAATTTCCAAAGAAGTATATACCCAATGTCTAACAACCGTAGTTCTGCGGCTACTTCTTCGGGCCCTGCAATTATTAAACGTCACAAACCGACCGTCCTCCAAAAAATTCGTCTAGAATGCAGTAGTCATCAACCTGAAAGGACCACTTAAAGAAGATGCTGTAATTATAGCACTAAGGTATCTCCAGTCCGTACTATATGGCAGTGGAATACATGTTTTTCAGATTTTAATAAAAATTATTTTTCCAATAGTTTTACCAGCGGGAATGTTAATAAAACATTATATTAATAAATAACACACATTATAGTTTTATTTGTACCAATAACCATTACCATTTCTAACCACCTTATTCCTCGAAAGCCTTAAACCTAGATTTTTTCCCCCTAGTTTTTGTGATATTTTGGTGCTAAATGATCCTAAAATAAAAGATAAATGCTCTAAGCTTTCGTAACTTGTAAGTGTGACTGAAATAGTAAATTGTTCAAGTTGAAAAAAGGATCAGAGTAACTGAGAGGTATGAAGTGTATCAACATGGAAAAGGATAATCAGATTCTACTCAAGAAAGAGAGAGAGGATGAGATATTGATTAGTATCATATCAGTAAAATATTCAGCAAGATTAGGGTCTGTATTAAAACGGGCAGAAGCGTCTTTACAAATTTTAGATCAAATTAGTAAAATTTTCGTGGATTCCAAGGAATGAGATTTACTGATGTGCAGGAATTTAAGCTCGGAATAATGAAAATATGTACTTACCCCCGTTTTTAAATCTATATTAAACCAATTGGGAACGTAAATCATTTTAAAACGATTTTTTTCTTCTTCTTGAAAATTAACTTGACCCAATTCTTCTACTTTACTAGCCTATGAAATGTACATAATGTTAGAAATGAATTAATTTTCAAAAGGTATCGTTGTAATGTATTTAACAATAACAATAAATATGACAAATGAATATATTAACAGTAAACATTTTTTGAATTAATCTAATGATAATACACGTGTTCCCCTTTCCTGCTGGGATATTGGAGAACCAAGATGGCTTTAATTTCCAGAGATCTTCGTCTTCTATTTCAACCGCTACCTGGTGTAGTGCTAGCGTAATATAAGTCTAGCGTCTTCAGGTATATGTTGATTGATATATTCAGCAGATGTTCTCTGGTTATAGTTTCCCAGAAGAGTATTTGCCTGTCTTGGTTTTGCTCCTATATACCTTCTTTTCCAGTGCTTTTTCCATTGTTCTGTAGCTGTTACCAAAGACGGATTCGGGTCCCATGAAGGGCTTGTCTGCACTTCCCGTGTCCCGGAATCCATTGTAGGGTAACTTTATTTTTCTTTTCTAGCTCGTTTAATTTTTCTAAGCGATCCCAAAAGATATTTAGATTAACACATGCTTTTAATAACAGATTATTTGAGTATTAAAATTTGTTTAATGTTTAATACAGATAATAAATTTACCTTAAGAACGTCATATACTGCAACATTTTCTAGAGTATCTTTTGTTAAAATATGTCTTTTATCATTTAAAATCACTGCTTGCCTGATTGCAGCGCCACCCTGAATTAATGATACTGGAGTTGAGGGCATTCGAAGATCTTCTTTGAAATGCTTATCTGTTGGAAGTTTCCAACACTTAATACTAGAATCGGAAGTAGAAACCTAGAAAAATCAAAATATAGAGCTTCCTTTTAGATCATTTTTTACATTTAGATTGAGTAAATGTAAAACTGTCAACTATAGAATGCACGCAGACTGTATAATTTTGAGTGTTGGTCTAGTGGTAATGAACATTGCGACACTGGTACGGGAAGAGGTAACTGGTAGTACACTCTGTATTGCCTCGTCATTTGAAGAAGGAGAAGAATCAGATTCAGGTTCTATTTTTCCTCGGATGAAAAATGAGGTTAAAGTTTTTTGTTTTTTTTTCCTATTAGGTTCCATTACATTGTTTAACCACACTCAATAGGAAACGTGCCAAAAAAAAAATAAACTAAAAATACATTGCTAACAAATAAATTAGCCGAACACAAGAAAAATATAACGAATACTGTTGACGCGTGGGTCGGTGACAAGTTTCTGAGAAAAGCAAAGAGAGAACTGAGATTAGGTGCGTACTGCGTAGTGTGGAGGGAGGTCATTGGCACCGTGGTAGCACGTGAATGCGCGCGCAACTCCCAATTCGGACATGTTCGGATATATTCGCGATCGCAGCGGTGGTGGAGGGAGAAGATGATCGTTTACATTAGTTGGGGTTTTTGAGTTATGATTTCTTTTTCGTTTATTTTGAATTTTTTCATAATTTGACCTTTGATCAAAAAAAGAACCGTCATACTATACTAACCATTTACCAGTATGAAATATTTTTCAAGTGTTAAATGCAAAGCAATGAAATTATCAGTTACATATATATATATACAAAGATATATCAAATAAAATTAGTTCTTCCTACAATTTAACATATTACCTCTAGATTGTTATTATTTATTTTTTTATGGAAAGCAATAGAAGCTTTTGAGCTCTAGATTTGAAAAAAAAAAATTAAATACTGTGAAGGTTTTCAAATGATATCAAAATTATCTCTGATATATGTGCTATTCAATATAAAACCTAAAACAAATGTTACATTTGATTTCAGTGTAAAGACCAAATTTTTAATAAACTGAAATTAAATTTAAAAAAATCATAATCCAAAAACTGTAAGGGCTTCTAGTGTCAGAAATAGACCGAATGTCTCTGTCAACCCATCTGGTCAGTTTGGCTAACCTTCTAAAAAATATCATATATAGAGCAAACTACCTTACTGAACTTTTTACCATACTCAATAAACAATTAACGAACAGAAGAAAAATGAGCTCACCCACACTGCTTGATGATCTGCTGTGAAACACATTTTTAAAATTGGAGCATCTTCTATACAAACTGTAATACTGTTTGCGGTATTTTTCAGATCTGTCATTATCACCTACAACAGAAAATCGTATATTATATTATATGGATCAAAAGTGCATATTTTTTTACGAGCAAATTTGCAGTTGCGAGACGGAGCGCAGCGCAGCTGTAGGATATATACTATTTTTTCTCCAACCAAGTCGAAATTAAAATAAAGTTAGTTTTATTCAAAAATCGTTAATAATGAATGCTTTCAAAATGAATCCCGAACACGATGAAAATATAGCTGCGGATATATTGGAAAGTGCCGAAGCAGTACATCTAAATTTTTTGCCACCCAAATCTCGCCAAGTTTATGAAATTGCATGTCAGCTATTCATGGATTGGTGTAAAGGAAAAAATGTGCAAAACTATGCGGAGAATGTTGTTATGGTGTATTTCTCAAATTTAACGAAGACCGTCAAGCCATCCACTCTTTGGTCACAGTATTCAATGTTGCGGTCCACACTGGATATCAAAAAGGGTTTTTACAATGGAGGAAGTGAAACGGTTTCTGGATATGGCACCTGATAATTTATATTTGATGATAAAGGTTGTTCTAGTATTGTGACAAACTAGTTCATTTGAAAATTGATTATATTGAGGATATGGACTCGGTCCTGGTCAAATATACAGGAACGTCGTTTATTTTTGAAGTATGTTAATGGGAAGTGTCAAAGAATGGTTGTTGGTATTCACAAAATTAGTGCCGTGACGCAAGAAATTGCAAAATTTTTGAAGTTAGAAAATTGGAAGGAGTATACTGGACATTCGCTAAGAAGAACATTTGCTACACTTCTTATCGATGGTGGCGGTGACCTCACTTGTCTTAAAAGACATGGAGGTTGGATATCGAGTACGGTAGCAGAAGGATATATTGAAGAATCACGTATCAACAAAGAGAATACTGTCAGAAAAATATTGCAACCTAACAAAGAAGGTACAAGTACCTGTTCAGATGTATCCTCGAATGTTTCATCAACAGTTACGAAGAATATTTTGAGTTGTTCTAACATTAATGAAAATCTTTTGAATTGTTAGTGATAATTTCAGTGGTGCTTTGAATTTTTGCAATAATTGTTCCAATTGTACATTCAATTCCACTATAAATAACAAATAAATACATAAATATAGTTGCCCAATTAGTTTGTTTTACTAAGTTTGTAAGAGACAATGTGTTTTTCTTCAAATTTCAATTAGAGAGCTCAAATGCAATTACTTTTAGTCCTAGGATTAAAAGTGCTGCTAAGCAACGAGCAAATTTTTGTACGGTAAGGGAATTGATGGCTTTTGCACCTGAAAATAGTACAAAAATGTCAACATTTTTTGATGGTTGGAGAAAAACAATAATAATGATAATAATCTATGTATTAATATTACCTTCTTATCTCGTCCACCTGAAATAACATGACTAAAGCTTTCTGTTGCCAATAATGCCCAAACGGAATCTGTATGAACTAAAATAGTTTGTACACATCTGAAAAAATAAATAATATAGATCAGAGCAATTGTTTGAAAATCTACAATTTGAGATTAGATGAAAGGGAAATAAAATATCCGAATGATGAAATAAAGGTACATACCAATGGAGGTGCAAACGTTAAAAAAATTTTTTCAATATATTTAAAAAATGTTTTTTGGTTATTGGGTTCAAGTTTTGGGAGTGGTTATAAGGAGAATTGTTTCATGTCACCGCCTATCTCATCCCAAACGAGTACAGGTTGGTTTTGGAAGGTTAAGTCATATATATTATCGAGTTTGAATTGGTCGTAAAGCATATATTATTAAAATAGAACCTAACATTACTCAATAAGTTAGGTGGCTAACTAAGAAAAACACATTTTTTTGCCAAAATTCGATTTTATTCATCAATGTAATCTCCTTCAAGAGCAATACAATCATTCCAATACTTCTCTAACTTCTCGATGCCGTGCTTGTAGATGAATTTGTTTTGTGCCTCAAAATAAGCTTCAATTTCAGCAATTGCTTCTCCATTTGAGCTGAATTTTTTTACTAGCGAACATTTTTTGAGATTAGCGAATAGCTAGTAGTAACTGGAGACCAGATCTGGAGTATAATATATATAATTACAATTAGAATTGTAATTTGTTCAATTGAACCATCCACTTGTGTAACAGTGCATTGTCTTGGTGAAACAATGGTTTTTTCTTCTACATTTGAGGCCCTTTTTACTTGATTTTTGTATTCAAAACGATCCAACAAGTTTATGTAGTATTCGTTATTGATTGTCTTTCTTTTGGAGATAGTAAATGAACAATAATCAATGCGCATCCCAAAATACTGAAGCCATAATCTTCCCAGCTGACTGTTACACCTAAGGATGCTTCGGACATAGTTCACTGGCTGTAGTCCACTCAGATGTAGATTGTGTTGATTCCGGAGTGAAGTGATGGATCCAAGTTTCATCTATTATCACATACCGACGCAAAAAATCTCATTTATTTCGTGTAAATATGTCCAAACAATGCTCTGAATCATCAACACTTTGATTTTTTCGACTGTGAGTAAACGCGGCACCCACTTTGAAAAAAGTGAAACTTTCCTGGCTATTTTTTTTTTCTTAAATTGACACTGAATTACTTTTCTCCGCAAACAATCAAGACTCGGCATCACTTTTCCAAATCCTGTATTACGGAATTCTTGAATCCAGCTACAAAATGAACATAAAGAATTAAAAAGCATCTTTGAACGAATTGCCATAGTTTACTTATATTGTTTACATGTAGTAAAATCTCGTACCAGACGTGTACAGTACAGTTTTATTTATAGTCATTCACACATTCGAGAACATCACTGAATTACAAAATTATAGCTTTTACTGCTGCGATTCTACACTCCTATCGTATTTGAGATAGAGGTTTCAATATTAATTTTAATTTAGTTTTTAGATTATCCTAATGCTTACTTGATTTTGAAAACAGCATATAAAGTTTATTGATGAAGGTGAAAAATGTTTTGGCTGTTTTAGTAGAGTTAACTGCATCTATCAAAAGGAAATTCCATCTGTGGCATATGCACAGCATAAAAAATGCTTTTGGATTTATATTGAGTATTCGTGATCTGACATCTTCATTAATGCCGACCATATTGGCGCCGTTGTTATATCCTTGACATCGAAGGTTTTGGATATCTAGACCAACACTTTCCAGTTCTTTTAATATTGAATTTGTCAAATACTCATTGCTTTCGAATAATGGCGTTGTTTGTTTTCCATAGAGTTTTTAGTTAAAACACAAATTTTTAGAGTACGTTTTTCTATAGAAATACCTAGATTAGATCAAGTTTTTTACGAGGCCTCCTCAGGGGCAGGCGTAGCCGTCGACGGTCGCCCACGGCTAGCTCCTCCAATGATTATTAAATAGTATAAAAATGAATACAAAAAGCAGTACCCTTATTTTGGATATTCCATTGGCTATATTTAATTTATATAGTTATGGACCACATTATATGAAAGAAAATAATTAAAAATTTTACCTTTGGGATCCAAGATTCCACAATTTTATTGATCCATCACTACTACCTGATAAACATTGATTGCCATCTCGTGAGACAACCAATGCCTTCACATTGTCAGAATGACCTTCAATATAAAAAAAAATGTTTTTAATAATATTCAGCATAGATCTTTAGATAAATCATATATACACTGTTAAACGTAATTTACCTTCACTATTCTAAAACTTCTCATTTATCATAAAAACAAGAACAGATCATCATTTCAATGGAGGATCATACTTATTATATATTCCTCTACCTTTTAGTCATTCACAGATATAAATGGTACAGGATATTTGATGTTTTGTAAATCTTTTCAATATCTTTTCTTCTATACAAATAAAAAAATACTAGCAACAGAAACAACAAATGTCTGCTAATCTGATTCTGTATGAAAAATATAGGGGAAAGCGCAGATATACCTATGAATTTGGATAAATTAAGGCACGACTTGGCTATTATTATTTATTTATAAATATCTAACAAAGTTTTTCCAAGTCAATAATATATCAACTCGCAATGAATATAAACAGGATGATTGGCTTAGGTAGCTGAACTAATAGTGATCAATATTATGAATTATAAAGCTTTTGAATACAATATTTGATTATAAAACTTAGATTTGTTGGCCTGATGTCCAATTGGAAGAGTGTTACACAATGTTTTTGTAAACCTCACTATATAAGCGGTATTCTAAAATTATAGAAGCATTAGTTTATTGTGTCTTTAGAATGAAAAAGGTAATTAATGTTCATGATATTAAAATGAACAGAAATGATCCCCATGTGGAATTCATATCAGGAGGGTACAAAAGTAATCCTACATGGAAATGTCTTGTTTTTTATTAAATGCTGAGTTTTTATACACATAATGATTCATGGACAAACATATTGTTTACTTACCTTTTAATTTAAACAATTTGGCACATGTTCTAGGATCCCATAGCCTTAAAGCTTTCTCTGTAGATCCACTAACTATGATACTACCTGTTGGATTCATAGCTAAACTGTAGATTGATTCTTTGCTGCCAATCAAACTGGAGGCTGTAACAGTTGAAACATGGTTTAACTAGATGTAAGTTATTTCCAAGTATATTAGATTAATAAAATTCTTACAAGGTCTTATGAAAAGAATTTTAATAAAATAGTGGAAAATATTTTAATGGAGAAATTGATTTAATACCTCTTGATTGATGCATAGATTACGAATTCAGAAGGATAAAATTAATTTTGAAAATTGAAAATAATGTGTTAGTAATACGATTTTACTATAAAATTTAAGTATGTACCATTAGCAACTGTATAAATCTTAACAAATGAATTTTAATCAGTTAGGAAAGGTTTTAGATTGCAATTTGAGAAAATAGAGAGCTATACATACTTGTAACAGTGTTATTACTAGCTGTAAGAGCCGTTAAAGTATTAATATCCCATAGGTAAATAGATTTATCCAATCCTGCAGAAGCTACTTGTTCTCGATCTTTAGCATATGCCAAAGATTTCACGTAATCTTTGTGGGTTCTAAGGGTTGACATACAGAATCCTTTGTGAGCATTCCATACTTTCACAGTCGTGTCTGAGCTAGCTGATATTACTAGAAACAATGTTTTTAATTAAAATCTAGTTTGGATGTCGCTTTTATGATGTATAAAAAGCTCTCCACTGGTAAACTACTTATACATTAATACATTCTTGTTGTGAGGTTTTATTTCTTATTTTTATGTTTAACAAATGGTTAACTCTTGTATGACAAAATATAATTGAATTTTCTTGAATCTGCTCTGATTTATTAATTAAATTATTTACAGTGTTTCCCGCCGCAGCACAGTACAATGTCATTAACCCAATCAGTGTGGTGTTCCATTCCATGAAAATACTTTTCATGTTCAAATACTCTAATTATCGAATCTCTGCCGGCCGAATATAGCCTATCTAATGCTGGATCTAATTGTAAAGCATTCACACCTGATCTGTGTCTTTTTTCTTCAGCTTCACATATTACCATTGAAACCTACAAAATAGTTGTTTTGGAAAAACATATATAACTTACAAAAAGATTTACATACTTGAACCTTTTTTCGAGTATTTTGGTTAGTAGGTTTTAAATTTGCCATGGCAGATCAATTCAGACGATACATTTTAAACTAAAATTTGGCTATATTATGGAAAACATTAAAAATTATTTATATACACCAATATCCCTCAGGTTATGTTTTTTTCTGGAAAACTGACTTTTGTTTGACAATAATGAAAAGCTTGTCGTTTGTCAACTTAAGATTGGTTGTCAAACAAGAAACATAATTATAAAGGTGCAATTTCATGTTGATGCTCGCGGTGGCTTAGAGCGTCGATTGAAGTTACGTAGTACAATTTTGACTGGAGCGTCATCTTAAATCAATGCATAGTCAAAACTAATAATTCTTAAGTTTTCTAAATCGGGTGTTATAGCAAAAAATATCAACCTATATTATCAATTGTTTAGTAATGTTTTGAAAAGTACACTGAACTACGAATTAAATATTTTATAGTATTTTATAAATGGCTGCATTCAACGGGCGTAGCGATTAGGCCCAATTTTACAACTGAAGTTTAAGCTTCAAACGTCGATTTAAACTAGAGATACCGCTTTTTTCACGTTTTATAGATGGCATTTATCAGCAAACTTCGGCTTAAACGTTACCGGCGGCCTGGGAGTAGTTTACTTCAGTTTAACTCGGACTTTAAATGAAGTATCGGATACTAACTTTTTCAAATTGCTTATATTTTTACAATATTATACAGGGTTTTAGCAGAATGATTAAAGATATGCACTTTATAATTGATTAATTTGACGTTGATGATGAAGAAATTATCAACATTATCGACACACCGAGAAAATAAAAAGTTGTTCATTTTTGTTTATAAAACTTTCTTGAACAGTTCAACTTTAAAACAAATATCGGGGAAATTTTGGTTATATTTGTGACAATGTCTGTTTAACTGTGACTGTAAAATATAGCAATCTTGTTTATTCTTGGTTTAAACTAGAGTTCAAACAATATTTTAAACTTTAGTTTAATCTCCAGTTTTACCGTAGGTTGTCAAATTAGCCTTAGTGCTACTGATACCTATCGGTAGCGACATTGATCTGGAACGTGTTGAACGTCGCTGGTAAACCGTTTTTTATTTATGTAAATTGTTAGTTTTTGACAGGTGTGCTTTCTACATCTACATATTGTTATTTGTTTAGTGTTTTCAAACGAAATTATTTTTATTAAACTAACAAGTGTTCATTATGTGGTGGCAGTTTTTTAAAGAATCATGATGTGTATTCAGCATACACTCAATTTATATATATATATATATATATATATATATAGCAGCGTATTAGAATCGTCTTTTCTCAAGTTCAAAACACTGGCCTCAACCCCCCATGCCTGTTGAGCCAATTAATTGTAACTTTTAATTGACTCGTACAAAGGTGGCGGAATAGCTATGAAATAAATATATAATTGATTACCTATATAATAGATAATTTCGAATTTTCTTGCATAAATAAAATAAACTTACAGTTCCATGGATTACAACTTTGATTGCAAAACATCTAAAAGGACGAATGTCAAAACGACCTCACACGACTATGCACGATTCTATATTTCATCGGCTGCTAACAAAAAACATAACCATACCCGAATTGAAAAGCATTTGTAACAAGAATGGAGTTCGGAACTATATAAGGGAATGTATGCTATTTAGAATTTAGATAAACCTAGAAAAAATTCAATGATTCTATTCTTATAAAAACTTAAATAACAAGATCACTTTACTTATTAAACAGAAAATCTCCTGAATTTTGTTTTTATATATTATTTTATGTCTATTTTAATTTTTTGCAAATTTCTCTTACTTAATTAGTTTGACAACATCCAGGTAAGCTTCTTCAGGTTATATACGTTGAGGTACGTTCTTCTGGTGTTGTTGCAAAATTGAATCAAATACATAAATGATATTATTTATAAAGCATATCTTTTGTCATCAAATATTGAGAATGGAAACTTTTCATAGTGATAATCGAAACAATACCGAGCGTATCGACATATAATTAGATACCGAGAAGTCATAAAATTATGCTTGTAGGAATTTTAATATCAGGTTCATAAATAATTAGTATTTATGATACCTATAGAAATATATAATGGAAAATGTTTTAACATGATTAGATTAAAGTCTTAATGAGTCCAAAAGAATACGAGTTAATCATATTTATTTATTATATTTATATTTGAAAACATTTTTTCAAGCAAGAGTATTTTATTCTGAAAATGATTTGACACCGGTTATTGTTAGCTTAAAAAATGTGGAACTTGTGACAATTAAACGTAAAAACGTAAAAAAAATTCTATGTATGTATTTATTAACAGTACCTAAAAAACTATTATAACATCAACTACATTTAATTCAAAGAAAAATTGCAATATTACATCATAATACACGTTATACTATAGCATTTGACTTGGTACTACCACCTTTTTCATAAGTACTATGCCAAAATAAGATTAAATATCTATCTGCTGAATAGTCAGATCAAATTTGTTACGCTCCGCGTAAGAGGTCACGCTGGAATCAAAATGTTTTCTTGACCATTAATATTGGGTTGGACTTGTACGTATTTACTGGATTGTTGGGCGTTGGTGATTTTTTTGTGTTTAGCGGCTATTATAGAGTTGACCTCACTGTTATTATTTTCTTTTAAAATATTATACTTTCTATTATGAGATCTTAATGCCGTTGCTACATACAATAATCGAAATACCAAAGAAACATGTATTAAAAAACATTGCGAAGCAGTGGACAGGTCCCTGTAATCGAGAGGATAAAATTAATTTAAAATATGGTAAAATCGGTTTTAGTTTGGTTGGGAATATTAACTAACCCTCATTTGAGGTGCCTAGAATCAAAAACCAAGTCCATATCTGTTCCAAGTTGAGTTTGATATTGTTTCTAATAGATTTTCCCATACTGAATTGACTACATCTGTTATTTTGTAGCAAATACCGCCACATCCTAGTGTATTTTGAGGCCAGAGTTGAGGTTTAGTAGTAATATCCACCAAGGGCAAAGGCAGTTACGCAATTTTCAGTTTCTAAATCCGCCAAATCCAAATCGGCCAATAGGAGCACCTAGTTTTGTCACGTGATTACCGATGATCCTCTGTGCGAGTTGCTTACCCTTTAAGCTTTATTTTCCACATAGTCTTTAGGTTGATTGAGAAAGATTTGAAAAAGAAGGACACTATTCTTAAGCGAAAAGAGTATGAAGAAGTTCTGTGAAACTTGTGACACTTTATGTTCAATCCCTCAAAAAGGATGATGCTAAAAAAGGACCAGAAGAAAAATAACATTCTGATCCATGGTGGAGTCTTTTATAGAACTGAAACTTTTCAAGCAAAATCTGTCACAAAATCAAAGTTTAATATGTCTCACATATACACAAAAGCCATCAACAAGGGGGTTAGCCTTAAAGCTGCAAATATAAAGGATATTGCGAAACTGCAAACAAAGCACTTTGGACAAGGGTGGAAAAACCACGAGACGCGCTCAAATTTTAACGAGATTTGATAAAACAAGAAGCCGAACGTTTCAACAATGAAGAAGATGAAAACATTATTGTTGATAAGGAAATTGTTACAGATTTGTTTTACTAAACCTATACGTAATTAAAGTGTAAAAAAGTGAAAATTACAATTAGTATAGCTCAACTCCTTTGCAGCCTAAGCTTATTTTTGTTCCAAATTCCGCCAAATCCCAATCTTAATCTTATCAAAATTGATTTTAAATATTTATGAAACTATTTTTCTTATGATTAGTCTGTTTGTCACAGTTTTTTCCACTTTTCCGAAAATTTCTTGAGATGGACTTATTTGTGCGTTATTAATTTTAGCGCGTGTTTATTCCATTCATAAGTAAAATATAACCATAATATATCAGAAACAATATTATTCAATTGAATAATTTCATAAATTTACTAATCATATTTCAAATAGTCTCTTATTTAAAACTTGATAGATTCAATAATCATATAAATATTAAATATACAGATATTTCTGCATCAAATATTACTTTCGGAATCCATTTAAAACTTTATAACAGGAATACAGCAAACATTATACTTCACATTATGATTCCAACGTGACGTCACATTGTGCGAGAGAGATCGCAAGTGCCTGCGTATATGCATACGGTATAATATGGGTATCTTGATACCTTCAAAGCGCATTTGAATTTAATAAACTCGGAGGTTTTGACCTTGCTAGATTCAAACTATATTCAAATCCGAAAACAGAACTAGGTTTGTTAGATTTTTTACCATTACCATAGTTTATTTAATCATCACCACACTGTCACTGGGCATGGCTAATAATTCTTTAGTTTTATGATCCCTGGTTTAGAATATCGATTACGCTGTTGCCACTACTATTAAAATATCCAATTACTCACGAAATTCCTTTTTTTTAATTAGTTCTTAGTTGGATGTTTCGGTCATTAGAATATAATATTATGGTATAGGAAATTACCTGATCTTATTATCCAGTATATTAGATTATAATTTTGGTAAGCAAAATTAGCTTAGAGCAGATTGAGATTACTAAGACCCTTCAGAATATTATATACACACAAGGCAGCAAGAGATCCCATACTGCCTGACTTAACTGAGGTCATGTCTTTTACTCTGAGGCATCAACAGTCGTACTACGGCATTCTGTAGTGTTGAAGAGTTTCCACACTATTTTCCAGAGTATATATGACTAGTATAGAATAATATGCCCACATATTTTCTGTGCGTAATCTATACAAATGAAATAATTTTTTATTATGTTTCAAAGTCATATATTCTCAGTTATCAAGTAGAATATGTTTATTATCACTCAATCAATCAATTTGAACGAAGTATATAATATTGTTTCATAAATTCCATGTATGTATCAGTGAATAATTGCTTTCTTATGTAAAAATTCAAATAAACAAAAGTCTTCATAAAGTGATTGTATATTATGTTTTGAAAATAATGAATAAGATGTTTTTTATAAAAATACCTATTCAATGTTTTACCACATTTTGGGATATCAAAACATTAATTAAAATAAGTATTATCAGCCGACAAAACGAAAAGATCAAAACAAATGTATTGTCTAACTTATTCATTGTGAGCAACGGAGCATCTACTACTACTATCGCGCAATGCGCACGGTTATTTCCCAACCAGCAAGTCTGGGATTTGATGGCAGAATTGAGAATGAGTTAGTCAACTACGTAAACTGAGAAAGACAATATACTCGTTTGCGACTTTACGATTTTTAAAAGACTTTGAATGCTTCTGACTGAGTAATTTACAAAAAAAAAAACATATGTGTTATTAGAAAATAATAATAATTGAAATGACAATTGTGGAAGTAAATACAATACATGCAAGTTAGGTTAGTCTTTCTCAATAACTTTCACCACTTGTCAGTGATATCTCGGTTGATACGTGAAAAATAAATTCAAGTTAGTTGTATGTAATTTATTTGTCCTTAGTGGATATTTGTGTGTGATATATCAAAAGTTGACTTATTAGGAATAGTTAGTGATTTCTTAAAGACGTACCAATCGATAGCTGATGATACACTGATGCCAAATTTTATCAACATCTGACGTTACTTGTGCACAGCTGACTGGCTATTGAACTACTTACTAACAATTTAACCTACAATTCGTAAGTATTTTTTAGTACATAAACTATAGCATTATTTGCAATGTGGTGATAAATAATACACTTAGGTATTCAGACTTTATTGCCATCCTTTAAAGGATGAAAATCACAATAACCCCAAAAAAGTTTTAAAGAAGTAAATAGCAATTTTTTTTGACATGAAATAGTCTCAATTAAATCAAAATATAAAATTTTATCAATTGTAATTAAAAAAACAAATGTAAGGTTTACAATGCAATCAGAAGTTGGAATTTTATTTAATATATTGAGTTATTTCTTAAATTTTGTAAACTACACATACATCTAAAAATGATTTAATAACTAACCAAAATATGTTTTATTCTACTGCTTCTAATTTATTATAAAAGAACAATATAAAATATTCTATTTTATTTATATCCTGTAACTAACACCACTTTATCCCAATTTATCTCATAATGGAACATATATTGAAGAATCAATATCCTTCAATATAATTAAAACATACAAAAATGGAATATAAATTTTTGTAATCACATAAATAAAAATCCTCAAAAGGTAGATGGAAAGTTTATTTAAAAAAGCTATTATTGATCATTAAATAATTTTCAGTGTACCTAGCAAATTGTCTTCGATGCAATAGCATTTAATTATCAGATTTATCAGACTAGATGAATAAAATTTATTTCTTATTTTACATTTTTTGTATGACTGGTTCACTTGAAATATTGATTTTACCTATAAATATATGCATGTAATAATTATATACTTTTAAATATGCAGAGAAGATATCTTTTTTTGTTATTTATATATTGAAAGAGGCGAAAATAGGCTGAAACACAAATATCCATAGTTAAGTTGCTTCATTGTTTTCATTGGATTGATGGCTTTTTAATTTATTTTTGAATTATTATGTTTGTCTTATGTAAACATAGATTTTATGAGTGTTACTGTTTTGTTTTTCTGCGTTTTTGATATTAGATTAAATGTTTTGATAGTGCTTTAATCCCTTTGTGACTTACTTTAATCTTATATTTACTAAAACAATTTGATAAGAAGTGAAGTTTTATGTTTTGGTATGTAGGATTTCATTTGATAATAATATTTGTTTTTCTTTTCTGAATATTTATTATTTGTCCTTTTTTTACTATTTAAATTCATGTTCCGATAGTAAGTATAGCTTTATTAGCCAAACTTTAGAAGATAGGGTGACAAAATAAATTTAAATATTTTGACGGTTAGACCAGGTTATGAAGAAGTATGAAGAAATATAGCCGCTCAAACTGAGCTCTTTTGACCCTGTATTTTTGTTGTCAGCCCACATTTTATCCCTAATTAATTACAGCTTATCATATATTTTTGAAGTGTCGACTATTGTTCTCCATTTCTTTTTGTCCTGCATCTGTTTGTTCCAGTCACTTACTGCCAGATTTTGTATATATTACACAATTTGATCTTCCCATTTATTTTTTGGTCTACTAGGAAATATTTTCTCATTGGGTCTCCATTCTTTTATTTTCTTTGTACTCTGCCGTTTTTCCATTCTTTTAATTTTATAGTTCATAAGTCGTCTATATTCATTATTTCCAAATTTTCCTACTTATTCTCCTCTCATATATCTTTAGTTGTTCTTCTTCCATATTTGTTAGTCTCATAGTTTCGGGAGCATATGTAATTTCTGGTTTTATCGCAGTCTTATAGATTTTCAATTTGGTTTCTCGGTTCATTCTCTTGCTCTGCATTATAATTTTGTACTTATTATGTGCCATATATCTAGTAAGAATTCTTTGTCTTGTCCCTTATTATGCCTTCAACTGCAATGTTAAACAATATCTCTGAGAGTTCATCACCCTGCTACCATTGCTCTAGAATGTAGCATAGTCATTCTCACTAATTGTATCAACTTTTTGGGTACTTGTAGTTTTTCCATTTCCTTTATAAACTGTCAAATGCTTGTTTGAATTTGATGAAAAACATTTATATATTAATGTTTTACTCATAGCTTTTTTATTTTATATATATTTATTTTTATATTTCTAGTTCTACTATCTTTTTCAGTTCATTTATTAATGTAGTTAGTTGTATACGGTATTAAGCAAACAAAAAAATAAAAACTCAATTCTAGTCACTACCTTTTAAGGGTGATATTTTGGAAAGGGGTGGGTTGAGGAAATTTTGTTATAGGAAGGACACATCTTGATTTAATACGAGCAATCACCTCCTGAATTTTGTCGCACGAATTAAGAAACACTGTATATTATATGTACTTTATTCTAAATTTGATTGATTTGTTTTATTTTATCAACCTATTGATAAACTTCTAAATATAATTATTCTATTTATATCAAATAAAAATAATCTAGTTATTCACCCATTAAATCGATATACTCCGAAATTTATGATCCCTGCTTCTAGAATTCAGTATTTTGCTTTTTAACCGCAAGAAAAACAGACAAAATCAATTTTAATTGAATTTAAAAAATCAACTATGTTAAACAAGAAACAAAAGAGGAAGAACCATTTTCTGTTACTATCTATTAGCGACAATATGAAAATTGTCTTCTAAAATGTTTATACAAATCATA
This sequence comes from Diorhabda elongata, assembly GCA_026230145.1. Lineage (NCBI taxonomy): Eukaryota > Metazoa > Arthropoda > Insecta > Coleoptera > Chrysomelidae > Diorhabda > Diorhabda elongata. The sequence goes on from CM047928.1 coordinate 1,078,695, forward strand.
TGATATATCAAATGTGAAAAAATGGTATTGGAATGTCAACATTGAGTTAGGTGTAATATCAACTAAATCTGAATATATATTAAAATCTTTTTCTCGATTTTAGGTCTCTTTTGATAGAAAATTTGTTTCGTTTCGACCTATTTCGGTCTCAATCATGATACGACTTTACATTTTGCATAATTATATTAACCAATAGATCACCTGTAATATGAATATCAAAAATATTCTTTTATAGGAAACGAGAAAAAGTCACTGGGCGCCAGACCTAGTGAATACGGTGGGTGGTCAACCGATTCGAAATGTACTAAAAGGTACTTTTTTTATCACATGAGGTCGTTTCTTTCAATCTCTTCCTTTACCTTATCAAGCAGTCATACATATTACCTTTTTGAGGATGACCACAATCCCATTACTATTCCAAAACACAGTCGCCATCATATTTCTAGCCGATAAACTGTCTTGACTGTTTTATTGTTTCATGAGTTTACTGGAGGATCTAGATTCCACGTACAGTTATAAATAGACGCAATAAAATCGACTCATGTTGTTTAAATATTAAAATATGTTAACTTTCGTGGATTTTCAAATTTTCTGATATTTAAAGTCAAATAAATCCTATATGTTATATGTTTTGATGACTGTTTCAATTGCCATTTCAATTGACACGCACTCTATTTACCATGAGGCCAAGAACTCATGAACCGCACTAAGTACTTTAGGAAATTTGTCTTATCTGAGAAAGTTTTGCAACAGTTTTGCAATAATTGGATTACAAACAGCAACACGTGTGAGTTGCGAACACATTACCGTTTACGAAATTAACAAAAACAGCTTATCCGTGAAAGTTAGAACTGTTGCATAATTTCTTGTACAGAATAAATTAAAACTAGATATTTAATATTAACATCCGCCTACAAGTATTTGCGAATAGTGCAAATAGCGTAAAGTAGGTTAAGAGACATCTCAGTAATAATACCAGTAGTGAATGGATTTGAATTATTGGTTAATCCCTTAGGGTTTGCTATTTTATGATGTATTCAAAGTATTTTCATCAGATTAGTCATGCAATCTAGCGAAAATTCGGGTAGGAAGATATCCATATTTACTGATTGCAATTTTGTATACAGATTTTGCTATAAACTCTCAAATAATCTATTATACTTTTTTTGAATTGCTCCTCGCGTCGTATTTAGAAGGAAAGTTTATAGGCACTCTGTATGTAAAACTATCTAACTATCATATCGATATATTTTCCTTCATTCACATCCGTATTTATTTCAGTTCAAAGTTAACCTTTTACATCGATTCTCGACACTACCACTTGAGTATTTTTAGTTGAGGCGGTCGTTCTCAAAATCGAAATAGAATATTTGTATTCGTGTATGGGTGGAGTGTTATTAATAAAAAATTTATTTATCTCGAAAATATATGCGATTGAACCTCGTATAATGATGTGCTCGATGAAATGATTTAAAAAATTGATTGCTTTTATGAAATTGTGATCGGAATTTTTCTTACACCCCGTTCTAATCTGAAAGCCAGTAAAATTTTTGAATTATGATTCAGTTAAAACTTCCTGTCGTGTAGGGCTTAACAAAACGATAACAAGGTATTACTCACCAACGCGTTTTCGTTCATAATTAGTAAACATAACCTACAATTAAATATAGTAAACAATCACAAATAACAAGGTCGTACAAAAAAGTTAACGACTTTCTAAAAAAAATATTATGTTATGTATTAAATATTAGTCCAAGAGCCCCAACTAAAAAGTAGGTTCTGAAAAAAACGTACGGTAACAAGTATATCCGAGTGGGCGACATGGGGGACTAAGACGCCATCTTGAAAAACACGTTTTATCAAATATCTCGCGAACCGCACATCGTACGACAAAAATTTTAGAAATCATTATTGTAGATAATAATATTTGCCATGTTTTTTACTTGAAATTTTTTTTTGTATAACGCATAGGTTTTTAATTATAGCGCTCCAAACTTTTTTCAATATGGTTTTTGCTAAATATTTAGTTGATGGTCAATGATAAATTAAAAATGGTGGTAACTGAATTGTAGAGCATAAAATATTCTATAAATTTCATTGGAAACCTACGCGTTATACAAAAAAAAGTTTCAAATAAAAAAGTTGGCAAATATTTAATAAAACGTGTTTTTCAAGATGGCGGCTGAAGTGAAACCCCCCCTATGACGCCCACTTGGATTTACATTCAGGGGACACCCTTGAACATATTAAAAAAAAATACCTGTTCCCGTACGTTTTTTACAAAAAAACACGGCTCTTGGCGTATATACCAAAAAACAAATTTCCCGCTTTCTATTTTGATTATTAGACATTAAATATTTGAATATCCAGTACTTGGTGGTTCGACGCAAACCTTTCAGGAATTGGTAAACAAGTTATTTCCTCTATATAAGCAAACCTATTTACTACCACTGTTTCTAGATTATCAGCCAATCTTTGAGTTCTTGCTTTTTCTATTTAGCGTTTATTCTTGTATGGTAGCCATTCTCTAACGGTAATAAATCTATAAAAAGCAATAATTTTCTATTAAAAAGACCACCATTGACGTCGTTGAATCTGTAAAATTCTTATGGCTTGTTGTGTCATTGAAGGAGTTACAAAAGAGAGCTGTTAGATATTTACTAGGACTAAACAGTAGGGCTCACTGCAAGGACTTCTTTAAAATATTAAAAATTGTGACTCCCCCTTTCTTATTTATCTTTGAATCGGTTTGTCTAATTCGTAAGCACGCTTCTTCAATTCCAGAAAGATCGTTGCACGGCTATCCACTTAGGAACCCAGAGCACGACCTTTACCTACCTACTCCACGTTCAGAATTAATTAAAGGCTCAATATTTTACAATGCAAAAAAATGCACAATCACTTGCCAAATGAAATCAAATCGATATCATTTTTTCCCGTATTCCGCAATAATTTGAGGGCATATTTACTGGAAAGTGTCATCTTTCTAAACGACTTCTATTCTAATAGTAATATTTAATTCCTGTCTGCTGCATACTGGTTTAATTTTTGCTATGGACTTATATACGACTTATGTACTAATTATTAACTATTACTATTATCTATAATTTTGTTACTGATTGTGGTTTTCATCTCTATATTGAAATTTTATTTTATTTGTATCTTTATTTAGCTATTTTTATGTTTGTTTTTACAAATTTTTGTCTGCAAATTTTAAGAATTTTTTGTCGATAGAGCATTTCTCTCCCCCCCCCTCTCTAATTTCTCAAATTTTTTAGGTATTTCGTAGAATTTGATACAAACTCTAACGTGCCTTTATCAATAAATTCTTCATATCACAATATGTACAATACTTACTTTTTTGAAAATTTTAACGTATATATATATATATATATATTTTAAAAGTATATAAATGTATTTTTTTTAATAAAATGGATTCGGTTAAGCTGTTTCGTTTATTTAAATATATTTTCTCACAATTTTAGATGCCACTGTAATATTTCCATTCTCTTGTTGTTTCAAAAGCCTATAAAAAGCTGCTTCTGCATTTCCGGTCATATTTGAAAGTGTATAAAAGGTTGAATTTCCATCTTCAGGTATATTTGAACACTCAGAAAGTCTATAGAAAGTTATTTTTTTAAAATTCTGTCATATTTAAACAAATAGAGTTAATAACATATTGTTTATTCAATGGCGGTTATAAAGTCTATAAAACGTTGCTTGTTTCACTTTGTCATATTTGAACATCAAGAAAGTCTATATAATATGGAATATTGCTTCTCCAATTCCAGTCATATTTGGAATTGGACTTGAAAAGTCTATAAGAGGTTGCTTCTCCAACTTCGATCATATCTATGTACTTGAAAGTCTATAAAAGGTTGCCTTTCCAACTTAAGTCATATTTGAACACTCATAAAGTCTATAAAAAATTGCTTCTCCAACTTCGGTTATATTTGAACACTCAGAAAGTCTATAGAAAGTTATTTTTTTAAAATTCTGTCATATTTAAACAAATAGAGTTAATAACATATTTTTTCTTCGATTGCGGTTATAAAGTCTATAAAACGTTGCTTGTTTCATTTTGTCATATTTGAACATCAAGAAAGTCTATATAATATGGAATATTGCTTCTCCAATTCCAGTCATATTTGGAATTGGACTTGAAAAGTCTATAAGAGGTTGCTTCTCCAACTTCGATCATATCTATGTACTTGAAAGTCTATAAAAGGTTGCCTTTCCAACTTAAGTCATATTTGAACACTCATAAAGTCTATAAAAAATTGCTTCTCCAACTTCGGTTATATTTGAACACTCAGAAAATCTATAGAAAGTTATTTTTTTAAAATTCTGTCATATTTAAACAAATAGAGTTAATAACATATTTTTTCTTCGATTGCGGTTATAAAGTCTATAAAACGTTGCTTGTTTCATTTTGTCATATTTGAACATCAAGAAAGTCTATATAATATGGAATATTGCTTCTCCAATTCCAGTCATATTTGGAATTGGACTTGAAAAGTCTATAAGAGGTTGCTTCTCCAACTTCGATCATATCTATGTACTTGAAAGTCTATAAAAGGTTGCCTTTCCAACTTAAGTCATATTTGAACACTCATAAAGTCTATAAAAAATTGCTTCTCCAACTTCGGTTATATTTGAACACTCAGAAAATCTATAGAAAGTTATTTTTTTAAAATTCTGTCATATTTAAACAAATAGAGTTAATAACATATTTTTTCTTCAATTGCGGTTATAAAGTCTATAAAACGTTGCTTGTTTCATTTTGTCATATTTGAACATCAAGAAAGTCTATATAATATGGAATACTGCTTCTCCAATTCCAGTCATATTTGGAATTGGACTTGAAAAGTCTATAAGAGGTTGCTTCTCCAACTTCGATCATATCTATGTACTTGAAAGTCTATAAAAGGTTGCCTTTCCAACTTAAGTCATATTTGAACACTCATAAAGTCTATAAAAAATTGCTTCTCCAACTTCGGTTATATTTGAACACTCAGAAAGTCTATAGAAAGTTATTTTTTTTTAAATTCTGTCATATTTAAACATATAGAGTTAATAACATATTGTTTATTCAATGGCGGTTATAAAGTCTATAAAACGCTGCTTCTTCCACTTTGTGGAACATCAAGAAAGTCTATAAAGGGTTGCTTCTTTAACATGGGTCATGTTTGAACACTTGGAAAGCCATTAAAATATTGCTTCCCCAACTCCAGTTATATCTGTACACTTGAAAAGTCTATAAAAGATCGCTTCTTTAAGTTCGTCACATTTGAATATTAAGAAAGTTTATAAAGGGTTGGTTCTCCAACTTCGATCAAATTTGAACGCTTATGAAGTCGGTGAAAGGTTAACGTTTGCAGTCCACTTATATTTGAACACTTAGAAAGGCTTTGAAAGATTGCTTCTCTGGTTTCGGTCATATTTGAACACTCTTTAAAAAGACGTTTCTCCATCTTTGGTCATATTTGAATACTTGCTATGCTATATTTTAGGAATTCTTTGTCATTGATTTATGAAGTTATACTGGGGTTTTTCTCCTGGATAATGAAAGTTGTGCTAAATAAAGTATAAATAAATTGAAACACCGATTTCAGAAGTTACCATATGAATAAAAAAAAACAGAGCATGTTATTTTGTCAAATAAAAATAATAGAACTGCCGTGACGTACGTCATCATAATTATAAAGTGAGAAATCAGAAATTCAGTGCCTGTTATTTTTTCTTTATAAAATTTATGGACCTATGTTGTCGTTCGATGAGGTTAGCGAACTTTGATTGTTTAGACGGAACTCGAGTTTTGTAAGTTTATATTCTACCTTGATCAAATATATATTAGCTATTTGTATTTTTGTAATAGAATGCAATCATAGTTTTGTTTCACTAAAACATTTCTGAATAAGAAAATCTGCTTTGCAAATGTGTTTTAGATAAATTCCATTTTAATTTATCAATTGATATTCTACTCTTCCTCTCTTATTTCAAAAATCATTAACATTCCGCAACAAAACAGACTACGGAATTGTAGTATTGTATTGTAGTAGTCAAGATGACTTTTCAGAAACTGTAACCCGAGTTTAGGTAGATCATCTATCAGCTGATTGCAGATCTTAACCCAGAACGAGGTTCAGATCACAGTTTCTGAACGTCACATTCGATTTTCGGTGGCAATTTCAAATTTAAAACTTTTTTGTTACTTTATTGATCGTAAATTCTTCCATGATATTTATTTAGTCGCATAAAAGATTCTAGATATTAAATGATAGATATTAATGACGCTGCTCATGAGAATTGATAGTAGTCAGCCATTTAAGGGGAATAAATAAGTTCAAAAAACCATAGACAAATGAAAAAACCTTTGAGCTGATCGCACCGAACCCACCGATCTACCAGGGTAGAAAGGATTATAATTATATGATCATGATCGGATTAATCAGTTTCCGAAAAGTCCTAAGAAGTCTATTTTCTAACTTTGTAGTTGTAATTGTTGTCGCTTCTAAAGATAACCAATAACGTGAACTGAATTTAACTAATGAGATAATGAGAATTGCCCAATTATTCCGCACGAACGCAACCCAGACCTAATTCTGAATTCAATATTTGAACATACTTTAAGTATTTCATTTAAAAGTCCAATTCAAATACTTTTGGAATTGAAAAAATTGTTAGTGGTAGTAAAAGTGAAAGTGATAATTGTGTAAAAGTTTTCAATCACTAACGAATGATTATATTTGCATAGAGTTTTCTTTTATTGTACTCCAAACCAATTATAGAATCTAACATACCATAATACAAGGGCAGTTGCAACAAAATTTTCCCACGGTTCTTGTAAATGCTGTCAAAACATCGGATTTATATACGAAAAATGAAGAAAAACAGAAAAATTTGTTCCAATCAGAAACATCTTTATGCAATTCAATAATCATTAAGGTGACAACTATAGTCTCAATATATTCCAAGTAAGCCCGGGCGGTAAGGGTGTGAAAAATTTTGCTTTATGCGAAGCAAAGACTTTTTATACATACCAAAGTGAACCATATCTTAGTCAACAACCAGATGGATCTTACAAAGTCAACTATAAGCCAGGTGCCATAGTTATGCGATTATGTGTTGTTTTAGGTTCTGGAAGGAATCTGACTTGTGTTAATACTGCCTTATACTGTTGAAACATCAATTGTTGATGATAACGTTATTACAAAAGCTACAAATGAGCAAAAGCCAGAAATTGTTTTATTCTACAATGAAACAAAAGGTGGCGTAGGCACGGTCGACTAAATGTGTGGCAACTCCAATATTTCAAGTATATGGTCACGTTGGCCATTTAGATTTTTCTTTCATATCCTTTCTATCAAAGCAAATGTTATCTACAATTGTAATATAATTGTAATATGGCACAATCGAAATGTAACATGAAACAAGGTCACCTTGAAAAAAAAGATCTTCACAACTAAGGTTACCAAAAGTACTCAAGAAGATGTTGAAGCGCCGAAGGAATGTCACCAACAAAAAATCAGCGCTGTATATGTACACGTTCTAAAGATATTAAAACTTTGAGTCACTGTAATTTTTGCAAACAAACCATGTGTCAAAAACACTTGAAGTTAATTTATAGTTCTTGTTACGATAAATAATAAAATTTCATTTAATATTTTTAATTAAATGTCATATTTATATTTTTCAAAGTTTATGTTGGAAACGAAGTTTTTTCTTGGTTCTTTGAGGAAAGATCTCAATATTAGCCTGATTATTATAATGTTTTATGAACAGTAATAAAGTTGATTATAGTTTTTATTCACGTACGCCATACAACACAAAATAATAAAATGCTGGTATAATTCCATTAACTGATATTATTTGCACTTTGAGTATGTGGGTTAGCCGACTTAGTGGTTGGAAATCCACTGCTGTGGCAGAAGGATATATTGCGAAATCGTTACAAAGTAAAGTTGATACAGCTAGAAAAATTATTAGTGAAACTACAACATGTACAAAACAAACTACGTGTAGAAAATTACGTATACCAATTTTTTTCATTATTCGACTTTTCTACGTTGGGCGCAGGCATAGTTCGCAAATGCGACGATCCGGCGCAATAATAAGATAACCAAGCGTCCATTGTCCAAACGTGCCATAGCAACTACATTTTTAGTATTTGTTACTTTATGTTTCCATCCGTCAATCAACAATACACCTTGGACGAGATCATCATTTTTTATCTGCTTTTTGTACTCATTAAAACAGGCCCAGCTACTGTTTTTCTACAAGGCACATTGTAATGCGGATATTCAAAGCTTCCACGAAATCTCTAAAATACTCTGACTCAGATATAACAAAAGGTATGTTGCAACCAAAAAAATTTTCCTAAGATTGAGTCAATTATTTTTTCTTGTTGAAATTGACAGGAACATTTGCAAATCTGAAAATAAATCGGAGCGTTAATACTTTGTTCAAATTTTCATTATGGGTAAATTTCAGATGAATATTTTAGTATTTATTTACCTCGTTATTTCACACATGGCTCAAATGTATTTACAATTAACATAAATGTATTTAAAAATCCTATTTTCCATACAATATTTTTTTGGTTCTCGTTTTATTAATATATTCGAAAGGTTATGTTTTGCTCTACTACAGCCTGGAATATGGTGTAGAAAAGTCACTTTTTTACGTTTTCTACATTTTACACGTGCAATAAGTAATAAATATAAAATGATTTGGTTTTCTCACCAGTGACCACGTGTTCTATCGACGTTGAAATAAACGAAGTAAACTTCGTTTTAAACTTTTAATAATTGTGATATTTCGACTATAAATATGAAAATGATTATTAATAAATAAAATGAAAGTTGTAAACTGTTTTTCTCCACTTTAGAAAAATATACAGTCGACGGAAAAGTATTTTAACCAACTCTTACATTAAACTGAGATTAATCATCTCGAACATCAATTGAGGTTAGTTTCCTCTTACTGTCGGCATATTATTAATTAAGATCCACTGGGTTTGTCTTTCTGCGTAGATCCTATCAACAAATTTACAATATAAGGCCTACAAGAATCGGTGGGGTGTGAGGAACGCACACTACCAATAATTATTATCATTAAGACAAAACGAAGAACAATTAGCAACATCTAAGATTTTCCAAAATGAGCAAAGGTTCATATTATATAAAATATTGAACAAAAATTGAGTGGATTTTTGGTATTAGGTTAGTTGGGTTAGGTTAGGTTAGGCGACTATGATTATAATCGCATTGATGAGAAAATATTAACTCTTTGTTACTATGTTATTAACTCTTTTATAATTTTTCTCTTTTTATTTACGGTAATAAACATTTCAAGCTAAATACCGGGATTGAAGAGGCCGTCTTTAAACCTGCAAATGTGCGTTCGTTGCACCCTCCCATACAACTGTGCGGTTGAACCACCGTGTGCTCGATGCGAGCATTCCAAGAATCGATAGTTTCTTCCACAATATAATAATTTATAATCGATTTTCTATGATCTCCTCGGGTATCATGATAAGCACATCGTTTTTCAGAGGTATATTGGCCCCAATCATCGCTTCGCATAAATCAGTATCAAATTCTTGTTCATTAGATGGCATGAATATTTTTCAAACTGTGTGAACTTTGAACATTCGAGAACCAAAAAAATATTCAATAAAACGCATTCTATCACAGCGAATACGTCGACTTGGAAGACGGTAACGTCCACCTGCGTCCAGATTTTTGTATGGCCAGCCTGCAGTTCTCGGTGGATGTTCAGCTTGTAGGCTGTCTTCATGGCTTCGCTGGATCCAAATGGGGGAGGCCCAGTAGGACTTTAAGGGCCCTAGTTGGAGTCGTACGTCTGGACCCTATGATAATGAGATACGCGAGGCGCTGGACTCTGTCCAGCCGCATTTTTGATTTCACTTTTTCCTTACAGGGCCACCTCACGAAGGTTCTAAGAGAAGAGATCTTAGGCGAAAGACCTCATGTAAAACCGAACGCTCTTCTGCATGCCCAGAAAACACAGGTGGCCTCTTTTACTTTGTTATGCACGTGCCAGAACAGTTTAGTATCCAGGGTTACTCCCAGATATTTTAACGCTCTAGAGTCACGTCTCCCAACGTTATATTTGGGAGCGTGCCATTGCTGTGCCTCGTAGTGAAAAGGAGAAGCTCGGTTTCCTTGGGTTGATCCTTAGCCCTTTGGAATGGTACCACCTGTTCACCATCTGCAGGGCTTTTGTCATGGGGACCCTACAAGCGTCAATTTTGTATTGATTTTAGTTTCACTATTATTTGTAATATTTCACTTGACTTTTCTAGTCCAGTTGGGTTAGCTCAAAATCATTCAAACGGGATATCAAAGCAGTGGACGAACTTTTTCTTGTAATCGAATTTTGCATTATAATATACGGGAAAATTAGCCGATTTACGACATATTTTTGAATGTCACTACAATAATTATGTGAAAATGAAATTAGCGGATGGCTAATTTAAATGCCTCAGAAAATTTAGTACTTACAAGTAATTTTATTTGACCATATATACCTATTGTTGCAAAAGGTCTAAGAAATTGAAGAAATTTATATGGTTGATCCAAATAACGCTCTAAACCTCTATATCCGTCCAAGTTTTATCACCACTAATCCACTATAATTCTTTTTTTGGTTACAATCACAAATCGAATGATATTCGGCATAAATATTCTTATTTATATAGACAATATCTGAGCACAAAATGGGTGGGATGAATTAATACACACATTACTTACGTAATTTATTAATACACTAACACTTAGACGCTTAACTATTCACTAATATTTAAATTATGTACATAATTAACATCTCATCTACGTATTCACTGTGCCATCAAATTGTTGACTGACTTACGGCTGCTGGAATCTCGCTTTATACATTAAAATCGTTTCTAGAACCTTCGACTACTGTTAATCTATAGTTTGCCGTACACAAACAAAAAAGGATTCTCAGAAATTGTCTCTAAAAAACAGTCATATAGAATAATCGGTGAATTTTTTAAGCTTAAGTTTTGATAACATATTGGAACAGGACCGGCTTCACAGTTTGTATCCGTAGGCGAGTTCCTAACAATATCTTGAGTAAACTTTTTGTATAATAATAATATTTGGTAATGGCCTGCCTTTCAATTTTAGTTTTTGAATTTTTCCCTTGTATGAATATTCACAAAATGTTTTAGTTGAAAACAATTTACTTGCAGTTATTTATCAAGGTTTTCATTTAAATAAGTAATAGAAAATTTATTAGATTATATTATTATTATTATTTTAAATAATGAAATCTGGTTTAAATAATGAAATGGTTGGTTCAACTACCTCCTTTTTTTGTTGGCTAAAAATTGAATTGTCTTGTCATTTTAATCAACAAATATTTATTGTCATTTATAATCGAGATGTAAATCTAAACATTTTTGAATCTATTTTTATTTCTATTTTCAACACGTGCGCATTTTTTCGAAGGACGCACTCTTGATTTACATCTTTTTTATTTTCACTAGCACCTTTCGGAAGTGTATTTCTAAAATACGACAAACCACGCACATTTTACAATCGGAGATTTCGCGGAAATAAAATCTTGAAATAAAATCAGTGGAAAGTGAATAGTCTTACTATATATAACCCGACAAAGCCTTTAACAGTTTTCTCGAGTGCTCGGTGTATTTTCACACCGTTAATATATCAGTTTACAAACATTCTTACGATCACTTAACTTTTTCTTCAAAAAAATCTTTGTTTAGCAGGTATGTTGTAATTTATTTTTTATTATACTATTTATCTGAGAACACACAGTTTTTATCCGTTTTCACAAAGATGAAAAGGTGCCATTTTCAGAACAGCGTACGGAAATTTTTTTCCGTGCGCTAGATAAAAAAATACAATTGAAATTAATTATAAGGAAAAACAATTATTTATTCATAATACTCTTCTGAAAACAACATAATTAGTATATTTAGGTCGTTGGTATTGATAATATCGTTTATTGTACAATTTTAGTCAAGTTTAGTCCCTTCGGTATTTGATTGTTCTGTTGAAATATCTCAAAACTTTCGGTATTATTGTATGTGACAAGGGTTAAACAATTTTTCTGATACTTCTCTTTTTCTTTGTATTGATTCTTCTATTATATTTCTTCTACATTGGGAAGAACGTCATCCTCCGTATTTTTCAGAGTAAACAAATCAGCGCCGCCTTCTACTAACAGGATTTCCAAACAAGGACTAGTCCATGTACGGCATATTCTTCGGGATTTTCCAGTTTCAGGTATTTTGCAACAAGTTTCGGAGCAGCGCTGATGGTGTGGCTTCCAACATGTTGGGCGTAACACCTATGCAACAAATAATCTTCTGCGGTTTATATTTTTACGCCGTAGATCTGCATTTATAGCTAAACAACTTTTTAGCATTGAGAACCGACTACATAACATGGAAGATTACACATATTCTTGGCTTTTTCGACGACAAAATAAACAGTTTTAACTTTTTTGAGATCTCGTCATTCCATAAAAAGTTGGTAAATAGGTAGGTTTTCTCGACCATTCAGAGATAGTTTTTGAAATCTTCCATTCATTAATTAAATAAACATGACTTTATGTTTTCCTTTTTAATAACCAATGCTTACACAACTTTTTTCGTTTCCTCTTCACTGTTTTTGTATTGTTCATCTTCAAAATAAACTTACGGCCTAATAATACTATCGCTTCATCGTCGTCAATCAGTACCATAGCAAAAAGAACTTACCTTCCGCGAATGAACGAGTGTTTGAAGCTTAGGGATGGCGATTCTATCAAAAATGATCGATTTTTAAATCGATTCGAATCGTAACCCGATGAATCGATTTCTAAGAAAACGATTTTTTTCCAAGTTTGTATTTACAATGTACATATAAATCCATTTTATCAAAAAAAAAGCAAGTACCATAAAATCAAATTCTCTGGGATCTCTTATCAGTGAAATCGGAGATTTTCAGTTCAGGGGATTCGTTAATAATAATTATTTTTATTACCATATCATAGAATGAGATCATGAGTATAAAAGAGAATTGAAAGCTTTTTAAAAACAACAGTCTGTCAAGTCTACTGGGATCGAAGCGGTTCCGTTCGTCACTTGCGATGTTGTCGCCAATTTTTTTCACCAAAACAGAAAAAAACGAATGTCGATTTTCAAGGGTGAAATATCGATCTACTGAATCGATTCAGTACAACATATAGATTTAAAAAATCGATTTATTTGGTCCAAAGGATCGATTCTTCGATTAATCGATTTCAGATCGCCATCCCTAGGCTTATGGCACGTGTGAACATCGAAAGGACGCATTTAACAGAACAGCGTGCATAAGTTTATATTAAACTGACTAAAATAAAGTTTTTGAAGTATATATTTCAAATTAATAATTTGCTAGGTCGGAATATTGTCAAAAAGTCAAAAAGCTTTTCTCCTATTAAAATAATTGAAATTAAATATTTCCTTACTTATTCAATGTCTTATTGGCAAGGATTAGAAATTTATATCTGGTAGTTGTGTAAAAGTTTTTGCAAAAATAACCATCAAAATGACAGTGTTGCCATTTAACAAAATCAACAATGATGTCATATCTATAAATTGGAAAAAAATGCGAATAGAAATATCAATCGACGGGCTCCAACATTTTGAAAAAAATTACACACATATTCAACGAACTCAATATTCAAGTCTACAGTCAATTTGAAAGTTATTTCATGATTTTAATATTTTATTACATATATTCTTGATTAATTTATTCTCCAATGATGAATACATAGTTTTCGAAGGTTTGAAAAGTTAAACAAATACTATAATCAATTAAGGAACAAAACATGAAAAACATCAAAATGTAAAACACCTTTCCTTACCATATTAAAAAGGACTTTCCAATTTATTACAATAAATATTATATTAGAACTAGTCATAAAGGATGTAATACATTTCGAAACACTAAAACAAAAAACAAATTCAAAAATGCTGGAAACAGATTCAAATAAAGAAGAAGAAATGCTTCATATACATAGGAACGAGTAAGCTACCATTTGATAAATAGACCCAAGCAATTTGAGTAAAATTTCAGTGTACTTGAATTATTTAAATGTTGGTTCCTTTTTCATTTTTGAGAAAGGCCAGCCAAGGAAAAATTATTATTATTGTAATTGAAACATATTTTAACTTTGATATTCAAGTTGTAGGTAATCTGTTGATTAAATAATTAAGCAAGTTGTCAATGTCAAGTCGTATTTTAATAAAGACTGAAATAGATCGAGTCCTCAATTGTTTACTTGTTGAAAAAACTAACAGAAGAGACCTAAAATCAAAATAAGTTGGCTACAGAAATATATAAAACTGGGACTGAAGTCATGATCAAGTTAATCTTAATAAATTATTGTAAGTAAAATTTGTATTATTGTTATACATTTATACATATTATTTATATTGTATTTGACCATGACTTCAGTCCCAAACGATGAATACGTAAGTATTCGAAAGCTCGAAAAATATATTAAAGTTAGTCCACTTTGGTGTTTCCTTGCCACGTTCCCAATAAAAAAACCCCTCATATATAAATACATATGTATATATAAAATGTATACTTTTTATTATCTAATGACGTCATTATTGATAAACACACATGTTCGCCTAATCGTCGGTTGACCTTCACGGATATTTTTTATTTTCCATATTATTATACAGGGTGTTAATTGTTCAAATAAACTTTGTTTTTTGTCATGAGCAATGCCCTGTAATTCGAAATAAATGATTACAATTGGTATATCGAAACACGTTGTTTGTTGGAAACAAGTTTCATGTTCAAGAGCAAATAAATAATTGTAATTGTATTTGCCAGTAAAAAAATTACAGTGATGATACAGTTAAAATTTATATTCTAGTGGTAAAGTCACGAATTTTTTTTAGAAATTTTGAGAAACAACACTGAAAATTCGGATTTAGGAAATATTCATAATTGTATTCAAAATTTATGCATTGGCAATGAAATCAACCCTTTGTAGGGGACTGAAATTTTATAACCAATATTAACTCGAAAATCGATAGATCGACCAATTCTAAAGAACTTTTGTTTGAAAGTTTATTTTAAAATTGAGACTTATTAATGATTCAAAATGAATAACTCAAAAAGTTAATCAGGTTTCAAAAAACGTAGAAATTTCTTTTTCAATGACTCCTGTAAACTCAATAATAAGGATTGAGTTATTGCCTGTTAAGGAAAGCTATTTTTCTCCCAAAAAGAAACCCTTCAAAGGTCTAATATCTAGAATAGGATAAAATTTCTGAGAAAAACCATTACAAAGTAAACGAAAAGCACTTTATGACGAGCAAGTAAAAATATTTTTTGGCATCCTTCCTCACTATGGTGAGAAAAATCGCAGGGCATAATCCACTATTTCAAAATTTTGTAAAAAACGGGTTTTTTTTTTAAATAAATAAAAAATTATTAGGGATATGTAAAAATGTTTTCACCATTAATTGGTTGTACGTTTTTTTTACCGAATTTTTTTTTTTCTATTTTTGCAGCGTGATAATTTGAGGACTTATGGCAGTTTAAAGTTCGTATTTATCTATCCTGTAAGACCAGTGGGTAAATATAATCAGTTAATGGGTTGTTTCATTTGTCTATGGTTTTTGAACTTTGAAAATGATCTTTAATAACAATTATAAAATCTAGTATTTATTATACGACTAAATAGACATCAAGGAAGAATTAACGTACAAAAAAGGAATAGTTCTTGTAGATCATGTTTTAAATTTTAATTTTCCACCGAACATTGAACGTGACGGTCGAAAACTGTGATCATTCTGGCCTCAGATTAAAGTTACTGAAAAGCTTTAATATGCATGATACACGTTTCAAGCTGTAATCATTGTCGGAAGAGTATGTACACGTGGTGTCATTTTATTTTGCATTATTACATTTTGCTTCAATACGAATTAGTTTCTGTATTATTGCTAATAGCAGAAAATTATTAGTATTGTTTTTTGATAAATAATTCGTACTCTCAAGGGTTGAAGCATCTCGTCTAACAATAATTCAACATGACGCAATTTCAATGATTTGTTGCTCTCAAGTTATGATTAAAAGGGGTTATATCTGTGAAGTTAATCATAAACTTGTTCGAGGGTGTCAGAGATGTACATTTCAACCAAATAATGGTAAAATATAAGGTTTTTTATTTGTTTTTAATAAGAGGTATTTTTCAATTCAAAATAGAAAGTACATGTCAAAACTTGAATCTTACAGTTTTTAACCGCTGGTGACTAGACTATAGGAAAAGTAAGCGTTTTTGCAAACGTGTTGTTTTTAACATTTAACTATCGCTTTCAAAATATCAATTTAAACTATTTAAAAATACTCATTTTATATTGAAATGTCATGTAAATGCCAACTCTGTTATTTTTAATGAATATTTTTAAACCTGAATTTATAAAAAACTTGATTTTTTTTAAAGTAAACACATTCAATCCTGTTTTTATGTAACTTTTCACACAAATTTTTCAACAATGTAATGCATGTGATGCAGAGGTGTCAAACTCAATTTTGCAGAGGGCCATATATTAAATTTTGAATTCGTAGGTTGGCCAGATTGAAAATAAAAATAAATGAACTGAATTGTTACAACATTTCATTTATTAAATTATATAATATACGGTTGTTAAAAATCATATCAGTTATAAAAGGCTCGAGGATCCAGATACCTGACTTCTTTTGCTCTTATTTATTTTAATGACGAAATATCCAAACTTTTGAAACGTTGTGTATAAAATGTAAGAACGTCAATCTCATTAAATTTTTCTTTCAAAATACTCTCCGATTGAAGATCTATCAACTCCATTTGCAAATGAACTGGTGTCTGCGAAGCTTCAAAATTGAATGGATTGTTGAAAATTGGGAATTCCGTTTCATTCATTTTGTGAAATGATTTTCTGTGCCAAATGATTTTAAATGAGCAATCGAATGAAGTCTAAAAGCTCTAAAAAACATGACACATTGCGATCGCGGGCCTTATTGATAGGGCCTAGGGGCCGGAAGCGGACCGCGGGCCGTATCTTTAACATGACTTATGTAATGTATATTTGAGAAAAGCTGCCGTGTGATGTTTCACAAATGCCCGCGTGTAAACATCTTCCGGAATACCTTTAAAAATTTCGTGCATAGATAAATGATCTAAGCTATGGTTTACGTATTTAGAGCCAAGACGATTCTATGAGAACAACAACAGTGGTAGTCCAGACGTAGGGACCATCAGTTGTGATCCATAATGAGGTAGAGCATAGAAAAAAGCAACAGGTGTTCTTATTACCAAAGTATTTGTATGTCTGTATTAAACCAAGGAATAAAAATGGTTATGGAAAAAATATTAACGTAACCTCGTATTTCTGTAAATTAACTAACATAAAAGTACTAGCAATTAGTGTGCAGTTTTATTCTAAATGAGACCAATAAAAAATTACTTTCAGATATTTGTGGCTATAAATCATGTAAAATTTTCCATAAAAATAAATTATTTCATTTATTTTATTACTTAAATATTATATATTGAACATACTCATCATAATTCAATGCTGAAACGAAAGTGTTCTAAAAATGTATAAGTGTTCGTGTAATTGAATAAACCGGACATTCATTGGAAATTTGCAGTTTGATCTGATTCTGTTACATGTCACGAAGATTTATTTATACTTAGGTCATTCGACAAGCTTCAAGTACGTTCCAAAGAAAACTTTTTCTCTTTAAATACATTTATATGTATTAACATTTTTCTGCTCTGCTTCTTTGTTTGCTTGTGAGAAAATCCGCTATCTCGCGACACAATTTTCATTTGTTTATGAGGAACTTAAACACCTCCAAATCTTTTAAAACAATCATATCATATCAAATTTGAATTTAATTTCTAGTAAACATCAAGTTTCGCTCCACTCTTGTACAACCAACATTGAAAATACTGATCCGCTCGAGCTACGTTGTCTATATGCCTCAGCAGGCGTCAATAACGAAGCAGACTGATACTTTTTACATAAGTTGCTAAAATTGTTCGTTATTACTATCATTACCTGATATTTTAGA
Organism: Diorhabda elongata; assembly: GCA_026230145.1. Taxonomy (NCBI): domain Eukaryota; kingdom Metazoa; phylum Arthropoda; class Insecta; order Coleoptera; family Chrysomelidae; genus Diorhabda; species Diorhabda elongata. Next base: position 1,096,820 of record CM047928.1, read on the forward strand.
TTGGATAGGAGATTAATTCCTCGAACAGAATTTTATTTGTACTATTACCAGAATGATTGTGGCACGCATCGAAATGGCAAGATGCTCCTTTAACCATATGGGTGGCTTATTTAAGTGTCATTATCTCTCTAGTTTTATATATCCTGTTTTATGGAGTTGTGTCCTTCACCTTGAAAGAAGATATGAGCAAAAATTAGTAGCATTCCAAATGTGGCTTTATAGACTCAAGATATCCTGGTCTGGAGCAATTATAAGCACAATAACTCTCAAACTACGGTACTTCGGCCATATAATGTGGAATGCATTGCTCCAAGCCATCCGGTTAAGTTAAATATTTGGAGAAAGCGGTTTAGGAAGAAGAAGAACATCTTGGTTTAAGATCCTTAGAATCTGATTCAATACAACTCTTCCGCATTGCTGCTGACAGAATAAAGATTGTCCCAATGTTCGCCAAGAATAATAATATATAATTGATGTTATATCTGCACGTTTCTAGTCGCTTCAAAAAATTGTCTATGACATTTGGATGATCTTAAGATATTTCTCGATTTTTATTAGTGTTGTGCATCCTAGATCCTATGATAAGTCATAATTTCTTATGTGTTTCCTATGTCTCTCTTCAATCGCCCTCGGAATTCCTAATTTGGTAATTATTTAGAAGTGGGGCTCCACCCCAAACTTTTTACCACAAAATTTTACATTACCCAATCATGTCGGAATAGGCGTAATTGCCATCTACAGACATAGAACATGAGGTCTGAAAACAAAGATTAGGACCTAATCTCGTTTCCTCTCCACCTCTTCTATTGTGTTAACTATTAAACTGGTAGCTCTGTTGAGAATTTGTCGGCGATTTGTCACTGTGGAAAAAGGGAGGAGGGTGGATTCCAAAAGGCCTAACACCAGGTGGGGCCTGATGGTACAGCCCCCCAGTACATTAAAACTCTTCTCTTCTTCCACGAAATTTTAAGAAATCATGAAACTGTAAACTAAAATTATGTTAAAAATAAAATATTTTACCCCCTAAAAGGATCCGAATTGCACCATAAAATTTTCAAAGTAAGTTTGGGGTGGAGTCCCACTTCTTGATATTTATCCCTATTTCATTTCTACATTGCTCGATTTAGCTTATTCCCATAATTGTATGTCAAATTATGGTAATAGATTGTTAAGATTTTTTTCTTGATAACCCATTCGAGTTTCATTTATTGAATTGATTTAGTGACAGAAAATAATGTTCAAAAATATTTGAAAATAAATAATTAGTGTCTTTTGAGTGGAACGACTGGGGCGGTTCTGGATCTACTTTAGGGGATTATTAGGCACAATGACCAGATGCTTCGCAAGAAAAATGAACTGGTATTGTCCCCAAAGGTGAATAGTGTATGCACACCAGTTACAGTAATTTGGAATTGGCGGAAGTAGCTCTTAGATGAAAGACTAACACTTGAAAAAGATATGGGCTCGCCAACGTACTCAATTTAGCTAAAACTACTCCTGAACAAATTCAGTATTGCTACGAACTCGCCCACTGATATAGACCGCGAAGCCGGTTCAGTTGTAATATTTTATCGAAGCTAAACTTTAGCGGATGCGCATATTTTTGTGACCTATATACATTATGTAGTCCTTTTCCTTTGTTTTCGCCATTTTAGAGTTCTTAAGAATTCAAAAGATGTAGAATTTGATTTTAATATATACAGCGCATGCTTAGTAGCTTTGAGTAGTAAATAAATTGATGTCATAATGAATATATCAGGACAAAGACAAGTGAACTAAAAAGTTTATTTAAATAAATTAGTGAATAGTTAGCAATGTAAACTTTAGGATTATAGATAAATAACGTTAGTAAGATATACCGTGTGTATAAATTCATCCTACCGTTTTGTAATTAAAAAAGTATAGTATTGAAACAATTTTATAAAAGTACTTAACTAAATTAACAAACGTTGTTATTTCATAATGACAGGACATGTTGTATATAATACATGATTTAACTGAAAAACTTGTACCCATTTACCTTCAAAAAAAAGACATTCTGAAATACCTTGATATGTTAATTCAAGCATTGTGAAAATTGTAAATTGAACCGGTAAATTGGCAAATTAAAGTTTTTATCTCTGCATACAAAAATTTAGCCTTTCAACGACATGAATCAGGTCGTGGTTTGTTTACTAAACATTTTTTTTTATCGAATTTTTAATGACAATACGTGGTCAAGGTTAATTTACAACTACAATATATTTTGTTTATATTAGTTTCGTTTGTGTATTGTACACGGTGTTCGAATCAAAAATATCCACCAATATCAACTGCAGATTATAAAAATCCTTGCCCACAATTTTTTAAGTAATCGTTAAAAGGCAATCGAATCATTATAAATTGGTTAGGTCTTTATATGCCGTTATTTACACAGATGAACTTAATTGTAGTCCTACTTTGAACTTCGAAAAAAAATCATTATTATACCTCGTTAACTTGCTACAACTGAATATTGAATTATAAAACGAGTAAAATATATCTAAGGGAGTTTGGTTTAAACAAGGTACCAGACGTGAACTGATACTGATACTCAAAAGTATCTTTATAAATAGTCATGGTAGTCAGAATCGTCTGAACTAGACTCATCATTTGATTGAATTATGAAGGGTTATAAAGAGGGTGATACCACATACTCATCTTCTTCTCTCATCATCTCTGCTGCTAAAACTTTCTTTACGAGCTCTACAACCTCTTTACTAAGCTCTGGCAATTGATAACATTTTCGTAATTTTGATTTTACTTGTGCCCATATTAACTCTATAGGGTTAAATATGCAATGGTAATGAGGTAGTCTGAGAAGAGCACGACCCTGTTCTTTGCACAGTTAGGAATGTTTTTTTTCAGACATAAATACTAAAATTGGAGCTTTGTTACTACTACTATTTAGTATCTTATGGAGTTGCCGCGAATGGTAGGATACGTTGTCCATAACGATTACTGACTGTGGTGGAATGTTAGGTAAAAGCTGTTGATTAAACCACTGTTCAAATAATTCAGCTATCATATCTTCATGATAATTTTAGCAGATATTAATAAAGCATTAATAACGAAATTGTCTTTGCTTCTAGCGTGTACTATTATAATGCGTTTTCCTTTAGAACATGGCACATTCAAATTGTCAACCCAACCAAAAATTACTACATCGTGACTGTCAAACCATGTTCCATCTGGATAAATTATGTGTCTTTTAGAACTTCAGTAGTCTTCTATCTGACGCAAATAATTTTGTCGCCATCGAAAGATCCTTGACGATTTGGTTATTGTCATCCGTTTATTCAGTTTTTTTTTTCTGTTTAAAACCACATGCTGAAAAAACTTGACGCAATGTTTCTAAACTGGTATAATTGTATTCTGGATAATCTGCTACCTTTTGCTGTACTACTTCTAATGTACTACTTCTTCTATAGTCTCCCTATGTTCTCCTTATATAAACTATAAATTGTCGTACGTATAAAATTTTGAATAACTTTGTCAACTGATTTCAGTTTTTCTTTACATGTTTTTCAGTTTCTATTTTTTTGAAGAAATTTATGAAATAAATGAATCTCACCAATCGACGCCACTGCTTTCGGGTACTGAATAAACCTAGCAACTCTTAACGGGCACGGTTTTTCGAAATTCTGGAACTTGTAACTGCAAAAAATTTTCAAACGCGAATGACACGAATTTTCTACAAAAAACGTCTCTGGCCAGCCACTATATCTGAGTAACTTGAGAGGTATATTGGCCACATAAGCACTTGAAGTTTCAATTGATATATTTCATCATTCGCCATAACAATAAGCAAATCCAACGCGATATTTTTCGTTTGTGTTATTAACAATATTTTCATGTATATAACACACATGAACTACTTCCTCGTTTCAAATGAACTAACTTTTAAAAAACGCGATGATTATTTCAATATTTACAGACTTCCTACTAGTTTCTCTTCCAAAAAATGTTTTGGCTCTGGCACATTTTTTTTTTAATTCTACGTAGTTTTCGAGTTATTCGCGATTCAAAATATTTTCAAGCATTCAGACTTATTTTGTAATGAAAATGTTGAGGTTGGGAAACAATTTAAACCTTTTTTGTACATAATGTTGTACTCCACATTTTTTGTCCTGGCAGTTTGTGTTGAAATCCTCACAGTTTTCGAGTTATCCGCAATTTAAAATTTGTTTGAGTACATTTTTTGCTACAACACTTTTTTCATTTCAAATTTTTTTTAAGTTTCAAGTCAAAATTTCAAGAGTCTGTGCTCGTAAAATCTTGTTAAGATTTGCTAGACTCATTCAGTATCCCAAAACCTCCCAGAATCTAGAAAATCAAAACCGCCCAATTTAATTCGAGGTTTAAGCTCAAAATCGCTCAATTTGCCTGTACTGTTTATTATATAACGATACATAATGTACGACTATGAAGTTTTTGATACAGGTAACAAATTACTTACTCTCATTCAGTTTTTGTGTAATAATTGAGAAATCAATTTCCATTTTATGTTCTTTATTTCAAAAAACTTTTATTTGGACATGTGTATGTGATGAAGCTCATCTCTAAATAATTATGACAAAATTAAACATACATAGATTCAACTGAATCTACGTAAGTGATATTATCGGTAACCTATTGATCCAGGAAAATAACATTTGCTATCCAATATACGTGGTCAATTTAAAGTGACTGTGCAATGAAGAATTCGTTATTGGTACACTTAGTGCAGCAAGTTTCCATTTTTTTCAAATAATCCAAAAATAAATTTTCGTAAATTCTGGAAAATACACGTTTGCCTCTGCTTTAACTTCTTTATTTTGCACTCCTACTTCAATAGAGCTATAATTCTATATAGTTTTTACTTTAAGATGATTTAATAGTGTCATATCATTAGTATTAACAGATTCCGCGTGAGGCGCCAAGTGTCTCTATTACAATGAGTTACTCGCGACTGTATGAACCATGATAAGTACCATAATCCAGTATGTCATCTCATTTTGTCGAGAGATGTTACAAAAATCGAAGCCGTAGTGCCATAATCCACACTGATTTTCATAATATGAAAAATGTTCAGATGTAGATCGGCTCACAAAGACATACATAGAATGCAAGTTTTATTTTCAAATTTAAAAGTCGTGAGATACGAGAAGGAAAAACCTTTTTGCTTCCAAGTGAAAACCTCGTATGAGAGTGAAGATTTCGAAGAGGTGGTTATAAGAAAAAAAGGAAGAAAAAATAACTAATTTGGTTCTGAACCAAATATTGACACAAACAAAAAGAAAGAATTATTATCTTTATTTGAAGCCAGTCTGATTCCCAAGTCATACTTGGCTGTACTAGATTTAAAAAATTAAGTTTAATCTAAAATCCTCGTTCCAGGTTGCTCAATATTATTTTGTTTTTTGATGCTGTTCGTTCTCACATTAAACGTAGATTTACCGAATGTTACGAACAAACTCGCGAAATGAGTCATTAGCTATAATGGAATTTTAAAATTCGGTGAATTCGCGCGGCGCATTCAATCTGTTTTTTATAAATGGCGGACGCACCTTCGATGAACTTTTTATTATAGAAGGAGGTTTATTAACGAGTGGATAAATGTCAAACGGGTCCGTTCCTCATTGCTCGCTTGCGTATGCTCTGGAACGTAACGTCGTCTGCGCGGTCAGCGCTCGTCAAACGCCCCAGGTAGAAACTTGATTCCTTTCTCAACCATCAAACAATTTGCGTTAATATTTACTTGTGAATATATTTTGTGTTGATAGGTAAATCATTGAAGTAAGTCAAATGTGTAATATTTTTACATACACGTATCATATTACTTAACTAAAATATTATTTTTTTATAACCTCAAAGTACATTATGGAGAATAATAATAAAGAAGAACTGAAATCTGAATTATCTTGTATATTAAAAAAATTGATGATTTCCATTCCGAGTCCGTTCAGGCGTTTTACCCAACCGATTTGCTTAATTTTTTTTGTATTGATGCACAGATCAGCCATCAACCATCGGATTTTATCTAATTTTCACCATTCTCAAGTTATACTCAAATGCGATTTCCCCCTGGAGTTTTTCACATACACACGTTCTATACTCAATATCTCAGGTTCTATTCAAGATAGAGACTTCGTTTTGATTTAAGAACACTCGCTGAAACACCTTCTTTCTTTTGAGTTTTTGAGCACTTAAATCGGTTGAGTTGGAGAGGAGCTAGGCGCGGACATTCAATGTGGAGTTATGGATTTTTGTAGGTTTTTGGCAATTTTTCTACATTCAAAGATCTATACCTCAGGTTCTAATATAGCTACAGAGTTCGTTTTGGTTTGAGAACACTCGCTGAAACACCTTCTTTCTTTTGAGTTTTTGAGCACTTAAATCGGTTGAGTTGGAGAGGAGCTAGGCGCGGACATTCAATGTGGAGTTATGGATTTTTGTAGGTTTTTGGCAATTTTTCTACATTCAAAGATCTATACCTCAGGTTCTAATATAGCTACAGAGTTCGTTTTGGTTTGAGAACACTTGCTGAAACACCTTCTTTCTTTTGAGTTTTTGAGCACTTAAATCGGTTGAGTTGGAGAGGAGCTAGGCGCGGACATTCAATGTGGAGTTATGGATTTTTGTAGGTTTTTGGCAATTTTTCTACATTCAAAGATCTATACCTCAGGTTCTAATATAGCTACAGAGTTCGTTTTGGTTTGAGAACACTCGCTGAAACACCTTCTTTCTTTTGAGTTTTTGAGCACTTAAATCGGTTGAGTTGGAGAGGAGCTAGGCGCGGACATTCAATGTGGAGTTATGGATTTTTGTAGGTTTTTGGCAATTTTTCTACATTCAAAGATCTATACCTCAGGTTCTAATATAGCTACAGAGTTCGTTTTGGTTTGAGAACACTTGCTGAAACACCTTCTTTCTTTTGAGTTTTTGAGCACTTAAATCGGTTGAGTTGGAGAGGAGCTAGGCGCGGACATTCAATGTGGAGTTATGGATTTTTGTAGGTTTTTGGCAATTTTTCTACATTCAAAGATCTATACCTCAGGTTCTAATATAGCTACAGAGTTCGTTTTGGTTTGAGAACACTCGCTGAAACACCTTCTTTCTTTTGAGTTTTTGAGCACTTAAATCGGTTGAGTTGGAGAGGAGCTAGGCGCGGACATTCAATGTGGAGTTATGGATTTTTGTAGGTTTTTGGCAATTTTTCTACATTCAAAGATCTATATCTCAGGTTCTAATATAGCTACAGATTTCGTTTTGGTTTAAGAACACTCGCTGAAACACCTTCTTTCTTTTGAGTTTTCGATCACTTAAATCGGTTGAGTTGGAGAGGAGCTAGGCGCGGACATTCAATGTGGAGTTATGGATTTTTGTAGGTTTTTGGTAATTTTTCTACATTCAAAGATCTATATCTCAGGTTCTATTCAAGATAGAGACTTCGTTTTGGTTTAAGAACACTCGCTGAAACACCTTCTTTCTTTTGAGTTTTTGATCACTTAAATCGGTTGAGTTGGAGAGGAGCTAGGCGCGAACATTCAATGTGGAGTTATGGATTTTTGTAGGTTTTTGGCAATTTTTCTACATTCAAAGATCTATATCTCAGGTTCTATTCAAGATAGAGACTTCGTTTTGGTTTAAGAACACTCGCTGAAACACCTTCTTTCTTTTGAGTTTTTGATCACTTAAATCGGTTGAGTTGGAGAGGAGCTAGGCGCGGACATTCAATGTGGAGTTATGGATTTTTGTAGGTTTTTGGAAATTTTTCTACATTCAAAGATCTATATCTCAGGTTCTGATATAGCTACAGAGTTCGTTTTGGTTTGAGAACAATTGCTGAAACACCTTCTTTCTTTTGAGTTTTTGATCACTTAAATCGGTTGAGTTGGAGAGGAGCTAGGCGCGGACATTCAATGTGGAGTTATGGATTTTTGTAGGTTTTTGGAAATTTTTCTACATTCAAAGATCTATATCTCAGGTTCTGATATAGCTACAGAGTTCGTTTTGGTTTGAGAACAATTGCTGAAACACCTTCTTTCTTTTGAATTTTTGAACACTTAAATCGGTTGAGTCGGAGAGGAGCTAGGCGCGGACATTCAATGTGGATTTTTATGGATTTATGTAGGTTTTTGGCAATTTTTCTACATTCAAAGATCTATATCTCAGGTTCTAATATAGCTACAGATTTCGTTTTGGTTTAAGAACACTCGCTGAAACACCTTCTTTCTTTTGAGTTTTTAGCACTTAAATCGGTTGAGTTGGAGAGGAGCTAGACGCGGACATTCAATGTGGAGTTATGGATTTTTGTAGGTTTTTGGCAATTTTTCTACATTCAAAGATCTATATCTCAGGTTCTAATATAGCTACAGAGTTCGTTCTTTTCTATTATAATGATTTCTGATACTTATTTAATGGATTCGATGCGAGCGAAGCCGCGGGTAAAAGCTAGTTTATTATGGAAAGTAAAAATGAAGAGGAATTGAAGACTGGATTATTTAATTGTCCTGAGTTAAATGTCATACGTACTTTTCTATGTATTACAGATTTCTATGTAGATACAATTACTAATTCAATATCTAATTAATAAATACACATTTTCCAAATCTATTTTCTTGGTTAATGTTGAGTTATGTGAAAATATTTAGTATTCGAATATTTTTGTATGTAAATTTTCATTCAATGGCTATACTACTTAAATGATAGTCTGGAAAAATAGTTACGTTAAGGAAAAGTTATTTGTTGTAACAATTTATACAAAAAATACTCAAATCTCTTTATTTAATACTTTGCATTACAATCCCAACACTAACAAATGAATATAAATCCAAATTATTTTAAGGGAATGTTGCCAATGTGTTAGTAATATCAAAAGAGAACAATTTGAATTAATTTCAGAAAAAAATAGTGAATAGAACAAAAGTCCATCAAAATTTTATCGAAAAAATTCTCTGAGCAAATATCAATTTTTGGTATCAACATTTTAATGAAACAAAACCAATCACCAACTAATTTAAATCCAATTTTCTGAAGTTTCTTGTAATCGAAACATGTTATTGTTAATTAATATCAAAATCAAACTAAATAATATGCAAAAAATAGATTAGAACAAAGCTCAATTTGAACTTTTTTCGAGTAAATTCCAATTTCATGAAAATGTTTTACACTTTGAATGAACATTTTTTGACATGAAATTAATCCATCAATAATAATAATGTTCTACCAATGAACAAATGCTATTTCAAAAGTGTTTATTACAGTATTTCTTTTAAATAATTTCTAGGAAGGTTTATTTATTTATTTCTTGTGTTTCTTTTTGTTCTAGAACTTTGTAGAATTCTATTTGTGGTATATAATCATAAAGAAAATAACGAATTAGTAAAAATAATCGCAGAAATTATTTAAGTGATTATTTTTAAGTAAATTATTATAAGTTAAGTGTATTGTATAGTGTGTAAATAAATTAAAACGCAAGAGACAGTGTTTATTAATTCACCCCACGAATAGAAGGAGTGTAAATAACTACGAAAAACGTTACATTAAGTTTAAACACAACCTTTGTGGACGCGTTTTGGTTTGAACATTTTTGCGATTTTACAAGTTTAGTAGCACAGGGTAATCGAGTGAAAATAGGTGATGATAATAACAAAATTAAAATTTTTACAAAATATCAGACAAAAACGTGTAAGCATATCATCATAATATTGGCCAGTTCTATGGAGAAATTCACTTCTTTTACGTTCAATTTAAATACACTTATGGTACTTTTGTATCTCCAGTAGTTTTATTAGAAGATCGCTATATACAAGGACAAGGATTTTATTAACAATTTCTGTAATAGTTATATTTAATGTGGGTCCCGAACGTTCACGTTTATTCGTGTGCATTTAGCCATTTTCACAATCGAAGATCCACTCACAAATCATTCCATGAGACGGAGCTCCTCAGTATATTTACGTATATTTTCCTTGGTTTCTTGAGTTGTTTTTTATCCAAACACACTTTTCTTTATATGGGTAATAATTGTAATCTATCTCTCAAATTCTTATAAAATTTTCACTGATGAAATTAGAAACATGGCGGAAACCAACAATATAATAACGCACCGAAAACTTCGATCTCTAAAAATCACACTTCCATCCTATGAAATCATATTTAGTGACATATGAGACGTCAATGTTACAATTTATCAATAATCACCGTTACTGTTAATGATTGAATCTTTAAACGAAAATACATTTGTGATTGTGTTGCATTTTATCACGTTCATTCAAAATTCCAAAGTGTTTCTTAATATATTTCCTTCATTAAAACACAAAATTAGATGTCGTCGTTTTCACTCAATATACATGAAAATATGTGTTAACAAGGAAAAACATGATTAATCAAAATGTAGACGGAAAGGTTTGTTAATAGTTTTTATAATTAAATATAGTGGTAACAACAGTTTCAGTATTTTTGTTCAAAATTTGTAACTTGTAGCCAATAAAATTGGCATTGGAAAAAGTCGTTAGATGAAAATGCGTTCTGTATGAGCATCCAAGAAAATATCCAAAACATTTAGAAGCCATCTAACCAAAATGCACACATCCATCTGGAGTTTTAAGGTTAAGTCCAGTTCTGATGTATTCTAGCAAAATGCAATCTCAGAATTTCATATTTTCTGGTTATTAAAGGTTTTTAGCTGGTCTTCTCTAGATTAATGCTGCTTCATGTAAATGTCTTGAATTGAAAATCTGTTGATTCATGTATTAGTACATTGATTGTGTGACTTCTCCGGGATCATGTTGCTGTAGGAAACGTACATCAATTCAATTCGTACAACGTTTTATATTGACCCTGTCATCGATTGTACCATCTCGTTTTATTATATCATTTCACCATTCGACTGAAATTGAAGTGATATCTCCTCAACTTAGGAGCAATATGTCATTGAAAAGACTCGATGCACTTACGGATTCCTCCAATGAAAAATGTCGCGATTGTTTTCTTCATGCCTCACTCATAAATGAATTTCGAAAAAGGCATTTGTCAAGATCGATCAAAATTAAAAACTTACTTGTTATACACACTGCTTGATATTTTCTAATTAGGTAATCTAGGAAAACAGCTGCGTCAAACAGACGACCGTAGGGTAAACAATTGATTTTCTAGTATGTACCCGAGTTGAGTATTGAGAGTTGTTTTGTATTGTTTTTTGTTTAATGGTGCTAAGTCGACTCCATACATACTTTTTAGATCTGCTTCACAGTGAAACTAATACAACTGAAACTGAGTATTCTTGCAGTTATTTTAATAAGTCCGCATTAAATAAGCTTTCAAGCAATTTACAAAATTTAGGGCACTTGTATTCGTAAATTACGGTAGTTTTTAAGACAATTATTTCCAATGTTGCATTAAAGTTTATCAAACATGAATAGGTTGCAAAGTAATAACCCAGTGGCAGTTGAAAGATTCAAGAACAGTTTACCCCTTTTCACTTGATAAGGGAAGCTTCAGACAGAATTCTGTTCACTTTCCACAAGTTTCCAATATTTTTGTGATTTATATTATACTTACCTCTCGCCTACACTGAGCAAAAATGGAAAGTGAAACGCATAGTGGAAAAAAACTACCAAAGGTCACGTTTCCAAGAGGAAATTTTTGTACTTCTTTTAGTAGCAATTGTTTAAGAAGTAATTTCGCAATAAAACTGGGCATAATAAGGTAGAAAATCGAACAAATAACTTCACAAACTACAAAAAAACTTACGGCAATATCATTTCTTTTCATTGTGGAAGCTGATTTTGACAATTTGTTTAGCCTAAATGAACGTTACTACAAATTAATGTAAAAAATATGTTTTTTCTCCAACCACCAAAAAATGTTGATATTTTTGTACTACTTTCAAGTGCAAAAGCCATCAATTCCCTTACCGTACAAAAATTTGCTCTTTGCTTAGCAACAGTTTTAATCCTACTCGCAATTTTGCAATTTTGCGCTGCGCTCCGCCTCGCAACTGCAAATATGGCTCGTAAAAAAATCGGGGTTAAGCCCAACTTATCAATAAAACTTTATTAATCTATATTTGTGCATACATTGAGAGATTTTCACTCAAATTTCACCTATTTTGGACGTTCAGTTTCTGTTTGACAATCGTATAAGTGAATCAGAATTCGATCTCGTACGAAGAACGTACGGGACGGCCAAAAACGGCAAAAACCAGCGATATCATCGGCAAAGTTCACCAATCGGTCCTGGACAACAGTCAGATTGAGGTTAAGAAGATAGAAGTGGCTATTAGCATATCAAAAGTACGCATTTGTTATATACTGACTGAAGAATCATGCATCGGAGCGTTATCCGCGCGTTGTACGCGTTTCCCAAAGTTTTATTGCATTTTGGATTTAAGCAAAATTCATAACTGAATAACTAAAACAATAACAAGAGAGGATTCTGCATCATTGCTTAATATGTCAAAGAAAGAAATTCCAAAGAAGCAAGCGCATTTGAAGAAAAATATACTTTTTTACAGAATAACGCACCTTGTCACACTTTGATGAACGCAGATCGAATTGGTTGTGCATCCACCGAATTCATCTGATCTGACCCCAACGACTTTTTAGATAAGAACGGTAACACCTATTATGAAGAGAAAGACGGCAACTGTACAAAACTAATATTCGAGACGGCGTTTACCTTCTTTGGTGAATCTACAGAACAGACTAAGTATAGAAACAAGAGTTTCTGAAGTTATTCGGATTGTCCCTATAAACACCTCTTGATTAAAAGTGGATTTTGTACAACAAATTGCGCGATATTAATCAATCTCAACGAAGAAAGTGTTATCCAATGAATAACGAAGACAGTTACTTCGAAAAATTATCGGAAAAAGGCGCAGCCAAATCAGCCGACGTGTGCGCTTACTATTTTTTGGTCGCGCAAAGCTAGGCCGAGTTAAGGGATCAAAGATTTCATAGTTTTTCTATTTATGACCTTTTTTTTTGTAAATTTTAGAACGCATAAACCGGTCTAAGTACATGATTTTTCCCAGAGCTGAAGTTTGTTGGCATAAGTTAAAAGCGAGTGCCGCAAATCAAGTGAAGGAGAAACATGTCACGTTCTCACGTACGGTCAATTTATATAGCAGCCTGAAATTTTTTTAAACAGATCTTCTACTTCTACATATTTTGATATATCAGCAATGTTTTAATAATTAGCATAATTAGCTCATGAGCATCGAATACTGGGATCGCAATGCTGAAGGCTCTACTTTTTTTAATAACTCTTAAAAAATAAAGCGATTTCCTATTGTTTTTCTTGAAGTTCTTGGTATCAAATTATTACAAACGTCGGTCGGATGCTTTTTGAACAATATCTGCAGGTGTATTTTCAAACTACGATTCGAAACAACAATAAACTATTTTACAGCAAAAATAGTAGTTTTTTGTCCGTGTTTTTATGGAAACACCGATGAAAGTTTTCATAGCTTAAGTAGACACGTAACACGTTGACATGTAACAATTCATGTTTGACTTGAGTTACAGTGAGAAATTATTTTCCTCATATCTCGGTTGAAAGTACGTACTTTCGTCCCTAATAACATTTACTCCTTGTAAATCGGGAGATTTCAACTTTAGTAGAATTAACTACGTACTTTCGACCGGTTATGAAGAAAAATCGTATACACCACATGGGCCGAAAGTTCAAATCAATTTAGCTTTCGTTCCTTGTAGTGTACATACATGTGTAACATTTTATAGTATCCGTAAAAATATGGTTTTTCATTAGAAGTGAATAACTATATTCATATTCCATTTACACTAAAGGCATTAAATTCATTTGGTATAATTTGTTCAATTTGAAATAATCTTTGCAGATATAATTAAATTATTATATGCGGTAATCCAAAATAAAATATTATACTGAACAGAGATGGTTCAGTACGTTATATTTTATAATCTTTATTTGGTTACAGAAAAGAAACTGTTGTCAACAATAAGAAGAAGAGGGAATGGTGTACCTTTTAGCTAATTGGGGCATGGGAGAAAATGACACAGGTAAAAAAAAATGTGCCGAACCCGTTCAAGCTAGTTTTAGGCGTCAAGAAAATATTGGTGCTAACAATGACGAAGTTGATTTGTTTCCTTTGAATAATCAGGTAATAATATCATATTTAAATATATAGTACGGTGCAAATGAAAGGAATAAATTAGCTATTTCGTAAACTGGCAACTTTGAGGAAAAATCCCTCATCTTTAAACTGACTAAACTGACTTTTTTATTTTCGACGTCATCAATGTGAGCTTGTTTGTTTGTAACTCTCCTTTGTGTTTTATTAGAGTTAGTATATCCCACCACTTTAATTGCATTCGTTAGCCGAGCGGGCTAAGGCATCAAATTCCGGATACGCCGATCGTGGGTTCAAATCCCGTTCACGCTGTAAAAAATGTTTCTTTTTCACAAGTATTTTAAACTTTTAAGTTTGATGTGCTTTGTAAAATATATTTATTGCCACCCAGTGCCGAGATGCGACCCTCACAATGGAAAACGTTGGTCTAAGAATTATAACAGATTACGGTTAATTTGCGTGATCCTGTTAGTGTGCAGATTATCAAGGTATTCTGGAAATTATCTGGCTGAGTCAGTTTAAATGGAGAAAGTTCATTCGCTTCTTATGGTGGGTACTCACTTACAACAAACCAATCCGAAAGAACCAAATGCCCCGCGAGCACTATATCAAGTTCGTTTAGTCGGTACGTTGCGCCGAACAGAATAAAACTTACAAAACATTTCCGGGGGCTCGGTTTTGAATGTTCGTTGCGTTTGTGGTTTTCAACTGTGCGCGGGAAAAAGTGTTAATTGATGAGTTCGAAAGACAGTGTATTCTATGAAATCCGACAAATATATATTATAACAAAGCAAAGAAGCATGATGCTTGTGTGGCAATTGCTAGTAATATAGGACGTGAAAAAGTCTTCTATCGAGTTTTAGAAGCGTGAAAGCATATTGTAGATACTGCACGAGCCCCAATGGCTAAAAAGAGCAGTGTAACAACCTATGATTGCCTTTCGAAATATCGTACCATTCTTGGTTATTCTAGGACCTACTAAACATATTTATTTTTTATATAATGTAGATCATTAAGTGAGGCCATATATTGACGGCCCAAAAAAGGTGTCTTGTCCGCATCTTACGCTCTTTTCTTTTTTTTTCTTTTTTTTTCTTTTTTTCTATTACCAGCTAAAAAAAACCACAAACAAACACGGACTGATTACTGGTGAGAGTTTTGTTGCAGGTTATTCAGACCGCTCGCGATCATGATTGTTTGGAATGCGTGGCGCGTAAAGCTCGTTCGGAGTGTTTGTTGCAAGTGAATACGCACCTTTACATCAACTAGATAATCTGCAGACTAACGAACATTTATACGGTAAATTCCTTAAAACAGGTTCTTGCTTGACTAAAATATCTTAATTAGTGTTAGGTAATTGTTTAATATAATTAAAATGAATCAACTAAAATTTTACTCTACTGATAAAATATAGCAAATCAAATCAACTAGGAAAATCGTTAAAAAAGTCTAATTGCAAAATTCCACGTCATAGAAATACTTATAGGGCGATATAAAGATTGATGAAATTTCGAATTGCACAAAAAATGGTTTGCAATCACATTTCCTGACGCCCTGACCATGACTTTTGACTGATTTGTTGCGATTTGACGTAAGGAAATTTCGAAATCAGAAACATAAACTTCTGCTATCAAATTTCAAATTGCAATTGCTTGAGAATTCCAGTTTTTGTGTCCAGTTTGAAGAGCCCACCATCAGATCTTTTAAGAATTTCGGCTAAAATGTAACGGGGATTAATTTTTGATGTGTCAACTGGCTGAGGTTCATTTTTTGGCTATAGGATGCTTAGCATCAAAAACGAATATCATTTTCATGGCTAGTTTTTCTAAATTCTCCTTGGCCTTTTCACGTTGTTCTTTTGCTTCATATTATTTTAAAAACTTTTACATAAAATCTTTTTGCAGTAACCTTCTCCTTCATACTGCGAATCATCGCGAATTGCATGATTGAACAAATTACATTCAATACAGGTATGAGCACCTCGTTAACTTGTTACAACTTTATATTAAATTATAAAACGTAAATAGACGAGTAAAATGTACCTGCCTGTAAGAGAGTTTGGTTTAAATAGGATACCAGACGTGAACTGAGCACTTTTTGTACCCCATTCGTTTTTTACTGGAAAACGAAATTTCAAAGCAAAAACCATAAAAGAAAAATGACGTTTTTTAAAATAAAACAAAAAATTCATTTTCAAAGTATCTTTATAAATAATCATTGTAGTCAGAATCGTCTAAACGTCATAATTTGATTGAACAACTTCGGTTTAAACAATGAGGCACGAGGTTCGCATAAAAAAAATTTACGTGGAATAGTATTCGATACTCTTGCACCGATTGCTCCTGGACTAATAGGCGTTGTAAGACCTTTCACAGATATCTTGTATATTTCTTCTTTGAGTTAGAACTTGCATGATAATTAAATTTTTTTGTAATTTCAGGTTGGTGGTCACACGAGATTGATGGTATTGAATTCCAGTACAATAGTGAAGCCTCTAAATTACCGAGAGTTGGATTTCTATCAAAATATACAGGAACAGGATATTAAAAATTTCGTACCGAAATATAAAGGTAAGCTGAGTAACTTATAAGAAAAAAGTGACCTTTTGGAAAGACTCTAAAGTGCCATTTTAAATGAAAACTTATAATTTTTATTTAACAGTTTTGAATTATTGGTGCTTTTAATACAATATAGGTTTAGTAAAATTGTAATATTTGTAAAAAAAGTAAGACCAAAATAAATCTTTATCCGTACTCTTAACTCATTTTGCATGCTTTATTTTTTATAAACCAAAAAGTTTTCTGTATTCATTTTTAGAAATGTTATAAAATTAGTGATCGAGATCATTTCATGGTTTTTATTTTATTAGTTTCTTTATTGTGTAAACGACTGAGCGAATGAAATTTTCTAGAAAATCATTGAATTATTTGAGGTACCATGGATTCTGATAAGCTTCAACGAAAAAATTTTAATAAGCTCACATTAGAAAATAGCCGATAATAATCATTTGGGAGCGACGGTCACTTTTAACTTTCAAGTGCCTTAATCCCATAGAATATTAGGTTTTATTGCAGAGACCAGATTTACAAAAATATAAGACTAGGTAACAATGTCAATTTCAGGAGTAACATAGATACAAATAAAACGATATGTAATTGATTTCACAAAATACAACCTACTTATACATTTATTTTTGTAGATATTACGAGGATTGTCCTCCCTAACAAAGATTTTTCCCGAAATCATTTTTATTATTCAACATAGGCTCCTTTTAAGTCTATGCATTTTTTCTAGCATTACTCTAACCATTTTCATATGTCCAAATAATAGTTTCCACCTTTGTCCTTAAAATAACATATGTCCGAATAGTTTTGGCTCAAAACATTTAACCACATAATTTTGTACTTATGATACATTTGAACAACGTAAATCCGGACGCGGAATATCTAAAATCCGGACTTATTCGTTCGTATCGAAATTTTTAGCACGAAGAATATGTTTATAAAGTATTTAATCTTTTCATTATTATTATTATTTTATAAATGAGATTTTGTGCAGCATTAAACGCATTGAAATTTAGGAATATCTAAAGACCAATCCTTTCCAAGTGTTTCCGGATTTACGATTTTGTACTGTACTATTTTATTTGCGATAATTAGCGGTTTGGTTACTAACAAAGTTGATAACTTGAACTGAATGTAGGGGTCCGGGCTCCTAAACTAGGTGTAATTTTCTGCGAACACATCTTATTCCATCTTGGAACACTTGAACATTTATTTCGTGTGTTTATCTAAAAATTCTACGCCGTTATTGCTCCTCATTTTCAGCTAGTCACTCTCCGTCATACACTTTGCGAAAAAAAAAGTGCCCAAAAATCTTTCATTGGACGAGCCGGAGTTTATCTTTGGTTTGGTACAAGGTTTGTTATTTTGATGTAGCCAATTTTTAGTTACTTTTGTATAATGGTGGGACGCTAAGAATCTACAGGTTTACCCCTTATTTGACGTACATAAAGTCTGGATATCCCACACTAGCAAATTTTTCCTTTTCTTTCTTTCTGCTCTTTCTCTGGCAAACATTTTGTCTGGAATATGGTCCGTTAATTTCCGTTTTAATCCATATTGAAATTACTATAATAAAGGACTACTATTAAACTTCAAATCAACAGATTTTGATTCGTCCACACAAATGGACGTTTCATAAAATCCGTTTTTTGTACATCTATACGACTAACCGTTTCCTTTATTTGCAAACCTTTTTCTATGTGTTCCATAATGTACACATCAACAGTGTCTTCAACATAATGTACAATATGTCCTGTACTATTTAAGGGTTTGTTAAGTGCTCGATTAGGAAAAGTGACCGGGCGCCGAAATGGCCGATATATTATAAAAATACAACTTCAAATGTTATCGCTTATATAATAAACTTTTAGTTAAATAGTACATTATACTAGAGCTGATTGCAATAGAATATCGGCGAATATATTCTTTTTTTTCCCAATATAGTCTTTATTAATGGCCTTCTAGCGTTTATAATGCGTTTTAAAAGAGTTTTAAACCCCTACAGTTTTTGAAAGTGCACATAATCGTATATACTAGATAATGTAAAAATATCATTCATGATAATAAAATAAATATCGTGAAATTATGAGCCCTTAATAATAATATTGAGGGGTGTATCGTTACGACTATTGATTTTTTAACAGCAATCGCATTTTTTTACTCAAAACTCATCAGTTATCAAACATTTTAGCGACACTATATTTCTTAGTAAATTAATGTGCCTTAAAAATTGATTTATTTTTTCAATTTTGCGTTTCGATAAAATTAAAAAACTAAACCGATGTTTAAGGTACTATTACAAGAAAACGGCTTGTTTTACATTAATTTACTAACAAAGCTTTTTTCTAGAAAATTTGATTCCCTATAATAATACGAATCGCTAAAATTTTTCAGTTAAATAATCGACAAGTTTTGAGTTGAAAAAAGCGATTACTTTTAAAAAATCAATAGTCGTAAAAATACGCCCCTAATATTTTTATTAAGGGCTCAAATTGTCATCATAGCTTTTTTATCATCATCATAGTTGAAAAAAGTCGTTTTTTAGGCCCAGTCTAATATACATCAAAGGACTAAATTATTACTTAATTTTCAAACTACAATCATTCCGATGCTTGGGCCATAAATTATTAATCTTTTTGATCTAACTCGAGTTAAAATGTAAAAAAATCTTTTTTTTTTTTCGCAAATTGTTTTTTACACAATTCTCAATATTCTATGAACCTCTTAAACCTCATATGTCCTATGCAGACCCTGCACAAGGAAACGCGAATGTGAATGATCCTTTTGTATATTTTCGCCTTCACTCGCCTCGCCTCTTGGTTACTTCAGTACGTGTCGGTTATTCGGGCGTGAGGACGTGAATATAGCATACATGGAGAATCTGGAAGGCTCGCCCCGACTTCCCTCGACGATGACGAGAACCTTTTGGAGGCGCCTCGCATGGGATTTACCGAAGTATGCATATAGTAAAAACGCATTGCACTTTTCACTTAATTTAGTGAGGTTTTCAGAGTTGAGAAGAAAAGACGTTTAGTTAGGTATATTACTTTGGTTTATACTAACTAATTTAATGCTCAAATTCGAATTTTGGACACCAGATTTATTTAAAAAAATATTTTGACATCGTTAACATGGAAATTAATGGCCAAATTTGTCCTACTACTCCCGCACTTTTCTCAGCATTTTCATTGGGATTATCAGCCATTCTTTCGGAAAATATTTTTTGTATTTCCAAAAATTCAATATGTCTGCCTTTGTTTACAACTAAGTGATTTGTGTTAAGTTTTATTTTTTTGTAATAATCAAAGGATTAAATTTTTCAATAAAATTGTCATTTCATATTTTAATATAATTTTGCTTGCTATCTAAAACCGAAAACAGTATGAAAAACAACACTTTATGGTGTTACATCTCTAGTTTTTCTGTGTTTATAGAACTTTATCCACTTTTATAATTTACCCACTTATATACTAAGATAGAAAAGGTTTATTTACAGGTATCATTTAGGTGCTAATCTAATTATAGAGAAGTGAGTATAGCTTTAAATGAAAAAGTTACCTCAACTAAAACTTACGAGTTTTTATAGAAGCGCATAACATTATTGATTTCGCAGCGTTATAATACCTAAAAGACGGGCTTATACCATTGATCTAAATTAACTTGAAATATTAAGCAACGGAATAAACTTGTTGCAGTGGGTTTTTGGCACGTGATTTAAATGAAAATACTTACCAGACACAAACAATATCAATTTCAAACGCACGAAATAAGAGGATCACGCAAGAATCACGTAGTTTTCTAGAGAACCCAATATAACTAACCCGAAATAACATAAAGCAAATTTTCTTTCGTCTCCAGTTTCTTTCTTATACCAACTGAACATGACGATTGGAATATTGGAATACAAGACATATTGGACACGATATAAAGGCACCACTGGAAGATAATCATATAAAATTGATACAGTGTTGCGGATTCAACATTAGGAGTTGCCTCAACCGCCTGATATGTGTATTGTGGATCTTCGTTCATACCTCTCAATCTCTCAATGTTATCAACAGTAACTGAAGAACAGGGCCTACCAGCACGTACTTCATCACTAAGCTATGCCCGTTCTCTTTTAATTTAAATATACCAGCGAAACAGGGTTTTTATTTAATCAAGCATTGTTTTTAAATGGAAAAAATACCTTGAAAGCAAAAACTTTACTTGAAAAGTATCATAGTGAATCTTCTTTAGGAAAAACAACCGTCATTGCCTGATATGAAAAGTTTGAATAGAGCTTTCAAACACCGGTGATGCTCAGCGATAAAGATGTCAAAATTAACGATTATGCCAGGAAATATCTTGAAAATTATGCCTAAATCGCTTGATCTTGGATCATCTTTGATCATACGTCCCGCTTTCTCAGTGTTACCAACAGTAACTAACCTCTTTTAAATTCGTTATATCACCAAAACACAGTTACTGGTGAAGTACTTTACTCACCAAAAAGCTCGTTGCAACTGTTCGAGACTTTGTTATTTATTTAAACTGATCTTTAAATCACGCGATTTGACATAATTCGATGGTAAATCATATGTACCCCTATTTACTCTGCGATAGCAGCGACTTAACTGCAGTTAGGTTACTACTGAGGTTACTACTTAAGGAACTTGAGGATGGTTGTATTTAAAACCGCACTGTTGCCATTTGAACTCTTCTAGCTTCGTGGCTCTCAAAATATATAGAGTAGCCCTCAAATTCACACGAGAAGTCCTACTCTTTCAAGTTACTTTAAACTTTTCATGAGTCACCCATTTCTACATCATTTAAATATCCTACAATTAAATAAAAGTTTCATCACCAAGATTTTAGGAAATATTGAAGAAGAATTTACTTGGTATATTTAAAAAATTATAGATTTTATATCGAAGATACTCACGATATATTTTGAAATTATTGATAAAAAAGAGCTTACTTCGTTTTTTTCTTTGTTTAAATCTGTATAAAGATGATAAAATAGAATTCGCTTCAGAATCTTTGGTACAAAACTGATATATAATTTCAATTTTTTTCCACTAACAATCGAACTTATGAATAGAGCTGTGTTTATTAAAAGTCGTGTATTTTCTAACAGTTCTTACAGCCAAAAGACTGAAATATGCGTTTCTTTAATTGACACAGCGTATTGTTAATCGTCATGAGACAGTTTTCGGTTTCTAAATTTAAAAGTTTCTGTACTTTCAGTTTAAGTAAGTAACCACTTTATATAATAGAATTTGCTTCCGAGGTAAGTGATGTTTATAATACATTATGTACATAATTTACTATTTAAAAAAGTTTTGGCGAAATGTTTTGATAATATCAAAATTGATAATTCACTGAAGAATAACAATATATGAGGAAATATCAATGAACACATTTATTTTTGATATTTCGTTAATTAATATTAAATTTTATCGCGCATATGATATCTCAGTAGTTTTCAACAAACAAGAATAATTTCTTGTAATAAAATTTTATATATTTTTTTTACAACTATTTTTTATTTATTAATTTGACGTTCCTGTTGTCGACTCACCAGTAAAATCATTGCAACGTCTCGCTCTACAATTTGACTAAACTGGAATAAAATAGGCAATCACATTGAATTGTAGTTACCCTGTTGATGCAAATCGAATTTGATTGCAGACAATTATTCCTAATACCCTGAGGTACCTTGCAATATGATAAAATTCTGTATAGTTTCTAATAAACTCTCCAGCAGTTGGGATTTTCACAAAATGCCTAAGCTGCAGAAACTCGTGCTACTAATCTGCTTGCTGTAGATGCGTGCATGCACATCAAATCACCGACTGCTGACAACTTGCGTAAAATCCTAGAGTTGATTGATTGACGAGATTCTGTTGATCCTAAATAATTGAGTTGGTTTTGCACAGTGCAAAAATAAAATAAAAATAGGATTTAACCTATTAAAACTGAATTATTTGTTACAAACTTAACATCTCACTGCTAGATAACATAACAAAGTCAAGTAACGCTTGATTTATAGTATTTTATAGGCAAAAAATGAAAATACAGGCCAGTAACCGGATAAATGGAAACCAGCTGATTGAAAAATGCAATAATGCTTAGCTATCTTCCATTTTTATGTTATTTTATTCTTTTTTTGCTGCTAAAATCCAGCATAAGTAACCCTAATACACGTTTGTGGCAATACATATATCCAATACAAACTTACTCACATTAGCCTCAATTTGCCTCAAAATATTTGTGAAATAAACTTAAAAAATTAGAAGCTATAGTTGACTGATGATGTTGAAGTTTGGTATAGGGACCTTAAAACTGAATACACTGTTTACCCCACCACAAAACCTAACAATTACACTGTCACGTAAACCTAAAACCTAATGACTTGATTTACCTGTTTTATACTAAATTTTCCTACCTTCTATAAAGTGGGCTGCAAGGAATTGAAGCTACTCTTATATTTAGTAATTTCAATGCTTTCAAATGCATCCAATAATTTGTTATTGGATATATTTTTTAACAATTTAACATTATTAATATTTATGTCGGGACTATGACTTGCAGCGTGATCGGCAATACTCCATTTTCCGGACCTTCCATATTTTAAATGAGCTATGTGCTCTTTGAATCGGACAATAACGGATCTCTTAGTCTGCCCAATATACTTCTTATCACAATCACCACAGCTAATTTCATTTATACCACTCATTTCCAAATTTGGTATTTTATCCTTTGGATTGCCCAATAATTGTTTTAATGTATTGTTCGATTTATAAAACAATTTTAAACTCACTCTGTTAAATATTCCTTCCAATCCTTTTGTATAAACAGGATTAAAAGGTATCTGGGCCAGTTTTTCCTGTTTTTCATTTCACATAGAAATTTCTGGATCCTATGACGATTAATTAACTTATTCACAATTCTTTTATGGTAAGTGGAAAGCGAATTAACCGATGTACCAGAAAATGGACGCTGGCCATCTTATGTTGGATACAATGAAAAGAATCAGCGGGGATGTACCTGCACGTAGCGGTGTTTTTTCCTAAATACATACATCAAATTCTAGCCTATTACTATTCCTAATATTTAAAGTTTCTAAGAATGGCAACTGTCTATTATTTTCCATTTCAAAGGTGAACTTTATAGATGGATATTTTAAGTTGAGTTCCAAAATAAATTGATGAATTTATTTTCGCGGGAGAAGGTTCATTCGTGGGAAACTTTACTAAAAAAAAAAAAAGAAAAGTCAAGTCATTAGGTTTTAGTTTACCTTCAGTCTCTGAAGACGATAACTTGGTTATCGAAACGCGCGTCACACAGTGTAATTGTGATTGTTGGTGTGGTGTAGTGTGTTCAGTATGAATATCACCAACGGTTCCAGAAACTCCAACTTAATCTTAATGTTGAGTCGTGTTACCTATCCAAAGAGACAGAAACAATAAAATTTAATTATTAACATTGAAATATAAAAGACGTAATAAGTTTATATAAGCTATATTTTCAAGCTGCCGTGCAAAATTAAAGTTGCTAATGAACATTAAATTGCAAAAATAATTAAATTGGCAGTTGAGTGTTGAATAATCTACTAGATATTTTAGTGATCTAATTAATAAACGTTCCGATTTGACATTTTGCCAACTCTTTTATTAACAGTTTTATAGGTACCCATGTATGATTGATTGTATGAATGAATTAAGTCATATTTTTCGAAAAAAATATCCGTTTGTTTTATTGAGGGACATGATCATCTCCAATTGGATTGGCTGACAGACAGAGAAGAATCTGCCTGCCTGCTGCCTACCTGGTTCCGAGAAAAAACGTTTCGGCGACCTTCCTCAGGGTTTGTATGGACGTTCTCCATATTTTTTGGGTTGGAAGGCATATATTGCTTAGAAAAGAGGGTTCGCCGCTTAATGCTTCCCATTACTCTTTAATTAAGAAAAATATTAATTTCATTTGTTTTCAATAATTAAACTTTGCGCAGTTTTTTGTTTCAAGTTTTTCAACAAAATGTTTACTAAGGAGAAGATAGTATTGGAGAATATATGTGATTGTGAGTTTTTTTCAAACTTTGTCAGCTAACTTATAAGCGTTTTCGTAATGTATCTGGCAAAATTAAACATATATATTAAAGTTAGTACACGAGAACCAGTTACTACAATTTATTCCGGATCATTAATGGAATAATAACTGTTTCAACCCCGTAAAAGTGAATTTGGGAACAATTAATAAAAATAATATCGGTACACTGTCAACTTTCGAATTTAACTATAAATTTTTCTGAAACTATCTACCAGATTAAAAAATAATAATATTAAATTAAAAGATGTTTACCATGCATCCTTGTGTTTAATCTACTACACGTTACAAGTTAACTTGTTGAGAGAAGTATGGTTCAATCTAATCAAGTTCTATATTATTTATTTTGGGATGTTAGCCTTTCCTCTTCAACTTCAAGAATTAGTTCTTCGATCAAGGTTGTATAACAAAATCTAGCATCAATTAGTCATTTTACCTCGATGGATGAATGCTCTTTTAACCCGAAAACCCACTTTGGTAATGTAATATTGTGGTATGCGCTCTCGCATTGTCATATATAAAAATAAATCTGTCCAAGCTATCACAAATCTCCTCGATTCACTGAACGCTCGCTATGACTACAGTCATGTCTACTAACAAAAATATGGTCGGTTTGTGCTCTCATAGAATTTGCACCCTAAATACCACCGCCAAAAGCAAATGCTTTTCTTATATATAACATTCTTGTCTCATATGGAAACAGAGCAGACCTCTATTGTTACAGTGTGTAATTCAGACGATCCTTTGCTTGATGATAAGCTGGTGTAAATTTTGGACCATTCGTAGGTGATTTACATATCAGGTTATTTTCCTGCAGTCTTCGCTTTACTGTTCACTGGTTATACCCATTCCTCGTATTTCGCGGAGCTGTTGTTGCACTTGAAGTACATTTAAACGACGATTTCTTGATGATATCCATACAATAAAAGGAGTCATCATGATCCGCCGAATGTCTTTTCGTGTTAGATCGAATCTCATTATAACGTTGGTATATTCTCCGATTCGCTAAGCGTGTCATACTCATAACAAGAAAAATATGTACAAATCCAATCCAATCTGATGTAATTTTGTTATCTTGGTTAGATTAAGTTGTCTTTCAAACAGTATTTATTTCTATTTGTGTGATAGTTTCTAAAAATATATAGTTAAAGTCAAAAGTTCACCGTAGTAATTTTTATCTGTTCAAATTATCGAATAAATTCCAAATATTCCGCTTTCTTTTATATTTTTGAGAAAAAAGTTGCCGTTAAAAATGTTATCAGCCACTGGCAGTATCGAAAATATCTTATTTTTTTTGTTATTAGAATCAAAATCAATATTTTTATAGTTTTCTCTATTATCACTGATAGTAGAAGTTTTACAAAATTTTTAAAAAATTTTCCCGTTATTTACAAATCACTAAATTATTGATTTCGGTGACTGTACCGGGGTTTTAACAATAAATTGACTTTCTTTACATGAAGAGATGAAAATGAAATCAACCGCTTTTCTGAAAAATTATTACCCATCAAATGGTTGTACTATAACCAAACTAATAGATCAATTCTCAACATTATTATAGTAATATAATTCCGAAAATTATACAAAATTTCAAGTTCTTGATTTCTTTCCTAAGACTGTACGCTTCTTTTTCTTCGAACTTTTTCATTCTCTCTATGCAATGTATAAACAATTTTATTGAACGTCAATTGTGTTTGCCAGCCTACCACTCGATAACTTACGATTTGTATTTTCGAAATTTTCTAAATAAAAGAGACAGACTGACATATGCATGGATAAATAAAAAAACTTTTATTTGCACACATATTTCAAAACGTCTAACTAAAACTTCTATGCCACTATAAAAATATGACGCATGTGGAGAGTCCAAATGTTTGTACATCATTTGTTTGATTCCATCCTCGCTATTAAATCTGTTGCTCCTTAACTCGAGCCTTCAGCTTTGCGAACAAAAAATAGTCAGATGAGGCCAGATCAGAACTATATGGTAGGTGTTTAATCTATGCTTGGCCCAGTCTTGGCGACCAAGCTTGGCCCATCGTTATCACTCCAGAGTTTTACCAAACTGGGCCAAGCCTGGCTTACAATCTTGGCCCAAGGTTCTACATAGTTGGGCCAAGCCTGGGCCAAGCTTGTGCCCTTGGAACTTTCCTCTATGGGTAATTATTATTATTGTTGTGTCTATTTCTAGAGATAAAGTTAATCATTAAAGAAAGCAAAATATATTGTTCATTCCATTCAACGTTTATATAAAAAACAGCTTTAATATCTACCATTATTATTGATCAGTTTTCAGAACCTTATAATTTAATGTCAAATAAACATATTTCATAATATTTATTAATTAACCTTATCAACCTGATTATTTGGATGCATACAAGTGTTTTATTAATATATATTTATTTCATAAGGTGATAATAATATACAAAAAGAAATTCACAAATTTAACTAATATAAAATTCACGAAAAATTGGCGGAACGAAGAATTTGTAAGCCCCATATGAGAAATATTTCGAAATTAATCGCAACTTCAAGTAATTTGAATATTGTCATAAAATTTTTTGAATAGTAATTTTTCTAGTATAAATGTGTTTTTAATGCCCACATCTCTTTAGTACATATACAATGATTGTCTGAAAAGTTTTTGACGTATCATATTTTCTGAAAATTTAGGTCTACTTTTCAACATTTGACCCTTCCAAAACTTTTTTTGCAAAGTAGACATTCACTGCTTCGTTCGGTGATAATCTCTATTCTCCAATTCAAATTTTACAATTGGAAAACATTATGACAGATAATCGTAATATAGTAATTATAGCCCTAAACTATTGTTTGAGTATACATCTTGCACTGATTATGTTATTTTCATTTTTATACTATTCTATTCTTTCGTATTACTTAGCCGGTTATCTAAATATAATTTCCTCCCTCGCAATCAGTCAATTTTGTTTAATTATTTTGTATGATATAAAATATAGTCCAAAATAATTAACAATGATTCTTCTAAACGTTTTAAAATATACATGGAATCATGATAATGTTTGATACTTTTTTTTTATTATTTCCTATTACTAATCTCGGTTGACTGCCTAATAAAGAGAAATTTTCAGCTGTTCACGTTATGGTTGTTGGTGTAATCATAATTCCTTCATTTTTGTACAGATTGTCTACTTCACTACAAATGTGCTGTTTTATTTCGGGACGTAATAATGTAATTTCTTATTTTCGAGCAGTGGTATTTGCTATACTCTTATTCTAGCGCTAATTTGCATTTCGTAAACAAACACCCGTGAATAAAACAATGAATAAAGTGAATAAAGTTGGATGACTTATTATGTCCACATTAATCGACTTAATAGAAAACTCAAAAACTCAGACTGTTATCACTAATAGCGTTGTCCTGATAGAAAACATTTGTTTTTATTTTCAAGATTTTTTTCATATTTTTTCAACTCATTGAATGGCAGTTTTTTTTTATTGAGTTATCTGTGGTTATTCTAAAAAACCGTTTCTATCATTTACCTCACAGCACTGTATTTTTGACCAGATTTACAAGTTTATGTGCTGCTTATGGATCGACAACAAAATCTCTGTTTTTCTGCTTAAAACGCGTCAAAATATGTATGAAAATGTGACTAAACGCGGTTAGCTTTAGCTAATATATTTAGAAGCGGTTATCCGTTATCGAATGACATAAATCGAGAATCTATTTCCCCCTTAGGTCTTGTAATGATAAGAATTTATATAGAGACATGTCATAAATTATCAGAAACTCAATTTTGGTAACTCATAATTCGATTTGTATAATCACTAAAAAGTTCATTTAGTTCTCCATGCGAGAATAAACAATTTTCTTTCTATCTTTACATTTTTTGATATATCTTTTCCAAACACGTAGTAACTAAATTATTGGACGTGTATTTTCTTTCGCATGACAAACGCTCTATTTAGATAATAAGACTTTATTCCAGCTTCAGAAGAAGTTCTCTCACCTTCATTTCCAATTCGAAAACTTTACAGACAATCTCGTATTATAAATGTACGGTACGTATAAGAAAATTTTCCTTTTTTTGTTACCATAACAAACATAATGAATTTAGAGTTTCAAGTAAGTAATAATACATTATTACAACTAGTTCATGCAACAAAAGCTGCTGCAAACGTTAAAAAATTGAAGCTGTGAAAGTAAATAATCGAAAAAAATCTTTGATTCCAATATAACAATTTTCTATTTGTTTGTTAAACGAAATTCCAAATTTATTTAGTCATAAAAAATACGTTATTTAATATTGTTTCATATTTAGTTATTCAATGTTATTGTATTTCGTCGTGAAATTTAATTAGCTCATCAGGTAGTAACTGGTAATTTCTTCCAGATTATTTTCATTTCATAAAAATTTGTTGGGTAACGATTTTTGAGTTTCATAAAAAATTGGCATCAGCTTCAACTTTTTTCATTTCATTATTTGGAATAAATTTGTTATCCTACATGTGTAAAAACAATTTATAGGCCTACCCTCTTTTCACGTTACAAAAATGTGCCACTCGATTTCACAAATCATTTTTTGCAATTTTTTTGTTTATGTCTTGTGTAATTATTAATTAATTTCTCAAAAAATAATTGTGAAATGATTATCTCCTTTTCTCGTGAAAAATGTACAGCAAAATACATGTGTCGGCGAATTGTTTCAGGGGTGATGCAGGCCACGTTATGTAGCGGATCAAAAATTGAAAAAAGGTACAGCCCCAGTTTCCGTGATGAACATCCCAAAGGAAAGATGGATAGAAAAAGGAAACGAGAAGAAGTATACAAGTAAGTCTTTTTAGAAAAAAATGATTTTATGTATCAAATATTTATGGAAACATTTTTATAAAGACCAACTCGTCGAAACATCAATATTTTTACCTATTTTAAAAACTCAATCAAGAAAACTATAGGCGATCAAGACGTTTTATCGACAAAAATATATCTTCTAAATGTCACCCTTGTTTGAGATCCATTGTTATTTAATCGGAAAAAAGATTCATTGGAGGCAAATGTTATGGTGTCTCTTCTTCAGGAAAAACAACCATTATTGCGTGGTATGAAAAGTTTCAACGTGGCTGTATAAGCACCACAAACTCCTTGATCAGAAGGTCCAAAACATAAAAAACGTCCCAAAAATGTGATGAAAAACCGCAAAGTGAAATTGACATTAGATAATGGACATCTGTGGAATACACATTGTAACGAAATGCACAACAACGAATTGATAATGCAGAGAGAAATTTGTGACTAGGAACTATTTAGGCGTCGATATATGACAATGTATGAAACTTGAATCATCATTGTCAAGAGTTGCCCATCATCACTATACACCTGAATTCAAATGGAAGGCACAGAAAGAGAGACACTCGTTGGGTTGTATATATTTGGCAAATATGATCAATTTGGTGAGGGATTCGCTTCATTTCTAGAATGGCCCTGATATTGGAAAGCTTTTCTTTTGCAGGGCTAGGATTGTGATGATTTTTAGTGTAGTACGGGTACTGCGGGTTGTATTTTTCCTTGTCTTCGATCATTTGGCTGATGAACAGGTTCATCCGGTTACAGTAATACTGTAGAAAACCTACAATCCCGACGATCGACGAGCTGGCGAAGTTTTCTCTTGGGTTTGAAGGAAAACAGGCGGTCTAGTGGGGATTCACGGTGTGAGGAGAGTGTCTTTTGCAGTGAAATTGTTTGATTCGATGGTGCGAATCACGTATTGAGATTGTAGTTCATTTAGAGAGCTCTGGATTATGTCGATATCTACATAAACGGTGTTACTGAGGCAGAATCGGCACTTGTATTAGCAGTACCTGAAAATTTAGCACTCACAAGACAAGACCCTTTTAAATTGATTATTGGATTTGCTATATATTCGATTTAGGGACGGGTGTAGGTTTTGTACGTGAGAAGTAGTGTAAGAAGGTGGGTTTGTCCGAATTTTCCGATCGTTTCCGTTTCCGATCTCTGCTCAGATAATTATTTATATCGACTGTCCAATTGAGAGTGTGAGTAAATCGCGTTCCCAAATCGACGATTTCTTTGTGGATCTCGTTCTCCCCAAAGCATTAAGTGGAAATTTCGTGGTCTTCCACTCATGGTGTTGAGGTTAGCTTGGGAAACCACGAAATTTTTATATTTTCTTGGCTACAATTATAGGGATAAGAAATATTTGTTGTAATTTTATTTATCGTTATATATTTTTTAATGCTTCGTTTTTTTATGAGCAAATATTCATTAATTTATTGAAGTCATTATATTTTATAATGTAATTTTTCTCAAGGTAACTACCAACCAATCTTAAAATGTAATCTTGTTAAATAAACACATAATTTCCAATGATTAATACTAATTAAATAATAGTTAATTAGTTCGACGAATTTGTTAACGTCGGTAATCACATTATAATTTGTATTAAAATGGCAAGTAACTGATTAACCACACCGTGGTTTAAACTTAACAGACCTGACAATAGAGCACTTGGAATCTTAGAATTGCGATCACTCCTTTTATTTATCGTGTCAGACTACGAGGAGGACGCTGAAATAACCAGAATTATTTTCATAATATTTGATTTATCAAATTTAAAAAAAATTTATCCCCATTAAACTACTTTCTTTTCTTTTCTGTTGAAAACATTTTATGTACTCATATGTAAAAATTACTATCCTCGTTGTTTTATTGACCTCTTTTCGGACGTAGAAATAAGAAACCGTCAGACGGAACGAATGCAGGTAGATAAGTTGTCATTTGTCAAAAACTGTTGAAGGAAGTCTCCTGCCTGTCACAAATCAGGTAATTTCGCGCAAGCATCTCAACACTTAAAAAGAAAACGTTTGATTGGCGCTTTGAACTCATCAATTCACTTTTAGCCCTTTTTGAAACCGTGAAAACCAATTAGGCACTTGAGTTACTTATAGAACTTATAGAAGAAAACAAAGCTGGCTAAAAAAATCTCGGCCAAAGAACAGAACAAGCAACGAGGGTATCACAGACGACACTGAACTGACAATAAGTTTACTGTTGAATGTATCCCAGTAGAATTGCGTAATACTAAAACTGTACCTATGGTAATGTTATTCCGGTTATGTTTAGGTCCCCATCGTATACCGTTTTGAAACGATCTCAGAAAGTATCATGTTTTGAGACCTTTCGTATAGTATAAGTATAAAATTTTAGATAATAGCTAATATTTCAATAATAATCATTTGAGGTGGACTTGAAATTGATTTGAAAAACTAAAGATTTACACTTGGTTTCAACCAGTCATTTCTCTTTCATTTTATTTAATTCTTAATTTCATCCACGAAAAGTAGCAGGCGCTTAAGGAGACGAATAAGACCAGCCCTGTAGAGGAAAATATACCTTCATCGGGGACATCCTTAAAGCAACTCCACATATTTGTTATTATTTTTTAGAATGAGGGTTCACCATACGGGAAATCCTAAAGATGTGCTCAAAAGTATTTCACAAGCGGACAATACCAATAAGCAATATTTTCTAATGTTGGAAAACATAACCTCACAATACTCTCATCCTTGCATATTGGATTTGAAAATGGGTACCAGGCAACACGGAGACGATGCGTCAGCGGATAAGAGAAGAAAACAAATAGCGAAATGTGCTGCTAGTACTTCAGCAACTTTAGGTGAGTCTAAAATATATGAATAAATCATTTCATTACAAAATGTATTTGATTCGTTTTCTAAGGCGTGGTATATGTAGTATATTATTTCATTTTTAGGTGTTAGGTTATGTGGTATGCAAGTGTATGACACAGAAAGGGATATAAATTATAAAAGAGACAAATATTGGGGACGAGGACTAAATGAAGATGGCTTTAAAAATGCCCTCTGTCGATTTTTTGACAATGGTTACGGACTTAGAAAAACTGTGATTAAAAAAGTTATTTCAAAATTACAGAAACTTAGAAGTGTGATAGAAAAGCAGAGTTGTTACAGGTTTTATTCTTGGTAAGTATCAATCAAGTTTTACTAAAAATAATTATATTTTCGTCAAAACCTAATTACTAAATAATTATTATTGTCAATATTAATGTCCGGAGTGCATGTCAAATTGTCGATAAATTAATTTATGAGACAATTTGACATGCACGAGAGGGCATTTTGGCAGACTATTTCCTGAGAAAAATTTAATTTAAAATAAACAATAATTGTTCCTTTTCTTAAAATATAAAATTAAAACCAAATGATGTTTATTAATCCTAGACGAAAATTTGGCACTAGTGCAAATTATCGATAATTTGCACTAGTGCAGTATTATCGCTGAAATTTGATCATTGCTAGGTAAACATAAAATATTACAGCTTTTTGGTTGGCTTAAATTTTTCGAAGGAAATAGTCACGTAAAGATACTTAGACATTTAATTTGGAACGTGAAGCTCATTCCAAGAAAGATATAACAACAAATACGTTATTTCGATTAGACCTACCTATTTGATCGTTACACCGATCTTTAAATTTTCGTATCACTTGAAGGAGTCCAGAAAGTACCAACAATATACTTCAAGCAGGTATAGAATGTACTTGTGCAATATTTATGAGGCTTCTAGTATACCGGTTCCTAAACCTCCAGACAAAAATGATACATAAACATATATTATGGCATAGAGGAGCCAGAGTCCGGTCCAAATTTTGAAGAGGAAGTCATTTTTGAATGTAATAGCATCAACCACCCAGGAAGAGCTCAATAATCTAGTTGGTGATTTAGATTTTTCCAAAACAAAGGCATAGCTGCTTGGATCTATAATAATTTATTTATTATTCAAAGATTTTTTTTCTCAACCTCCGATAACCGAGTGTGATTGTTGGGTATGCAGCAGATGATTGCTGGTAGAAGCCATTTGCAATTTTCCCCATCCTGAGCTCTGCACTGGCCAGTCCAATACATTATATCATGTTGAGTCGCAGTCAGATTAACATTATTATCGTTTTTTATTCTTCCGCAAAGTATGAATAGCGCTATTATTCCATTATTTTAAAATACTCTGGTTAATTTCTAATAATCAGTACCTCAAATACTTGTAGTCTTTCAGTTAGTGCAAAACAAACGGTTCTTTAGATCAATAATTGTTGACTATATATTATTGAATATAAAGACTAGGTACTGGTCTTGCATTAAAAAAGACTGTAGAAAAATGAAAAGCCAATAAAGTTCTGAATAAATTTATTTAATAAACATTTTAAGTTTGAGAATAGTGATCACTATAATTTTTTTCCATTTTTTTTCAGCTCTTTGTTAATAGTGTACGAAGGTGATAGTGCTATTTCTAATGGCTCAATAACAACCACAGAACCATTTTATTCGAAAGTATTAAAGAGTTGCTGCGACGACGACTGTACACAAGCATCGGAAGACAATAGTAGAGAAATTCATTACTGTTATGACGCAGATACTTCCAATTCATCAGTGGACTTCAATTCGCTCCACGAAGAAGTTTCACAAGATACTCATCACAGAGGTTTCGGTGAAGCCGCAGCACGAGGCGCTCACTCGTCATCGTTTTTTCCAATATCTGAAGAAACTGTATTCTTAAATTCTTCCCCGCCTTCCAGTATTACCCCTTCAAGCCCTTTGGATAGTTGGATGGTCTATTCAAACAGTAGCAGCAGTGAATATACCTTACCTGATCATTCAGATAGTAGTAGTTCGAACGAAGAAGTATCAGATGCTGAACTGCCATCGAGTAAACGTGATTGTAAGTTACAGTGCGCAAATCGAACTGAAGAGGAAGACGAAGATTTACTACCTGTCCCTAAAAGGATTTTTGTCGAAGATTCTTCTTCCATTTCTGGATCCGTAAATGACGTTGACGTTAGAATAATAGATTTTGCACATACATCATTCACAAGAAATAGCGACGTTGTAGCGAAAACTGTTCATGAAGGACCCGATGGGGGTTTTTTAACTGGATTGGATAGCCTACAACGATTACTTTCACAAATTTTAGAAGTGGAAAATTGATGAAAATTTATTTTATAGGTAAACCAGAAGTTTTAAATAAATTATTTTTCCATTAAGATGGGCTGCTATTTTTGAGATTATATTGGATAAAGTTTTTAGGAGTATTCAAAAAAAAACACTTACATTATTGTATTTGGCATTCAATCGTTATAAAGCGGAGTAGTCTTGATAACATTTCTAATATTTATTTTAAATTTGTTAAGAGAATCTAATGCGTCAATATTTATTTTTTAGTTACTTAACACCCAACCATGTGATTTGAGATGATTAAGAACATTAAACAGTTATACCCACTCTGCTATATTTGAATTTCGATATAAAGTCTTCATAAATAAATTGATTGGGGTTCATTAGTTCTATAGACTTTTTTCACAAAGCCATAACAACAAAATGTAACCTGAGTTGTTTGGAGTTATTCTTAGGAATATTTTAAAAGCATTTTAAAAATCATATCTTCATATTCAGTAATACCAGAATCATCAGGCAAAAATGAAAAACAACCTAAAAATTTTTGTAAAACAAATATAGCAGGGTGTGGATAGTAATATTTGCTGATTCAACACATCTATTACCCTCATAAATACACTAACAATTAAAATATCTGATGCTTTTAAAACTTTTAACTCTCTGAAGTTGATAACTTGGTTATCAAAACACGTGTTGGACAGTGTAATAGTATTGAAATAGGTACCAATATCATTATCAGAAATTTAAACAAAATTATTTATCACATTGAAAAAACTACTAAAGATAAGCAGAACGTTCAAATTGCACCCAATAGAAAGTAAATAAATATTTTTCCAGGAATATTTAATCGATTGATAGACATATTTAATAACGTGAGTGTGTTTCTTGAAATTTTATTTAAAGTATCCGATAAAAAACAGAAAATAGAGTGCAGGGTAATTGTAGAAAAAATAGGTGACTTAATTGGTATCATTTTGAAAGTTTATATTCAAATCTGTATGTATAAAATATGTTTTAACCTATTTCAGCCACTCGTTTAAAATATACATATAAATATGCAAATAGTTAATTTATAATCAATTAATATTATAAGCAGATAAAAAATGGGAATTCTAACCAACCATTTCCAATTTACTGTAGTATTTTTGAATAGTTTATATTTTATCGATGCCAAATTGCGAAAGAAATTTCAGGATTCATTAAGGGTGTTAAATCAAGTTAAATCAGTCAGCGCGGAAGATTACATACCTTTGATATTAGTCAAAGTTTAGAGATATGGCATTAAAAAATAATAAACATTCAAGAAATAATTTGTTGGCTGCAGCTTACAACTTTCCATCAGATAGTAATATCGTGAGATTGATTATGAACTATCTTCACTATCATACGGTCATAAGTACATAGTCCCAGAATCCATTTACGTTTTTTATGTCTTGATCACAACAATAATTTGGTTCAAGATCAATTTGAAAATTCCAGTGTTTCAAAAGCGGATTCACTGATAACATACAGTATATTCAAATTATTGATTTATCTTGATAAAAGTGATTTTGTAATTGATGTTTTTGGAACATGATAAACTGTTGGAAAATGATATATTTTAATGTCAGTAGATATCTTATCTTCAATTTAATTTTCATATGCTGAACATTGAAATATGTATCCACATTCTTTAATAAATTATGTTGAACCTAATTGCAATCATAAATAGTTAGATTTGTGTCTCAGTTATGTAGTTATTGATTGAAATATAGTTTTATAAAACTTCCACGTACATGATATAAGTTGGTCAAAAATTATGTACATATATGTTTAGAGCTGTTATCACTTCTAATGTTTATTTTTTTCTAAAACTTCAAAGAGATTAATTGGGAACCCTTTTTCTACAAATATCTACCAAACAGTTTAAATATGTAGTTCATATATTTTGAAATCATCTACATAATTTCATATGACTACTAGGTACTTTGGAAGGCAAGTAAGAGCTATTATTTCATATTTATATACTCTAGACACTATTATCTATAACATTTGCATTATTAACTATTTGTGATGATATTACAAAAAAAAAATCGGTAAAATGAGATTAATAACCATCATTAATCTTTCCAAAACTACCCTGTATTGATATGTAATAAGGTTGGTGGTGATATAAAATTAATGATCCTAATGTCTTAGAACTACCCTAACTCATTTCAAGGGTTATATTTCCCTTATTATTCAGTTGTCGAATATTTGTATATGTTCTAATGCTAATAACAAAACACTTATAATATTCTATGGAGATTTACTCCTTCAAATTTCAATAATCTCAAAGATCTTTTAAAATGGTACCAATGAGAATAAAAAGGTTTACTCGAATATAAAGTGTCGCTGCCAAAATTTTTTTCCACAAACATTTTACATTTCTAAATTTTAATCATAAATTCTGTATATATTATCGAAGAAAGAACCGACTGAAACGAGAATTAGTAAGTTAATGAATTAGCAAAGTATTAAATTGAGATGGACATCAATCAGTAAATTTAATGCCGGATCTTATCTGCTGCCAACTTTTAACGCAGCATATGGCTCAACAATAAATCCTGCAACAGTATGGCTTTTAAATTTGTTTCATAAGTGGGTTACACAATCAGGCAACAATGGCTGACGAAATAATA
Source organism: Diorhabda elongata (assembly GCA_026230145.1). Classification (NCBI taxonomy): domain Eukaryota; kingdom Metazoa; phylum Arthropoda; class Insecta; order Coleoptera; family Chrysomelidae; genus Diorhabda; species Diorhabda elongata. The sequence continues at coordinate 1,134,230 of CM047928.1, forward strand.
CGGACGTAGCGGCTTATATTGCTATGAACAAAAATTTAATGAGAAAAAGATTGTGGTTTCCACCTTATTTCAATAAGTACGAAACTTTAGAAAATTTAAGTATCCACTTTTAGTCTTTTTTCTCTCGTTTTTGAATATTTTGCAAGCCGCACATTTCTTATACCAAATTTTTCAGCGATAACAGGTCATCAATTTTTTCTAACATTTCTATTTTTATATATTCCAGTTTCCACACTTCAAAATTTGGCAATCTCACCTTCATTATATGGTGAGTTTGCCAATGCAGATTTAATAAGGGTCAATTATCCATTAAAAAGTCTTTTTGAAAACTCTTGATGGTTCCCAGTCCAAATTTATCAAAAAATCTATTTAAAATTAGAAGAAACCCACATTTATTGCAAAATATTTGACATAGAATATAACGCCTTTAAAATAGAAATATTATTCACTATAAAACAACGTTTTATAATAACATTGTTAGAAATTAACAAAAATAAGCTCGAAATGAAACAAGAAAAACTTTTCTTTAGAACCATTCGAAACCATTTTCCCGATCTTTTACATCAGATTTAAGTCTTTTATAACATTTGAGCCGAATGTAAAAATGTCTATTGAAGAGAAAGGACACCTTGGCTGATATCGTCCACAATTCGGCAAGTGAACGTCAGTTTTTCCTCTTAAAAATTTAATATTGAGAAAAACGATGTCTTCTTTGCTTTGTGGTGAAACATATCCTACAGTCCTACAATTTATTCGTCTGGAATTTGACGATGACAAAATCTTGGTTTTTGATCTTCACATCTGTTACATTCTCGTTGTTGATGTGCCCAATTTCGAGTTTAGCGACATCTCTCAGTGAATTTGCCATTGAAGACGGTAACGGCTTCAGAAGACATAACCACATAACCTTACAAAAATACAGCTTGTGATTATAACGCATGTTACCGCTATGAGCCTTAGTAACACACTCTGTTAATTATTATTTTATAGAAATAACAAACCTTTATGTAACAATCCAGTTCCCGTTTGCTTCAAAGCTCCGGACAACATTGTTGCCAATTCTATAAAAAAGCTGAATATTTTGTAAAACTACATCGGCGATACCAAACACGTATGACTTTAGTGGCAGGGACATACTAAAATATTAACCTCTATATCGCATAGTTTGGCTGTTATTGTTTGCAATGTTGCCGGCTATTCTGTTACAGCTACATATTGCATTAAAAATATCATCGGCTTAGAAGCACCATAACATCGTATCGTACCGGTTTTTAACTGTTTTGTTCAATAAACAACATGAGGGCTAACCGAAGGGAAGGGGTCGCAACGAATAGTTTTTATTAACTAATAAAGCCTGGGTTGGGCGGCACTGAGCTAATTTACTTCGTTAATTTATGGCACTTTATATCCAATAATTCAATAAATGTATATGCGAGCAGTTATTAATTATTGTGTTCAGTTTTTATATTTGTCTTCTTGTTTGAGTAAAATGTTTGGGAAAAAAAGTAAGTCATTTTATTTTATTGGGCAAATGCAAATATACAATAGCCCATATAGTAAAATGACAATATTAAATAGTAAATATCTTAGTGTGACTACAATCAAAGTATTATTTTTTGCATTCTAATAGATGGAAGGTTCCACTTTTCATCAGGTGCTTACAAAACTTGAATTTTAAAATAGATTTCATTTTTACAGTTTGTTTTTTTTTTCCAAAAAAATTTTCATTAATGTTAAGATAAAAGCAGGCAGAAGTTTTTTTATCTAGATGTATAGGTGGTATTGTGACTTTGGTTATTTCTTCTATTTATGTTAGAAAGGATCCTTTAATGTTTGAATCTGTGATTTTTAAATAGTTCGTATTAATATGAAAGACGGATGAATGTAATTTCTAGACATTCCGAATTTACAAGAAAAGAACTTAAATTATTTTATTTCATGACGATCAATGAGATTAAATATTATTAGAATATTTAAAAAAATTGCCATATTTTGACATAGACCGAAATAGGTCAAACATCAATTTTTACCTGTTATTCTAAACTTATTTCCTATATCAAACAAGATTTAAAATCAAGACGATTCATCCAGAGAAAAATAAAAAGGTCTAATAACAGAGCTTAGTACCAAATAATAGAACCGAAAATTGGAAAATGTTCTCCTCTCAACTACCTATTAGTAGATAGTTTCACAATAATACTCCAATTAAAAATCAGAGAAAAAACTCAATTTAAACGAGAATGTGTTGTTGTAATTACATAAAATTCATTAATTTATTATTTTATCCCATTTTTCAGCTGTTTTGTGAATATTGTTGAAATATGTACTAAAACTTTATAAAGAAGCATAGTTAGACACTATTTGTCATTTAGATATGTTATATAAGAATAAAACTTTACGAATTTGATTGGTCGAAGCAATATTATGCAACCCAACGAAGTTTGTAAAAAATTTTGTCACAACGGTTTTACCCCCAATAGTAGTCTGAAACATTTTCATCCTTTATAATAAATAAGCTCTTCATGTGTTCATTTTTATATGTTGACTCAATTACACATTCTATTTGTAAAATGCATTCAAACACTAAAATTTGATTTTACTAGGTTTTTGAAATTGTTAATGATATTAGCAACTAAATTAACTAGCTAAAACATTGAATAAGCAAAGGAAACAGTTTTTTCTCAAATTTATTATGATTATAGATAGTTCTATTTTAATAAATGATTTACTTAATATGATAATGATTTAATAGAAAATATGCTAATTTTGGCCATTATTAAAATGTAATCTGACGTGCAAAATTCTGGAAATTATATGAATATCAAACTAGAATCTGTTTCAACCATACAAAGATCTCTATTCATCATATTTCAAATTTAAGAATAGAAAGTCCTTGTATGATTAAAACAGATGGTATTTTGATATACATATGGTAATTAATATACTTATCAGAGTGCGGTTATATTCTGATAATGACTGAAATTATACCCAAAAGGGCGAAACATATTTTATTAAAATATTCATTTTTTATATGTAATCGAGATTATTTATTCATAAGAAGATACCTATTAGAAAAGACCTACGTATTAAAATATCTGCATTTATGTTCATCAAATTTGAATAAAAAAAATTAAATTATTCCACTTGGCCACTTGAGAAAATAACTGAAAAAAAAATAATGTAAGAACTCATAAACTTAACAAAACACGTTACGAGTCATTCCAATATTAATTATTTAATCCAATTAGATGATGTTTAGGAATATCATTGATTTCTGTTTTTCAAAATACTTGTATATAATTATTGGGACTTAAGGCTTGATCTCCTTCCTAATAAACATAATATGGTTTGTTGTTAAATTGGATGAATGTTTATTACTTTAAGAAATATTTATGTTTTTGTAATTGTTTTCAATAAAATTAAATCACATAGAATTGAGTTCCTTTCTACCTGTACTTAATAATAAAAATATTTAAATAATTATAACGTATTTCATTTCATATACCCCTTTCAGTGTGGTATTATTTTTTGATGTCTATTGAGACTATTATCAGACTTTTTCTAGAATCAAATCGAATCAAATCATTACTCGGACTTAAAAAATATTCTTAATAAACGCAATTTTCACTTCCATTACTCCAAAACTCTCAAATACATTGTCCGATGGGAGTTTCCTTATCGACAATAATTTGGTTCTCAAAACCCGCGTCATGCAGTCTAATTGGGAGTGTTAATTTAACGGTAGTCAATTTTATATATCAAGTTGGAGGAATTAATTTGTTAGAATCTACTGTATTTGTATTAATTTATGGAAAACATACTGAATACATTGCCAATCAATATTTCTTTGCAATTGCCTTTTCGGGACAACCATGTTCAGTTGGTCGATAGAAAATAAGCTAAAACAATTCGCGAATTGAACTGGGTTTAAAATGAGGTATATTTTCTATTTGGTGCCATCAATTGGTCCTTTGAAAAGTAACATAGGTACTTAACAGTGGCATAAGGTACACCCCCGCGGCGCGGGATGGGATGGGATGTGGAAAATATAGTGAACCTCATCCCAAAGAATAGTTTCACTTATGTCATTTAACCTTGGGGTTTTTTTTGTGTATGAGTATTTAATAAAACAACATTAATTCAGCGATACCTTCTATAATACAAAGTACTATAAATACACTACGATATTTTTAACCGATTGTATATTAATATCGAATATTTCCATCCTGATATCCTTATAACTTTTTCTCTTCTGAAAGACGCAAATTTTCATTACCTTATTTATACTTTTGTTAAAATGGGATGATATTCTGCTACTATTAAGTACCATGATGTAAAGATTACAAGGTGTGTTCTTCCCGAGGGCTCATTTTCGACTCGTTCTGCGCATCTCTTTGGGAGCGAATTATCATTGGCTGCTTCCCAGCTGGTGCGCAATAGCAGACTCTGTAATCTTTCATCATGTATTCAAATCAAATTTTTCAAATTGGCGCGTCGTTTTGGGAGCGAATTCTCATTGGCTGCTTCTCAGCTGGTGCGCAATAGCACACCTTGTAGTCTTTCCATCATGACTAGTACTACTACAGAGGCGGATTTACAGATTTACTGCCTCTAGTGACCTTTGATAATTATAATAATATTTATAATTTGAGAGCTAAGGTTTTGCGTAAAAAATATTTGTCAAAGCATTTAGCAATTATTTATGTAAATACGTTCAAGTATTTAGTATACTGTTTATAAAATTTGCCATATATGCTTGTTTTTAAATTCACCATTATTTATGTGCCTCCGTCAAATTATCACTTCTTTTATTTTTTATTATAAGTATTAAGAAGTGGATTGTTACAAATCTCAGAATTCTTGACATTTTTTATCGTAGCTGCTTGGTAGAAGTGGATTACTGATAAGATGGTTTGTTGACCTCATTACTATACATAGTACATCATTTGAAACAGTTGAATTACAAACAACGATGCTTTTGAAAAAATTCTTAATGAAATGAATCTGCTAATGAAAAATTGTAATAAGCAATAAAATATTCTAACATATTTATACATCAATAAACAAATATACCTTCATGCAACAACCACTAAGTCGGACATACATAGCGTTAGAATGCCAGCGGCAACTTATTTTTACTTGAATCACACGAATTCCTTTCTTATCTTTATCAGCTTAAGATAATCAATTATGAAAAATTCCATGCTGCAAATTCTACACAATTATTTGACAGTTATACGGAAACAATTGTATCTGAGAAGTTACATATCTGTCTAATTCGCTATATTTGGACGAAAATTTCAGTTTACATAGGCATATCAGATTCAAAGTTGGTTAGTATACTTATTGTTTGTTTGTTCACTCTTACATTTATTGAAGTGATGCAAGTAATTATTTTTGAAAATATATAACTTTAAGATTTATATATTGCAACTAGGGTTGCCAACTGTACTTTAATATATAGAATATTTAAATTATTAAATTGTGGATAATATGCAAATGCAATGTTTGTTACTATTAATAGTTAACCAAACCTCCACAACCTTTCCTTTCAGTGTCTGGTCTGAGTGCAGACAATACTAATGCAATTTTGGTGGTCACTATTCTCTTGGAAATATAATTTTAAAAATCTACAGTCGTTTCTCTGGCTCTGCAGCCCGTAGAGAAGAGCTTAAAAAATTAATTGCGGCTTTTGAAGATGTGACTAGGTGGCTTTTATTGCTCTCTTTTATGGACAACATACTATTGAGTGATTATTTTTTTAGTTTCAAAGAAGAGTGTCGTATACATATTAAAAGTACTTTGATGATGATTGAAATCAATGTGAATACTAAAATATTTTTGCATTTTCTAAGCCATATTTTGTATTAAATTGCTAGAACAATGCAAGAAGTACAAAGACATATAATTTTTATAAAAATAATTTAGTAATAAATATATTTTTCCATTAAATACTATATTTTTTAGAAGTGTATTATAGTTTTTATAGCTTATTTTGAAAAATACTGAGTTCCGCTAAAAAATGTTGGCAACCCTAACTGTAACTATTCCGGATTAGATTTACGTCCATATTTGCTTAAGCTACTTCCATCTTGACATTGTAGTCCGTACTAACTAATGTTGTTTGCCTTTTATTTGCTGAATATTAATTATGAATGTCGATCATGGAAGTAGGAAAGGTTTCTACTTTCACGACATCTACATGTATCAAACTCGTCGGTGAAAGATGGAATACATCTGAATAATTGAATAATTTACTTTCTGACCTTCGTCGGTAGATGTTGACAAGCATAAATGATTCTGGTGAGTGATGAAAACGACAGTTTTAAACGGGCGTGCTAGATTACGACATTTTTTGTTATCGAACTATGTCTTTCGTATCAAGTTTAACATTTTCTTATATCAACTAGGAGTAGTCGAAGAAATAATTGGTATTATTTTCCCAAGAAGTTAATTCTGTTGGAGAAAAAAGAAATTGGTTGCGATGAGGAAGATAGGGACATTTCAGCGTGGGGTATGGTATATATTGGGTGTGGCTTTGTAGGACTAAGGTTGAGGTGTTTACAAATAATAATGATGTGGATAGCCAAAAGACCGGTTGCAACCTAGCGCTCCATAAATTTTAATAATTATTGAGCACATTACGAGTAATCGTTAATCTCTGCAAGAATATCTGGTATCCCAAAAAGAGAATCTGTTTCTCCAAGTAACGTAAATGTTACTTACTGTGTAAATATTTTTTTCTAATTAAAAATACTTCTTTTGCAACATTCACCGTCAATACATGCAAGTGTCGACATTTACTTATGAAAGCGATTACAGGGTTTTTAGATTGTCGAAAACTCTACTAAATATTATTGCATATTATCTGTGATTACGATTGATAGCAATTTGAGTGCACATGTTTAGTTGCACGAATCAAATAGCAGCAGCTGGCTGGTACTTTACAGAATTTCGAGAATCGATTGACGAAGTTTTTATGTAATTCAATTATAATTGTTTTTGTTGTTTGTTACAAAAACTAAAAACCACATTACACGTGAAAACATAATCATATAAATGCGATAAATGCTTCGTTCCCTAATTTTTTTGTTACTGTGAAACTAGTTGAAATTTTTTTTCATTTTAGGAAGGAAAGTTATCATGAGCACAGTTGTACCGAAAGATACTTACGTAATGAGTTATGGAGTTTTTTACCTTTTAGGAATAATGCTTGTAGTACCTCACTTTTTTTATTTGAATGCATTTGATGTGAGTAGATAATCAGTACTAGAATATTTTGATAAAATATGTTATTTTATCGTTCCTACAAAAAGCACTTTTAATAATATAACTTAAGTTCTAACACCACGTAAGTCAAAAATGACTTTTGAGGAGAGCCAAAAAAACTGTGCTTCTTTATATATCGCCACCATAATACATATATTTTTTTTGAAAATTTATGGACACAGATTGATTTCGAGGTTTTTGGATCAGTTGTCTAGAGGTGAATTTTTGCTTTTCTATCGAATTATATGCAAAAATAAAAAAGGCATTTTTTGGACTTACGCAGAACTTAAAACAATATGATGTTTCATAAATACCGAATGGAATTATTAATTATGGTGAAATTGATATTTTGTACAACAGCTACCCGAGGACCAATTGGTTTTAACATTATCTTGCCATTTTGACCGAAGGTATACTATTGAGACCCCTCCATAACACGGTAGTTTTATTTAGCGTTTTCATACAAAGTGATTACCTATATAACGATATAATTCTATACTATAAAATTTATAATTTGATAGTTAACAATAATTTCGCGTTTACATATTGTGTCAATTAGGAAAATTCAAATGCAAACCAGATATGAAATATTGGAAAGATCTTTCTATTTTAAAATCTGTGGTGTTAATGTTTCTATTTGCTCAAGATGAAATGTGTCTTTGTCCATCTCTCTCCGACATTAATCGATTGGAATCTTCTTACAAGAAAAGTATGTTAGATGTTACAAGTATAGCGTATAGCTGAAATATCTGAATGTAAAATAAATCTTCAATACTGTCATGCCTTATAATATGTAGAATGCTGGTAAAACATAAAATAGAGAACAATAAAGAACAAAATTTTTATAACTATAGACGAATAAAAAGATACTCTCTTAAGTAAAAAGATTGATTAATTAGAACATTCTTATAAAAAAAAGTATTGGAATGTTATTTAAGACTGCGAATCTGGAAGAAACTGTTGTTTAGTTACACATATCTGGAAGTTACCGTTTAAGTTTCTATAAAAAGTGAAACGAACAAGTTTGAGTGTTTTTTTGTTTTTCGAAATATTCGCCTTTAAGGCCTACATTTTTGCATACGAGCAAACTAATTCTTGGAACATTTTTCCCACTCTAAAGTTGATATCGTAGCAGTATGGTTTCGGAATTCTTCAACAGCTTTTTGAGGTGATGAAATATTTTGTCTGGAACAACAACAGTTACGCGAAGCGATTTTATGCATTGTTTTGTAAAAGTCCTTTTCTAAAATCTAAAAAATCATACAAAGTTATCCTTCACGGATGATTGCACAAATTGGCTTCTTCAAACATTCACTATCAACAACTTACTCAGTCTATTTCTAAATTACCACTGGTTTTGTAATAACAAACCTCAATGATCATAAATACAGTGGTGCCATAACTTATCAACGCCACCTATTATTCGATTGGTAAACCTTGAAAGGCAACCCTCGTATGAGTTTTTTATTAAAAATTTTATTAGTTAATAACGCCGAAGTCACTTACCGTTTTATAGGAGGATTACTATATAGGCGTGCAAATAAAGATGTACCATACATTTGTTTGGCAAACCCATCGGAAGGGAATGACAGTGATAAAATAAAAAGACATGTTTCAATAATTAGTTTTTTTTTCTAGTTTCCAATTTTTCTTTGCCGCTGGTTTCTTACCACAGCATGTACTAATTCTCGTATTTATCTCCAGTTTCTACCATTTTGCTTTAACCGCGTTAATAGGGCTTGGGCAAACGTGGAACCCAACGCACGGCACGCAAGCTTATGCATGCATAATTCTCCAGTTAGTATATGACTATTGCGTTCTTTTGATATGCCGATAGCCCTTCTATCTAACCGTAAACCGATGGTCATTTAGTATTATTTGGTGAACGATGATATCGCTGGTTGTCACAGGTTTTGGCCGTTCCGAAAGTTCGTCGTCAGTTCAGCAGAGACCGCAAGTTTGAAATCAGCTGCACAATATTTTACGGTCCCAAATAAGTGTGCAGATTCGCCGTACACAATTTATAACTCTACTTTTATTTGCGTAGGTGTACCTATTGTCTATTTAATGACAGCTCGATACGCGATGTTTTCTGTTTTACTCCTCTTTAGACAACGTTCGAGTTAAAATTTTCTTTTTCTCGTATTTCTCTCCAGTTTCTACCATCTCATGCTGTACGTTTTTCCCTTATTTGTTATGGAACTTCAACCTAACCTATAATATTTAAGGGATATTCCATTAGTTTTGATATAGTACATTTTCAAAATAGAAATTAGACACACTAGTTTAACTACAGAACTTACTAGCAATTATTATGTAGCAACTTTGTATAACAGTTTGAGGGAATAGTGCATCATATTGGCTGTTCTAATTCTAAATGGCAATTTTACATGTACGACACCTGCACAGCCGAATAACAAAAAAAAATAACGTAATTCTAATTTCATGACGACAAGGCGGTAACGTGTTAAAGCCGTATAATTGGGTTTTTTACGTTTCAGTTTTGGATGTACAGATTTGATGAAAACCGCAATAGTAACCGTAAGAATATGAATTCGTCGTTAATTACACTGGGAAACAAATTCTCAATGACCCCGTTCAATAAGGTATGTGAGCTTGTGTAGTATTTGGATAGTAATTCTAATCTTACTTGAATAAGTAGAAAATATAAGTTTCATCTACATTTCATCTGGATGTCGCAAGTTTTGCTTGTCGTCAGATAAGCTGCCCAATATTTTACGGTCCCAAATAAGGATGCAGAGTCTCCGTACACAATTTATAACTATTTTTTATTCCTGTTTAGTGTTAAAATGAAAAATTGAAAGCTTACAAACGATTAACGTTATTAGATAGACACACGAGCACAACACTACGATAATGAAACTTTAAAATAAACTCAACAATAATGGTGTGGGGACAAAAAAATCCGTAGGTTTTTAACACAGCTTGTCAAGTAAAGTTTGCGTTGATTGAGAATGTTATTTTGGCAGTTGTCAAATGCTCGAAGTACTTATAAACGTTACATCTTTTTTAGACGTTTACTTTCAGGAATGGAAAATCTCAAAGAAAACGTGAAATAATTGCCAAGATTTATGAACAAAATCGAGATCTAGAAAATTATTGTTCACCGTTAATCACTTTGCAAGAATGGGCATAGCCAGACAAACAATTTACGAAATTTGTTGATTCGATTGAATGAAAAAACTGAGAGTCAGTCAGTTTGAGAAAATTGGGTAGAAAATTCAAAATCGATAAGAAATATGTAAGCAAACTTCTAAAGAAACAAAATGTAGTTCAACAATCAAGAAAATCTGCACCCAAATATTCTGAAAAGCAACAAACGCAACAAAAAAACAAAACTTAGTACATATTTTACTTTTGAAAGGAGTGAAACTGAAAATAATAGAGACGAGGAAATAAATTTATAAATGTATTTCAAAAGATACAAAGCGTTCAAGCGTTCAAATGTTGGTATAGTTGGTAATATCTTCCTGAGCCACCCCTTAGTATATATTTGTCCTCCTGGAAATTCTGTAACGGCCAAAATATATAAATAAGGGTATGTTACATCTAGATTTATACAGTTCATAAAGAAAAAGCATCCTGGAGGAAATTTTGTGCTTTGGCCAGAAATGGCAACTGTTCATTATGCAAAGGACGTTGTGGGAGCTTTTGCGCAGTTGAATATTCCGATTATTGAGAGGTCTAGGAACGGTCCTAATGTGACTCAACTGAGGCCAAGTGAACGTTTTTGGAAAAATTTGGAACGAAATGTATATTCTTAAGCTACTATATACGAAAAATTGAAAAAAATGAGCAAACTCCTGATTCAATATTTCTTAATTCAATGCAACATTTAAAACCAAAAATTAGGAAAGCACTGGACACCCACTGGGTGCCGATTCAGTTATATAAATGTGAAGTAAAGTGATTAAATTAAAACAAACAGTTCATTTCTTAAATTATTCAGTTTTGACCCTGAATTTTCATTGATTTTTGATTTAACTTTGGGTCATATGTGTGAAACGTCTATAAAACAAGTGGTCTGTGATCTATATTTTTGTAAGCTTTCAAGCATTTCAATTAACTTAAAATAGTAAGAACGATAAATGCAGTCGGCAACGGCTATGAATCGGCTATAAAATATCTATCAAGAATTAAATTATAGACGTAGTTAGTTGTTTTGTTTTGAACCAGAGAAGACTTATGTGACATTACCCTCAATACGGCTTATTATCGTTTGCTATTTAATATGTTAACTATTCGAGACTTATTAATTTTGAAATATTATTTCAGGATATCGTTCTTAGACCAGCAAAAATAATTCTTTTTCGCTCGTTTGAAGAAGATGTTATAGTCAACTCAGATACTGGATCAACAGATCGAAATAGATTCCAAGTGAACGTTACGTCAGCATTATCTCTCAATTTTCAGACTTTGATGCTGCTTTGTCTGATATTCTTTCTTATGTATTGTAAAAAGCTACCTCCTCCCGAGAGAAGACTAACATGCTGTCTGTGTTCTATATCAATAATTTTTTCTTTTTCTATCATCATTACGCAGATCCGAGCCACGAGTAGTAAGCTATGTTTTTAAATTTTATTAAATGCTTCTTTATTTTCTTTCAAAATAGTTACAATAAGTAAAACACTGTATTTAAATCGATGTTATTAGGTACACGTTATATTAGATAGATGTTAAAGCTTGTTAGCTAATTAATTAGCTCTTGCAAGTTATCCTATCAAATAGTAATTTTTTTCACTTCAATTATGAAAATACATGATCAATAATCTCAATTAATCAATCGAATTTCATCCAATAAATAGGCAGAGCCATATTCACACTGTGTCTTCTTCAGTTCAGATTAGAGAATGAGGAATCATGTACTTTCATTATACCGATGAGATCCAATAAATCAATTCGTCTACATACTATTCTAAAATGGACACGAGCTCTTAAGCATATAGGTTTTCAAAAAGGAGGTATAGGTGGAGAGAATGCTGATGAGACAGTCACAGAGTTGTTACTGATCAAATTGTTAAAAGTCAAAGTCAAAAATCAGAATGTATGGTCAAACAAAAGTGATTGCACGATATCCATAGTGATTTGACGAAGGATCAATGAAGAGAATACAAAAAAGATTCATGCAATACTCAATCTCGAAGACTATTTGAGGGATCACTGGACATTTTACTGTTGGAACAGGAAAGTAACAACGGATAACCATTGCAAAGAATGTATTGGTGTTGGTGTCCTGCCTTGGTGGAAAAATGATGCCAAATGCTGGGAGACGGCTCAGAATACCAAAAATGAACTCTGGGTTTCTAAATTTTGGAAAATAATGTGTAATATATGGTGCGTTCCACTAAGCATTCACAGCGCCTAAAATACTCATTTGGGAGTTCCAAATGGCGAATACGATCGTTGGTCGGGACACTCCACTAAAAACTTTAATGATTTAAAAATTGTAGCATAAAGTCTTGAAGCTTTTGCTATATTCTTTCTGTTTTGCCATTGTTTTTACCTCACCCTCAAAACGTTTTATAATATATTTCACTTAGGTTTACGAGTGGAACGAGAAAAACCGGTCCGTACCATTTAATTGCGTTTTGTCCGGTATATTCCTATAGATAAAAACGCGTATCGAAAGAAATGTCCTGAAATAAAACTAGGATATTTGTATCTTCTTTCAAAATAGGTATAAACGGTTCACTCCACGTTGATCAAATTCTCAATAGTACCAAATAAAAACAAGTTTATTGTTTTAGGGCCTCCAGTGCTTTTTTCAATAACGATGGTCTTTACAACTATTTTGAATTGTAAGTATGTAATTTATTACAAATATCATTTCCGTTAAATACACATTTGTATTATAATCTTTTGTTAATCAGTTTGTTTATACTGCACTATTCTGCCTCGAAAATTTCAAATAAAAAAGTGGGTCGTTTGGCACCTTGTTGCAGAAAGATTTTAGTCTTAAATTAAAATAACCCCTGAGGTCATACAAAATGTTGAACAAGAATTCCAAAATCGCCTCGGTTATTGTCAAGAAGTAAAAAATGGTAGGATAATGGAAGGAACAATAAAACCCACGAGGTCATATAAAATGTACAAGAATTCCAAAATCCAAAAGTGAATGGTGGTCATTTTGAACATTTAATTTAATTGTGAAATACATTCTAAATATTATGCGACATTATTATCTCCATTCTATGTAAAGGTTTGTGATAGAGACTCTATCATAATTTTACAAATTAAACATTTATTTTCTTGGTTATGATTGCACCAAACTCAAAAAAACTTTATATTGCTAAACAGACGACTAAATTCCCTTATAATTCACAGGGAATTCTGGAGAAGGATATATTTTCATATTGTACATTGTCAATTTAAGAATAAAAATCGACCTGTTTCAGTATGTTTTCGCATAGTACATAATAACGCCAAAATTGAATTTATTCCATACATATGGACCGCATTGTACTATAAAGAGAATATCATGTATCTTTATAAATAATAATGGTAGTCAGAATAGTCTGAACTAGAGTCTAGACTAGACTAGATATTGGATCAATATTTCAATTAATTTCAATAATTATTCTCAAGTCGTAGTATTTTTTTCTTGCTGAAATATATTCAAAGTTCTTCAAACTATAAATTGTAATTGAGAAACTAAGAACTTAAATCTACCTCACAGTTTTTTCGTTTGAAAGTATAGCGTAAAAAATGAAAAATATTTCAGGAATTTCATACGTAAACGAAGAGTAAGTACACCTTTTTTAACTTTGAGTAATAGGGTCATACAATTTCGTGAATATATATTGATTACAAGACAAGTTTCAGCGATTTGAACAGTTTCCGCATAAAAATGCGCCTCAAGAAAATAACTTTTATTATAATCGTATCCAGCTCCCTCAAAAAAGGGATGAGGACGAGTTTGATACGTTATTTATTTCTTAACCAACTTTTTGGGAGTGCTCTACTCTATGTGTAGTGCTTGTTTTTAAACACACTTTAGTTAGAATAATCAAATTTCAAATTTTGACCGAGCACGATATATTTATCACTCTCGTACTAATGTACTACTTTCCCTCGATTAAACCCAGCTAAATATTATATAAAAATTGAGCTAGCAATAATTTTCAGGTCTATCTGGAACTGCGATGGCTACCCTCTATGAATTAATAACTGAGTTCCCTACAAAGTGTTTAATCTATCTCCAGTGCGGTCAATGTATTTGCGGAATATTGGCTGGAATTTTACGGATAGCTCTTATACCCACACGTATGAGGCAAGATCAGATTACAGCTATTTATTTTTCTTTCGGATCTTTTATCATGATTTCTGTAACAATCTATTATTGTTATGTGGTGAAGACTTCAAAATTTTTTATTTACAGGTGAGATATAGTAAGAAGATCAAATTATTCACTTGAATCAAGTATACGAGATGTTATAAAAAAATTTTTAGCAGAGTTTGATTTACATTTCAATTGATAGGTTTCGTACCCTCGTACGCTGAAACCATCAGTATAAAGTTTAAATCCGCCTGCCAGTAACTCATTGAATATTAAAAACTATTTATGGAGATAATATAGTTAGTTTGAAAACTGTTTAAAAGTGGAAATGTGTCGGAAGGTCGAAGAATAGTCGGGACATCTTTGGAGTTGGAAAAAAAGAGATAAAAATTTATAGTAGTAAGTTTTAAAGGGAATTCTGGATTCTCTTGACTTTGAACATTAAACATGAAAGCAAATAAGTTAAGACAATAACCATATTGGTTACAACGTTCAAATTATACATGTAGAAGATATTTAGAATGGATCAAACCACTTAGGTTCATGAGAACTAGTCGAAACTGGAAGTCTTCGGTCCGTATCCCAAATTTTTATCTGAAGCAGTTTTTATGCTGATTACAACTATATAATTATTTTGTTTCTCCGACTCGTATCTTAGGCTGTGAATATTGTGTGGACAGATAGACATACAGAATATCTGCATTATCTCCACTGTAACAGTGAGAGCTAAAAATGAACAAACTTGCTAGGTTACACAGGTATTACAACTTTTGAAAAAAATGAGGCTTTTTGTTCATCATGGCAACGCGCCGTGTCTCAATTTGCTTTTGAATTGAGTTTTTGGTTATCCATCTCACTAACTATATTCAATTCAATATCCTGAAGATACAAAAAAAAATAGGATAATACGGAAACTTTTTGACACAATTCATGATATTGAGAAGAAGGTCATGACAAAGAAGATGAAGACTGTTTTGAAAGATGTGCAGTGATGAAACCTTGGGAGAAGTGTATTTTGAGCAATGGGCAGTACTTTCAAGAAGATTAATTCAAAATAAACGAAAACTATCTTTTTGTCTTATTAACAAAGGGTAAATTCACAGAAAAATCGAATTTACTACCCTTATTTTGATTTATTAGTAATGAACTGTAACAAAATAAATAATTTATTAAGGTCAGATAACAAAAATGACACGATAGGCGTTTGAAACATCAATTTGACACCCATTAATGGGTTTTAAATAACTTCACATAAAACTTAATTACACAACATTCTTTTTTCAATACGTCACGTCAATTAAATGAATTGAATTCGCCTTTTACATTTTTTTTTTTTTAATTTATTGATGCTTCAGAATTATTGAAAGCGCAGAAATTTTCAATAATTTTTAATAATGCACCCAGATATTTACCTCTAGTTGTTGTTTAAACTATAAACTGAATGATTTTGTGAACTATAGCTAACTTAGCTGACTTCACTTTTGGGTTTGAGCATAGTTAATTGAGAAAATTCAAATTACTTTAGTTTTTGTTCACTGGAAACTGAAATCAAATTTAATAACTATTCGAAAACATTAACGGAAGGCTAAAGAATCAGATGGAATCTCACTGGAGAAACATTCCAGGTGTAAGATAATCCAAAAGATTCATAACCGTATCAACTAAGAAGTTCGAGGATATTCTTGTGATGACAAAAAACGACATTAAACTAGTGGTCGAACTTCTGACAGGCTACTACCCCTTCAAATACCACCACCACCTGCGAATGTCTTGACAATTTCATCAAGACTTAAGTACCTCGAAGAAGTAGTACCAACACCGTGGAAAGTGGGAGACTACCTGTTTTGTATTGTATCTTGTACAAAATATATATAGGTGCAGAATGGCTGAAAAGCCAAAACGATTTCCCAAACAATCTACATATTTACAAATATACACAATTTGACATCTAAAACTGACATGACATGACATGAAAACGCTTCTTGAATGGTATTTATTCTAAAATATTGTTTCCGTAGTCAAAATAAAAAAATATAAATTTAATATTAATCCTAAAAATATAATATATAATGACTGTAGAAGGCTTAATATCAAGCTTCGATAGTATGCAAAAAATATTAATTTTCATTTCAAAATTATAGTGGTCGTTTTGATTAATGATTGTGGATACTGGGAGTTTTTTAGGTAATTATACACTTTGACGGTCACCTGGTTTTTTGGCTCTAGAAAATCGAAAAATGGATGGATTTTAATGATCTTGGTCTCAAAATGTTCCATTTTACGGCGGATTTATAAAAAAAAATCAGTAGAAATAGCCGGAATGAAAATTTCTCATAGTTTTACTGTTTTAAATCGTAAAAAAAACGGTTTTGCAAAATAATCTTTTTAAAAAAAAATCCAGTTTTTATAGCTTAAAATGAAATCTATGAAAAACAATTAATTTTCGTGAATAGTTTCGTAGTATATTCTTCAATGTTAATAGTTTTTGGACCATTAAAAATCGAAAAATAGATAAATTTTATAATTTTGGTCTCAAAATGTTCCATTTTACGACGAATTTATGAAAAACACGGGGGTAGTGGCTGAATTTGCGGTTTTTAATAGTTTTAAACCTTAAATAGTAGAAAAACTTTTTTTTTGCAAAATATTCATTTTTTTATGTAAATTGCGAAAAAAAATATACGAACTTGATTCCACGACGTCAGAAACAGTTACGAAGGATTATATGTAGAAAGTCATTTTTTTTGCATTTAAAGTCATGAAACGGTAAAAAATATTTATTTTTTTTTAATTTTCGTATTTTTTTTTATAAATCCGCCGTAAAATGGAACAATTTGAGACCAAGATCATTAAAATCCATCCATTTTTCGATTTTCTAGAGCCAACCTAACCTAACCAAAAAACCAGGTGACCGCGAAGGTGTATAATTACCATAATTTTTTACAAAACCGTTTTTTTTGCGATTTAAAACAGTAAAACTATGAGAAATTTTCATTCCAGCTATTTCTACTAATTTTTTTTATAAATCCGCCGTAAAATGGAACATTTTGAGACAAGGTCATTAAAATCCATCCATTTTTCGATTTTCTAGAGCCAACCTAACCTAACCAAAAAACCAGGTGACCGCGAAAGTGTATAATTACCGTTTTTTAATCAAAATAGACTGCTGGTACTAAAACATAAATCCATTTCAAGTGAGTGTATTAAGTTTTAGGTGTTTAAGATATTGGTGAAGATATGCTTATGAGTTTTTTCTTGTTTGTGCTAATTAAAAATTTATATTACAAATCCAACAGCTTTGTTACCAGGTAGGATGATAATTCGAACATAAAAATTATAAGAAACGATGTCTAAAAAACAATTTTCCATAATTGAAATTCGGATGCTATCGAAAATAAAAAATTTGCATTCTTTCTGGAGACAATACATGCAAGATATAAAAAAATATTATAGTAAACTAATGAATATGGAAGTGAATCAATATCAGCTTAATATCAATTTTTCAAGTTAACAGAATAACAATAAACGTTTCGACGTTTTTGTTGGTTGTTCTCAGGGCTAGATTAAGATTTATAAGGCCCGGGGCCAAAATAATGACGGGGCCCCCTTAAGGAATTCGAAAACCCGGAAAAATTCACAAAATAATATCAATACGTTAGATTTGTGGTATCAACACATCAAAAAATACAGAATGATTTCCAAATGATGGGGCCCTCTTGGACCTGGGGCCCGGGGCTATAGCCCCCTCAAGCCTCTAGCTTAATCCGGCCCTGGTTGTTCTCTTTGTTGTTCGCCAAAATCAATAAATCCCGAAACTTTATTTTAAATAAAACTTCATTCACAAAAATACGTTACAACGTTCAATGAACTTAGTTTTCTCATTAGTTCATGAAAAAATATATTTAAAATTAATAAATTTTTTACTTCAATAGCAGATAAGGATAGATTTAAAAATAGTATAAAAGAAAGAATCTTGGCACTTACAGGCGATCTGAAGGCTGAATCCTATTTCTTGTTCCTTGTAGATTGTAGGTCTCCGCACTACGTTTTAAAATACAGGGTCGATCACACGAATCCTACTGTGACTGTGCCAATTAAGGGTTTGTTTTACTCCCAAAACTTGATTTTTAAAAAAACTTTATACACAAAAATACGTTACAATGTTGACTGAACTTAATGAATCTCAACAATTGAATCAACAAAATCAATTAAAATGGTATTTACAAAAACTTCTATTTATATTGATATAAATGCTGAGTAAGTAGTATTTAAGAAATATTAACTTTTAAAGTCGTCTGGATTTTTCTAGATGTAGCTCTCATTTTTTTTCATCTTCAAAAAATTTTGTTAATTGAATTAAAACATAGCTATTGAAATGAGAATAAAATGACAAGACAATTAATTTCACTGCGCTCAAACGAATGGGGTGCACCATAGCTATAATCTCTTAACTAGTTTTAATCAGATTTGATTTAGAAAAGTATCGTACACCTCACGCTTTCAGAATAGTGACATTAATTGTGAGTGAGTTAATGTCACAATTGACGTTGAGTAACTAGCGTATGAGGAACGTGAAACAAGGGTGCAATCATTTCTTTGAACGTTATTTATTCATTCATTTGAATACATGGAGAATACCTACTTTTCAGGATCGCGAACCTAATTTTTTACGACATTAATCCATGTTTTTTCTAGTATTAGTCAGATGGGTGGTGGGCAACAGGACGAGAGACTACTCAAAAGAGTCAAATTAAAACAAGTATTAAACAAGGGAAAATGGTTTTATGCTGCAATATTCTTCGCATATGGTACTACTCACGCAGTGAATCCAGGGTTATTGATACTAGTTCTTCCGACAATTGCAGATAGCTATTGGAAAAGTGAGTTGTTTAACAATTTTTATCAATAACAATCTCAAACATTTTATAAGTTATCATCAATAAGAACATTACGGGCTTCGATACTTCAGTAGTAGAACCATACATTGATTACAAAGTTCATGGTCTCAATATCTACACGTCATTTATAGATAGTTTGATGATGAAGCTTCAAATGAACATCAAATACAATTATCTAACGTACCGTACCGAGTTTATTGATGAGCCTGTGAATTTTGATAATCTTACATAGAAGGCTATGGTCCTAAAGTTGTTCATCCTTTATCTATAAAAATTACCTATAAAAAACCGATTAGGTCTCCGAAGATAATTAAACATGCTGAAGTGCTTAAAAAGTATGGAAATAATTTGCCTCTATGGCATCGGGTTGTGATAATTCCAAGTCCCGAAGTTTCAGTGATGGTCGTTATAGTCTAACAACAAATGAACTAAAATAGAAACATTTTTTACATTAAAGATAGCAGTTTACAAGTTTGTCTGGTACCAAAAAGATTATAGAGTTAATATCCTATGTTACAAACACTCTGAAATATAAGATATATTCGATGTTTGATCAACTCATTTAGTTTTCCATGAATTACTGATACCATAACTGTAATTCAACATAGAGGCAACCAAACTGATGTAGTCAAACAGAGCAAAATTAATGATTTAGGAGATATTTCCGAAAATATTGCACTGCGAATAAGAATTCATACAAAGACTGGAACTTTAAAACTTTATCGAGTTTGAAGAAAAATACTAATATTCAATCACTGAAAACTTGCACATAGTGAAATGGAATAGATTATACTAAGTACCATAAAGCGTATCTATAAGCAATATATGTATACCACCTCTTACCACTGATTCGTTAACATGACTTTCACCGTTCTTTCTCATTTAGAATCATCGAAAGGCGTAGAGGCTTTCAGTAATACCGTTGCCACAATGTTTCACAGCAAAGCTTGCGTTCCACATCAACCAACTTTCGTTCGTAGAGACTTGGCAGCAAGTAGGAAAGGAAAATCAAATTTGTTTTTCACTGCTCACATAATACTAGTACATTAAGATTTTTATTTAGTTCATAGTTTAAGGTAGCATTGTCGGTGGCGAAGGGGGTGCTGTGCACATGAACCTTTAGATAGGCCTGTTGTGATCCACTTAGAGAAGCCGACCAGGGGCTTTGGCTTGATCCCTTTGATGTCCTTAGGAAAGCTGTGAAAATATGTGCAATACGTTGATGATTGAATCACTTTCAATCACATATTTTAAATATTTTTACGTATTCAATAATTTTTAACCTAATATTAATTACAACATGCACAGTCAATGTGAATCCCAACTCCTTAATCTTTTGCTATGACTTACTTCGTTAAGTAAACACCTAGGAATTCACCCTCAAATTGAACGTAAGTCAACTTTAATATTATATATTTAACACACATGTTATATACATGGTTTGAATTGTTTTTTACTTCTCCATTTATATTGTAGTTTTCCTGATGATGGGAAGAACACTTCTCGAAAGCTTGGATCTTTAGTATAATAACGAGTTCTCAATTTCAAAAATTTGCTACAAGCTCCAATATATTGGTTTTTATTCTAACTATATCAACTAGATTGTTAATTTTGTTAATTGAAAACACGGTATTATTTGTGCTTCGAATGTACTTGTTTTTATTCTTTATATCTACTCACTCAGAAATATTGTTTCAGAAATTTACTTCGTTCCTGTTATCACATTACTGGGTTTTCATGGATTTCTTCTTCTGGGTCGTGAATTATCTAGGTTAATTAAAACTGTAAGTTTGTCCATAACTTATAGGGCAGAGTTATTAAATAATAAATAATTAAAATATTTTGTATCCGTTTCAAGCATTATTTGTATCGGTGGTATATGAATAGAACGTATTAACTCTAAGTAAAGCACAAATGGTCTCAATCACATGTGTAAATATTTTTAAATTAACAAAAACGAAACCTATAGATGTGGAGCAATTGAAACGCTGGAACATTATCTCTTAGGATGAATTGATGAAGCATCTCAAAGCTCTTTTAAAACCAGTTATTCAAATAACTGACACTACCAGCAAATCTTATAACTATATTAGCTAAAGAAGAAATGGAAGTAAAACGGACTCTTCAAAAACCTGAGTGAAGCTATAATTTGATATTTTGGTTAGAGGAAAAATTTCATAAAATGTATATGAGCTTCAAAATACGAAATTTGTGAGCTTATTTATTTACACTCTGTCTCTCACGTTCTTAATTTATTCAAATACTTTACACTACACTTGACTAACTTATAATAATTAACTTATCACTAACACTCAACTAACTTACATAATTCATTTAAATTCTTCTGTTACTTTTCTATTTCGTTCTGTTCACTATGACTTAGTTTGTTAGTTTATAATAAATATAAACTAACAAACTACACTAAGCTAACTCGTTTATATATCCAATTGAAGTTCTAAGAAATTCTAGAAAATAAAGAAACAAAACAAATAAATATACTTTCCTAGAAATTAGTTCGCCTGCTATGATAAAAACTTATTGAAAAAACAAACATCAAACGAATTCTGGGTATACCAAACGTATATCAACCTTGCCGTGCCTTTGCCGAATTTTAGAATTTCCGGGAATACTTGTAATCGTCTTCCGAGTGACCATTTTGCGCTGGTGTAATGATTCTCAGCATGTATTTTATGTGGATTTTCGCATAACATCTTGTCCTGATGATAGTAAAATGTATTTTCCGCACCTCTATAAAAAAAGGTGAAAAAAAAAAATACACACATACACACAAATTTATTTAGGAGCAAAAATATAAACGAACTAGCTGACTATAACATAGTGACGTTGCTGGTGTCTCGAACATGAAAAAAATATACTCCCATAGATCTGCTGTCAAATAAAAATTTATGAGTTGATGGTGATATGCAACTGTGGATAAATATATAGGTCAGCTGGTTGTATCTTGGTAGAAAAACTGTCAGAAGATATTTCAAATATAGGATATATTAAAAAATTCTTAGCCTACTATAGTACCAAACAAAGTTTCAATATCAAAATATTTTATCACTCAACATGTTCTTCTCTTAATTGGATACATTTATTACAGCGAATGTCTCTAGACCTTTAAAAAAAATGTTTCTTCTTGCTCTGCAAACCTGATTTCCACAACTTTAATTACCTCCTCGTTGGAAGAAAAGTCACGATCTTCTAAAATTTTTTTCACTTGAGGAAAGAGATGATAGTCGGACGGAGCCAAATCTGGTGAATAACGGGGATGTTCTAGTAATTTAAACGAATCAAGAGCTCTCTCTAAGTTTATTAGTTAAAGAATGAATGTGAAATTTTTCGCCGAAGTTTTATCCACTGGAATTGTTTTTCGCGAGAAGTTCATTGAGAAAACTTAGTATAAATAGGTAAGTTGGGTTATTAAGTTTTAGTTTACCTCAAGTCTCTGAAGACGATAATTTGGTTATCGAAACGCGCGGCTTATAGTGTAATTGTGAATGTTAGTGTAGTGACAGTGTTCAGTTCAACTCCTACATCACAACTGTCAAGTCAAGGATCAGCTTTCTACCAAGATGCAGCCAGTTGACCTAAGTATTTATCTACAGTTGCATTTTTTTGAGTGCAGATCTATGGGAGTATAAAAAAATTATTTTTACATGTTCGAGGCGCCAGACCTTAGTTGGGAGTGGTTTCAATAGAAAAACATTTGTTTTATTTGAATATTTCAACTTAAAAAATTGCTTGTAATTATATAGTTCTTTTATCAGAGATCATCTGTTCGCTTAATGAAATTTTTTTTATATGGGTAATAATCGTTTCCTCATTTCAAATAAGTTTATGTTCATATTACTTACTTTATTGTAGTCCACTTGCTATGAAAATAATTGTGGAAAAATATATGAATTAATTTGCTGTTTACTTCTTCAAAATTATCCAACAAAATATAAAATTTCTCACTTTTCAGAAGCACAATATTACAAAATTATCTTCAGTAATAACTCGATATTCGTATTGTTAAATAACTGGGTGGTTTTTGCAGGCTCATTTTTCAGAGTGCGAGTATGCCAAACCAATATTTTCGAACAACACGAAGCTAAAAATTGTGCGTCTTTGGGCTCGAAAGGTGATAAACTTTTCAAAAAACCATCTTCCTCATAACCTGCTAAGTAGGGCATCGAAGCATTGGGACGGGATAAAAGAAATTCTACAGAAACTGCAAAACCAGCCATGTCCACTGGAAACTTTCTATTGCCAATCCATCCATCATAAAAACCTTTGAAAGTACAATTTTCTACAATTGGTGAACTTAAGCCGAGTTCAGTGACTAAACCAACAGGAAACATGGATACCGTCTGGGTTTTTCTGATTTCCATGAATAATTCAATGTCGTACGTATTGTCATCGTCAGCAAAATACACTACACCAGATTTTGTATTGTTTCTTATCCACTCCAATCCTTTGTTTCTATTGGATACTCCTTTAGGTTTCGAAGGTTCACTTTTATATTTTTCAGGCATTGGTGCTAATAGGTATTCATGTTTCAAACCAAACTTTTCGAGAATATTTTCAATTATTTCGTTTTTCTCGTAACCATCTTCTATAACAAGCCATGTTAATTTTGGTACCAACAGTAATGTTTGAGATAATCTAACTAGCTCAGGTATTTGTTCTGGTCTTTTATATGTAGGTGTGATTATGTAGAGATGTGGCAAATTCGATGTTTTAATTGTTTTCGAAATGTGAACCAACTTTGATCTTCTCACGCAGTCTTCATCATTCATTATATTCCAAATTATTGAATACTCTATAGTTAACAATAGAGTACAAACGAATATTATCAATGTATATTTACTAATTAACTTTTTCGAGCTGTTCATATCACGAGAAAAACTACCGAATACGTAAGGCACCAAATGAATTTTATTTTGTTTATTTTATTGTTGATAATTATGTCCATAACACTTTATTGATATAATATATTTAATAAACGATTGTAATAGGTGTCACTTGTTACTGAAAAGTTAATTGGAAGGTATATGCAGTATAAACAAATTCTTTTTGTGATAAAAAATCGATTAGATTAATACTATTTCCGTAAAATATGACGACAGGATCGGATTGAAATGAATCAACATTTCTTATGAAATAAATTCTATCACTAATGCTCGCTAATGAACATATTTGAAATTGACGAATTTATTGGCCCCAAAAAGAGCAAGTGGCATCGAGAACTGTAGATATGCAATCGAATTAAATGTGGTACCATTGTTGTATATTATTTTGCATGTAGGGTAGTTTTCCTCCTTAATAAAGATCCATCAAAAATGAGTGATTTAAGGTAAAGATCTCAAAAGTGAAAAAATGCATACCTCTGACCAACAGATATTGTATATACTGATTCTTATATTTTCTACATTTTCAAAATATTTCATCGGCCATTTCTATTTTTACTCTTTTGTTTCCTGATTATTACCATTAATATTTTTCTTTTCTTTGTCTCGTCAACTCTCATATACTCATCACAATTCTATTTATATAGTAATTTTTATACTAGTTTTGAATCTTCTAAAAGCATTTACCAATTTTAATGTCCAAATCTATTTAATTGAAATCTAAGCCCATGTACGATTCCATTAATTTTTGGACGTTTTATATCGTTTGCTTCAAACAATTCTACAACCTCTTCTCTTTGTTCTGTCAACGTTTTGGTTAAATTCATATAATATATATTATATTTTGAATCTTTTATCAGCATACATCAAATTTCGTGTCAACATCCATTTTTTTAAAAATTTATTTGAGTCCATGTACGATTCTATTAGTTTATAAGTTTTCGACGTTTTTATTTACTTATATTTTTCTGTTTGTTTCACATAATTCAAATTGTTGTGTGCTACGAAATATACACTATTATTTTTATTTTCTCAAAATATGAAAACAAAATTTTTTCCAATTGTGAAAAAACACGTGTATTTAAAAACTATTTCACGTTTACGCATCTTTATTTGCGAAGTGATTTTTGAAAAGCATTTACTCTGGTATAAACTAGTGTCTATTATTACGTTATTTAAACTATGGGAAGCAGCTGAAGAAGGCCTTCTTTGTTATTTTTGTCTTCCATCGAATTTCTTGCTCTCAAAGTAATAATAGAACGAATTTAACTGAGTCAATGTTAAAAAAAATGACGAAAGACATTTACTGAATAAGGTCGGAAACATGATGTTTCTTCGTGTAAACCAATAAAACTTTCTGGAAATTTTAGGACAGTATTCCAAATTTCCCCGATAAATAACTACTTGGTCTCTATTGGTTTGTTGGGTGATGGGTGGCTTGTTCACGATGTCTAGTACAACACTTGAAAATAAATTCTTATAGATACTTTTCTACAGATTATTCAGAGTGCTAAATGATATAACCGATTATAAACTATTAATTTCATTTAATTGTTCTAAAAAGTAGCCTCACTGATTTAAGTTATTTGTGATTTTCAGTTCAACAAGATTTAAAGCTTCTACCAACTAATATAGAAAAAATGTTGTTTCAGCCAAAAAATGGGTTGATACTTTTCATATTTTCTGTGCTACGGATCATTTTCGTTCCACTGTTTATATTTTGCAATGCTCGTCCAAGAAAAGGTCTTCCGGTTTATTTCGAGGACAATGACTATATCATAATCATGGCTGTGTTTGGTATCACGGAGGGTATATTAGTAATCAAGTCATTACTAGCCATGTTACCGTAAGTATCCTCAAAACTATCTTGTACTCGTATATTGAACTTATCTTAAATTTATTGGATATTCTATTTGTAAATGCTATCCCATTGTACTGGCTTTTTTTTTTTAAATATAATCTACTTTTTGGGATGTTATTATAGAGAGCAAGGATTATATGTTACTCTTATTGGTATTTTGTCGATTTTATTTCATCTACATCAGATACGACTTTGATGAAATTACTTTTGATTCAATTTTCGCTGGTTGAGACCTCGTTCGATTTGTGATTCCTTTTCCACGCTACTGCTACTTCTTGTTATTTCCACTGCCACTGAAATGAATGATATTTTCCACTATTTCTGGTTTGGCACACTTTTCCGCAATCTATATTATAATAGCGAGATTGTATATTAATTTCATAATATACATTGCAGGATTGATCATAAATGAGTAAATCGTACGAAGTTTGAAATGATATTTCATGCATCTCTTTTGTCAGATTTAGCTACTTGTGTGATTATTTTCGTTTTCCGAACTTGACAAACATTTTCCAACCATGTAGAAGTTAGTTTTCGGGAGTTAATAGATATTTATAAGAACAATATAGATCCTTTCATGAAACAAACTCATTGAATATCGCTGCTAAAAATGTATAAGGCTGAAAGGATATCATATTGTTTGTTTGGTCGCGCACTTCTGTAATTACCCTGGCGATCCCCAATTTTTATCACTACTCCTAGCGACACTTCATTTTTACCTATTCGTACCGCGGTCGGCCAAATGACCGTATAAAAATATTTTTTTTTATTCAAGAGTACATAATCAACATTTTATTCTTTTTCGTTCGGCTTCCCAATTGTAAATTTTCCGCATAAGTACTTTTTACATTTTACAGATTTTGTCGCCCTATGCATTTTTCAAATATTAAAGAATACATGCAAAGGCCATCTTCGAGATTTAGATTTTATCGAATAATTTCTGGCCATTTGGTCAGTCACATCTACGCCAAATTTAGTGCTATATATACTCCGGTGTTCGGGTGGCATTTCCTTCGACTTATATGGATTAGTGCATTGAACTGAGAACTTTCTTTTTTGATTTGGCTTTATCTAACTATCAACATTGAGAAAAGTGCCATGTCGTCGTTTTTTAGTCTTGGTAGCTTTTTCTAATTGCTCTAATTGTTTTTTTGTTCGAGTTATTTCATAGATAGATACTAACTAAAATTTTAATCCAAATTTGTACGGTTTATTGGGTATTTATCGAGTGAATCTACACCGTATAATTTAACGGCGAATCACTTACGTTGAATACATGAAATTTCAATTGAAAATTTAAAAACGGCCATTTGACCGGTCCTGGTAGGAATAGTGCTAAGTTAAATATAGCAACATATGTAATAGCTATTAATTACTAATGAGTTTGTACGCCTGGCCCTTACAATTTGCATTGTATTGACTCTGATACATTATAGCCCGAAATAAGCAGTAGTGTAACTGAAACATAGGTGTCTCTATGTGCGCAGTGTCATACCTTAACCTTAAACAATTAATAAGTGGTCTAATTTTTAAAAATGGAGTTCAGAAATACGAGTACGAGTAATGTATTATGTTAACAAAAAGGAAACTCGTGGCGACTCAGGACAGTTAACAAAAATTTTGAGCGAAAATCCGAAAGCCAATCAGACAAGGACAGCATTGTATCTTGGCTTAAAAAGAACTTCCTTGCGAAGAATCCTTAAGAAGGTATTTAGACGATTTCATTTGTTGGGCCGTGTAAATCGTCGCACAAATCGATTTCTGGGCTTTGCCAGACAAGTTCAAAAAGTTCATACATCGCAAAAGTGAGTGTCTGGTGTGCAATTAGTCACTTAATCAACAAAGTTAATTTCAAATTTTAACACGTTTTATCCCTTATTACGTCAATTCCGTCGTGCACGTAATTTGGTATGTCGAGACCAATTTTTCCAACAGAATGAGACAACTTACCATACTGCTGCTGCTGTTCGTAAATTTTACGACTTACTAATTTCTCTTATCCCTCATATTCTTGAGAAGCTCACTTCTCCAGACACATACATTTGAGAATGGCTAAAGCTGCCGTTTTTAAAAGGGCACTACAAACCCTCGATGAATCAAAACATACCACTAGAGCCTTCTTCAAGGACCCGTGACAACCGTTATTCTACTTATTGTTACTTATTTCGGGCTATATTGTACTAGTATTTTATAGGGCACATTTTAACTATATTAGTTTCAGCACGCCAAATGACATTTGTTAGTTGAGTTTATAAACACTGATGTATCAAAAATTGAAATTGATATTTTGTTTTTGCAGATTATTCGAAGGTGATGAAAGAAAGGCAGCTATGATATTTGTACCACTGGTTTCAGCATCTGCTCTTACAGCTGGCTCTATGATAAATGTTTTGATAACCAATATGATATAAATGTAGAATTTATTATATTATACGATTATACAGCAAATATTTTGTAATATAGATAAAATAACTCGAAAAATGTCTTCTCCGGGCAAAAGGCTGATAGAATTTGTTTTTGCTTCGAAGATAAAATGGTACTTTAGTAATTTAGTACGGTACGAAACAGATGTTTATGGACAAGGCAACGAAGGAGGTCGAGTACTGTAACAATAACTTCACGGACATATATCGTAATATTTTTATATACTGTTTACGGTTTTAAATAATTATATTAAAATATGAAATGTCATATTTGACAATTTCACTGTAAATAGCTCTTTTGATTATTGTCTTGTTATCTAAAAAAATAATTAAAATATTATTTTCTTCATACCTCGGTCGAAAGTACGTTCTTTCGACCCTAGTAGCAAAGATGAAAGTTCAACATTTGCTCCCATTAGAAAGTACACCTACGTCCTCCATAACAACGGAAGGAAAAAATGTCTCATGCGTATTTATACTTGTAACTAGGGACTATTTATTCTGTTGCTATGACAAACTGTTAGTTGCAGTCATTAGTATTGCTACCTCAAACCTTTATAAATAATTATTATTGTCATAAAAAGTGAAATTAATAACGTACTTTCGAGCGGCTATGAAGAAAAATCGTATACACTACACGGGCTGAAAGTTAAAATCTCGGCCCTGTTCGTTATGATGTCCGAGGCGAGGCCCTTGAGGTGTAATATACTATTAAAAAACTTCTGTACATGTGTTAAACCAAAACAGAAGTACATCTAGTGATTCCTACAATAAATGTTTCTGGTAACAGTAGTGGCACTATTACTGTTAACATTCGAAAATTATAATAAAAGTTCAGTTATTGATGTTAATTGATTTCTTATTTCTAGTTATTTCAAATGGAATTGGAAGAATTTGAGAGTACTGTAAAGTACAAGGATACCGTAAAGTGCCATTCAAATTAGTACTGTAAAGTCCACTTTACAGTACAGTAGGAAAAAACCTTTACATACATGTTTTTTTAAGGTTATGTTTACTAGCGAACCAGCGTCATGTTCGCGTTCATTCTGTGCAGCTTTGAATTCGGGGTGTATTTTTGACATTTATGAACGTCTACAGCGCGTCATGTTCGCGTTCATTCTGTGCACTGCTTTACACTATAGAGTACTCATCTTAATATGTTCGCAAGCTTCTTATTAACCCTTCATTCATTCTAGCTTCTTCGTCACCTATCTGCTACTCAATAACCTTTATTATTTCGGATAGTTCGGAACTAATGTTATTTGTAGATTAATAAGAAGTGAGTATTAATAGACCAACAAACAATTACTTCAATCTCGTTATATGTAACTTTCTCCGATTGGTTATTTTCTCTCATCTAAGTACTATATTTTACAACGTCGCAAAATGTCGGCATCTATCTTGAAATCGTGCTAATCGAAATTTTGCCTTTGCATATTTTATTTACTGCATTCTTCAAACAATTATTTCCCAACACTAGTATTATACCGCCCTTTTATAGATATAAGCCACATATTTTTCAATGACTATATTTCACATTTGTCAAAAAATTTCATATGCCTACCCATGACATTTAAATTGGAGTGTATACCTCAAAACGAATAAGTCAAAATTGAGAAAATAACGATATTTTCTAGCCGTGCCAGTTAATTATAACGAAAACTTATGAATATTGGAATAAACATTTCTTCGAAAGTGTACCTATTGTGAAAAAAGAGTAGTGATATTTGTTTATTATCTAAAAATCTCCTTGTGACAAGGTATGAATTGCATTTATTAATATTTAGTAATCATATGCTAGTTCGAATATTTTAGTTAAATTTGGGGTGTATATCATTGATTTGTTGAAAACAGATTTCGATTTATACTATGATAAACAAGCTAAATTCCAAAATACTTTCACAATTTGTTAGTTAAGTATTATAAATAAAAAATAAACCTTAAACTTGATTGATATATTTCAACTAACGAACAAAACAATTATTATCATCATGATTCATTCATTGTGAATAATATGACCGTTCGCACTTGAATTATTTTAAGTCCCTAATAAAACCTACAGGATATTTTTTTTCGCCATCTCTCGGATGTACAACTACAAAAACTGCATCACTAGGACTATTCTAAACATCTTAAGTACCTTACGGATATTCACTCGACATGCTGCCTCTCGTGTATTCACTTGGACTTGTCCAAAATTATCGATCTAGACAATTTTCTTAGGACCACAATCAACAATCAGAATAATCAACAATAATTATGTCGGTTCTTTTGTATCATTTTAAAAGTTATCCCGACGGCTTCATAATGGTTTATTCGAATAAAGATATTTGGTGGATTTGTATCACTCCACCAACGACAGTTTTAACTAGAAACTGTCCCATTTGATGAGAATGTTGCTTCATGAAAATAATACACCTTGACACAAATGGATTATCTACTAAGATTCCCTGTATGTCACAACAGAATTCAAACCGTCCATCATTATATCCTGGTGTTAAAGTATGAGTTTTTTGAGGTTTGTAAGGGTGATATTTGTATTTATTTAGAATCTTTGATAATTTACCTTTTTTATATCCAATGAAGATGCCCTTTTTCGCAAAGGATATTTAGGATACTCAGTTGCAGAGAACATTACCATGCTTTGCCGTTTTTTGCTAAATATCCATAAGTCTAAAATTCATTGAATATCTTTCTAACAGTTTCATTGTGAATATTTTTATCATATCACACTATTAGCACAATGTCAATTTTCTTTTCCAGACTTAATGTTGGTGGCATGTCTAACTTTTCATAAACAAATACGTCTATCAAACATAAAACTGTACAATACGGATCTCTAAAAACTATGAAAATTACTGTTAGACTGCCTAACAGTAACAGACTGTTTATACCGTGGCACTTTTTGAAATACGATTGTTGACGTTTTTTCGAATGTTCGATATTTAGACAGTTCGCAAAGCCTACTTAAATTACCAGTTTTAATAAATGCCAGTGCATTTCCAACGTAATCGCCGAAAAAATGTAGAAAAAAATAATTTTTTTAATGTAAATAAACAATGTTGAATATTTGAAAGGTATTTTCAATTTTCGATATTGTCAAAAAGAAAGGTACTTTAAATCACATTTTTTAACAAACCTCGTATACGACTGAAAAAATTTATATATGATGGTTGCGTTTTAACTTTTGGACCATGCTGAACTTTTTATAAAGAATAAATTTTTTTTCGTTAAATTAATAATAAAAAAGTTTCCCGTATGCCGCCAACTTACGTGGACAAACTGTATAATATATAATATTGTGAAAACTATTTAAAAACAGATAAGATAAAAGATTTTGGAATAATTTTCCATCCTAGAATAGTTCAAAAATAACATAAATCATCAAAAATGTATGATATATTGGCTGGACTGAATAATTTACTGTGCAGGAAATTGGTCTCCAATAAAAAATTCAATTCCTCAAAATGCTTATTCAGACTGAAACTTCCAGTAACAACCTTTGTGTCAGAAGATTATCGCTTCAATCCACAAAATAAATGATAACACGAAATTTTTAGATATCAAATATTTGCAGCTTGGTCTATCAAAGAAATATAATTAATTGGATTTTTTATCTACATTAAATTCTAGTATTTGTGATTCGTAATGTTGAATGAGAGATAATGAATAGAATGATTTATGAGTAAGGTTAATTCCGATTTTAGATTAGAATCAGTGGAATCAGAGGTACAGGAAAATTTAGCGCAGCTTGCTTCTTTTTCAGATACATTTTGTAAACAATCTGGGCGTCACATTTTTTAGATAAACCTCATCTCGTACATTCCTCCTTTTGAGAATATCAGCGTGTGAAATATCAAATGAATCAACCAAATTTTCCTGAAACGAAATATTTAGACAAACATTAATTGTTAATTTAATCCCGCGAATGTTGATGGTAATTTGGAACCCGTTATTTGGTGCTTCACTTTACAAATCGAATTCCACTAAAATCTCAAAAATATTAAGCGCTACTTTTTAATCTTGATAACCCCAAGTGAATTTCTACGGACCAGTGGTAAATAGAAAAATCTTATATACACATATTTCATCTATTTTCAGATATGACCGTACCTTCGCAGCCTGTGCTTTACATGGGACAAATGTCTTCAATTATATCCATCGTATGCCGCATTTGCTACGACAGTGAAAAAGACGAAGAACTTATTACGCCCTGCAATTGCAAAGTTATTTTTAAAATTGATTATTTTTTATTATTGGTATCCCATTATAAATATTTCTCTTGTTCTCGAACATATATGTCGGTCTGTCTTTCTTATTAGAACTAGCGTATATAAGTATCAACTGAGAAAATTATTAGGAATGGCCACGATTATTTAATATTTTCTTGAGTCATGGTCGGACGAAGGCTGTCTCTCATTTGAACCCGTGTTATGTTCGCCACTTGCCACAAATAAGAAAACGTTAATTTTGAAAAGCTACTCTAGGTACTGTCTTTTTACCTTTGCAAACCGACAAGTGTCACGCCAAACTGACATTTTTTGTTGTTGTTGTTGTTGTATTTGGATTAGATAAGTTAAAGATTATTTATCTGGCCAAATTATAAAAAGTGAATAACTTAGAGCCATTCTCCAGTCTACACAGCTCTACTGATAAAATTCGAAGCATTGCCGCTTTTAGTTTTTTGTGTGATGTGCTCGTAATAATTTGAATAGCCTATTCTGGTTCTTTTCTTTTAAACCCTGTAATAACTTATTTCAAGTACACGTGATGTATCTTTTAATCTATTTCTCGGATTTTCTGAAACAATTTCATGAAAATTTTGTAGATATATTCAATAAAATAAGGTTGAACTTAGTAACCATTACACGCGAATAGAATACTATACTTTATTTACAACTATATGATAATTACAGAGGGCGTCTCATAAGCAATGTCGGTTTTTATATGTGTTGAGTCTAGTTCCTAATTCTACAATAGATTTCCTTTATTCCAATCATTTATAATTAACACGGACCTACGAAAGATCATCGGAAAAAAAGGAATGAAAATTTAAAATGATTCAATCATAAAACTATAACGTTATTTGACGAGCTAAAACAATTATCGTAAACAACTGATCCAGCAAATTTTGTAAGAGTTTGTTATTTGTTAAACACTGTGATCTGTGAAAGTTCGTTCAGCGACCTCCAGTAGATTTTTTTTTTGCTTTTGATTAAGGCCGATTCATTTAACGACGAAGATTTTATCTTGAGAATTTTCTTATGAATGTTGGGTAGATTTTGTATTGAAATAATAAGGTTTGAGTAGGTAGGTTCCCTTATTATTCGAGCGAAACGATGTGTTACTTGTGAAGAAAAATGGACTCATTTCAATGATTCGAAAATGGCAACTCAATGGTTAGACAATGAACAATTTACAAGCTCATCTCGCAAAGAGAGGTCGATTCGAGCGGTAAGTCTTGTTATGTGACTGGTGGAATTATGAAGTTTTAGTCTACTGCGAAATGTATGAGGTTTCATCGCAGAGATATCCAGGTTTAGTTCATCAAAAAGCGGGCTCCCTTGCAATAAGACAATGCTGAAATACTGTGAATGTTACGTAGAATAAGATCAAGAACTTGGTGACAATGAAGTACTAAATCCAGCATTTACTCCAGGTCTTGCACCGTCATATTGTTATTTATTCAACTCCATGGCGAAATTTTTGCGTGGGAAAAATTTTGATTCCATAGAAGATGTTGATAATCCAGTGCGACAATTTGTTGCATCTGATTACTATCACAATTTTTCTACTTCGATTCAACTTATTTATGTTGTCGTCGACGAAATCTTCGGCAATTATGGCTGATTTTTCTCCTAGTTTTTCACAGTTGTGATGTTACCAGGTCGCTCACAGAAATTGTTGCTGATGATCGACGAAGTCACTTGACTAGGAAACGACTTAGATGTCTTTGTTTTTGTGACTGGTAGAATTTTCGTGCGCCAGAGTATTAAAAAATTCTAAATAATGAATATGAATATTGCAACATATACAAAACACTAATAAAATATTTTGTTTTGGATGCATAACTTTAGTCAGAAGAAATGGATGGTGATCTGGTGCAATATTATCCAAACAACAAGAATAAGAACCGTTATTGCTTTTCAATAATCTCTCAGTTATCCATAGATTATGAAATAGTTGTAAATAAATACTTTCATAAAATTTCAAGCGTGTGTCATGCAGTTTGTTGATTTATCACAGCTTACTACTTGATAACTGATTACTAATCTTATCAAGTGCTTTTTGAAATTTGATGCGTTCATTTCATTCTGGAAACACCCTATTGTTTTTCTTTGTCTGGCCCATATCATATCGGATTTTTATTCTCTCTCTGTCACCGAATCAAATACTTAATTTTTAAACTTTTTATTGATCTATCTTGCTTCATTGATTACAATATTATTATAACGTTATTTGTTAAAATACGTACGTTATTGTTATTAATTTTTGTTTTATTCACAAGTAAAAATCAGTTAGTTCCCATTTATCTCTTTACCCTAGTATACAAGGGTTGCTACTGTGAGATACAGAAATAAAAACCTATATTTATAATTGGATATGGCTTTATTGTTTGTCAAAATTTTCTCCATTAAGATCAATACACTTTTGCATGCGTTTGAACCAATTGTTGAAGCATTCCGATTGAGGTACCTCAAAAATATGTGATTTGTACGCATCAACTGCTTCTTCAGATGTAAAAGAAACTTTGACATCGCAATTTATTTTTGATCTGCGGGAATAAAAAGAAATTATTGGGTGCCAAACAAGGACTGTACCGCGGATTCGATGTTTTCACCGTTCAAAAACGTTTTTGTTTGAACTGAGGTGTGAGATCTCGTGATTGGTTTTTCCGATTTATTCAAACCCATCTAGCAAACAAATGCTAGTGTACCATTTGTAATTAATCGTTTTACGTTGCTCTAAGGAAACGGTGGCGACATGTCTAGTTATTCCGAAAGAACGATCATTTGCTTCGGATTACCTGGCGCGTGAAAAACTTTTGTTGGGTTCGGCTCATCTTGACCTATAAAGTCGATTGTTGTTTAATTTCGAATTAATACGCATAGATCCATGATTCTTTAGCTGCCAGGATCCTAAAGACGTCTTCTAAGCACCGAAATTGAATTTTCTAGCATATCTTTGCACAAATCGACACAATTTTTTATCGATTGTCAAATTATGGGGTATCCAACGCGAACAAATCTTTTAGAACAGCCAAATGTTCACGCAATATTGAATGTATGCAAGTTAAACTGATGCCTAAGTATGCCTTAATCTCACGGTATGTCACATGACGATCTTGCAATATTAGTTCATCGCACGATTTTACTTCATTCTTTGACCAAGATAAATATTTCAAGTATCTGTAAATAACTCGAATACCACTCTTATGACAACAAGTTCTGAGTAAGTTCGCCATTAAAAACGGCAAACTTAATAATGGCATGTCAAATTTGACATTTACATATGAGTGTTGCCATATCTCAAATCTTAAGTAGCAACCCTCGTAATCATCAACTTCTTTTATGAGCACAAAGTAATGTATTGTGACAATACAATCATATATTATTAAATTATAACAAATGACGTGCAGGCAATATAAAAACTACTTTTGTATCAAAGATTTATACTAAGTGATTTTATTTTTAGGGAACTGTGGCTTTCGTTCACAGATCATGTCTAGAAACGTGGTTGGGAGAATCTAATACTACAACTTGCGAACTATGCCATCAAATATTCAATACCGAAAGAGTACCAAGATACACATCTGCGAAATCTGTATGGTATTGGTGCTGGCGTTCCAACGGATCTGCTCAAGATGTTCGCAGCGATGTAGTGGCTTGCGCTATCATAACTCCTTTGACTATAATTATCACTTACGTCTGTCTTTTTTCCTCTGAGTATTATAACCAAGTAAAATTTTCTAGTGTTCCTGCTGCTAGATGGACATCAGTATCTTTATTGATTATGATTGGAATTATGCTAATAGGATATTATATGTGGGTGTATTCTACTATAAGGATGCATGCCCGGAGATGGTATAATTGGTGGCAAAGAACATGCAACGTAAGATATATACCACCTGGTACAGCTAGAGTTGTAAATATGAATTTAGCAGAAGAAGTAAGAGGTGGTAGAATTGATGAAAGTAGCAGTTCAGTTCCGGTTGCAGACGTTGCTACTAGTATAAACGAGAGTGAAATTAACCACACTAGTATTTCAAATGGTGTTGGTGAAACTGTAGTATAATTGAGAAGCATTAGGTATAATTCTAATGCGGCGTAATAGAATTATAACGAAGGAATTTCAGTAAGAAAAATATTTATAAACGAATGAAGACATTAAATATGTAATAATAGTACTATTGTTGTTTCTGTTTTATAATACGGTTCCAATGCAAGCCGATTCAGATGACAACCTATATATCAATTCGGGTTTAAAACGTCCTACGACGTCCGATACCTAATTGCCACTCCTTCCTGCCGCCTTTCTTATTCCATGCATCCAAAATAATCATCTGTACCATCTTTGTCAAAAATAACCCTTAGGTATTCATAGTTCTCACATCTCATTATAATTTCGTTGTTTTCTAGTTGTATGCCGGTTGTATCTGCAGTCTCAATTTTCCGTATTCTTCCTTTAGCTCTATAAACAAGTGTCATCGTCGACTTGGTTCCCCATTCCCTTGCATTTCTTTTTCAAAGTTGTTAGAACTTTTGGTACATATATTTTGCAAATCGTTGGTGAGAAACAACACCCTTGTCTTAGGACTTTGTTGACTGTGAAGGATTCCGTTACTTAATTTCCGATTTTTACTACAGAATTCATATCTTTACATAAGCTCTAATGGCTTTGTGATATTATGGCTACTCAATTGATAAAAAAAAGGTGTCGAGAAATTCAAAAATTAATGTTAACAATGCAATTTATTGACAAATATTGACTTACGGCTGTGAAACCTGGATTCTCACTAATAGACAAAAAACTGCATTGCAAGCAGCGAAGACTTGGTAATTTCTTGAGTCCATTTACGTTCACTAATATTTTACAAGTTTTATATATCACTAAACAATCAATTTTGTTAATATTTCGATATTTGTATTGTCATATGAATGAGAAATCTTTGCTGGTTTATTCTTTACAGTTTGCGTATGCCAAACTAATATTTTAGAACAACACGAAGCTAACAACTGTATGTCGCTGGGTTCGAGAGGTGACAAACTCTTCAAAAATCCATCTTCTTCATATCCAACCTCATAAGGTATCTCAGCATTCGGACGTGATAAAAGAAATTGTACAGAAACTGCAAAACCAGCCATGTCCACTGGAAACTTTCTACCGGCAATCCAACCATCATAAAAACCCGTGAAAGTGCAGTTTTGTACAATCGGAGAGCTTAATCCCAATTCAGTAACCAAACCAACAGGAAACATGGACACTGTCCGTGTTTTTCTGATTTCCCTGAATAATTCGATGTCATACGTATTATCATCATCAGCAAAATAAACTACACCTGTTTTTGTATAGTTTCTTATCCACTCCAATCCTTTGTTTCTATTGGATACTCCTCTGGGACGTTGAGATCTACTTTTATATTTTTCAGGCATTGGTGCTAATAAATACTGATATCTTGATCCAAACTTTTTAAGGATATTTTCAACTAATTCGTTTTTTTCATAACCATCTTCTATAACCAGCCATGTTAGATTGGGTACCAACATTAATGTTTGCGATAATCTAACCAATTCAGGTATTTGTTCCGGTCTTTTGAACGTAGGTGTGATGACGTATATATGCCGAAAATATTCACTTTCGAAAGTTTCTGACTTAAAAACAATTTTTTTTTGTACAACACTGCTTCCATTAGTCGCATGGTATAACATCATACATAACATCGCGCATAAAAATATTACTAATACTGGTCTGCCATTCATTTTATTTCTATAGGTCATGTCATAAAGACAATTAGTAAGATGTATGTGCTACACCAAGTTTATTGAAAACTGTTTTGTTTTTATCGCGAAATTGTGAGGTTTATCGATATCTCTATATATCATATAATATACTAGCAAGGAAGGTCGCGCCTAATGATTTGAAGAATTTATACCGAACAAATGTTATCTGATTGATAGGAGTATTCAATATCAAAATGTATTAAATCGCGTAATGTGTTTCATATTAAATACATAGTTTTACACAAATAAAAGTTCACGACCAAAATGTCGATTTCGGTATGATTTCTCACTATTTTTATCAATTTCCCAATTCATTCTTAATTTTAAATTTCACAACGTAAAATAGAGCGTCAAATGAAAATTTTCACCAGTCGGATCGCGTTATTACCAGCTTCGGGTATTACAGCGAGGAAAACAACACAACACCAATTAGAAATCTGGTTTATTATTTTTTTACTGATCATTATCCATAGTAGTAGTCATATAAGTTACAATAAAAACATATGACATTACAATAAACTGATAACACTAGTTTCCAAAATTGAACTTTTTTTATACCCCAAAATAAATGTATACAGTCTGGTGCAAACGAAAGGAATAAATTCGTTATTTCTTAAACAGGCGACTTGAAGGAAAAATCCTAGAACTCATCGATTTTTATTTTTAAACAGGCTAATGGAACGGATACCTTTTCATTTTTGACGTCAACTATGTGAGCGAGATGACGTAATCGTTGAATTTGAAATGTGGGTATTGTAATACATTATTTGAGAGGTCTTTCTCATACCTATTCAGCCATATCAATATGTTTGAGAAATTGATGTTTGTATTTGTCTAAAAAATTAATAAACCTTTATTATTACTATAATATTTTCTGGTCTATATTGGAAAATTTTTTTTCAAGTATCTCCATGAAAAGAAATCAAAAGGAGTCAAATCAGATGACTTAGGCGGCCGTTCTATTGTTCCTCTTCGAATTATATACAGATTGTGATATTGTTCAAGAAAGTTTACAACTTGGGCACTTAATTTGGGCTTCGTTGTATTTAATGGATAATACAATTCAATTTATTGTAATAATAAAAGTTTATTAATTTATTAGACAAATACAAACATCAATTTCCCAAACATATTGATATGGCTGAATAGGTATTAAAAAAATCTATTTTGAAATTTGAGTGATGACGTCATGACGCTCACATAGATGACGTCAAAAATAAAAACGTATCCTTACGAATAGCCTGTTCAAAAATAAAAATTGACAGGTTTCAGGATTTTTACTTAAAGTCGACGGTTTGCAAAATAACAGTTTATGGTATATTCGTTGGCTTCAAACGACAATTATTTTGTTTGGAATTGATTTAAAATGTCGAGTAGAAAGTGTAAACAAAGCTCTGATATTTTTTTTATGATTGCGGATAGTTTATATTTTCAAAAAAGAGAAGATAAATTGTACATTCGTTGAAAAGTGCATATCTTCATTATTTTGGATTTCCTGTTGCAAATCAAGATAAAAAGTGGGTGCCACATGTGTTTTGCGAAAGCTGTAGAATCGTCTTACACAGGAGAAACATCCAGTGTGTCTCGGAAATTCGAGTACAAATATAATAAATGACAATGAAAGCGATATTGAATTCAAATCGATATCTAGTGATTCTGACAAGCTCTCACTTCAAGAAAATACTCCACATTCGATTAATCAACCCGAATTGAATGATCTTATAAGATATTTAGAGTTTACCATCACTCTCTGAAGACGACACAACTTGGTCATCGAAACGCGCGTCAGACAGTATAATTGTGAGTGTTGATAAAAACACTGATTCAGTAGAGATTCAAAAGAGAAGGTGAGTATTGTTATTGTACTGATATTCTGGGACTTTTTGAATCAATGAATCAAAACTATAATAAAACAGGAAGGCGCTTATTCATACTCCTCGAGATATAGTCTAAAAACTGTTTAATTACACAAAGGCAATAAAAAACTGTATATACCAATAGACACACACAGTGAATTGTAAAGAGAGTTATGAAGCGATGCGTAAGAGAAATCACCGAAGGTGGAAAATCACTTTTTAAAAATTTATTTATCATTTTACACCGACAATAAAATTTACGTTCAATTATGTGACAACTAACTGACTGATTGACTGACTAACATGTCTTTTTAATTTATACATAATGTGGATGTTATGATAAGCGAAATTTTATAGTGTCGTCAGCTTCTCCTGTATAGGGTTCTTGAAAAATTCAAGTTTTAATTAATTTAATAAAGTATGAAGAGCATCAATAGAAAGTGTTCAGCGACCTCAATGTTATCGGTATGCCATTGGGATTGCAGGGTTTTTATACAAAATACTGTTATTTCCTTTGTTTGTGGGACACTAGGGCGAAACAACATCATTATGTAAGAACGGAATTTTCCGGTCAAAATGACCATTAAACACGCGCTGGTAGATTTCAATAACACTCTACACCCTTCAGACAAATTGGAGCTCATTAAACATTTTGTGAAGGCACACAAGCATATCGGCGTGAATTTCGGGCAAATTACTGCAGTTTGCTTTGTTGAGTCCTGATTTCATGCCTGTCTGTCAAAATTAAATTAAAATTAATTTAACAATAATTGCTGAAAACTCGAAATAACCTGGTGAGTTTATACAAATATGACAACATAGCTACAGCATAGCGTTTCGCGAGGTGTATCGTCACGCTTCCATTCGCTTCTCTGATTGGAAATTTAAAGTCACGTGATTAAACACCTTATTGTACTCTTTATAGATCTAAGAGACCAAGTTACAACATGTTTAAATTGAGGCGTAGGATCTCAAATAAAAACATTCAATACTCATCAGATACTCCCTATCAGTAAGTGGTTTGCGTCATTCGAGACGCATTATAACTGCTTGAATATCGATAGAAAAACGGAGATTATATTGAAAATAGACATATCCTCGCCAGGGAAGCAAAGCAAAGGGATCAGCCCTTGTTTCTTTTTTTTTTATTGTGGAGGATATTATTAATCAACAAATACTAATTCACTGCGGTATGCGGTTGAAAAAATGATGTATGCACCTTTAATGTAATGGATATTAACACACTCGCGTGTTATAATCTTATCTTATATCCTACAGCAAACTCCTACTCCATTTTAGGCAGATTGCCTGTTCATTCTTCGCAGCATGCCTATTGTCTCAATTGATGGTAAGATTATCACTCAATTATTTTCGTGGCCTTCACGTACTTCTCCCCAGTGGTGAGTGTTCGTCCCATTCGCGCTTTCTGCTCAGTACCCATTCGTTAATATTTTCCACTCTGCATTTTTGCCTTATGTCGTCGCTACGTTCCCTGTCTAGGAGCAATTTTCTAGTAATTTTATGTAGGATTCCCATTTCGCTTGTTTCCTGGAGCCTTTTTGTTTTTGCTATATCAGGCCGAGTTTCTGCTGTTTACGTCATTATGGGTCTGATTACAGTTTTGTAGGTTCTCGATTTGGCCTCAATACTTATGTATTGCATGGTTGCTGGATGTAATGAGTAGCTCAATAGTCATGCAGCCGGTCCCGGATAGAGGAAGAGGGTTCTCAGGTTAGGTTAGCACCCTGCCTGAGGTCAAAAAAACTCATATGCTCTTAGAACCGCCAGCCTACAGCAAACTTAATTTTGATATTTTTTGTTACATGAAGAATTATACTGATAACCCCAACTCTCAAATTCTACAAGGTTATTTTGAATTCTTTTTCCTTTTAAATACATTTGATTGAGTGAATATTTCATTGAGAACGTTATCGACATTATAAATTTAAATATTATGAAATCGTGAGTCATGTTGTTTCCCGTAAATATTTGTAGCACATTTTTATAGTATAATGCAGTAAACTACGATACGATAAATCAATAATATTCTCAACATATTCTAGGAAATATTTTTTATCGGGTGTAGGTATATCTATTACGTGAAATTTTGGATTCCATGAAGTCAAAAAACGATATATAAAAAGTTGTATAGACAACTAAACGCGGGTTTGAATGTATTTAAAACTTAATTGCTTATGATTTCCTCAATGTTTTAATTTTATTTATATGTCAAAGAACCAAGTTACTTTCCTATTAAACTTAGCTTGATACGTATGGTTATCTTGAATAGATAGGTGCATGAGTATTGATATTTATATGTCTAAAAATGTAATAAAAGCTTTCAAGTAACTACGGACGTATAAACCTTCTTAATATTACGTTGAAAAGGAACCCCAATATCAGAACGAACAAAACTAATAACGCACAACAAGGGTTCAGGACCGGAAGATCGGATATTGTCATTAGATCAGATATAACAAACCGTATTTCTATGTTCTACGGCAGCTTCCTCAATTCCTAATCAAAATAACAAAAACGAAAAGGACCAATTTTACGTTAGAATTAATAATAATCTTCCGAATCTTGTGCAATTAATGGAGTTCACAGATCTGATTCTAGGAATAACAAACACGTGAACTGTAATGAATCTTTTAATTCAAATGTACTGTTCGAGATGAATTCCATTATTTCAGAGATGAATGATGTGCTGCAATGGGGCCCTATATAGTCTAGTTCATTCAAATATAAAAACAGAAACAAAGGCCACAAATTTATAATTCATTTATATACCTAGAGTGTTTGTGTAAACTGCAAAACGACAATAATTCTAG
This sequence comes from Diorhabda elongata, assembly GCA_026230145.1. Lineage (NCBI taxonomy): Eukaryota > Metazoa > Arthropoda > Insecta > Coleoptera > Chrysomelidae > Diorhabda > Diorhabda elongata. Next base: position 1,177,564 of record CM047928.1, read on the forward strand.
TTAAATTATCCAAATTTATTGCAGCCAAGTTCCAGCAAAAAGATAGATCGCTCTAATTAACGAAGAAATTCTTAGTACTTGCGATGTAGTTTGTGATAAAATGAAAAAATGCCATAAAAATAAATTACTTTTTATCTTATTCGTTCATCTTAGTTTCCTTAAAAGCTCGACTTTGATCGAATTGTGTTTAAGACAACCCCTATACGTAGAGTATATTGTTTGAATTTTATTGAACCTCTGTTGCCAATAGTAACCGAGGTAAAATCGCGTGGTGGAAGCATGCAATGAAAATCCTATCAGTTTTTATTCTTTGACCCAAACGGAACCGCGTTTAGTTTTAGTGATAAAAGTTTCGTCAGCATTCAACCTCGTCTAATGCGTGGTGTAAAAAATATACTTTTAAGTGGATAGAAGTATTTGTGATAAAATAGAGGTAATCGTCAAACTAGTTTGATGTAGCTTCCAATTTAGAAGCTACATTTCTTTCAATTAATGTAGGATCGTAAGATCGTAAGATGAATAATCACAAAATTTTGATAATACAATCATTCAATTAAAAGTCATAGGAATACTCGAATGTTTTGGTATCATCTGCTCACAAACTCTTAATGAATCTAGTTGACACATTTATTACATTGCCTTATCCCTGGATATATACCTCTCTTTTTCTACTCTGTAGAAGATCATCCTCCAGGTATTTAAGAGAATAATACCTATTAAATCTTATCATTCTATGGTTATGTTTTGATTCCATAAATGTTATAACTTTAAATCATCTTTAGACCGCTTAGTTGGGAGGTTGAAGTTCATGCGTGGGTTTTGGAATCTGCCCAATCAAATATCGAATGGTTACACTTCGCGTGTACCGAAGACTGTATGTGCAGTATTTTAGATCGTTGCTTTGCTAAAATAGTCTGTTGGTGATAGATCTTCTATCTTATAAATTTTCTCACGATAGTGGCACCACTGAATAAGCGTTTTCGACCAAGTGTTCTGTGTATGGGTTTTCCACGCGGAGATATGGAGGTAGAATAGTTCTGGTTCAAATCTTGTATGCTCTACCTCATCTACATATATGATAATATATAGTTATAAAATAATTCTTTCCTAACGCATATACATTTACAACTTTTTGAATGCATCATGATGCTAGTTATATTTTCAGATCTGAAATAGCTTTTGAAAGAGTTTAATATATGAGTATGTGTGAAAAAATGACTCCAGAAACACCGTCAAGTTCAGGAAGTGACACACCAAAGACTAGTTGCAAATCTGAAGAACGGTTAATGGTAGCCGTCAGAATTCGACCTCTTAAATCAGATGAATCTACAAGAGTTTTATATGCACTAAATAAAAAGGTAAATTTTTGTTATCGCTTCATTTATAAAAGTATAAAATAATTGTTAAATCACTAACATTATGTCGAACATTAAATCAAGCTTAAATATTCGTAGAAAACATTTTTGGAATATGAATAAAGGGTAATTATACACTTTCACGGTCACCTGGTTTATTGGCTCTAGAAAATCGAAAAATGGATGGATTTTAATGATCTTGGTCTCAAAATGTTCCATTTTGCGGCGGGTTTATAAAAAAAAATATGAAAATTAAAAAAAATAAATATTTTTTACAGTTTCATGACTTTAAATGCAAAAAAATGACTTTCTACATATAATCAATCCTTCGTAACTGTTTCTGACGTCGTGGAATCAAGTTCGTTTTTCGCAATTTACATAAAAAATGAATATTTTGAATAAAAAAAGTTTTTCTAATATTTAAGGTTAAAAACTATTAAAAACCGCAAATTCAGCCACTACCTCCGTGTTTTTCATAAATTCGTCGTAAAATGGAACATTTTGAGACCAAGATCATTAAAATCCATCCATTTTTCGATTTTCTAGAGCCAACCTAACCTAACCTAACCTAACCAAAAAACCAGGTGACCGTGAAAGTGTATAATTACCGAATAAAGTATTAAAATCAACAACACGCCAATTTTTGTATGTACTCCTCCTACGTACAGAGACTAGCAAGTTGTATTTTTCAGATGAAAATACTCTCCTGAAATGTGGAATATAAATATATATTTTTTATGTCCTTTATAATATTCACGTTTTTCTTTCATTCATTAGCATTCATAAAAAATGTAATTTTTGAATCGGTCAAAAGGCGTGAAAAAAAGTACCGTAGCGGCTCATTAATTCACGCTTTTGTGTGAAAAAAGTGCCGTAACGTGTCATTTTTTAAAGCAATTATAAGTTTCTTTCTCATGTCAATTCGTTTCTTCGATAAACTGTCACAATTTTATTTATTGATATTCGTTCAAGAAAATCTGTGTAGTATTATTATTAGTAATAGTAAAAAAAGTTTAAATTGCACACCAGAAGATGTTGTTGAATCGGCAACTGCAGAAGCTATGAATCTTCTCCCTGACAAAATTGAGGGAACAGTATTTAAAGGAAAATAATTCTTTTATGGACTAGATTACTAAAAAAGGCATAAACAACTTCACAGAAGTGTAACTAGCTTACTTTGAATCAAAATCCAAAATGTGGAAGTCTTCAACACACGTCGACTTATTCAAAACTGAAAAGCACCCTAATAGTAAATAACGACGTAGACATTAGTAAATACTCGGAACTCATTGAATATTTGAAAAATAAATCAGTTGGCTATAGATCTAAATAATCTAAAACATCTGTCCATGAAGAAATTAATAAGTTTGTGTTGCAAGCTCCAGACGATCATTATCTCATGCATCAAACCGTCCTACTCGTGAAAAAAAGTATTTACTCATTTGTTGCATAAATAACTATTATATCATTCAAATAACCAACCTAAATATATGCTTATATTGCTTATCAAAAATCCCATTCTCCCTCGTGTCATTGAAACGGTATAAAGATTATAAAGACTTGGAAGTTGTCTGTGATATGAGGTAATGTTTTGTCACAGATGCTATTCTATCGAATGCTTAGTTGAGAGTTCGAGGGTATCGAAACAACCTTCTTTAGAAGAATTCAATCAGTTAACGTAACCACCACGGTACAATCTTAGCTGGAATACTAGAAGAATTGTTTTATTATGTTACCATAAGGACAGTTTCAACTGGGATAAATTATTGGTTGGCGTCAAAGTAATTTGAGTTTTGTAATTCAAAATGTAATATCTTTTTTCTGCTCCTTATCAGCAAAGAACTAAACCAGGTACGATTGAAAGTCATCGTCATTTGTGAAAGTTAGTAATATATATATAATATCAACTATTTGTGTTTTACTCTCAGATAGCATCATAATCCCCCTAAAAATATATTGCATAAAACTAAACAAATGATAATCCGATGGGGCAATATCTGGGAAAGTGCAGATTGTGGAGGAACATCCCATCTCAACGCGCGGTTTTTTTTTCTCTCAAACTTTCCAATTGTGCACTCTATATTTCACTTGTAACGCTTTGGTTGGTTAAGAATTCACAATGCAGAATTCCGCAAGTTTAAACTTCCATTTAGTATCACCAAGGCAGACACTAGCGAGGGCTATTGTGAAGATTGAAGAGTGGATTGTTTGTCTATTATATCTCTGTTTCTGATAATTCATGCGGAATCTTGAAAACCTTTTGAACCTACTGAAGAAACGATAATTGATGGTAAATCCTTTTTTGCGAGCGGTTTAAGCTGTCACAAGCAATTGCAATGCGTTATGCGAGGATTTGTAACCAATTTAAACGTACCCTAAAAAACGACATTAATTATTACTAAACCCATTAACTCATGACCTCAAATCAACTTGGATTAAAACTACAATAAAAATCGCACTAATATGTTATAAAAATGGGTTAAACATTCATCCAAATGGATTTGTATCTAACCTCAAAATACAACCAGCCTAACTATAAACGATATTTGGTATGACCTAATTAATAGGTTTTAAAAAGTGTTTGTGTATTCCCAATAATAAAAAGTAGGATGTAATCAATCTAGTTATAAATCACAGATTGTGTGAAAAACACAAAAGGTTCAGAAAATTCTATATTTTTCAACTCAATTTTTAAACTCTAAATACTTTATTATTTAAAAGCTAAAAATAGCCATGACCTGCAAAATGTTGTTCTTAGATCACTAAGTATTGTTTTTGATAAAACTGAGCCAGTTCCTCAATGACAAAAAATAGTCCGAGGAAAATAAATCGAGCTAATTGACAACATGGAACTTTGGACATTGCATTTACCGTTTCCTGAGCGTGGATTATCTTAAATAAACTACACTTCATCTTAGTCAAAAGGGACCGTTTCGATTAATCTATATAGTCTTTTTTATTAGTTAGTTGTTTCGATTGCTCTTGTGTCTCAAATAAAATAACTGTAGGTGAGACTGTTGTACCTTGGACATAATGTACCTTGAAACGATTTGAATTTAAAGCCAGTGTCTCCATATATCAATCCATAAATGATCTGGATCTGGATAAGTGTGGATAAGTGGTGTTATTAGTTACATCTTGCGACTATGGGTAAGTAGTGTTGTTATTTGTTTTGAACGTAACCAAATCACCTCATATACCTTGGAACGCGTGAAGATCCAGCGAAAAAATGAGCTTTAGGGAGGCTTCCAAAGTGTTTAAAGCAAGCCTCACCATACTCAAAGTCAAAAAAATTAATGATAAAAGAGGAACTTATGAATATGCAGAAAATTTGGCTATCAAGCAAGTGTGTATTGAGTAAGAGGAAAATTGCTTAGCAAAATATATTAAAAAATTGCTTTAATGCAATATGGCTTAACTAAGAAAGACGTAAGACAATTAGTTTATGAATTTGCTGTCGCCAATGAAAAGAAATATCCAGTTACGTAGTATGCAGAACAATTTGCTGGTGAGGCTTTTCTTTCTTGAAAGGCATCAAAACACTCTATCAATTCGAAAACCCGAGCCAACAAGTCTAAGCAGATGTGCAAAAATTTTTTGACAACAAAAAAGATGTTCACAACCGATTTGGAACAATTCCTCCGAATCAGATTTGGAATTTAGATGAGACGAATCTAAGCACTGTTCAATCGCAGTCAAAAATAGTTTTGCCAAAAGGAATTAAGCAAGTAGGTAGGTAGTATAGAGGTATAGAGTCTCCTGACATTTACTCAGTAGCAGAGGTTCTGGGAGCTGCTTTTCCTCGAACTTTCACGCCCAGCATATTTTAAGTGGTTTTAGAACTTCCAAATATACCCAGTGGAAAGCGAAATATTTTCAGATCAAGATCAACTTTCCTACTACTAATAAACAGACTCAGTCTTTAACTTCAAATAAAGAAGAAACAACAGATGAACCAAGAGCTGGGTCGTCAGGTGTAAAAATCCCACCATTAATACCTTTAAATCTAAATGTAGAAACCCTCGCAAAAACACAAAGAAAAGGAGAAAGACTAGAAAAACAATAATAGCAACCAACACCCCAGAGAAGGATGAAATAAGAAGAAACAAAAAAGCAAAATCGGTAACAAAAGATCTAAATTCGTGAAAAAATTCAACTCCAAAATTTTCTGATAGTGATAACAAAAAGTGACAGACCTATGATTGTGAATTTTGTTTTAAAAAAAATGAGATTTTTATTATTTAGATGCGGATTTTTATAAAAAAAAGACTTTGTGTTGTTTCGAGTTTTTACAAGTTCTTAATAAACTCGTCTTTTGAATTTGTTATTTTGTTATTTTTTTCACTGTCCATTTTAAGGTACAAAAGGGTTATTTCAAAGTACATAACTACATGTAAGCATTACAAAGTTTGTACTTTTGCACTCTTAAAGCAAAACTTTGTTTGAACCAATCCAATTGCTCACTTCCAACTACGAGTTTGGTTCTTTATAGTGTTTAGTTGGATATCGATATCGACTGGCCACTGGAATAAAAAGGCTTCAATATTGTGTGCGATAAGAGCCGAAACGTCTATACTCTTGATTTATACAATATTGTATTACCTTAATAATGAATAATTAATCAGTTGTCATCCAGTCCGACATGACAATTTCCTAACCCATTTGTGTATTCATATATCATGATATTATTCAAAAAACTTGCAAAAAATAGTGGTTAAAAATACTATAATCAAGAAATATATTCGTGAAATTTAATATATGAAAGAATAATTGCGGAGTTTTCACTAAATTATGAGTACCACAAATTTTGTATTTAGTCTTATTATCTAGAATCAACTCTATTTCAAGTTTCCATTCTGTCACCTAATGTACGTAAATGTCAATAGAAAGTCATTAGTTAATTTTTCTGCATATGGAAAAAGACCAACGTAAAACACGAGTAAAAAAATTAAACGCGAAAATACCGGATGATATTAAAGAAAAATCGTATTTAACCAGAAATGTGGACACATCGATAGCAATCTTGGATAGTCCAGAAGACGATATAGTATTAGAAGCTTTACTATTTCTATCGAAATATGCGGATATTTGCCTAATAAATTTGAACTATTTACAACAGAAAGGGTTGTTGAAAAAAGTGTTGGATTTATTTGATCGAAATATATGCGTGCTGAGATTGTCACTGAGACTTCTAAGTACCCTTTTAACTATAGAAGATGTAGTTTTTGAATTCGATCAAGGAATATATGACAACTATATTAAAAGAATTACAGATTTTTATATTACCCACAAAGATTCGTACGTTAAAGAATTCTCCGTCACCATATTAATGAAATTAGCTAATAGTTGTAGAATAACGAGCTTGATTTTCTCGGTTGATTTATTAAATCCCATATTAGCTACCCTTAAGTCGCTCAAGAATTTAGGTTTATTGCAAAACACTATGGCATTATTCGACGCACTCCTTACTGCTCCTGCAGCGTTAAGTGTCCTACCCGAATTGAAAAATTTTGATGCATCTGTTATAGTAAACTATTTAAAACACACCGACAAAGAAGTAAAAATGTTGGCTTTCGAGATAATTTCGAAGCTTACGTTGTTTGCGTTAGATAATTACCAAACTATGTTTAAAAATCAAAAATTAGTTGAAAAAATGATGGAGGTGGTAATGAATCCAGAACTTAAAGTGAATCATGCATTAGCTATGCAAATAATATCGAATTGTTTAAATTCTGATATAACTTCAACGTACTTCATAGAATCTGTACAGTTCTTAGAATTTTGCTGTTGGGTGAAAGCATGTGATAATGAATATCTTTACCAATCCGTTGATATATTTTTGAAGCTATCCGCTATACCGAGCATAAGACAAATACTATTCGATCTTTCAGTTGAAGAATCTATTCTTTATTTTCTGAGGAGCAATGAGAAGTGTATTCTCAATAAAACTTGTGAAGCTATTTCGTATATGAGTGAACACAAATATTGTTGTGAACACATGTTGACAACCACCGTTGTTGGAACTATTTTTAATATGTTGGATCGAACAGACGATGAAGAGGATCCACAAAACGATATTGCCTATAGAACTTTAGCAAATCTTACGAAAAGGTCTTTTAAGGCTATGTCTATTTTAAACCAATTGGGTGCTCAAGCGAAATTCATTGATTTATTCAGTAAAGGTCTAACGGTTATGTCCGATGAAAGTTTTTCGAATGTAACAGAAATATTATATCATTTCGTAGTTCACCCTAATTACCAACATACTGTAGTGAATTCCAGATTATTTAAAGAACTTTTGAAAGCAATACAAAGCAACCACGAAAACGTCTCTAATTTATCAACAGAAATGATTACGTACTGTTTAGCCAATCCAGATTTTGTAGATCTTTTTCTAAATCAGAATGGACCTGAAATTGTAGTGGAGACGTTGAATGGAACAAATAGTTTGAAATTACAAAAAAATTTATTAGTTTTAATACACTGTATGTTGTATAACGAAGCAGTGACAGTGGAATTTATAAAAGCAGGACTGATTAAAGTTTTAAAAGACTTTCCAGAACATATAAAAGTTAGATCGCCGTTAATCAAAACTGTTTTGGATTTGATTTTTAACGCTTATTTACCATTGAAGTTTTATGAAACACATCGTCTCCATATCACCGATAAATTGAACAATCAATTTTATTTGATTAATGGAGTTTGGAGAGGTAGTGTAAGTATTAGATTTATTTTCTTCATATATATATTTAAGAGTGTATTATACACGTCAAAATAATGTAAAAAAACTCAAGTTATGGAGTAATTAAAAATGTTCATCTAGCTTTCAACTTCTATCTGAATTTTAACATTATCAAAGTATGCCATGTTCGAGGCTCAAAGGCATTTGATAATTCTGACGTTTTGATGAACTGTTTGTCTACAGTGAACAGTAACGTGTTGCAAAATGCTACAGCTGCTGCTGAGGAATATCGTCGACGTTTTCCACACCAAATATATCATGATAAAAACGTATCTATTAGAGTTATTAACGAATTTTGTGAGACTGGTAAGCTTCCCAGTGCTAACATTTCATCCGAATGCGCTACTCGACAAGGTTTGGTAGAAGTAAAAAATATTCTGCATCTAGTAGAAGAAGATGCAACTACTAGCTCACGGAGAATTGCCACTCAATTCGGAATTCCACAAAAAAGGATGATAAACACACTCCACGAACAAGGCTTCTATCCTTATCACGTACAAAGAGTACCAGTACCAGAGGATTACGCTAACCGTATGGAGTTTTGTCGATGGATAAATAATAATCATCGGGTTTTATCCAGTATACTCTTTACGGATGAAGCTAATTTACCTGTGATGGCATTAATAATACTCGTAACTATCATGTATGGCCGGACGAAAATCCCCACGCAACAGTCGAAAGCAATTTTCAACATCGGTTTTCTGTAAACGTTTGGTGTTGTATGGTTGACAGTTACTTAATTGGCCCTTTCATTTCGAAGGAGACAACTACCTAAATTTTTTACAAAATGAATTACAAGGGCTACTAGAGGATGTTCCTGTAAATATTAGAATCCAGATGTACTATCAGCACGATGAAGCTTCTGCACATGTCGCTCGTCAGGTCAAGCAACATTTGGACGAACGTTTTCCAGGACATTAGATTGATCGTGGAGGTCCCATTAATTGGCCTGCAAGATCTCCAGACCCCACACCACTAGATTTATGTTTATGGGGCTGGATGAGAAATGAAGTCTACAAAATAAAAGTGGACACACGGGATGCACTAATTAGACGAATTGGGAATACTGCAGCCCATATAAAAGAAGAAAGAAATTAATCAATTGGGAGAGCAACAAACGCTCTTCGTAGACGAAGCAGAAAATGTTTAGATGTCAATAGCGGTATTTTTGATCATTTATTGAAAGAACGCTATGATTGAAAACATTTTTATGTGATAATTTGATAATTTGTTAATATACTATAACTTGAAAACAAATGAAAACAACAGGACTCAGTTGCAACAACTAGATTTTCTCTTGGTAGTTTGTGAGATAGGAATGGCCAGTGCGGTTACCTGATTTCGTTTTTTGAGGATCGCTTTTGTCACAACAGTCAGCTAGGAAGATTATGGCTTCAGTATTTTGGGATGCGCATGGAATATTGTTCATCGACTATCTCCAAAAGGGAGAGACAATTAATAACGAATACAAGTTGTTGTTGGATCGTCTGAATTCAAAAATCAATGAATCACGGCTTCACATGTCGAAGAAACAAACCATAGTTCTACCAAGACAATGCACCGATTCACAAGTCGATGGCTAAATTGAACGAATTACACTTCGAATTGCTTCCTCATCCACCGTATAGTCCAGATCTAGCTCCCAGTGACTACTGGCTATTTGCTGCTCTCAAAAAAATGCTTGCTGGTGAGAAATTCAGCTCAAATGGAGAAGCAATTGCTGAAACTGAATCGTATTTTGAGGCAAAAGACAAATCCTTCGACAAGCATGGCATCGAGAAGTTAGAGAAGTATTGGAATGAATGTATTACTCTTGAATGAGATTACATTGATGAATAAAATCGATTTATGGCAAAAAATGTTTTTCTCATTTAGTCACACAACTTATTGAGTGAAGTGTTATTATGAGAATTAATAAGGACAGCAATGGGGACAAAATTATTAAATAAATGAAGTTATTGTTAAGATTTTTGTTAATATTTACTGCTATCGGTAAAAAATGGGCTTTAGTCGCTCACGCCGAGAGTGCGACGACTTTTTTCCTTTTTTTATTATTCCTCAAAACTGCTGAGCTGGTTCTACTCCACCTAAAGGTTAAAATTTAATTCAAATAAAAATAAGGTTTGAGGAAATACGAGCTGAGGTACGGTGGAGTATTTTATCGAAAATAAATTATATAGGTACCAAAAAAATTTGAGTAAAGCTCCTACAAATTACTGTCTTTACCTAACAATTGTAACGTTGAATTGATAAGCGTTTCTGGTAAGTTGCGTTTCATTGACGATGGGGAGTGAAAAATACCACGACCGACCTCGATATTCTACTTTAATTGGTGAATTTTCCAGTAACAATTTTAATAATTATAACCAGATCGGCATGAAAACGACCTCTCAGTTGTCGTTGCCGCTCATTTCCATCTCCCATAAAGGTTGGTTGGTTGCAAATCTGATAGTTTATAAGTATTACTTGACTTAGTTTATTGGTTCACTTCCTCATAAATAATATGAATTCTCATTTCAATATATAATAGAAATCTATGTTCGTATTTTCCATAGATATAAGTAATAGGTAAAGGGCTTTTTGTTCATTCATTCAATTTCTTCAACTAACTTTGAACGAACTATATAAAAATTCATTCTTATCTTCTCCATTACTGTTCATTAACAATTTTTAATTGATTCATTTGGACCGGAGCTCTTTCTTTGTACCTTTTCAGAGAAGAAGTCCGATTCCTCTTGTCCCAAAGTTTCTATTCTTCCCTGTCTCCTAGTGATCTTCTCATTTCAGTTATGTTTTCTTCTTCCTCATCTCATATTTCCTTTATTTGGTATATCCACTTTTTTCGTAGTCTACCTTTTATTCACTTTATGTTCACCTTAGCTTCGACTTTCGTTTTCAAATTCAGTATTTATTCCAATAAGCAAATAACATTTATTTTCTCAAACAAATGTAGTTTCCGTTTTTGGATATACTCAGATACGAAAAAGTAGCGCCTATTGTATCAATTTACGTTGTGGATTATACATACGAAGTCAAAGAACCCTATGAAAAGTTATCTAATACCTCAAGCTCATTGTTTGAAGAAAGTAAATTAGATTTTATGGTAGATTCAATGATTTTGAAACGAAGTTTGAATACATTCTTCCATCGGGAATCAGCTCATAGTATTCATTACGGTTAGTATTTCAATTTTTTGTTGATGTTTAATATATGAAGTACCAGTTATTTTTACCGGACATATTTTCCATAATCTTTATTTATAGACGTTGTTTTGATAGGTGACCTATCTCCTGACCCCTATCTACCAAAATATATCTACCACATCAACAAATTGTTTGAAGAAGGAAGAGACAAATCTTTAATAGACAAAATAAGAATGTTATCTATATATGTTGATACAATGATGTGTGGACCGGATGAAAGTTTGAAGGTTCCTCAAAAGTATCACACATTCCTCTTACATATTCAAAGTTTGAAACTGAAATTGGGCACAAATATGATTCCAATTGGGTACCTTAGAATTGGATTTCATTGCGAAAGATCTCTTCTATTTAAGGTAATTTATAATAGAATATTAGTCAAGACCATTTCCGTCTCCTTTTTCTTAAGTTAAAAGTTCACTCAGACTCAGTCTCATGACTTTTTCCGACTTTATTATTTATTGCGATAACTTCTCCAAAATAAATATATGAAAGTAGTAATAGTTTTCATATCCTTCTGTTTCCTTTATGTCAGTACTTTCTCATTAACTTGTACATTTTTTATTCATTATTCTAAAAATCGAGTTCTATTTCAAGTAATTGCGTTGGTATAGTCTATTTCAGAAATTTAGAGAGCAATAAAATGGGGAATTCCATCCAGTTCGGCTCAATTTCGGTGTCGGCTATAGGGGTAGGTATGCAAAATCCATATATTGACCCCAACCCGGGTGGTACTAACTGCGCTTGATAAAAAAAAATTACAATGAAATCAATGCCAAATTATGAAAGTGGCTTAAATATTCGTTGGATCACTCTGTGGTCCCTTTGCATACCTAATGAGATTTTATTGCTCTATACATTTCTGAAATAAACTATATATATAATATTTTCACACCTTCTTTAAATCTCTTTATCTATTACAATGTATGGTGTATAAATTTTAGTAGAAGTAAATTTTTTAGTATCTTGTTTGCCTGAATCGATAGAAATATATGGACTGTACTGAAAATATTTTGTACTTAAAGTTTTTATTAGAAATCGGATATTTTATGTTTATCAGATTTCCATAATGAGAATTATTTCTGGAAACTTATTTGTTTAGCTACCAGCATCATACAATTCTTTTTAGTACGAGATATATAGATAATTTAAATGCTTTTTGTCTCTCAAAGAATTTATCTGCTCGCCTGTGAATGATTATTACAGTTTTTCTCCTTATTCGTTGAAAGTATCCTAAACCTACTATTTTACTTAGCTCGATTTACAGAGGTTCCAGCGTAAATAAATATATTGAGTGTGAGTCACTGTATCCATAACCGGCGTACTCATTAGAGTGAATCAAGAATGTTGATATTCACTTTTCTACCAATGTTTAGAATAACCGCTACTATATACCTAGTTTTTAGAAGATAAGATCCATTTACATTTAGATAACGCTCCTTCACATATAAACGCGAAATTCAGTGAATCAAAATAAGAACTAAATACATCCACCTCAATCACCAACTATGGCTACATTTGACTCCCGGCTGTTCTTTTTTTTTTTATTTAATTGTAGGCGCCAGATTACGAGACTATTTTATTAGGGATTATATCTTTACTTTTTTCATTCATTTTGTATCCTTCGTTTGGTTTTTATTTCTTCCCTTTTGATCGTTTTCTAAGCTGCTCCTATGAGATTTTTAATCCATGTTTATCCTGTATAATTTATACGTACTATTTTGAATTCTAACGTTTTTGTTGCTTTTCTGTTTTCGGGCTTATATGCTCAAACCATATTAATTATTCCTCATACATTTTATCTGGTTCCATATTCAGTTTCCGTTCCATTTACAGACTATTTTATTCCGAAGCAATTTGAAACTTTTTCTCCAAAGTATGATACTTTCATTTTATTGAATAATTCACCAATTACATATACCTTAGATATTTATAGTTTGTTACTTGCCCAATTGGTTTCTCTAAATACGAATATTATTTATTTAATTATTTGATATTTGCAGGTTATGTTGTAGATCTTGTTCTGATTCAACAAAAATATCAATTTATTAACCTCTATTAATTCTGAACTAAGTCGGCTCTTTTTATTATTTCATCTATTATTATTGAGAACAGTAGCGAGCTCAGTTGAGTCCTTGGTTAATACCTATCTTTATGGTAAATTCCTTTGATGCTGGGTTTTGTCTTCTATCACTTTTATACATAATCAATATATTGTTTTTAAGGCAATAGCTGATAGAATATGTATACCATGTTCATTGGTCCAAGGAGAAAATCACATTTATTGGAATGAAGTAGCCTTATTAGAAGATGATAACAGTAAGTCAGGTCCTGTGTTAGTTTTCTACATTGTAGATTTGATGAATAGAGTCGGGTCATTGATACCTGTTGGAAGTAGAGACGCTGATCAATACTGTAACGAAAAACATTATAATAAATAATATATAGCATGTTATTTTCGAAATATTTATTTACGTAACTACATAACAACAACAACTACATGTTGAAGTTGGGTTGGTTGACAGAATTGTCAGAGGAGTGATTTTCACAGAAGCCCATACGTAATTTATTCCTCTACGCTGACGCTCTTGCTTGTCTTGCTATTAATTGATGGTAAGCTGAATTTGACTAGTTCAAATTATGTGTCTAGGAGGACTAATTGCGAGTGATTTTCCAATTGTTCGGTTTTTATCTATTGGTTTACCTTGTTTCATTTAACTGTATTGAATGAATTCAATTTAAAAGTCTAGACCGGGTTCCAAAGCTAGATTTTGTTCCAAAATATTAAAACAAAAGGATTTGTGAATAGATGCGGGTAGGTATTGGAATTTTACAGATTATTCACGAAGACGTTGTCTCGTAACTATTTATTTACAAACAAATACTATGTCGGAATCTAATATTGGCAGTCAAATTATGAATCTTCAAAGTGAAGCGAAATGAAATTGAATTAGTCAAACAGGATGTCCAACACCGCAATATGACAGGGAGGCGAAATACAAAACATGGCTACATCATCAATGACAAACAAATTTGAAGTTACACCCTCTGGCGATAAAGTTGTGGCATTAATATTCTGTGATCGTGTGTTAAAATCCTGGTCTATTACCTGGAGAGCGACCAAACACCATAGATTTGGAATGCATTAAGTCTAAGTACTAGTCGTGAGGTTTCTTAATTATTGGGAGTTAAAAAATAAATCTTCGAGGCAAAAGATGCTGAAACTTCAGATCTAAATAAGGTCACTAAGATTTTGACAAAGGTAGTGCAAGCAGTTGCATTCTCTCAAATAATAAAAGACATCTAATCTTAAAGGCGTTTTAAAAACAGAAATAATTTATAATTCATGTTTTCGTCGATTTACCCAGTTTAGATAATTTGTTTTCATTTGCTAGATATCACAATTTCTTATCGATCAAAATAGCTTGAGATATCATGGTATCGTTCGTTCTTAAACATTCATGATTATTTACAAAATCGACATCTTTTATTTGATATTAGAAAAGAATTTATCATCGGAATGGTTTGATATATTGATAGTGAATATAGATTAAGTGAATGTATGAATTCCTGAAAAGAACTCTTGTAAAAATAATTCATTAATCTACTTAACTTAAATATTATAAGCTTTAAATTGCATGAGGTTTACCGAAAATGCAACTAAAGTCTCAATAAAATTAATGTAGCTGAATAATTTTTGTTTACTAGCTCAAGAATAATTCAAATGTAAGTTTCTGGAAAATCTTGATATAGCTAAAAATAATTGTAGAATATAGTTTTATAATATTAACGATTTCATGTTATCGTTAGTTATGTGCGTGTGGGACTTCACATGTTATCAGATACTCCCCGTTAAAGTATATTACTGCGGTGAAATTATTGAAAAATACAAGTTTGGCTGAGCATGGATTTTACATATGTCTTAAAAAATGCCATACGGCAGTTTCGAAACCAATACTTTTGCTTTCTTGAAGTATAAGATTATTAGTTTGCCAGTTTTTGATAGATTAAGAGAAATCAATAGAGAACCAGTTATATAAATCAGTCGTGTCTTTGGAGACCCAAAACATCGAATAGATGGGTCATCCGCCTCACAGTGCTAACTTGACACCTATTAATTTTAAATAAAGGACAAAGAACATTCTTATGAAATGATTTTAACGCTTTTTAGAGCTACTATCTGCTGACTGGAAGAATTTCTCGTGAAAATCATGTGTTCAAGGCAAATGTTTTTTTTTTTTTTCAAAAAAATTTGGATCTTCATTTTATGTAGTCTAGTATAGGAAGAGACAACCACTGCAATTACTATATGACTTGATTCAATTAAGGACCAAAACTTTCCATTAATTAACAGCATGAACTTAAAAATAATCAATATCCTTAGCACGGATGGATTAAAATATTCAAGAAAGTAGCACTCAAGGGTGAAAGGAAATATATAATTAGAACACTGAGGTGCAAAGGTTATTTCAAACATATTTCCTACAATATTTGACTCAAGGTATTAGAATAAATTCTTCAAATTTTTATTAAAAGAAAGGTATAAGAATATCTAGTAATATATGAACCGATTTCTTTACAGTATTTATACCAATTTATGTGAAATTCATATCAAATTAGTAGGGTTCTTAAAAAGAAATTTTGAAGCAAGTTCTGAAAACAGTTTGTAATTGTAGTTGGTAAAAGTCTGCTGTTAAATAGCCGAATAGAAACTAATGAAAGCTGCCTAGCTGCTACTATATTCTTGTTTCCGTGTTATTTTCCCTGAAGTTTGAACGAATGTGCCAAGTCCATCTCTTCTCTACCTCAACAATTTCAATATCATAGTCTCAGACCATATAAACCCAAGATTTATTCACCAAAATGGTTATTAATGATCTCTCTACCCTTAGATACTATTTTTTCAAACAAAATTATTCATTAAATATTATTAAATTTACAGTAAATACCAAGTCTATTTATCGAAGAAAAATAGTAAACTAGTAAATAGACCGCACTCTTTAAGGTTTCATACAGCAGATTAATAATATAAATTATAAATAATTATGAACAATTATTTTAACAAAAATATACAATGTAAGCGTTTGGAATAGATACAAAGTGAACGGCCAAAATATGGAACACATTCATTTGAAAATATGTGTATTGAAACATTAACATAAAATCTTCAATTTTTACGCCAATAAACACATTTTTTTATCCCCGATCAGATGACTTTGAGCTACCACTGTCGTCAAATATTTATAATAATGGGCTCAACACAAAACATATTTCACATTTTGATTTCTTTGAATAGCTTCAATATAAAATATATTTAACGTCAGAAAATTTAAGAATTTAAGAAAACAACACACAATGAAATTATATTTCTGTTAAAATTCAAATTCCTACTATAATTTCTATGTATGACAAGGACAAAAGTGCAAAAATGTAATCTCCTTTTGCTACTGCTCACCAAATCACATGTGTCATCAAACTTTTCTTCTTTTAAACAATTGGTAGTTCCAATTAGCAACATCAAGACCTAATAGATATACAATTACAAAGATCACACCATTATTCTAACAAATGCTACGAAGTTACTTCATATTTTTCTTTGAAAACCTTCTCGATTGAATTTACTCCAATTAATTAGAAAATTTTTCAATATAATATTAGAATTTTCAATCGACAATCGTGTTTTTTAGTGCATACATAACAATTACATCGCGTACAACTTATTTCCATCCACTGTATAATAATATGAAATGATAAAACTAACGAGAATTAATTTGTTTCAACTTTACAACTGTACTTACGACTACAAGCATATTATTATACTAAAACAACGTTTAGTAAACGTTAAATAGATAGTAAATTATTATTATTAAATACGAACTAATTGGAGTACGCTTTTTGAGGGAGCATTCCCTTTACATTCCTGGTAGACAAGATAAAATAAAAGTGGTCCAATTCTACTATAAAGTGACAATCTGATTTGTACTATCTACTACCCTCAATTTGTACTTAGGAGATGATATTTTGGTTCAAATAATGATTTTATGTCAACATATAAATTATCGAAATTTGACTTCTTTTACGTTACAATTTTTTTCTGCGAAAATTTTCAACTCATTATAGTCAATCACATCAAGTTACTTTTATTCTTTATTATAATTAGCCGACATTGATTTTTTTTCAATGAGTTTCCCTAATGTATAGAAGAATCCATCATGCAAACAACTGGAGTAGTAGGTACCCAGATAGATAGTCATTCTGAGAACTGTACCGTACGTCCTCTAGGTATAATTGCCACCACCAGATATACATTTACCAACTCGGTTTTTGAAAACGATAGAATTGTTATTGAAAGGAGTTTAAGATTGTTTGAAGTGCGTCTTGAGCATATGGTATCTACGTAGAGGACTCGGTACTTATTTCACTTTGGAACAATTTAAATTCGGTTCTCATGATACTGTATCAAATCAATGAAATACGAAACGACAAAAATATGAAATAAAATTATTGTATTTAAATAAAAATATCGAACAAATCATTATTGTTTTTCTTCTTCTTTTCCGACACATTCCCTTACCAGTTCACCGTTCTTGTTATCCTCAGTTTCTTTTTATTTCAGTCCCCTAGAGGCTCCTATTCTATCCACCCGTGCTTCGGTGGTATTTGTACGTGACTATACCATTGCAGTGCTCTGTATTGAGCATTCTACTAACATTAGTCGACATATTTCTGTAATTAATATTTTATTGGCACTTTTTCATATCGAAGTTGACTGTTTACATTTTTTATTATTATTACATTATCGATCATAGTTTTGGAAAACTAATAGTCAATTTCAAATTTTTCCCTTAAAAAACTTATTCATAGTAATGAACAAAATATTATTGACAACTCTATTGTACCTTACTATATAAAAAGTATTCTTCATTCTTCGGAATAATAAACTTTTAGAAAAAATTCACTTTATTTCATAAATATCTATAATTGATCACTACCTAGCACGGCAAGTAATCGCGTTTATGTCCACTGCATAAACTATTAATGTGGTTGAGAATAACCTGTGATGTTTTCCAGGATTAAAGTCAATTCTTGTTTGCATTTTTCATGATTTCAATGGATATATCACGTAATAGATCTACACTAATAAAAATGACATCTAATGATATCTATTGCAGAAGATAGTTATGCGAGGATCAATCAATATTTCGTAAATACGCACAGCACTCATACCAAATTAAAAAATGAACAATAATGTTTACTCCCCGTATATAATTCGATAAACATCTAACAGACCGTCAGTCCACAGGGACTCATCATCTCCACTGTTTACCAATCAAAACATCGAATCGTAAACATAAATGCATTTCTATTGGCCGAAGCTGTATGTACACAGTTTCTAATATATTTTTAAAAATATTTATAAAAATAATAAAGTTATAAAATGAGGTATCTACGCCTATGGTAGATCAAACAAAATTTGCAATTGATATTGGAAGAACTGTACCAAGAAACCGTGGTTGTAAATAATTTTATAGCAGCGGGTAGTCTAAGAGCCCAGGTCAGGCTTACCACAACTAACAAAAACAAATCTCTTAGTCAATTCAACTATCCAGATAAGTATGATAGAAGTAATGATCAATAATGTTGTGAATGATTGCTTAAAAGGCAAGCGAAACCATATTTCATTGATTATAAGGAATATTGGAACAAAAAATGATTTTCCATTCACTACCTTTAATGAATATGTATATCTAGTAATGAAAGGCTTGCAAAAAATTTTCCTAGAGGATGAATCAACTAACTAAAATAGAGGAAACTTATCAAGGAATCAACATCAAAACTTATTATTTCAGAAGTGTCTCTATTATTTATACTAAAATAATTTTCTACCAATAGTGACCAAACGTACAATCAAAAGCATAATATTAATTTGTTTCAAACCGGAATACGAGTAAATAATCTTTCAATTCACTAACAAAAAACGATATTAGTTTTCAAATCAATTTCCGTTCCTTATTCATGGAATAAAAATATTGATCTATTACGGAATGCTATAAGCTCCATTCATGTTTTATTTGAGAGATATTTTTCAAGTTAATACCTCTAAAATTCAGTTTTTTCAATTTGCAGAATATAATTTTAGAAGATACTGATAAATCAGATGCCATTCGGCAGAGAAAGGGCTTAGAAAAACAATATTCATTCGATGTGGTTTTCGGAGAAGACTCTACCCAAGAAGAAGTCTATAAAGTCACTACAAAAAGTTTAATCACTGATATTCTTAAGGGGTGAGTAAAGAAATATCTACATTATATATATTTACCATTACAACTATCACGGGAACGGGATTATTCTTGTTTCTGCTAATGTCAAATCAAGTCCTAATGATGTTTTTGTCCACTTGATACCTGAAATAGTCTTTCAATGTGAATGATTTTATTAACAAAAAAGTAAAAATGGGAGATTTTTAATAGAAATGGCACTTATCAGACTAAACACACTGGTTACTCTATCAAAATCCAACACTCACAATTATACTGTTTTACGCGCGTTTCGATATTCAAGTTATCGTCTTCGGAGACTGAAGTTAAACTCTGAAGCCTTTTATTTATGAATGACGATGTTATTTTAATTTCATCGAAATTAAAATACTAATTCATTTGTTCAAACTCAAAAATCTCGGAATCAATTAAGCAGTCACTCCTTTCCAAATCTTCTGTTGAAATGCTTTGCATGGAACCGTACGGGATTTTACTTACTCTATCATAGTCCATCACGTGTTTAAATGAACAAGTTTGTCTATTTTCTGTTTATTTTTATCTAGTTTTGAAATCGAATTTTTTAATTGGAAATTGAACTTCTGACATGATGTTATGAGATAAGAAATGCAGTGTATCAAAGAATGTTCTATTGGCATTTATACAATATCGTTGATCGATCTTGTTTTGAATCGAGAAAGGTTCAGAATATTTGATTCCTAACACTCACCTCATAATGACCTT
Organism: Diorhabda elongata; assembly: GCA_026230145.1. Lineage (NCBI taxonomy): Eukaryota > Metazoa > Arthropoda > Insecta > Coleoptera > Chrysomelidae > Diorhabda > Diorhabda elongata. The sequence goes on from CM047928.1 coordinate 1,197,860, forward strand.
CCTGCTTTTTTTCTTTTGCTATTACTTCAAGACAGAATAAGTTTGCGAGTAATTGAATAAAATTTATCAAGTGCTCAAATACATTCAATACATACAATATTCTATCAATATTAGGAGGCAATCAAATGAATAAATGGAGCTTACAGCTTCCAATCGACCATGAAGGTAAACATGGAAAATGTCACTTACTATGTAATTCTGTTATTTACGTATTATTGATTATAGTTTAGCGGTTTTATAACTAGAAGTAGACATATTAATTAATCCATCCGTTAATTATACAGAACGTAATGTAAGTGTAAATATTATTATTTAATTGAACTAGTTCATAACTACAAGGAAACAAAATAAATAAGAACAATGACACTAATTTTTAACTGATGTAAATTTACATTTTAATAATTGATTTCTGGTAAAATTTATTTGAAAAAGTGAACATGTACAAAAAGTGGACACGAATGTATGAAGCTGTGCATTGAGTTATGATAATGGAAAAAAATATGAGAAAATTCGAATCACGAATCATATTTTCTAGAGTTGGTATGATTCAACATTATTAGAAACTTTCAAGAGACTGTATACGTTGTGTGATTGCACAAACTTAATACTAGGGTTGCTGCCTAAGTTTTGAGATAGGCAAATATAAACAAATATTTATGATTGGATAGGGCTTTATTGTTTTCAAAGTATTCTCCATTACGATAAATACACTTTTGCATGCCTGTAAACGAGTTGTCGAAGCATTTTTCAATTCCGATTGAGGTACCTCCAAAACATGTGATTTGAACGCATCAACCGCTTCTTCAGGTGTAGAAAAACGTTGACCTCGCAATTTATTTGATTCTGCGGAAATAAGAAGAAATAATTGGGTGCCAAACAACGACTGCACGGCGTATGATCCCTTCGAAGTTTTGATTGTTCCAAAAAGGTTTTTGCTTGAACTGATGTGTGAGAACCCGCATTGTCGTAAAGAATGATTCGTCTTCTTCGATTGGTTTCCCTGATTTTTTCGAACAATTCTGGCAAAGAAATTATGGTTTACCATTAAGAATTGCTTCCTGTGCGAACAACTTTAGTGGATATAGCTCCTCTTGAAAGATCAATACAGTCGATTGTTATATTGTAGACGCCTTTTGAAGCACCGTGATTGAATTTTTTCAGCATTCCTTTGCAGCCCAATATTCATGCAATATTTAATTTATGCGAGTTGAACTAATGCCCAAATATGCCTCAATCTTACGGTATGTCACATGATGATCTAGCTATGTCAGTTTACGCACTGCATCGATGTTTTCTGGGACAACAAACGATGCAGTGTTGATGAACAGTGTTTGGAAACAAAACGGGGAATTTATGGTTTCTGGATTTTTATTGTCCAAACAAGTGTTGAAATTTTGGTTTGCAAACATCGGTTTCATATTTAAATATTAATATTAAATATTAGTTGTTCCATTGTATCTAATAAAAAATAAAGTGGACATCACGGAGTTTAACCCACTAGGATTTTCTCAATTTTACTCTGTAAAAACTATTACTATTATTTCTCACCTCTACACTAGCAAATAACTCAAAACGTTTTACTTTTTAAGTGTTCTCTCTATTCCACCATGACCACCAATGTTTTATATCGTGATTTCTTTTAAATGGAGAAAAACTGCAGATGAATTTTCAGAGTAATTTAACAGTAGTGATCTGAGGTATCAGTTATTCTATTTTATTTCAGATATAATTGTACTGTATTCGCTTACGGAGCAACTGGTGCAGGAAAAACTCATACAATGGTAGGAACGCGATCAGCACCAGGTATCATGATTAGAGCTCTAAATGATTTATTTGAAGCAGTGAAAGACAAAGAAGATGAATACTCGGTAAGAAGATTTAAGCACTTCAATTTCATGTAGATGTCGAATTAAATCAAGTAGATTGTACTATGTGGCTATATAATGGTCAATAAGTCATGTATATCGAGTACTTTAGTTTATTATACTGTTCAATTTCCTCAAGTGATGTGTAACTTATATTGTAGCCATAAGCGGCCGTAACCTCGACAATTAATCTTCAGGATTAGACTTCAAGTTATCAGCACAGTACATGCATTTCATAATCTGATGAAATCTGTCTATTCTTTTGGAATTACTGACCATGGAGTTGTTCATATCTCCTTTGGAATCCCAATAGAAATCTCGTACTGGCAACTCATTATAGCGTATAACAATAGGAATTGCAATCGCGCATTTCATTTACTCTTAGGAAATGTTTGGCTTAGGTTGGTTACATACATATATACTTGTTGGATTCTTGAAGAAACTGTTCATTAACTTCTTCATCATCTAAGAATTTTTCAAATATTTCCACATAATTCTAGTACTTAAATTTGCAGCAATCAGGTGCGGCAAATTTTTTTCTTCAAAATCACCGTTTATCCGTGTTATATTTTTTAGTCCCGGACGAGGAAAAACTATTTCTGTATCGGAACTGTCATCAGGAGGCATTAAAATCTCCTCTGATTCCTCATTTCCGTCAGTTACGGTAGATGCAAGCACTAACTCAGCCTTTGGCAATAATTGTCGTCCAGTAATCAACCACCATCCTCTTCGCCCGAAACTTCATCCGTCAAAATATTTGAAACGAGAGGCTCAATATGAATTTCTTGAATATTAATAGCATCATCATAGGCTTACTGGATTGCCTCTTCCAAGGTCAATCCACGTCTAAAAAAAAGATGTATAAGATTTGGGAAATTTTCATTATTTTGTTTACCGAACGGCTAGCGTTACAAAAATATAACAAGTATATAACACTATACACAAAAAACGTGTATTATTTTCTAAAAATTAAAAATAAAACTATGGCTGTGACTATTTTATCGATGCAATAATTTTACAAAATATTACAATTTAACACAAAACAAAATAAAATTGTAGCTTACTGTAATCGAAAGTTCATTTCTCAGTACTTTAAATTTAAAGGTTAGGCTCAACAGCTGATTTCTAAAACTCCATTACACTTATTTGTAAACACGCGTCTCTATACTCTTTCTTATCGTAATATCGCGCTGCTGCCGCGTTTTACATTCATTCTTCTGCATTATAGTTGCAATATCAATTGCAGATTACAAAAACCCTCGCCGACGATTTTTTTTGATCTACCATAGGCGTGGATACCTCATTTTATAAATTTATTAATTTCGTAAATACTTTTATTCAGACAGATGTCGTTAACTTGGTACAACTGAATATTAAATTATAAAACGTAAATAGATGACTATAAGGGAGTTTGGTTGAAACAGGGTACTCCATTCATCTATTAGAGCTCCGGTAGTCTTTTTATCTTACGCAAATAATGTTATCGCCATCGAAGTATCCTGTTTAAAACCACATGCTGTCAAAACTTGACGCAATTTTCCTAAACTGGTATAATTGTATTCTGGATAATCTGTTGTATTACTTCTAACGTATCAATCTGGAGTGAAGAAAAATTAGGAATATTCATTTTTATGTATACATAGATATATTATAACTTAAAAAGAATTACTCCATTTTGAAAATATGTCCAATATTCTTCAGTAAATCAATCTAAATTTATTTTATCGTTTTTAAATAGGCCCCTCCAAAACCACACAACACTCATTAAATTCTTTATTTACTGTCCCACCTACTAAAATAAATTTCAAGTACAGGACCACCCCATAGTGTTAGAATTTGATTGTTTTGACTGATCTTTTTTTTTGATATAAAGCATATTAAGTGTTTTATACAATTTAATGATTCTACCATATCCTAAATGTCCTTTACGTGTTACAAAATTCGATCTTAACCGAACGGTAATTCGGTGCGTGTCCAAATCTTCGATTTTAGTTAACTGCAATTTAATAGTAATTAAATCAGTTAAATCTTTCACTTTACCTTTTATACGCACGTTTTTTGTTAGAGTCAACTAGTGTTAGCCCCGATTTTGCATACTAAATTTAAATTTATTGCATAATTTAAAACAAATTTTTAGTTAGATATGTTTGTCCTTTGCAGAAATATGATAATGATAAATATTAATAAATTTAATTCTCTAAGAGTCTTTTTGAATCATCAATTTCCGATAATTCCTCGAGTTCGTTGTTAAAGTAGGTATATAAATATTAGATTCTTATATTAATGATTGATGGTAGTTATTGTCATAATATCATGAATGATTGATGTATATGGAGCAGACCAGAAACCATTTAAAAGCTTGTTCTTTGAATGGAATTATTTTCGCATTGTGCTTGATAAGAACTTTTTTCACGTTTTTACTTTAGAGAATTTTATAGAATTTTTGTCACTTATTCTAGTGAATTATGATGGAATACATTCAGTTTAACCATTTAGTATGTTGCATCGGAAACATAAGAAATATGAATATGAGATTCTTGGCATAGTCTTGAGAATCTAGACAAAGTAAATCGAAATTACGTGAAATAACTGAGCCGGAAAGATATCAGAAAACAGTGTGTTTACAATTATGCATGAACATTTGAATCAAAAACAACGTGTTAATGATTCAGAGCAGGGTAAGGCCATGTTTACACGTAATAAATTAGATTTTTTACGTCGATACATGACGATGGATGAAACATGGATCCGTCACTTCACTCCGGAATCAAACCGATCATGATCTGAGTGGACTGGAACCTATGAACCACGTCCGAAGAGTCCAAAGGCACAACAGTCAACTGAGAAGGTTATGGCTTTAGTATTTTGGAATGTTGTTCATCGACTATCTCTACGAGGGGGAGACAATCAATAGCGAATACTACATAAAGATGTTGGATCGTTTGAATGCAAAAATCAAGGAAAAACAGCCTCATATGTTAAGAAAAAATCACCTAAACAATGCGCCGATTAACAAGTCGATGACAACGATGGTTCAATTAAAAGAATTACACTACGAATTGCTTTCTCATCCACCGTATAGTCCAGATCTGGCCCCCAGTAACTACTGGCTATTGGCTGATCTCGAAAAAATGTTCGCCGGTAAAAAATTCAGCTCAAATGAAGAAGCAATTACTGAAACTGAATCATATTTTGATGCAAAAGACAAATCGTTCGACAAGCATGGCATCGAGAAGTTAGAGAAGCGTTGGAATGATTGTTTACTCTTGAAGGAGATTAAGTTAATGAATAAAATCGATTTTTGTCAAAAAAATGTTCTTCTAGACTTATTGAGTGATGTAAATCGAATTTGATTAACCTTCATTTTTGAATACTTGTTACCATTCTGCTACAATTACCGTTTGAAAGCCGTTCAGGGAGTTGATTCCACGATTCTAAATTCCTACTAGTTTATGGATAAGCTTATGAATAAAAACAGCAAGCATAAAATAGAGAAATTACAAATATAATCTGCAAAGTAAGTGGGTAGCTTTGGCAAGAGATGCCTCACTAAAATATATTGTGTAGTTTTTTATATAACGATCTAAAATTAATCTGTCATATTGTATATTGTAAAAACCATTCTATCCAGAACATCGACATCTTGTATATTTCAAGCCGATATGTTATATATTATTATTTGTTCGTCTTTATCTATTTTGTTCATAGAGTTTATATCAGAGATAGACTCTAATAGAGAGCTAGTTTAAGTGAGCCCGAATTGCTGCTATCTCTCTATACTCTATTCTAATTGGATCGCCATGACCTCGACCAGTGAGAGCCGCAAAGAAGGAGAATAATAGGCTTTCATTTCAATGGTCAGTAGAGAGAGAGATAGAGAGTAGTAAATCCATTAAGATTAACTCTATGTTTCCGTTTAGTTATTATGGCTTCTAGAATTGTTCTAGTTGTTATCGAAAAATTTCTGAATGAATTACAGTATCAAAATGTTCCGCTAATCATGGAAAAATATGATTAGATCAACGATACTTATGCCATTGCATGATTAAAAAAAGTGAATCTTTCATATCGACATTAGGTAATTACACATACAATCGAATGAAGTCTATTTTTGTACCAAATAGTATTAACATTACCTATCTAATAGAGATTCAAAATATAGTGTATGACCAGAAATATACAGTATTGCATTAAAATTTTCTGTTCTGAGATTATTGAAAAGAGTAATTGAACGTTTTTCTCGGAAAGATAATTAACAGAAACTGATAACTTATTTTATTCACTTAGATAACAAAACAGTATCCACGTATATTCTAAAAAGCCGATATGGAATCAAGCGATTGCTGTTTTGTTATCTAATATACTGTTATTATTTATCTATTTCTCAATTTATTCCACTTATCACGTGTCTTGGAAAAGCACATTTAAGTAATTTCGTTACTATTCTGCTGAAACTGAATGCTATCAAAACAGTAACAAACCTCATTAGTCGAATTTTTCAAGAAAAAATTAGACTATTACGGTAGGCATGACTAGAAGAAAAATGGGGGGCTCATCGTTTTTCCCATGTTATGAGAAATTAGCATACATGGCTTTTTTGGCGGCGGATTGATGTTATTAGAGTTTGGTTGAAAACAAATGAATATTTCGAGGGGTCTTAGTGCAAAAAAAGTGGTTTTTGACCTTTGCTCACCTCTGCAGGTCAAACGAAAAGCGACTGAAAAATGAAATTTCACATGTAGGTTCAATTAGTTGCGAGATGATTTCCTGTCTAAGGTCGAAACTTTCCATCTCCACCCCTCTCCATTTTATGGTCATTTTTGTTATATTTTCTTATTTTTTGTCCAGAAAAAGTTTAACTAGAAGGTTCGAACTTCGCATGCAAGTAGGGGTGATGTTGAAGAATTGTCTTTCTCAAGTTCAAAGTTTTCTTCTTCAGTTCTTCTAGCACAAAACGCCCGAAATCATTTTGATCGTTGTAATTGTTGAACTGGACCGCCTCCTATTTAATGAATAAAACGAGTATGATCGTTGCTAGGGTGATTTTTTTTACTTCCCATTTTCGAAATTTCTTGTCATTATGACAATTTTTTCTTTGTTGTCAATTGGAATTGAATTGAACAAGAGGGTTCGAGACCACCCCGGGTCTATTGAAATTATGAATTTTCATTCGAGAGAGAGAGAGTTAACTTGTGAAATGAAAAGTTATTGAGGAATAGCAAATTTTCCATATAAAGAAATAAGATTGAGAATTGATATCATATCCAAGAAATTCATTTTGTGGAAAGATTTGTTTGTGTATTAGTTAAATTCTTCATTCGACGAAAAATTAGACTTTCGTGATGGAGCTCTGCTGCTCACGGCTTTTTTTATTATTTATAGGAACACAAGAAATATAAATATTTTCATTCATTCATATTGTCTTTACGAAGAATGTTCCAATAACAGCGGTGCAGATAATTAATTTTCAAACATCTTTGAAGGGCAACTATAACTCCATTATCTACAATTATGAGGATTCACTGTACTATTTGACATAAAAGAGATTTTATGGTGAAGACTTTTACTTGTAAAATGGAGATATGCATCTACCTTTTGCATTATCCCAATCATAATAATAGAGAAAGATCCTACACTAACATCATATTGTAATACGGTTTTCCACATAGATATAAGAGGATTTACTACAAAACTTTTTATAAAGTCTAATTATTATTTATTATGATTAGTTACGATGGTTAGTCGGTCAGTTTTATGACACTTTCTTACACTTACACAATTAATGACAGAAAAACCTAATACAATATGTTAACATAAACAATTATTCAATCATTTTAATTACAGCCCACTGTAACATTAAAAGTATTAGAATTATGCGAAATAATTTAGTTATTTGTATGCCAAGGACTGAAAGTGCTACTTTGTCGGACGAGTCTGAAAATTGCGATACGAGCGATGCGAGGCGAACAACGGACGAGTCCAACAAAGTAGTATTTCAGCCGCTGCGTACTCAACATTTTTTAGACGACGCATAAGAATGTAACAAGAATTCTAATAAGCGAGCACTACATTTTCCGTTGAGTTTTTCGCCTTTTTCTGGTGACACCACTTCATAAAGAGCTCGTACTGTTTTTCGTACCTTGCACGAGATTTATCCGTCGACGAATTAAGAACGGCCGCTTTGCTTTCTTCGGTGAGATCAGGGGGCGTAACTCTTCATCGCTGATGTTTTATTTTTCATCATTATTCATTAATTTAGACAAAACATACCGATAAAACAAATAATTTCAGAAAAATAAAAATTTAAGGTTATACAAAATCATCGAAGTGAAACTGTCAAATGCTCTTCCGAGTTGTCCAGCATAATCTCACCAAGACCTACGTGACATCCAAGAGGGGCTCATAAACACCGAGTTTGCCTGCAGACGCCCAAAATGTCAATATATCTGAACACCTTTCTTTGGAGAAGTGCAAGCCTGTATAATTATATTGTAAACAAAATAACATTCGTCCGTTGAAACCTTTGAGAAGCGGATGATTCATGATGCTAGCGAATCAACAAATCGCGAGTTTCTTGTCTTGCCTCAGTCGGTTGCCAGCGCGTTGCCGACTGGTTGGCAACCAGATGCCCCTTGTGTAGTTCCCCATTCAATTACAAACGTTGTTACTCATTGCAAACTGTTTAGTGATTTGCGTCAAAAATGAGTTTCTTTTGATTAGGTTAGTCAAGCCGACCTTGAAATCAAAGCAGATCAAAAGGCGCACATTGTGACAAAATCGTATTTCTATGGCAATTGTTTGTACACCATGCACTCGGTGTGAGCAGTGACTTTTACTCTTCTACTTTCGTGATATCTCAAAATATATAGTAATATCTGTAATTTTCAACTCAATACTGTATATAGTAATATACTAGGATCTATTAAATATCCGTTTAAAGTAAATCATTGACAAATAATACATAGAAAGACAGACAATATTCGTTTTTGTATGTGTGTGCTAATGTCGATATGAGAAATTCAGTTTTTGAATCATGCAAAGGTGTGATATTGTCGATCTTATCACGTTACTTTATAATCACACTGTATTTAACTCTAATGACTTTTTTATCGTTATTATCTTTCTCATTTTGATGTATACAAGGTGTTTAGATATCTGCTCTAAAAGGTACGTTTTTTATTTACGTGTATAACAATGTGATTGCTTTTATTTAAATTAATTTTATCTGCAGGTTTATTTATTACAAACAAATGACAGTTCTGTAACCTATTACCGACAAGACTTTCATCTTTATAAATATTTTCGTCTTGAAATTGAAAAGGCCACAGCAATCTTTTAGATTACATTAAATACACCCTCTATAGACAATATACAGAGTGAACGATTAGTGTAATACATTTAATTGCCTCCTATGTCCTTTGAGGTGTCAATTTGGAACATTGAAGGATTATAGCCATCATTTGTCTTTAAATTTTAACATAATTCACAATCTTATCCTGTACAATGGAGGAAATGAAAGAGTGGAGATCTGTTGCGGCCCAAGCATTGGATTAGTAGTAACAACTCTGGAAAATTATTCATTTGATTAATCTTCATTTAATCTGATACAGAGTGGATCAAAAGAATGCAATAAAAACGCTTTACTACCAGCAAGAGTAAACCAACATTTTCCTGAAAGACGGCAACCTACAAAAGCAAGCTTGGAGAAATTGATGGATCGGTTCAATCGCACGGTTTAAGTTAGTTATGAAAAGCATGAACGATTAAAAATTTACAAGATGGATCGTAACAAATGGTCCAATACAGTGACCACCAAGGTCACCAGATTTCAATAAAATGGACTCATTATTCTATGGTCACATTAAATGGTGGAACATAGGAATGGTTCGTAATGTAAGTAAAAATGAAGTGTACAAAATACCACCAACAACAAGGGTTGACATGATGAAGAAAATATCGAATGAATTTCGGAATGTTTCTATAGAAATGGTTCGAAATGTAACATTAATATCACTTTCAAGCATGTATAGATGTCTTTCGAGGTCATTTCGAAAAAACCTACTGTGATAATCAAGACGTGTACATATAGTGAATAAGATTGTTTTTTGTTGCTACGTTCCTATAATTTATTTGTAATACATTCGTTTTTTTCTTTGTATTTGCAATTAAGCCTCTACAGTACCAAACAGAAATGATAAAATGTCCGTTTTGACAAAAAAATCATAGCCAACAGACAATTGTATGTGGCACAGCATTATTGAACACCGTGTAAGATTGTAGACAATTTTTATATATAATAATACATATAATCTCATGCTGTTTGCGTGAGGAAAACACATATTGTTTACGAAAGTACCCCTTTTTCAAAGCTAAAATGACTTATAAAACCCTTTTTGTAATATAAGGTATCGTTGGAAAAGCTCGACTCAATACGAAAATGAGTCAGAGTAAAGTGTGTGTTATATAGATCGTAATATATTTCAGCTCATTATTCATTTACTTTCAGGTTACTATGTCATATTTAGAAATCTACAATGAGCAAATCAGAGATTTACTCAATCCTACATCTGGATTCCTAGAATTGCGAGAAGACTCTAAGGGAAAGAACATTCAAGTGGCAGGTCTATCAGAAATATCAACTACTTGTACAGATGAAGTAATTTCTTCTTATTTTTTGTAAAATTTCAGTTTTATTATTCCAATACAAAAATTTATCCAGTCAGCAGTATTGCCCTCCACATTTTCATATATCCAAGAGCCGAAGTATAGTAAATGTATTTGTCTTCCTCTTATTTGGACACAGTTCCTGTGGCTCACTTCCGTTCGTTACGTTGTTCAATAAAAGTTTTTGTGGTAACAATAAAATTTAAAAAGTTAACTCAAGTAATACAACAAGTGCTTGCTCACCTAAAATGTATTCTTTGATGTTGTTATTACTGGAAAGACTTGTTATTAAAGAACTGGAGGTCAGCTTAGATAGTAAATTCTTCACAATACATATAAAAAAAACATTGAACATTTTCAAAAAATTCACTTTAAGCTTGAGATTTTAGGATTTACAGCGACCACAAGCTATATTTGATTCCGTTTGTCTAATCTATGCAAGCTAAGAGTTCTAAAAAAACCAGTGAACTGAGGACCAATATGAATCCATTTTTATTTTGAGTAAGTCAGGTTTCAGGAAATGTTTTGCAAAGTGTACTGTCCACCTCGATTTTCTTAACTGCATAATTCGAGTCCAATTTATGGTGATTACCTAACGGAGGCAGTAGCCTTCATGTTATGATCGTAATCTATGATTTTATTACTATTTGTTATGAAAACGTATTGCGCCGTCAATAAATATAGTGAGAATAATGAAAATTGTACTCCTCATAGGATTAGACAAGTTATGACATGTTCAAATTGAGGCGTAGGAACTTTTACACATGAAAACCGACAAATTCAAAAATAATGCTTATGGAAATTAGTTCCCCCTTACTTCTTTTGGAAACCTCAGTGGATGGCTTAATTATAATTCTCTTAAATTTCTCTAGAAAATTAGAATCATCTGTAGGCTAAGTGAAAGCAACTTTCACGCATTAATCTGTATGTTTGATACAATTAATTCACCAGTGAAATTAGTTTGAAACTATTTCATAGCTTCCGTAAAATACTTACGCATTTTATTGGCTACACGCCACGTTAAAACATTTCTCTCCTGAAAAAATATCAATAACTACTAATAAATTCATTTTACATGTTTTTGGTTAATTATTCAATGATTATCGAATATATTAATAGGTCATGCAACTGCTTCACAAGGGAAACAAAGCTAGAACAATTGAACCTACAGCAATGAATCAAACATCCTCCAGAAGTCACGCTCTTCTCAGTGTCACTGTACGACATACAATTCCCGTAAACAAAACTGATCATCTCAAAATAAGAATAAAACAAGGTCGATTATTTATGATCGACTTAGCGGGTTCAGAAAGAGCAAATAAAACTAAAAATAGTGGTAAAAGATTACAAGAAGGGGCACATATTAATAGATCCTTATTGGCACTTGGAAATTGTATAAATGCATTAAGTGGCGGTGCTCGGTAAGTATAAACACTGTATTTCCATGATTTAGTTAAGTAACTTTATATTTATAACCGTATAAAAATATCATTATGGTTATTTTTTCCCTTTGCCCTTCATAATAAAATTAATATGTCAATTAGAAAGATGTAAATTAAGGATACCGATTATTTACAATACTTTGAAACACATCGAACCTTTTTTAAAACTAAGTTTTCAATTTATTACTGACCACAGTCAACATTGAACACTTCTCAAAACCGGTGTCTGTTGTAGCCTTCATGGTTGAATCTCTCTAGTTAGTTGAAGCATTTTTCTTTCTTCTATCTCAAACTAATTGCTTCGAATAGAGATCTATTCCAATCTTTATATTATTACTGCGTCTAATTTGAACAAAAACTGCTAAAGATATTGATTATAATAGGAGACTCGCCAATTCTCGTAATGTTTCTAAAGAAACTTGGTCCGAGCATAATCTATACTTCACCTGATAAACCTCAATAATTACTTTGTGAATGTAGCCAAAAATTTATCAAATTTTATAACTCCTTCTCGTGATCCGCTTTTATATCTCCCTGATGCTAATGCTAACTTCATAATGCTAACATACAGTTTCTTCTGTATGACCGTAGTTTTAGCTTCGAATCTGCCACTTTAATTAACGTTTCATTTCAAAGTGGAGTATCTTGGAGCAGTCCTGATCTCACGGCACTTCATAGGATCATATCTAGTGACCTAAAACCAAAGTTTCATCGTATAAAAATACATAGCAGCCTTTTTATTAAATAAAACCACCATTGATGTCGTTGACTCTGTCATTCTGTGATTCTTAGGACTTGTTGGGGTAAATTCCTTGAAATGGGAATTACATATTGCCGTCTAATCTGAAAAATTAAGTTCTTCCTGCTTTGCGCTGAAATCATTTCCCAAACAACTGAACTTATCCACCTCCTTAACATTCTATTATGCCCTTATTGAGTCGTATCTCCGATATGCCCTTCCTTCTGGAATGCGTGTGATTGAATCTTCAAACTACAAAAGAGAGCTGATATTTACTCGGACTAAACAGCAGTGCTCACTGCCGAGACTTCTTATAAAGATTTAAAATCCTGACTCTTCCTTCCTTATTCATCTTTAAATCCGTTTACCTAATTCGTAAGGACGCTTCTCCAATTTCAGAAAGCACGGCTATCCACTTAAGAACGCGGGCATACTTACTCCACGTTCAGAATTAGTTAAGTGCTCAATATTTTACAATACAAAAAAAAAATACTCTCTAATTATATTTATAATTACATAAATAAAATTATAGAAGAAAAAATGGATAATCACTTCTTGAAGTGAACTAAAAATAAATTTTTTGTAATTTTCACAGATACGTAAATTACAGAGATTCTAAGCTCACCAGACTTTTGAAGGACGCTCTAAGTGGTAATTGTAGGACAGTTATGATTGCTCATGTATCTCCAAGCCCAGCGCAAAAAGAAGAGTCTAGAAATACTTTAATATATGCCGACAGAGCAAATAATATTACTACGAAAATAGAAAGGAACGTTCTAGATGTATCTTACCACGTTACTCAATATCAAACTGTGATAAATGAACTAAGGGATGAAATTTCTCGACTGCAACATAAAATGAAAGAGGAAAGACCCAGATCCGCTGATGTGAATAAATTAAATGCAGAAGAAAGAAGAAACGAGGTTTGTAAATATTCTTTACAGCCACTATGGTCTTCTTTGACTTGAAGTTATACGATATATTTCAAATACAAAAATTGTATTGAATTGATCTTGCATTATTGATGACTTTACCGAGGACACAAATATTCATAGTGATTGTCATTGTCGATAATTGTTATTTTTATTACCTAAAGGAATTTTTAATACTAATATCAACAATTCGTTTGATTATGTCTTTGACATTGAGGTTTAGTGTGGGAAATTGTATAAAATATTTTTATATTTCACGAGCTGATTACGTAGGTAAAAAATTAATCGATGTAGCAACGTTCTTTATCTGTATTCTATATTCTATCTGTATGTACCGCATAAAAGCTTATAAAAAATTGGTATTTCAAATAATTTTTGCATATAATGACAAGTTAACATACTTTGCACTCTTTTTTATTTATAAAATATCCTTACAGAACATTTGTGAATATTACATTCTGATCTTATAATTTGATCAATGAGTAATTCCAGTCCAACTTAGGTTAAGTTGGGAGAATGGTAGTCACTTAAGCGTTGATCCGTTTTTCAATTTATTTTAGGGACTTACGGCATAGGTAATCATTTATTTAGACAGCCTTTATAGTGGACTAAAATATATATCAACCACATTATCAATCTTATGTAAAACCCTCCATTGACCTCTATTACCTATAATGAGGGTAATGGCGGTCTACTGTTGGAGTATTATCGGTCATTCATGTACTAAAACAAAATAAAAGGACGTTTTATTTATATCTTCTTCATTTTTTATAATGCAATCACAATTATCTAAAATACTTTTAACATTTTCACCAAAAGTAACTCTTTTGTTATAATAAACCAAATATATTAAAATTATTTATATTTGTACTTCTAAAGTCACTTACTTTTTAATTATATTATATTTATTTTTTATATTTTAACCAAAATAAACTTTTTTTATAATTAACCAATTATCCAAACTTGTAGCGTACTGAAGGGTATGCCGAACTTCTTGTGTATTGATCTTAGAGAATTTCCAGCATTAAAGGCTTCAGGAGCTTTTTCTAACTCCTCTTTTGTCCATTTTCCTTCCGTTATGGTTCTTTCCCTTTTTCGCGACATCTACCTGCCACTCCCGATATTGATCATAACCCCAAAATATGAAAACAGTTTCTTTTGTTTCACAAAATGTAACAATCACATGAGATACAATAGTAAATGTATAGTAATTAATATATTCATTGATATAAATCACTTTAAGCTTACCTTTAACTGAATTTTTAATTTTATAACAACAAAACACGTCTGTGGACTCACAAAACTGTCAAACTCACTACGCGCGATGCAAAATGGCGCCGCTTGGTAAATAAATTTGCACCGTGGTACTATTGTAGTCTTTGTAACCAACTGGATGTAAAAATTCGTGGACAACCATCTATCTTACACAATAAAAAAACTTAACCAAACCCATTTCTATCCGAGGAGTTATAAATAAACGACAAGTTGATATGAAAAATATCACATTTGTGGACAAGTTTTCTTTCTTCCTAACAGGGTTTTTAAGGAATGAAATTCAAAAAAATAATAAAGGATAATAAGAGATTCTTTATAAAATTGTTTTGACATAATTTTTTGGTAAAATCAATAAAAAATGTTATTACGCAAAAAAGAACATTTTTGATGAAATTTTTTCACTTTTTTGCTCATAACTTTTTAAATTTTAAATTTATGAAGAAAGTGTCATCCACATATTTGTAGTCAAAAGAAATTGCTACAAAATATGTCTTAACAAATTTTTTGTAAAACTGATAGTTTCTGAGATATCGTGAAAAACGTGTTTTCACCTTTTTTTCAAAATGGCGACCGGCGGACAAGTGCGGCAACCTCACAAATTTGGGGTTAGATTTATAATGACCCCCCCCTACATGTCCCATAAATAAAATTGCGCCTTGACTACAAAACACTCGTTACAAAGCTCTCACTCTTCGGCACCTTTTAGACCCGAATTATGAAATTAAGAAAGTAAATACTGATAGTACGTATTCATCATCCCTATTCAATAGAAATATCAACACTTCAATATTCTTTGGGCATTTTTATTTCATGGTTTTGATTTTATTTCAAGGTACAACAATTACGAGAGCAAATTGTAGAAACATTTAAAACACAGATGAAATTAAGGAGGAAATTAATGGAAATTGATACACATCTTTTGAGTTTGGGAATGGAATCGGAGAGACAACATATGATAATATCACACTGGGAATCTAGAAATAATAAATTATATAAAAATAGTTTAAATGAATCTAGAGCAAGAACACAACAAAGTGTTAGGTGAGTACTGGTACTTTGATTCATATATTTATACGCTAATTATTACGCTTCTGAAACTACTGATATTTGCGTTTTATTAGTACTTGGACCAACGAGTCATCACCAGTGACGATGCTTGTATAATTTTGGATGCAACACAGTTACAATTTTCGTTTATTTCACTTCTTCAACGGTCTAAAGCATTTTTTTAACTTTAATATGGTTCGATATGATAATTTATCACGTGACGATCTTATTCAATAAGTTTTTCCACACACAGCTAATTCAATTTTTTTGGTAAAGATATTTTCCAAATGATAATGAGTACTACTATCAAAAATATTAAAATTAGGGATATAAATGATGGATTTCATCTGAATACACCTTTTTGAAAAAAGTTCTAAGATATCCAGCTTCGTATGCTCAGGACTAGTTTTCGTTAACCGCAGATATTTCACATTACTACCCATAGTAGTTGTAGTAGTAGTACAATAATGGGAGGACCAAGGGCCGTGAAGCGTATAGGTCTTCCGATAGGCTCTTGACGTTACCTCAGGCCGATATCCTTTGAAAACCTGATGAGGCGCTTTGGCTTGAACCTTTTGACGTCGTTAGGTGAGTTTTGAGTGTTGGAACTGCTCCCGTGTGACTACTGGGTATTCAGAGATGATGTGATCTGTAGTTTCTTTCTCCTCCATGCTCCAGCAGTGGAGTACCGGATGGTCTGTTATGCGCATAGTACAAAGATGGCGTCTTAGATGACTATTTCCGGTCTCTAGTCGAATTTCACGCCTATTAACACGTTACCGCCCTTTTCTGGAAGGAATTTCTTTATCTGCCAAATGAGAACTCTTCGAATTCTGTGCTTATAACCCCATACAGTTCTTGGCTTGAGAAAAATATAACAATGCCCTTAATAAGTAGAAGATATGCTAAAAAAGGAGGAGGCTTTCTTTAAGTAGGAAATGTAGATTGCATACAAGATGGTAATGTATCTAATCTTTTCCGGTAACTCGTTTTTTTTAACAATTGGTTGTTAGAACTATGCAATTTTTAGAAGGAAAAATTATACGGCTGGTGGCTTTAGATCAGCTGGATATGAACAAGATGATACGAGCGATATGGACACTGATCATGAAGGGGAAGTAGCTGTTCAACAAGCTTGGAGTGAACTAGCAGATATTGAAAGAGAACAAGAAAGGTGGTCAGAATTACGTACTCATATCGAACAAAAGTTGGAGGTCTGCAGACAAAGAGGTGTTACATTAGAAGACGTAAGTTAGTTTAAAAAGTTCTATTCGTATCAATTTTCTCATGAACTTTAAACTATTGGCTATGTTACTAATACCTTCTTTCTCTTATATTGTCCTTTATTAGGATATTCAAATCTATGACTCTAACTCAGATTCTATCTTGTGAAGTTTCTAAGCACTTCTATCTTGGTTACCTGAAGAATGTTTACGCTCTTTTGTTTTCAGTTCTTTTCTTGCTAATACCACGAAGAACATTGAATTACATCTTCTCCGAAGAACGTGATGTCATTGAAAATCCGCCGACATTGGCATACCTAATGGCTCGCAATTACAAGGAGAGGATTGTAACCTAACCACTGAATAGTTTCGACGTTGCTGCGTCTCTTCGGGGTAGCATAACAGCCTCTCATTCGGAATCTCTAATACCAAATGAAGATACAGCCAGCAAACATTCCTCTGTAGACGTCTTCAGGTGACATCTCCACTTCCAACTGCGAACCATGAGTCAAGTAGATTTCTAGCCGTCGACAGAGATATGTGAATTAAATTATTAGGTGATATATGAGGAAGTGAAGATGTCGCCAGAAAACGTCCATTGAGGAAGTAGCAGCGCCGGCTGGCTTCGTCTTCAGTTCGCATTAGAGACCCCGAACGAGATGTGGTTACTCCACTCTGAAGAGACACAACAACGTCGCAACTAGTCAGTGGTTACGATCCTCTCCTTGTAATTGCGAGCCACCAAATTCGGCGGATGTCGACGTTCTTCGGAGAAGATGTAATTCAATATTCTTCGTGGAATTAGCCGGGAAAGAAGTTATTTTCTCGTTTGATGAACAGCAAGCCAACATTTCGAATCAAATTCAAAATAATAGATGTAAATAGATATTATGTTTTTTATCAGGTAAGTTTCCTTTTACCTCCGGTATCTGTGAAGAAAATTTAATGTCCATATCTTCACTTCGAAATATTATAATCTTGTTTATGTACACACTTTTACTAACTCATTGAAGCCATTTCTTGCAACTTGCCCAAACATGCGGCTTATATTAGTAATTAATCGAATTTTCAAATACAATCCTGTATATACAGTTGACTCATTATGAATAATCATTAATTTGTTTGATAAAAATATTTTCAGCAACTTCCTACATTATTATCTTCAGATGACGAAAGAGAAATTTTAGCGTTAATGTGTCGAGTTCACGAATTAGAAGCAGATAAAATGGCTTTACAGTCGGAAAGATTAGTTAGGCAACATGAGCTTAGACGTAGGGATCTACTTATTCTACGTTATGATAGACAAAGACAAATTTGTGAAGAAATCATAACAAGGCAACGTCAGTTAATGGAAGGTATATATTTTAAAAAGTCAACATTCTACTGTACCCGGGTTGTCGGAGACGTTTCAGACCTCAATCTGAAGATGTCAGCACTTAGTTTATGTTCATAAATTAGACGTGATTTTACTCAGAATAAAAAAAATGAAAGAGGAGTTAGACACTCTACCATCAGTTACGACCTTAAAATTTTGGGGGGTTGAATTCAAACGAGGCCGTACCAGATTGTTTGGAAACTGCGGATTAAGGTTAAGAGATATGCATGCGTAAGCTATCAAGCTATCCGCTCTTTGCTCATTTGGAACCTAAAACGCATTCCAATGAATATTTCTCAGGCCTTATTTCACGTGGATTCATAACTGTTGGTGTAATCTGGATCCACCACTGGTTTGCATGGATGGATTGCAAAGGGCGAACTTGCTCCGATAAAGACGAAGACTGTTTCATCAACATGAAAAGTTATGGCAACCGTTTTTGGGGATAGTCATGGGATTGTATTCATCGACTATCTTCAAAAGTATAAATCTAAATATCACATAAAAGCCACCACATTTGAAGAAGAAAAAGTTTTTTTCAATCAGGCCAACGTACCTTTTCACACTTCGGTGATCGTCATGCCTGAAATTCCCAGGGACTTTTTCCTTTTTCCTAATCTGAATGTTTCAATTGCAGATTTTCATCGAAGAAAAAGCCTATTTTGAGTCAGCAACTATTCATTGGTTAGAGCATCGCTGGAAAAAGTGTATAGAATTAGAAGGAAACTATTCTGAAAAATAAAAATGAAAGTGGAACAATGTGTCTTGTTTTTTTGTTAGGTCGGAAACTTTTCGGGCAACTCTGGAATATTGAATTTTCCATTAAGCAATATATTTAGTTTAGTTTAGTATTAAGTATTTTATCTAGAGCTCATTCAGGTTCATACGTAGTTTTGCCGAAAATCGAGATAAACCGGTTTTTACCCTTATCTCAGTTCGCCCGTAAATGATTTTTCGTTCCATTTTTATCATATTCTCCTTTTCTAATGGGTTTCATCCTAGTTTTTTTGTTTTCAAAATTATTGACCCAGCTCTACCTAGACGATCGAGTACCTCGAAATTATATGAACAATTATTTATCCGTCATTAGGTAATTCTTGTAACATGTTCATAATTAAAAAATGGTGGATTAAATATTTAATTCTTACCGTAAATTAAAGAATTAACGGACCTCAACAAGCGAGTCATACTCAAAACTTCTTCACTTTACTTTGAAAAACCATATTTAAGTACAAAAAATTTTGTCAATGTTATAATATATTTCTGTTAAAATTTAATTTTATACTTTTACCATTTCTACTTGTAACTGCACAAGGTACCAAGTACAAAAATGTTATAATCCGCCGCCAACTTCTGATGAACAGCCTAATTCAAAAAAGTTTAGCTCTGCATCCGTTTGCAATAACCAATGTTCGTTCATTCTTATGTATTTACTAGATACCACATTTTAGAAAAGAAAATGCATCTACCACAAGATTTACAAGAATTGTATCATCTTTACCAGCAAGAAATTCATGCATCCACTTATACGGATTTCAGTATACCTCAAACAACTCCGGCATATACCCCAACAGATATTTTACCTCCGATAGGAAAAATGTGAGTATAATAGGAAAAATACGCATAAGAAAAACTATTTCATTATTATTTTATCGGTTACTTAACTAAAGTGGTTTCTTCGTTTATCTGTTACAGAAGTCATTTGAAAAACAAAAAGCAAGTTTGTCAGATATATTTTCTGACGTTCTTATTCAAAAAAAAAAACATCTAACGAATTTATTTATTAGCTTTAAGGCGTTTGAGATACGAGAAAAATAATTAATGCCAGCTATATTATGAGCGGTTGATTATTCAGTTATTATTATTACTATTATTATTATACAGTCCCAGAGGATGAATACATAAGTATTCGAAAGCTAGGAAAATATATCAAAGTTAGTCTACTCTGGTGTTTCATTGCCACGTTCCCAATAAGAAACCGCTTTTATATATATACAGAGTGTTTTAAAACTTTCGCATGCGGGTTATGTCACTGCATTAAGCGAAAAAAATCGATTAAAAATCACCAAACAATCCACGCATAGATTAATCGCAAATTAACAATAAGGTTAAGCTAATCAAAGCTTGTGGAACGTTTAATTTCCTCCCTATCGAGCGGTCGAGAGAGCCATAAAAGTATTTAGCTGCTGCCGCATTTTTGAACTTTGAATTATAGGTTAACGACCAATTAAAGTATCTTTAAATATGCCCTATTCAAAAGGAAACATATTATCAATCTCCATGCGTTGCTATTGATGTGCAAACTTATAACAAAATTCGTTTTTCCACTTTAAACAGATAATAAAAGGACAATAAGTACACTTCGGAGCATTGTTTGGCCATGTTTACAAGTAATAAATCAGATTTTTTACGTCGATATGTGACAATGGATGAATCATGGATCCATCATTTCACTCCGAAATCAAAACGATTATCATCTGCAGCCGACGAATCACGTCCACAAAGTCGAAATCCACAACAGTCAGCTGAGAAGGTTATGGCTTCAGTTTTTTGGAATGCGCATGGAATATTGTTCATCGACTATCTCTAAAAGGGAGAGACAATCAATAGCGAATACTACATAAAGATGTTGGATCGTTTGGATGCAAAGATCAAGGAAAAGCGACCTAATATGTAGAAGAAAAACCATTGATCTACCAAGACAACGCACTCATTCACAAGTCGATAACAACGATGGTTAAAATGAAAGAATTACACTTCGAATAGCTTCCTAATGCACCGTATAGTCCAGACTTGGACTCCAGTGACTGCTAGCTATTCGCTGATCACAAAAAAATGCTCGTCGGCATGATCACATGAGGAAGAAGTTGCTGAAACTGAAGCCTATTTTGATGCAAAAGACAAATTCTCATACAATCACGGGATCCAGCAGTTAGAGAAACGTTGGAAAGATTATATTGTTCTTGAAGGCGATTACATTGATGAATAAAATCGATTTTTGTAAAAAAAATGTGTACTTCTTAGTTAGTGATGTGTTATTTGTTTTGATCAGTGCAGTAATGTGATTTCTTTATAATTGTTATAGTTTCTTGTGTCTCACATCTTGTTAATTGGTATAATCATACCCACTTGCCAATCTTTTGGCGCTTTTCCTGTGTCATATATTTTGTTCAGCATGATTTTAGCTCCTCTATTATTTTCCTTTCCTTCGCTTTTAACATGTTTGGCGTGATTTGGTCTATTCCTGGTGCCTTTCCTAGTTTTAATTTCAGTAAATTCTCAAATAACAGCTGTAAAATATACAGACTTTTTTAATGTACGAATAATCCACATTCGCTGTTGCCTTAAATTCTTTAGTACGTCCATTATGGACTACTATGTGAAAATAATTGTTTTTGGATAATTTTACAGCATATAGAACTATGATGAGTATCTTAAAATGTTATTATAAGTAGAAAACTTTCTAAACTAAGTCAAAGTATTGGTATTAATCATTGACTCGACAGACACATTTTTGTTTATTTTTTGAATTCCAATATTTTATTGTAGATGTGGCTAATAGCGAATTTATTTCATAATTTCATATTTGTATACGTATCTATAAATTTTCTTTTATCTATTATAGTCCTCTCATATCTCATGAAATACTTTCAGGCGGATACCGACAACATCTTTAAGTGGAAGCGACGCAAGTGTTCTTTCTCCTCCTTCGTCAGCAGACTCTGGAGATTCAAGTGTAGATCGGTTAATGGGACAACCTGTCATAAGACATAGCTTTAGTAAAAAACTTCCACCACTCCCCCCTAGTCCGCCAATCAAATCAAGAAAAACAGATTCCAGGTACTTTACTTACGTTTTTTGACAATTTTATTTGGTCTAATAAAAGTAATAAATACATTTATTTATGGACTCGAAAGAATTATGCCACACAATCTCAGAGTATTGATGAATGCTATTAGTGGGGACCGCTTCAAGAAGGTTAATTATCTATCCTTAATGTCATGGTTAATATTATTGTCCTTCCTTGTATGTAATTTCGAATGGTGTTGCGGGTTTATAACTCAGAATAAAACTATCCAAGAATTTTTTAAAATGGCAACGTTTCGATCTTTTATTTAATCTTTATCAAGGCTAAAAATGTATGGTACATTATAACTCAAACGTTGATACATCAAGATTCATAGAGATCAAATAAAAAATCGAAACATTAGCATTTCAAAAAACACTTGGACAGTTTTATTTTCAGTCTTCAATCCGCAATCTATTCTTAATGTTAGTCGACAAATATACCAATGCAGGGTTGCCTACTAACTCTATGCATAGAGAAATAATGTTATACGGTGCTTAACACTCTTACGTACATTGTATAACTTTTGAAAATTTAACTCCTTAGGTTGGTTTGGCCCTCCTACTGAGTTTAGTTAATAGAATAATAAAGACATCTCTTCGACTGTTTAAAACGGGGTCATACTCTAAGTTCCTATTGTTTTCCCATATTATTTTGATAACTTTTTGGGTAACCAGGTTCTTCATTGTCATCTAGAGTGGTACATACATCATAATATTTTTTATTCCAAGTGAATTCAGAGGCTGCGTATATGTCCAAAATAGCTTTGACTCAATTTTACAAGATCCAAGAGCTTAGAGGGCAGTTCTGTTGTCTGATAGAATGAAAATCCTCTAAATGCGATAGTTCCATTGTAGGCACGGAAAAAAGAAAGAGTCCAACTATATTTCCTATTATCATCATATCATATACCTTCTCAAATTTTGTGTTGACAATAGTTAAATCCGAAATATTTAGTTATTAGATGGTCCTTTTCCACATCCTGTAATAGGTGCTTCCTAATCAAGAATAATTCCTTAACGATTATATGCAATGTATATGTGAACAGAATTATTAAAATGGTCTAAGTTGAGACTTTAATAATATGAATTATTATTCTATAACGTATTATTGTAAACTAAATTTATTCAGGGTAATATCAAAACTAAACCTTCAGATAGTAGTTATACTCTCAACTTTATACGCAAAAACTTGAAAAAAATATAAACATAACCCGATCATTAGATACAGGAAATATTTGATATTGTAATGTTTTTCTTATTTATTTATATGATTTCTATTCGTGAGGTTAATTGATAAACACTATCTCTTACGTTCTTAATTTATTTAAATAATGTACACTATACGTATCCGTACTAGTTTATAATAATTCTCTTTTCTCTTCTTTCTCTCTTTTTTCCACAAACAATTTCATGCATCAATTATTGTTCCTGAGATGTTGACATCATTTTTTAGTTTCAAAAATCCAAACTTTGTACACAATATTTAAAATCTTACAAAAATAATAAAATAAGTGTTCCCAATACATTTTATCTTTTCATTAACAACCTAAGTTTATGAATTAAAAAGAGATTTCATGAAGATTTATCTTTAGCCAAAATAAAATGATCTAAACACCATTACAAAGCACAACTTTATTGGACCCAGTTATATGAGTCGGCCTTTTTCTTTAAATAGTTGTTAAAAGTGTAAAATCACTTGAAATAAGTGTATTGAAATAAACAAAGTTGGTTTTTATGCCTCTGGTAAAATTTGGAAAAAATGAGTTGGGTGGTTTTGCAATTAGAAGAACAGATTAACTTTCTTAGAAACAATATCTATGTAAAATGATATTTGTCATTAGAAGAAATATATAAATCTTTCTTTTATAAATCCTTCTCTTTGGAACCTTAATTATATGGGAAATCTTCAAAAATTTACTTTTTTTGTTTTAGTTCCATGAAGAAAAGCTTCAGTGAAATGCGACTCAGCGGATCGGAAGAAGGTCCAACGTAATATTAAATAGCTGTCTAAATCTTTTTTTTTTTTTTTTTTTTTAAATGTATTAATATGATTTTTCTCAGTAAAATATGTGTGAATTTTTTCATCATAATATTTTGATTCTTATTGACATAACTGTATATACTGATAAATTACTGACAGATAAATACTGTTTTAGCTATTTCTACCTACGAAATTGTAATATATCTGGATATGGAAATACCTAACGTTATTAAACAATTTATTAAACAGTTTATTTTTTAAAAAATTAAGTCACGATTGAAATTAATAATAATTATTATTATTCTCAGAACCCAGAAGATATTCCAACATTTGTAGCACTGGATTATAACTAACAGAATTTATAGGCGGAAAACGTAGAGGAAAATAACATCTTAGCAGAAGAGAAAGAGTGAAATCACTTATGCAATCCGAATTAAATGCAGGCAACTTAGTCCAGGCAATCAACACCTATGCCACACCTGTTTTAAATACTCTTTTGGAATCCAGAAGTGGACGAAAACAGAGCTAGAGGTTAACACGAACAATGACGACGAAGAACAACAACAACCACCCCAAGTCATCCACTATTAGAACAACTTTACTCCGAAAAGAGGGTGGGAGGGGCTTGATTGGCCTTCTTAACCTGCACTCTCGATAAGTAACGAAACTAAGTGAATTCTTTTATACTAAATCGGAAGTCTCAACTCTGCATCGGATTATATCCAAGGCGGATAAGGATCTCACTTTCTCTCAGACTTGTGCTGAAAAAAACTCACTTGTGAATCTGATAAGGAAAGTGCATTGAACTGAGTTATGATGTCACAGGTGAGAATAATCAGAGTTTTTATGTAAATGGAAAACAGCTAAAACTAATCTAGGTACACAATATTGAAAAAACACTACCGATCAATGACTCATATGAACATTAGAGTATAAGAAAAGGACTATAAACGAGTACGTAAAATTGTATATGTCCAATCTGATGTTTTTGTATGGTTTATTCGATAAGTGGACTCTGTATTCAACTTAATTTTTTGTCTTTGCTTGAATTTCGTTGACTATTGATATTTATTTACAAATGAAACAATAAATATACGACATTTCGTTTTATTAGATATTGAAGAGCGTCGATCGATATTCATTAATCATGAATGAATGCGGTCGAGCGTTTTCCTGTTAACAGTGGGGAGGGGCAACAACTCGCCGTTTGGCATTAATTACAATATTCCCTTACATAAAATATAACGGTTGTAATGAATACCAATAATTAAATTTTAATTGTGGAGTAACTAGCAATCTACTGATTTATCGCGTTAATAATTTTTAATCGTTACAAAGAATGTTCCTTATAAAATTGGTTACAAATTTTACACCATTTTTATAATCGATTCAAATTTATTGAAAAAAATACGAAGAGATCATTGAAAGCAACTGTTTTTTTTTACTTTTCACCTCGATTAAATTATATATCAAGAAAATTCAGTTTATTATCTATCGTTCCGAGGTTGATTGCTAACTTGACTGCAATATTTTTGCACGGTCTTCCTCTCAGTTGCCGTCCTCCAGGAACTTCATACATCGCTTTACGCGGGTATCGATCAGAAGGCATCCTCTCCACATGTCCCAGCCACCCCAGACGCGCCCTCCGAATGAACGCCACCAAATCTAATTCGCCATACACATCTATCTCAGCTCAGCATTCCTACGAATCCTCTTCGCACCGTTATCGCAAACAGGGTCAAAAATCTTGTGTATGATCTTACGTCCCCAGCAGTTCAAAATCTGCTCACTTGTCATAGTATCCATATGTGTCTAGGGGACGGATTATTGTAAATTATGAATTGACAGCAATATTGCTCAAACAAAAATTAAATTAGGTTAAAAAAAGGCAGAATGTTCTTTGGCAATACATTTTTAATAAATTTTTTTAATCCTAACAAAATCCTTAAAAAACCGTATATATAGGTAGGAAAACAATTATTGAAGGACTAAATATCAATGTAGGTGTCTGAAATTTGAAAATCTCAAAAACGTATATTGCTTTCATGAAAACCTATAGTTTCATAGGTTTTATTTAACGTTATGTTTTAAAGTAAATGTCACTTATCGTTCAACTATTCATTAATTGAATTGAATTTGAATTTACAAAATGTAGGCACTTCTCTTAATAGTTATCCGACATTTCATTACCGATACTATGTTAAAATGGAAGCACAAATATTAAGTACACTTATAAACAGACGTAAGCTGATCAAGCATCAACTTTATTCAATTTTTCAATTTCCTGAGAAGACTCTTCGGCGCTAGTTTCTAACGTTGACAATGCTAAGCCGGGGCTACATGATTGGACAATTTCGGAGATATCTTTACCTTTTGTTTCGGGAAGGTAAGCTCTAAAAATAAAAATTATATATTAAAAATTTAATACATTTTTCTTATTAACTACTAGAGGTCACACCCTGCTTCGCACGGGTAGTAGAGTGTAATACGCCTCCATATAATATTTATACGTCTTAAAGTATTCTAATATATTTTATTAAGTAAATATTATAAAAAGAAAAATAATATTTATTTATGTACAACATTGTTAATATTTTCCTGATTACTTGCTATTACTACTAAGAGGTGAGAATTGCGGTAGAATTTATTTGCACGTACGAAAATATTTACAAAGCAAACTCCAATTATTTTTCAGTTTCTATCTATCCAAGAGACAGATCACCTTTTGTATTATAACGGGAGGCGCAAAAAGAACGCATGAGTTTGAGTTTAGTAGTGGGAGGAGTGGTGGGTTGGAGGATGGTTGTTTTGTAAGTTGGAGCGTTCAGTTTTAGTAGTAATGGCGCTGTTGACCATTTCTTCAAAAGCAATGAATATGTTATTACTGTTCAACAGCTGTCGCGCACAGAGTTCTATGTTTCACGAAATGGTTCGATACCTAATCGCTACACAATACTACGTTCGGTTGCCTCTTTTCGCACAACTGTCGTCTTTGCACGGCGCGAACTCTACTAAAAGTGGACAGAGTTAGGGCGTTGGTTCTTCAAAGTCCTCGCCACTCCGCTAGGCGGCGCTCTCTAACTCTGATCTTGTCTCGCTTGCTGCAGCGCATCCTGAACGATGATTTAAAATTTCATCCTTACAAAATTATGTTCGTATAGAAGATTTATGATGATACTGATAATGTTGAGTTAGCGATGAGTGAACTTGTCACATCTTAACTAATTATCACTGTTAAGAGGACTTGTACCTTAACACGTCAGTTCTATGTGAGATATTCTATTGAAGAAATGTATATTTCGTTATTCTAGTGATTGTTTGATTAATCACGTACCTTAACAATCACAAAACTTTTTTTATTGGTGAAATTGACATTAAAAACCGTCTAGTTGTTTTTGACTTCTATGATATGTAATGATAATAGAGCTAGAAGCAGTAGCAGCTGACATATTTGAAAGGAGTTTTAAAAAATTGTAAATTTTCGTGTACTGTGACAATGAAAAAAATAATATTAATTGATATAACTAAGTGGATAAACAAAAAAAAGTGGAGACAAAAAGAATATGTATGTACAAATGGTTGTGGAACGATAATTGTATTTCCAAAAAATCACTTATATACACACTCAATGTAATTATGACATAAAATATTAAACTTGTGGATTACTACTGAATAAATAAATCCAATTTATTTGGTTGTTTCAATGTAAGACCATTTGGTTCAGAGGATTTTACAGACTAAAATAATAGATTACACGGTGTGTGAAGAAATATATGTTTTAAACTCACCTTAAAAATACAAACAATACTAAAACTACGGCGGCAAAAATGAAAAACGACGCTGATCCTATAGTTAATTGCAAAGTAGGAAATGTTAATCCAACGATTAAATTTCCACCCCAATTACACATACTTCCCAAAGCCATGGCGGTAGGTCTGGGTCCAACTTCAAACAATTCAGAACCGACAAAGTATGGAATAGGACCCAATCCAATTCCATAGCATAATACAAATCCCAGAACGCCCACGATACTTAAAAAAGCCACCCATGGGTATAATTCCTGAAAAAATATTAGATGAGTATACTATATATGTTTTTATTTTTATAATTTACTTATTTACGAGGATTGCTACTTAAGTTATGAGATAGACGAATAAAAACAAATATTTATGAATGGTTATGGCTTTATTGTTTCTCAAAATTTTCCCCATTAAGATCAATACACTTTTGCATGCGTTTGAACCAATGGACGTAGTATTTTTTCCATTTCGATTGAGGTACCTCGAAAAGAAGAATTCATTGAGTGCCAAACAACATACGGCGTATAGCCCATCCATTCGATATTAAAAAACGTTTTTTTAACTGATGTGTGAGAACTCGCGTTGTCTTTTGCGATTGGTTTATATGCCTAGATCCATGATTCGTCGCCCGCGATTGAATTTGTTCAGCATTCATGTAATTTCTAATTATTTTCTTTAAAATTACAAATTAATGCCTTATTCTATAACAAATCTAAGTTCTAATTTCTGGAACCGTTGCCGATATTCTGTTTACTTTCAGTCTCTAGAGACGATAACTTGGTTATCAAAACGCGTGTCAGACAGTGTAATTGTTAGTGTTGGTGTAGTGGCGGTGTAAACAGTGTATTCAGTATAACAAATCTGTCAAATTTCTGATAGCTGGAAAGGATCGAAGAAAGTCCGATTCCTGTTTTAGGTTATGTTGATTGACATTTGACTTTGAAATTTATATTTATTTTAAACTTTTCATTAATTGCAATAATTTAATATTGAAATACCACGTATATTTAAAAGAATTAACTTTACTTGTATACACAAAATTAACTTAAACCTTTGTAAAAACCGTCTACAAAATCGGTGATTTGCGATATAGTCTCGATACGGCAAAAAACGCCGGCGTCATTATTAATTTTATAAACAGTATTGAGATATAAATGTGAAGAATTATACTTACAATATACATAATAGAAACGCCCAGTGTAATAAGGCAAACCGCCGATGTTAAAAGACTAACTTGTATACATAATCTCCTAGTAAAACGAGACATCGTCCAAATCGACAATATTGCCATTAAACAGTTACATATGCCTGTACCGATTGTTGCCATTTCTCGTTCTTCGACCGATAATCCTGCAGCTATGAAAATCCTGTTTGAATAAAAAAATACCTACAAAAAATAAGTGCCTCTTAAATATCAATTTAATGTTGAATTTAATAGAAAATAGTTTTTTTCATTTCATTTTAACGTGCCTCGACAGCGCTGGTCATCGGCCCACAAAAACAATCATAAGTTATATACAGGATTGTTACAAAATCTATTACAAAGCATAAATTAAATTATATTTTCTTATACAGCTTGGTTGCTTTAAAAGACTCCACGATTTTCCTTATTTCCGTGCTTAACAGTCACAGGAATTTGACATGTTCGGCAGACTTGTGCCGTGAGTAAGTTTAGTGTGGTTGATCCGAAGTCTCCTTATTGTCACAGCTTCTCTCCAATTCAAAAAAATTAGGAAATTGTGAGAAGTAGATGGGTGGATTTGATGTAGTGCTGTAGTACTCTTGCTCCATGTATTCCGCCAAGATTTTTTAATGAGGTGTTTGAAGTTAATCTTCAGATCATTGACCAGTTGAACTGGGGTTTTAGGATGATTTTTTGTGGCTTCTTTGGCATGGCGATCGGCACATTCGTTTCCAGCAATTCCAGTGTGCGATGGAAGCCAGATGAGAGAGAGACTGTTATATCAAGAGCAATGAGAGTTTGGTAGATGTCATGAATGTTTTGGCTCAACAGGCATGGGGGGTTGAGGCCAGTGTTTTGGACTCGAGAAAAGACGATCCTAATACGCGGCTTTTTGTCAAGAGGTTTTAATAAATACACGTGGTGTTACAATAACAGATTAGTTTTATTTTAACAAAATAGCTCGGATCATGGTATAATACAGTGAACATGGTTGTGATTGACTGTATGGATGAATGAGAGTCAGTACATATGGCGATATGTTTATGGAGAGGAGAAATATATTTGAAAACTTGAAGGATACTGTATAGTTCACCAGTGTAAACACTACACGTCGGGGGTAAACGGAGAGAACTTATGAGTTCGTGGTTTGTAGTGACTGCGCTACCCACACGAGATTCAGCTTTGTAGGCATCCGTATAGAGAATTAGGTCGAAGGATTTTTTATGCAGAGTTTACAAGAATGCTTTCTCTACAAGAACGCTAGGGGATTCGTTGTGTATTATAGATGATTAGTGAGGTATCTACTATGGGAATATTTTTTATCCAAGGGGAGAAGAAGGCAAAGAAAGTTCAATAGGTTCAATAGAAAGGTCAACGAGAGGTTAGTAGAAAA
Source organism: Diorhabda elongata (assembly GCA_026230145.1). Lineage (NCBI taxonomy): Eukaryota > Metazoa > Arthropoda > Insecta > Coleoptera > Chrysomelidae > Diorhabda > Diorhabda elongata. The sequence continues at coordinate 1,228,628 of CM047928.1, forward strand.
TATTTGATTGATATAAAAAATGATAAAAGCTTCACGGTCTGCATGAAGAAAAATGTTAATATTATATATAACAGTTTATTTGCAAGCACAAGACGCTAAACACTTTTACAATCGAGTAATCCAGTTTGTGCCTGACGGTTACTTGTTCGAAATGGAGCATTAACTTAATTTTGTAAGAGTGATTGTTTGAAGAAAATTTCATGTAATTTTTTAAAGATTAGATTTCATTCTATCATTTCATCACAGTGAAGAATAAAAGGTTTTTATAATATTTCAATTTTGATGACGTAGTTAAGTTAGCTGGTAATAAAGGTTATGTTGCGAAATTTCTTTAGGTTATGATTTGTTTTTTTATTCCCTCAAAGTCATTTCCTCATTTTGAATAAAAGTGAGGGGATGAAGAGTTATGTGGTAATGACCTTTAGACGAGATCAACTCGGTTTCCGTACATTTTTGCTTATTGGAACTTTTTGATTAACATTTTGCTTTATTTAGACAGACTGCGTGAATTATAGAGATATCACTCTGTTGGCTATCGTATACAAAGTCCTAGCCAGAATTATATGAAATAGATTAGGCAAATACTTGACTGAACAACTGAGCGAGTATTAGGGGGGCTTAAGTATTTTGTCTTTTGTGTTATTAGGTCTGTGTTCGCAACCCTACAATTAATCCCAATTCTCTAAACTATTTACATAATCCAAAATGGTAGCATAAAAGATATTGACGGGGTTAGTAATTTCTTATTATTATTATTTCTTAGTTTAGGGGTCTAGAACTGGTCGAAACAAGCTCGTTCTAATCTGCGCGATTATGATTTATTAACTCACGTACCTACTTTCCAAATGAATTATAACATAACTTACCGCATTTATTCCGCTAAGTTGTTGTCCACCTTGCAAACTACACACTAATAAAAGAGGTAACAAAAGGCTACGATCAGTAAGAACTCTTCGTAAATTCCAATTATCTGCAGTAGATTTTTCGTTGTTTACTTGTTCTTTTTTCAGTTCCTCTATTTCTAACCTAATAGAATTCTCTCCTGTCTTTCTTATTCTCTTTAATTCTAAAAATATATTGGAACGATATATTTTAAGACCCTGAAGTGCATTAAAACGTAAAGTGAAAACGGTGTTAAAAGTTGATGAAGACGATATATAAAAAAAATTGTAAACTACTCGTATAGCAATACTGTAATTTTGATGCTGCAACATAATTTCTTTTTAGGTCTACATTTTTCAAACCCTCCAAAAAATAATAGAGGAAATAATAAATAATATTACAATTAATAAATTCATGTATGTTCTCAAAATTTCATCTTTTGTGATACGGTATATTGAAAATAAGCCAATTTCAAAAATATTATAAACAAAAAATAATCCAAAAATTTATTAGTTCTCAGGTAGCAGAATGAACTATCTTCCAATAATTTAAATTACGCGCCATTAATAAAATTTAAATTTGCCAGTATTTCATGGAGGATGTCATATTAATAATTCAGGTTCAAACCACCAGTCGACGTCAATTTGATTAAAACAAATAACATTGTCGTGATCTATCAAAATGTAGGTGATCTGTGGCATTTGCCAACTTATTTCATATAATGTAATACTCCTATATGGACAGTTGTTATGGGAAAAATCGTCTCTACGTTACGGTGTCGACAATACTCATTATCTATACTGCGCATGCTTCATGCGCGCAAAATATGCGCATAATTAACTGAAGCGCTCGGAGGAGAGAGAGGACGATACACTATTTGTTTTACTTAGTCGGAACACCTTCCACTTATAGATATGTAATACATATTCTATTACATATATGACTTATTTGTAACCTTAAAATACTGCAATAAGGTTAGAAAGATGAATCTTCTTTCTTATGTATCTTGACCTCTGACTTTATGATTACGCAGTTATCAAACATTCTAGTTCTAGTTCGTTCTGAAATACGAATTAATCATTTGCTAACTTATTGAAATCAAAAAATACGGCAACAAAATTGAAAAGATTAATCTTCTTCTCCCTGTTACTTGGCCTCTGTCTATATGATTACGCTGTTATCGAAAATTCCGGTTTTTAATGTGCTTGGAATAATAACGAGAATCGAATTGGCAATAAAAGTAACGCACGACATAAATGTAATTTGAAATTTTGAAAACCATCAAAAGTTTGATTAAAAATTTTATTTTTGTTTTATTATTTCCTATATTAAGATGTGTACCAAAACAAAAGCGCCATTTTTAGAAAAACTCGTTATTCCTATGTGTATTTTATATAATTAAAACTTTTTTTTTACAAAATATGGAGAAATCAATGATATTAGTATTTTTAAAGTCAATTACTTACGTTGGAAGGCTAGATGATGTTGCTTTTTGATTACAAACAAATACTTAGGACTCTCTGGCAATATAGGCAATATTAAGGCAGTTAAAATGACAGGCACAGCGTAGACGGCCAAACAGTGAGGCCAATAATTGGTATTACCTAAAAAAATATCTCTTGAAAAAAACTTCCATGGCTAGTATCAATTGAGAGAAAAACTTCTGGAGTATAAGTTTCCTTCAGGAGGAGAAACTCCTATAAAACCAAATTTAATTTTGAATCGAGTAGTTATCATAATTTTTAATACCAAAACGTTTCTTCAAAATCCAATGTTCATCGACCGGTTATTCACCTAAGTCTTATTTTCTTACAAGGACATTTTTGTAGGTAAATAATTAGGGGCACTGCACGGCAGCCTTAAAGTCCCTTAAATGTCCTTATCAAAGCTGTTTTTGCCATCTACAGCAACCTTGCTGGATCAAGGAGAATGGAAACTTGTTCCTACAGATTTTCCGCTTTATTCACACAACTTTACAATAGTGAGAATTCTAGGAACTGGATGAAGTAAAGTATCATCATCATCCAGACAGAATCTGCTAGACTCTAATCAAGTATTTCCCGAGGAGGAAATTTTCTGTAATGAAGCCAATCAGGAGGTGTAGTTTGTATTTGTTTTAATTTCTGGTGGAAAAGCAACCCCCAGAGTACTTCTTTTTCGATTTGCTTCTCCTTCGGAAGAGAGATCATGGCACATGCTCATTCCATTTCTATGCTTTAGTCCAAATTAAAGAATTAAATAGTTTGGTTGACTAAAATACATCAAAAATAACATGGATGTTAAAGTGGTTCTTCCAAAACTTTTATTTTCACCTTAATAAACATTTAATATCACCAATAATGATATTTCTTTTCATAGTACTTAACTTTTCTATACCAAAAACAGGAAATTTACCTAAAATGTTATGCATCGATAAAATTTGTCCTGCTAATACTCCTATTGTCAATCCAAGAGGACATAATACTCCTATTGCTCCGCGAAGGTGCAGTGGGGCCAATTCAATCAAATACATAGGAACAACAGTAGTTGTAAGACCTGAAAAATACAAGAAGCTGTTGTATATATAAATAAATGGATAAAATAACAAATTGAAAGCTTTTTCGTTAACAAATCAAATTGGCAAACTATTTGAGAAAATTATTAATACATATCCAAAATTTACTGACTGATATCAACTTTTTGTCATTAAAAAAATAAAATTCGGGGTTAATTCTCACCTGAAGCGAATCCTGAAAGCAGTCTTCCGATAAATAATAATTCCATTAAGCCGCTAGGTTTAGATACCAAAAAAAGTATCGCTGACAAAATTTGAAATACCGTACAAAGTATAAGAACACCTTTGCGTCCAATTTTGTCAGCAAGATAGGAACCACCCAAGGAACCAACAGCACCTCCAATCAGAAACATTGATACAATAAATGACCATATTAAATCAAGTTGATATTTTCCTGGATATTGTCCGTAACGATTGAAAATAGTGTCATTGCAGAATTTTTTTATAACCTATAAAACAAATTCCAATTACATATTTGTATTCAAATTGATTTCCGATCAGAAAAAACTCAGATTTTTATTATGAAGTGACATTTGGACACGATTAAGTCGGCATTAAAAATTTCTCATTGGATTCGGATAAGTATTTATAAGAGGAAGAAAAATTGATAGGATGGGAAACAATGAAACGTCAGAGAAAAAATAAAAAAATGAAAAATTAGATGTAATAATTAATTTCGTTTCGCAGTGGAAGCAATACAAATAAGATAAATACAAAATTAGGAAAATTAAAGAAGAAAACAGCTCAAGTCAAAACTGAAATAAATATAGATACTTAATATTAGAAGATATAGAGCGTGTCTCACTCATAAATAATGTCGGTTTCTAATGTTTATTATTGTTTATTACATAATACAAAAAGAAAGCGTTGATATTCGAAGTGTAGCCCATCGTATTCTATTTAAATAAACGTTCAGCAAGGTCATTGAAACCTTGGTAAAACTATTCTTTGAGCTTAGATTTTTCCACGCAAAAATTACTCCATGGAACTGAAAAAATAGTAATCTGGCGGTGCAAGGTCCGGACTAAATGTTAGATGTTGTAGGAGTTCAATACCACCTATAGTCCTTCAATCTTATTTCTCGTAACTTTCGCAGTATCTGCTGAGGGTTCAAGGAAATCTGATAATTGGCGAGTGCTGGTACTTCATTGGTGTTCTACTACTTCCCTTGCAAAATCAATACTCCACACAGGTGAAGAGCTTGAACGCGAACGATCTTCAAGAGTCAAACTTCCACAATTATAACGATCAAACTAACGCCGTGCCTTTTGCTTGTGCAAACTGACTTCCCCGTCATTTTCACATGATTGCTTTGAACTTTTGTTATCAATAATGTATTAATGTATGAAAACGCATTGCGTCGTCAATAAACAAAGAGATAATGATTAAAAGATAGTAAAGCAATTGTACTCTTCATAGAACTAAAAACTAGTCTTAACAAGTTACGACATGTTTGAATTGACACGTAGGAATTTTCACAGATCAGATTCAAATTTCCAGCACTGACAACAAAAAAATATATAAATTGGAACAACAAAAATAAAACAAAGATATTCAAAGTGGATTTGAAAAGTTACCAAGTAAAAAAACAAAATAGATTGATTTTTTTTGGAGATGAAATGAACATGTGAAGAAACTTCAATTAATAGAAATACTGATACCTGTGTTAAATTTGAGAAAAAATATTGAAAAATATAATAATAAGAATAGAAATGAAAGAAAAAACAATAAAAATAGCATATGAATGCATAAAAATAATTTTAACGGAAAAAAAACTAAAGGAAATACGATATTCGCCAGATTATACTCCTTGTGACTTTTTTTCTCTTTTTGAAACTCAAACTACGGTTCGGGGAACGCGTCTTGAGTCCATTAAAGCCATAAAAACAAGAAGTGTATGGAAAATTGGATGAATTAGACGTTAGAATTATTGTATTGGTTCAAAAGGTGATTATAAATATTTGTATTAAAATACTTGAAAGTATTGTTTTCTTTGGTCCGCCTGAGTAAAATTTAATCACAACGTACATTCATAATTATAAAAAATCTACCACTTACCTCTGCGGGTGTATTAACCACTCCAAGGTTATAACCTACAGTTTGGGATAATCCTATGGTGGTTGAAGCCCCAGCTAGTATCAAAAGTTTCGACCATCCTGGGCGTTCGATAGAGATATCCTTCAAAACAAATTGAGGCTTAGAATATAATGGGATGTAATTGCGGGGCCCATAAACAAAAATAGAACCTATCCCATTCGATCATTTAACGCACCATTATTGAAAGAAGCTTATAGACCAAAATTATTCAATATACTCAACGCAGTCGTGAGATTATAGATCAAAAGAACAAATTTTTTTATTTATTCAGCGCTTTGTTAGTTAACTTATGCTTGGATTACTAAACTTTTGAGTCTATTAGGTGTTCTTCTCTTTGCCGTGCAAAAAATTGTAAAGTTGAACAAAAATTTGTTTATTTGGAATTTGTGCACAAAATATTAATGTGCTGGTGATTTAGCTCTACCCACAACTAGTGTTAAATGATTAATTGGAACAAGCCCTATTCAAACGATTTCTTTGAGAAAATATCTTGCTCAAGTTGAACAATAATCTGATCGAAAGGTGCTGACGATACTCAGTTTATATTAGGGCTCTTGGCGTGTTGTTATTATGTCTTTATCGAGCACTAAACAACGAAACAAAACTAAGAGAACTACTAAACAATAATGACGAAATCAGTTTTTTGGGACGGAAAAGTATATTCAGCTTACCTGGTTTTACTTCAAAACTCAATCATTTTCCTCTGAAAGTAATTGATAAATACAAGATGATGCGTTTATTATTCACTATATTTTCGTTATTTACTATATTTTACTGGTAAAGGGAAAAGTAGTAACTCAAATTTAAATAAAGCAATATCTGAATTTGTAAAACAATTTTTAATTATATTTTCTTGTTATATTATCTCAGTTAAAGTATTAAAGTATTGATTGATATCATTTGAAAAACATTTAATACTGGTGATCAAATTAATTATCACAAATCTGACTAAAGGTTAAAAGAATTTCCGAAGAAATACTTTAAAGGCACAATATTCCCTAGGTAAGATTGCAAAAAAAAACAATTTCATCGTAAAAGAAATGTATTACCTTCTGTATCATGATTTTTACAGTAAATACTACAACCACTTATATATTTCCGAAAACGCAAATTTTATTAGCGCTAACTGGCCACGTTAGTATAAAGTTGTGTTATTATTTGCCTCCGATAACCTTTAATTGTTAAATAAAATTATCACATTCAAATTATGTTTCGTATGTCTTGTTAGAATGATCGTTGAGTAAAAAATGGTTTGCACAATATTATTCAGAACCGGATTGGAAAATAGTATGCGAGGTGCGATCAAAAAATACTGTTCGGACTTTATATTCCTTACAAATATTTTAATAAATATATTTCATACACTCCCATCATTTGATTGTAATAGCGACAACAAAAATAAAGATATAAACATTGTCATCGTATACTCAATACAATTAATTTTATTAAAATACCATGCCCGATTTAAAAAAATTAATTGCGAAAAAAATTCTTTTAATACGTTGAGCACCGGTGCGGTCCGTAGGCCCGCAACTGGACTTTCCCCACAGCCCGGAGTCGTCCTATGAACTGCACAACTTTCTCATGCTTGTTGCTTGTAGACAACCTTTCGAAATCTGTTAAAAAATGTTCTCGAACAATTATCAATGTCCTTGGGTTATTACTACTGATTTTTAATTCATGTATTTTCATTAAAAGCAAGAAAGCGTACGGAATTTTTTGCGGGATTTGTTGTCTATCCACATTTGTTTTAATCGCCAGATTTAGATCATAAAACTTCCGACTCTTTCAACAATTTTTTACAACGTTCTTATTATTTAGAAGGTCGTTACAAACCAAAAAAATCTTTCCAGAAATGCTTCCAGTTATGGATACAACGTCACTTTATTTTTAATAATATTTTTGATCACACCTTTTAGAATTTCTTGAAAACTGAACTATCTACATTTGATATGCACGGTTATCTCAATATTTTCTTGCGATCACTATTTTAATCACAAAAATCGCATCATAAATAAACGGCAAGGCACTTCCGAGACAAAATATCCACCAAAACAAACCACATTGCCAACCATTTAGCATTATTCCTGTCAAAAATAAGCAAGACAAAACATGTCCTGTAATAGCTAAAATACTGTTTAAGGAAAATACTTTGAAAACTATTCATCGAAATCGAGCTATGCAATAAATAACACTGGTCAACAGAGGTTTTGTTGATCTTAATCTTGACATATAAACGGTTATAATCTATAAAACACAAAAATAACACATATGTTTTTCTTGGCAAATCTTCTTGATTTTACGTAACTGTTGATAACAAATTAGTTCAAAAACACAGGTAAAAATTGAGATTTATCAAGTAAAAAATAAAAAGTTTTGAAAAATTAGATTTTCTGTCATCATGAGACGATTCTACCGACCCTGATATCTTTTCTCCATCACTTTTAAATCCCGGTGGAAGCGCTTCCCTTGCTTCCCACTTTAATTTCCTAAATTATCCCGAAATTTATTTTATTATTGTGTAACTTGATTCCTACTTCATATTTATTCCCAAAATTTAAAAGCATATTTTCCATAACTTTTTAATAATATTGTACTTTACTTTAGAAATTTTCTACTACCAACACAAAACTTCTCTAAAATTTACTTTTATAAACTATGGGAAAAAAAACTAACAAAATAAAAGGAACTCATGGTTTATCTAGTTTGTTCAGTTTAAAATCGAAATATTCAACATAAATCTTCTTCACAAAGTATGTGTTGAATCAGATAATGAACAGTTTGTAAATGGAACAAAGTATAAACACATGACAACTTATCCAGATTCATGTGTGTGTACTTCAATATTGTTAGTCCAGGAGCCGGTAACACTAAAGTCCCGTCAAGGCGGAATCAAAAAATTTTCATTCAAATCACGTAATGTTTCTATCATCATTATGAAAGAGAGAAATAAATTTTATTAACATTAAATCGAAAAAAAAAAAACTTCGGAACATTAATATTAACCATTTCCACTTGAAAATACCCGTCTATTATTAAAACTCGTGACAAATCCTGTATATACGTCGCAAGGACAACTATGATATTGAGTTAACAGCTTTGTAACTATCGCAATCGCTCAAACACATATAAAGTAGTTTTCCTAGCGTGATAATAATTATGTGCTAATATCAACAATATCAACCTCTGACCCTGGATGAAAATTTTATTAAATAATGTTTATAAAAAAAATAATACCGCGGGCTATAAGTAAATATGTACATTTTTAGATGGCTTACGAGTTATAGAACCTTGAAGGACTAAAATCGAATTTTAAGCTGGCTCGTTGCCTAAAAATTTGATAATGTAATAGTTTGCACATTAAAATATTTCCTGGTGACAATTCAATTTCTGATACACAAGATTCTCGGCAACATCGCGCTACAACGTTGTTAGTTTATGGCCAGGATGTAAAGACTACAGGGTGTGTGTCCCAAATTGGCGCATCGTATTGGGAGCGAATTCTCATTGGCTGCTTCCCAGTTGGTGCGCTATAGCACACCTTGTAATCTTTACATCATGATGAGAGGCAACGTTTGTATTCATTCGATTATATACAAGGTGAATTTCGTTATTAAGGAAACTATAAATAAAAATAGTAGGAAACGACCTCTATAAAATATGGCGATACATATAGAGTGGATGTGTTTTTTTTTTTTTTTTTTTTTTTTAAATGAAACTAGTACATTTCCCACTATACGACGATATTTATTTTGTGTAATATGTTGAAGAATAACTCACTCTGCTAGTTTGTTTTTCTCTTTAGATAAAATTTTATAATTAAATTTTCATTTAGTTTTCATCAAACTATTAAATTGAAATTTCGCGTACTTTCTCGTGTTTCAATAAAAACATTGATAAAATATTTAATAATATCGCGTGAAGTAAATGAGTTAATGTCTATATGATATAGAACTTGTAAACCAAACTTCGAAATTTCATTAATAGATCGCGGAACAAGAAACAAAGATTTATGCAGCCTTTTCTCGTTAACTTACTACTACGCAAAATTAATATAAACAAATTATTCGTATATACATATTGTTTATTTTGATTTCTTTATTTGTTTATATCTTTTTAAATACCGTATATAATTCGTTAAAACTGTTAATTGTAAGAACGTGTATTATATAGAGTGTTACTAAACTCATCCGACAAAACTCAGGAATAATAAATTAAGATGGTTCTTTCCATAAACAAAACTCCCTCTATATATGTAGTATGAACGATATTTTAAATCTCTACAAATTAATATAGAAAGTTTTATAATTACAAATATTGTCATTCTGATGAAACATGAAATACAACCTACAGCTCTAGAAATAACAGACATATTTTAATGTAAATGTAAACATACTGAACGAAGCACGTTGTTGCCATATTTGTTATAAACATCCAATCAAATCGCATTCAATTTTTATTTTTAAAAATTAATACAATAATTAATTAATTACACGAAGGTGTCCTGCATAAGAACCGACACAGAGCAGAGCCGATATCGGGACCTAAAATATGACCGTTGAGGGAAATTTACCCCTAAACTTCTATACCGAGCTCGTCATATTTTAGGCTCCCGCATTCCTCTGCTCTTTGTCGATTCTAACGCTCGAAACCCTTTAATTTTGACTTTGAATAAACTTCCAAAATAATAATTTATTGAAACTTTAAATTTATTTTTGTAGCAGTCATAGCCACTTAAATATATGAAATGATTTTTATGAGCGTTCTATTAAAGGTATATGGTATAGGTACAGGGTGTGCCATTTAAAAAAAAATGAGATTTTGTTATATACAAAAATCGAAACTCATACAGTAAAAAAAGCCGATTCTAGGCTCTGAAATCACGAAAATTCAATAAACGTGGGTTTTGTGTTTAAAAATTAATTTTGCAAATGATGATTATTCCAAAGTTGATGTCGATACTGAAGAATTAAGACACCCTGTATAATCTAAAAGTCAATATAATATATAAAACTTCTTTGGTAACTCTTACAGGTTATGGAAAAGTATATGGGTCAATTTATGTTTGACACCCTGTACATTATATTCATATTTTTATTATTATTTAATAACTTATTCACAGACGTGGTCTCTCTGTCCGTTGCTCACTGGGGTACAATTTAAATAATAAAATTATTTATAATAATTGAAAGAAATTTTTTGCATGAAGAAAAAAATGTTTAAATTCGTATTTGGCAAGAGCAAATACACAAAAAAAAACTTAATTATCCCGCAAAGCATATTCCTGTTATATTAAACGGGGGTAAAATTAGCAGCCCTTACTTTATTTCATATCAAAACTTTTTTCCATATGTTTTATCAAATAAAATTATAACCTGAAATCCTTGTTTTATTTAAAAAATATTTCTCATTCCTAAATTTTTTTCCAAAACCACATAATAAACACCATAATTTATAATTTATTTAACAAATTTGATACAAAACAAAAAAAAATGTAAAATTTATTACAATAGATGGATAGTTTATATACAATTTTATTTAATTCTTTGGTCAATATTAATAGAGAAAAAAAATATTGGAAATTCAAAAATTTTATAGGTAGTTCCAACATTTCAGTAAAGCCGCTATATTGTGTGACGTCATAGGTATAAATACTGAACATATGATACAAAGTAAATACGACAATTTATTCTAACTTTGAATAAACTAAAATACCTTATAAAGTTTTTTTATGATGCCAAGTAATTCGAATATACAACAAGAATGGTTTGAAAGTGTTGGTCAAATTTAAATTATTACAATATTTAAAAGGAATTAAGTATATTATACTTTTAATTTATAAAGTGATTATGTAATGATGCAAGAAGATTTATTCACTTTATTCTTATATATAGAAAAATTTTTTATTTATCGTAGCTAATGAATAAAAACTGTATTATAACAGCACTCGCAAACACTGCCGGCAACGATAACCTCGCGATCATCAAGCAGACAACTGGTCAATGTTTTTATTAAACCTATGACGTCACAACTGAAAACCAATGAGAATCGTTTTCTTATGTAGTTAAATTTTTTTGCGATTTCCAATTAAAAAGATATTATTTTTCCCTTTTAATTAAATATTTTACTTTCGGACATTATTTCATTTCAAGAACTTATAAAACAAAACAAAAACTGAATACTTTTTAAAAAATGCAAGTACCCTATTCATAATAAATGCTGGTAGTAACCACCTCTAGCCAAAAAATATTAACGTGTCATGGATTGCCGAATTGCCGGATTGTCACTGGTTTTCACTCAATTTAATGAAAAAATTATAAATTATGATGTTCATTTTTTTTTCTCTGCACTATTGGTTTTGAGAACAAAAAATAAAAAAAAATATTTTTACATAAAACAAGGTTAAATTATTTCATAAAACTGTAGTAAGTCCTTTGCAAGTGCACGAAAATTTCAGAATTTCAAGTGTTTAGCATTACTGAAATTTAAAAAAAACGACACGAACTCAATTTTAGTCACCAGCTTTTAAGGGTGATATCTCGGTAAGGGGTGGGCTGAGGAAACGGATATGACATTATGCTAAAGTGTAAGGGAAAATTTTAAGAAAAAAAGGCGATTTCAAATTGAATAAGTGAACAAATATTTTTAGAAATAGAAAAATATTGGGGAAAATGGCATTGATAGTTTTTTATTGATATAAACGTGTATTTGGATTTCAAAATTTATCTAACTGAATTGGTTGAAAATTTCGCAGGAAAAATTAATGATGAGTTTAATATAAAGCAAAAATCGGTAAATTTGAATCAAGCAATACTATTAATAAGTTAATATACCTTCCAGAATGAAGAGCTACTAGTGTATACATATATACAATATTGAAAATGGTTTCAGTAGAAGTAGTAGACTTATTTTTAAATCAAAATTTGATAAATTAAGGAAAAAATGAATTTAGTTGTATTTGAAAAACGTTTAAAATATAGTTGAAGCCAATTATCACTAGACACAAAATCACAATAAACAAAAATGCACTAAAATTCAAATATAATAAATAACAGAATTGAAATTGACATGCAAATACTTAAATTTCTTAGTTCAATTTCTAATTTTTTCATATTGAATTTATAAAAATTTAGTTTCACATTTAGTATGAATATGAAAATACTTAATGGTCGATGTGAAGGAAAGCAAACACAATTTTAGTGTTATGAATCAAGGTCGTCTAAAATGTGTCACTGAAAATGAATATCGTCAATAACAAACTCAGCAAAAATTAGATAATTTTACTTTAACTGCCACCTTATCTACCAAACCGATATGAGCTCAGTGAAAGGTAAAATACTTGTATCTAGTGAATAGAAATGTGCAAAAATATGTTGACCATGGAAGGAAATACAAAAACGATGGTACTAGATAAATCTAAATAATCCTATGTGATTTGCTTCATCAAACTCTTAACGTCGATTCCTTTACTTTAACGATAGGTTTTGAAATGGGCAAACAAAAAAAATGCCAAAGCAACAAACTTATTTTTGTCTCGCCTCAAATTTGCGGCTTATTAATATGTTGAGCCCTAACCAAAATTGTAAACTTTTCCCTGGGCCCAATTTTTTTTTGTTTTTTTACATTTCAAATGGGGTGTGAATTTATATGAAATAGAGAGTGCGAAAAAATAATATTTTTGTTGTACGGTCCATTCTGGGCCCGAGGAAAAGTTTACTAGTAAAATTTTCCCCAGCGCCTCGAACATCATTTTTTACACTTTTAATTCTAAATAAATATTTCATTATGTTTCTTTGAATGCACTCTACCTGCAGTTGAATGTACAATGGGTTTTCAAAAATATCATATGGGATCAAAATAATGCTTTTGGGTGAAATCATATTTACTTATTTGCTTTTTTTATTTTGCGTTGAAACATTTAGAAATATGTGCGATACTGAGTGACTCTCTCATACCTGAGGTCTTTCGAAAGGATTGGTAAGACTAGTTTCATTTATGAGCCATCTGAATTTTGGATAGCCTTCGCAACAGATGTGGACCAAGTGTAGGGTAATGTTTCAAAGACCCAGGACTGTCCAACCAAACTGTAAAACTCATGTTTTTTCTTGGGCCCTGGAGAAGGTTTGAAATCAAATACGCCGAGTGGTCCATAGGCTATGGACCGCACTGGGGCTCAACTTGTTAACTTTACATTGAATGATTTGATATGTCTGCTTTCTAAACTAAATTATTTCGTAGAGAATGGAATTCTGCGAATATTTTATTAAAGGCAATGTTAGTTGAAGCAATTTGAAGTAGCCCTTTGTCTACTTATAACATTTCAATTATTCATTATTTAACTAATATAATGAAGTAGTTAGGTTGTTAGTAGTAAAGGATACAACATAAAGCAGAATTGCTGTTAAACATTGTTAATCCAAATACAAAAGCAAGCATTTCGCAACACAAAAATGTTGTCATTAAGCTAAGTCCAGTTACCCATCTAAAATAATAAAATAAATAATTTTGTAAATGTTTTAAAATGCATGTACAAGACAATTTTTAATATTTCATATTTGACTGATTAGTTTGTTAGGGAGAGCTATTTATTACTACCACCCACTTTGCTGTTATTTTTGTCATATATTTTATTCATTTCTATCAAGACTGATATACTTTTGATTGTAATTTCTTTATTGGAAGCTATTTTTTATGACAATTTTAATCCTGTGAATATACTGGGTGGGGAACTATGAACGACCGTTGGCCATATCTCAGCAACGGATTATATTACAAAAAAAACTATAATAAAAGTGGTTCACAACTAGAGGGTGTATTTGAAAATATAGTTTTTCAAAAAAAGGTGATCTCGCCTCTAGGATAGATAGAACAAGATTAAAAATCGGCTGAGTAACACAGGACCTAAAGTACTTACCTATAATATTGCTTAAAATTATTATTTTGTTTAGTAATAGAGAAATACATTGTCGTTTTGTTTTCTGGTGCTAGTGTGATATAGCAACATGGAGGTATAATAGAAACTGGAGTCTAAAATATTAACTATGCAATATGAGAACATTCAATTAAATCTAATTTGAATGGAAATTGTATCAAGTAGTTCCACACAAAAAACTGATTTTCTTTCTAACTAACAGCTCTTGAATATCACAATGATAGTTGATTCTCATTAATGATATGGGACGATTATCAACTCAATTAATTAGCCAAAAAGTTTTTGCTTAGTTTAAAAAATTATTTAAAGACATACTTGTTGCTGTGTATTTGGTTTATATTTTTTGTTTTTGGTTGCATTACTAATTTGGCTATTAGTGTTATATGTAATAATACTAGGAGGATACTGTGAATATTAAATAAATGAAGACAATAAGAATTAAGAGTTAATACTATATAAGAAGATGATCACATAAAAAAATACAAATATCAAATTATGAAACTCTATAATAAGATTAAGACGAAATTATAAAAGTTCAAAAGCCATTTTTTCATAAATTATAAGAAGTAATAAATTTGATTCCTATCAAATGTTCAACAATGAGGTTTGTTGATATTTTATTCTAATTGTATTATTTTTTACATGAATACTGGGACAGTAAATATTTTTAAAATGTTATGGCAATTAAAATTTGTCAATAAAACATTTACACATTTCCAAATCACATAAAGCTTAAACATATAACCTACCTACTCATAGACTATTAATAATTTTTTTGAGACTTTATCATACATATTTCTATAAAGACTTGTGCCCAAAAAAGAAATATATTTCAATTAAAGGAAAAAGAATTACTGAAAAACGATATAATCACCAAAGTAAAGTATATGTTCCACAAAGACATAATGAATTTTGTATATAACTTACTGAGTAAGGTAACTGCCAAGAACGTTTTCTGATTGAAGGGATGATTTCTTTATTAAACAGGCGTTCACTGACTCCTCCTTGTTCCATAATAAAGTAATACAAATGACAAAATGTACTATCAAAATTAAAAATCTGGTAGGTATTAAACCTGAATTACTGTACATAATCTGAAAAAAGTGAAGTAACTAAAATGATTTTATTTCATAGCCAACAATTACCAGGTCTAAAAATCCTAATTACAATCAAAATAAAAACCTTTCGAAATATTTTGATGCAACATACCTGTTTATATGCAATATTTTGTTTTGCAATACAAACAATTTTTTTTGATAAAAACAAATGATTTTCAATTTTTAAATTATAACGAAAGTAAACATATCCATCAGTCATACAACTCCAAATAAAGGTTCCGAGATAAGAGAATAATTTAAATTTGAAATTTCAATGACCTCGTTTATGACGCATACTTTTGTTTGTTTATGCGAATACACAGAATTGAAAGTTAAGGAGAACGGAAATGTCAAGCATGAATTGTGAAAATGTTTACCCACTCCCATGTTTTATTTTTAACTTTATCCACAGTCACACACATTCACATCACTTGAAGAATCATTTGAATTAATAGCAAACTATATGATTATATATGCAATAGAATATTGCTAATAAACATTTATTTTATTTGAATATAGCAGATTTGAGAGCATCCTTCTCTTTCAATAATGCTCACTGATATTGAAATTTAAAATGAAATAAGTACATTGAATCTAAATTACTTATAATAAAACAGCAAAATTATGATCAATTTATTTCTATGATTAAACCATCAGTTAGAAGTACTCTATAACCTAGAAGTGTTACTCTCCTAGTCTCAAAGGTTCGATGTGATTAAAAAACGTATATGTTTGTCAATTGTCATATTATTGTGTCAAAATTCAGATGATTAATCTGTTGAAAAACAAAAAGAATGTAAATTTATTTGTCTCTTAGAAAAGTTTTATAATATGGGAAAGCTTAATGTAATCGAAATAACAATATTGGCAATATTATCCAGCGCAAAATGTAGCGATATTACAAGATTAGTATTTGGAGACTTCACAAATGGTTTACCAGCAGCATTTGGAGATTTCAATTCAGATGAGCTTACAGACGTGTTTGTTTTAAGCGACAATGATCGTACAGTTGATATTCTTCTTGCCAATGAAGAAGAACCTCTACTACGTTCGGGGAGAAATTTGAATTGTACTTTTCATAAACACAAAATTACGAGTGTTGTACCAGGTATTTTATGAGTATTTACTTTCAAAATTTGTATGTTGATATTTGTATTTTCAGGTGATTTTGATGGTGATGCGTTAATGGATGTCTTACTTACAACTATAAAAACAGAAGTACCAATAAACAATGCAAAAACAAACATTTTTATATGTTGGGGAGGAGCTATATTAAATTGTTCAGATGTTGATGAAAAACGCCCCCTAATAACTATGATGGGTCAACCACTGGCTATTGACTATAACCAAGATATGATAATTGATTTGTTTGGAGAGGATACTGATGGAAGGAGAGCATTTTGGATATTTAATAAAAGTAGAAATGAACCAACCAAGATTCTAATGGATAGAAATAATAAAAGGCCAACTGTGGAACTGAGAAGACCACATGCCCATGCATTTTTAGGTAAAGCGATAGAATCATTTCAGAAATAACTTATGTAGCCAGAATAGTTTTTAGTGAAGAAATTATTGAGATTCTATATTCAATTTAATAAATAATAACTTAACAACGTAATTTTGTAATTATAAATAATTTAACAAGTAGGAAAGAAGAGTGAGAATAAGAAATGATAGTTCATGAACCTCCACAAGAGCTACTGCTGGATTATTTGGGACTACTATCAAATACTCACCACCAATAGGCTCGTGTCTGAGCAACTTACAGTTAAAAAGATGTATGGAAATGAACTTTGAAAGTAACTATCAAAATTGTGGGAATCCCTTCTGACAGTCATGCAGCTATCCAAGCCATATCAATTCAAAACTGACATGGGAGTGCCAAAGAAAACTTAAAGAAATTTATAGACATACTTAAGGAATACATAGGAATCAAAGGAAATAAAAAGGCCAATACACGCACACTGTGCTAGGATTAACCAGAAATAAATGTGGATACTATGAAGAGGAGAAAAGAACTCTGAAGTTCACCCAAATCTGCTTGAAGCTATCTTAGATATGGGAGCTCAACTATGGTACTAGAAGAGAAGTTATAGGTTTTGAACACAGATTAGGGTACACAATAAATTTTAAGGTTATAATGCAGTATAATCCCTAATCTACATCTACCTCCAGACAATATTATTTTTTGTTCTATTAGTAGTGGTTTGGCTAATTATTGATTCTTTGCAATGCTGTTTCCTTCATTTCATTGCAAATGTAGTAAATGTTATTCTGGCTTTTATTGATGTTCTATTTTCAGTCCAATTTGCAAACCCCATTTTTTAAAATTTCGTTTATTTGTACAATGTTATCATAATCATTTTTTAATATTAGAACAATTCACTTTAATTATTGTTTATTTAATTCTTTCAGATTTGAATGATGATTATATGGCAGATTTGTTTATAACGACAAAACAACATTTTGAGATTTGGTATGGTAGAGAAGAAGCAGAACCAAAATTTGTATTCAGCTCTTATATTCAACTGCCAACAATTAGTAAAAATGAAGCACAAGTTATAGGCCAATCAATCTTCATTGATGTAGAATTGAAAGGCAAAGTTGATTTAGTAACTCCAATTTGTTATGATTGGGACTGTAAAAATAGTGCTTTACTTTTATATTCCAAGGAGAAACAAGATTGGATCAGTATGCAGGTATGTGAATTATTGAAAGGACATGATTTTGAATATACAAAAAATAAGTAATTTGTTCCTATATATGACTAATAATAGTGAGAGTTCAAAGTCAATTTTTAATTTTGATTTATTAACAGTTTATATGGGTATTTTTTATTATTTTTAGTATTCTTTAATGGATAATCTCACTTTACCATAACCTTGTGACTAGAGTTTCCACCATTTTTCTGCAATTTAAGTACATATATTATTATGTTTTAAAACATATTTTTCTCAATTTTTGAAGTTAGTATTATTATGATCCCTTCTACAACATGGACTGTGATACCGGTCCTGTTTCGGTTGTAATGGAAGTCCATAATTTGGCCAATACTAAGTGAAAGAGAGTGTACATAAATCTACCGTACTATTAAGAAACATAAATTAGGAAATAAGGAAAACATTGGTGTCATTGAAAACTGAACTGTAGAATCGCGAGTTGGAAACGTCCGGTAAGACGAGCCAATTAGTATAAAGACTCATAGTGACACTGGTAAGTGATTTATTTGATCCAGAAACTTATCTATTCAAAGACATGTCTTCCACCACGATCTCGTTGATGTCTCCCATATTTTATCATTGAAAATTGGCATTTCCACTGTCGTTGAAAATAAAATTCCATTCCTTAAATCAAGTTTTCTAAAGAAAAGCGCAGAACTTAACCATTGCATTGCAAGGAGACGCCTGAGATATACTCCAGACAATACATCTTGAAAAAACTAGTATTGGAAGTATTGGTGAAGGAATTTATCAACCAATATGATGTATCTTTGGAAGCCCACGGCGATCAAGATAATTCGATAGTCATGTGTTCCAGTATATCTTTGACCAGCTGTGAATGAAGATCCAAATCATCAACTTTTAGTGGAATGGTCGACAGTATCAACAGGACCATTGGGAGACACTTATCTGCCCAAAATAGTTTGCAGCCACCAGAGAGATTGGGATCAGTATCTATTTTCTCCAAAATTACAAAAATTCTGAGTCCATACTTCAAGATCAGTTATGTCATCTAATGCATAAGCAAGATCCCCAATGGCAAACCGAAAGTAATCAACTAAAATCGCCGTTTGAAGTAAGGCTTGACCTGCATTCGATAAATTTATAGGTGCGTACGGAGGTACCGGCAAAGCTAGATATGGAGTCGCTACAAAACATCAACGAGATTTGTTCGCTAGATCTGCAAACTATTTGCTAGCCTGCGTCACCCTTGCCAGTATTAAGAACCCACGTGGGTTGGCAACCGTTTTCTGAAAGAAGTTTGGTCAATTAGAAAAACTTGAAAAGCAGACCTCAGCCCCCAGCAAGACGCTGATAATCAAACCCAATTTGTAGTACATCTTCTGCCTGTTAATCAAAAATCAATTTCAAGATCCATCCACGATTCGGAATGAATATCCCTTCTCGGATTCTCGTCGGCATTGCTGATCTCCGATACGTACGATGCGAATTGAATTGAATTAATGTTTTTTATCACACTCGGAAAATCCGTCCGATGCGTGCGTGAACTCCGTCCGATGACGACAAGCGCGTGACTACCTTTAAACGGAAACTAAAATTCTAAAAGGATCGGTATTGTTATTGATATCATTGTCTAGTCTACTTAACTAGTCGTGCCACTGTTAAGTATAGTAGTCTGTTCTAAACATTCATGGTTTTTAATCTGAATAGGTTGATATTAAGTGAATTTAATAAAATTATTTATTGGTCTTTTCAGGTAAATTTTAAAGATGATAACACAAATTTGTGGAAGTTTTATCACCACGCGGATACCACATATACTGACGTTATAACATTAAGAAGCGGCGATTTTAACATGGACGGTTATCCCGATATATTAGCTACGTTATGTCCAGTACAAGGTGGTAATCCTCAAGCATTCCTTCTAGAAAATGTTCCATGTCAAACTTGCGGTATCCTCAATCGGACTTATGCTATCAAATGGAATTCCCTAAATCCTTTTAAAAACGGAACGGTTATGGCAGCTTTCTTTGATTTTTACCAAGATGGTATTTTAGATTGTGTTATGGTTACCTTTGATGGTAAACAATATAAATCTGCCGCTTTCAAGAATAGTTTGGATTATGATGCCAATTTTATTAAAGTAATGGTCCTTACTGGACTAACTAATAAGAATAATCCTATGATAATGGGGCGAGTTGGTAAAAAACGTAGAACTTACGGAACAAATTTACCAGGTAATTGTTGTTTTTATTTCAGAAACGTGCATTTGACTGAAATAAGGGAACCCACTATATCTTTATAAGCTACCAAATTTTTAAGTGGTATCCAATGAAAATTTTCGTTTGTGTTTGAGTATATTGAGTGAGCTGGAATTTCTGAATTAGTATAATGGGTTACACTAAAAATATTTTTGGATAATTTTTATTATTAGAAACTTGAATTTGGATTTATGGTAATTTTAATGATTTAATTAATTTGATTTTAGTGAGTCTAGAGTACAAATTAGATCTTTATTAAGGAGTATTTTAGTTACATTAAAAAGTTAATTGTGAAATTCAATTTTATTATTTTTCAGTTGAAAATTTTCAATTTAAATAAAATTTATTTTATTATTAAAAAAGAAAAAAAATTATTCAATGGTAGAAAATTGTATTGTGAAAGAAAATTTTGTTATTAATAAAACAAAAATTTATTTTTTGTACCTTGTGTATCAGGGTTTATTAAATAATAATTATAAAGTTAATTTTCTCGAATTTAACAGATCTGAGGGAGTAAAATTTTTATTGTATAATCATATATATTAAAAAAAATTGATGATTTCCATTCCGAGTCCGTTCAGGTGTTCTACCCAACCGATTTGCTTAATTTTTTTTTTCAATGAAAGGTATTGATGCACAGATCAGCCATCAACCATCGGATTTCATCTAATTTTCACCATTCTCAAGTTATACTCAAATGCGATTTCCCCCTGTACATTACTTATGGAAGTTTTTCACATACACACGTTCTATCCTCAATATCTCAGGTTCTATTCAAGATAGAGACTTCGTTTTGGTTTAAGAACACTCGCTGAAACACCTTCTTTCTTTTGAGTTTTTGAACACTTAAATCGGTTGGGTTGGAGAGG